>OY728152.1:2113405049-2114655049 GCA_963277665.1 Viscum album
ACAAAATTAATTTATATATATTACATTTTGTTTTAAAATACCCAATATTATTCATATATTTAATGAATATAGTCTTGAATGATAACCATGATATATTTTTGTATGTATTCATAGATGTAATTATTATATATTCCGCTATAAATGAATTATATGGAGATCACAAGAGTATTGTTCTAATGACACCCAAAAAGGGGAATTGTGTGAAGGAATTAGGAATTGTTAATTGGGGATAAAAAAGTAAATTTTTTTGGTTATATAATCTCATTATATGGTATATATGTTGATATATGAAAGAAATAAGTTAGCGACTATTGGTCCAAAACGACAAAAATTAATATGATCTATAGTTATTCAAAGTTTAATGTACATTTTCTTGGTTTTGTATAAAATTTCTCATGACTGTATAATCCAATGATCATGTTATCATAGAAGATGGAAATATTCTGTTAGATAGTTTATTATGATTATACATTTATCAATATAGAGGAGTTAATTCAACACACCTATAAAAAAACTGCACTGTGGTATAGAAGGTTTTTTGATATAGAGTGATGCATCAAAGAATGGACATAGATGTATCACTGTGAAAAATAATTGGTTATAGCTTACACCTCACAACAATTGATGTGTAATGAGGAAAATTATCCAAGTTAATATTTGGAGTTAGCTACATATATTGATTTATTAATATACTGAGGAATAATCATTATATATAAAGGTGAGACATATATAGTAATCATAAATGATTAATGTATATATTTAATCGTAAAGAGATAAATTTTTTTGGAGAAGATGGTTGGAGTTGATTTTTAGTTTATATTTCTCAATGTATTACCAACCTTTAAAAATTATACATGGTAGAATATAAACTTTTTTAAAAGAATTTCTCAGTCTTATCTATGATGAGGATCAAAAAAGATTTAATATTTAATTATTTTAAAATCATATATCTAGAAATCATGATCGAAGGAGACAAATAATATATTGTACAAATGAGAGTTGAACCTTCTATCCTAGTAATCGTTAAAGGGGTGTGTAAGAATGATGCGTAGGTAAAAATATAGGAATAAAAATACATGAGTTAAAACATGATTATCATGAAATGGTATGGTTTGGGAAATGATTATGTGTCCCATCCACGTCATATTCGAGGAAGGAATGGTTAGATGAAGCACAAATCTTAACAATATATATTTATAATGGGTTTTTGAATACGTATAGAGATATGAAAGAGTATTTCTATTTGGACAACATATTGTTAGATATCAAAAAGTATGTATCATAGTTATTTTTGTTTTAGTATGTTATGTCTGAGAAGAATATCTCTAATGGTATGGTATAATTATTACCCATACTAGCATGGAAATGTAAAAAATAATTACATGGATTCTAACATTGGAATCCCAAAAACATAAAGAATTCATTATTTTATTTCTGTTATAGTCTATCACCATAAAATTTCATTATAAATAATTTATATTAGATAATATTTTTCTCTACATTAACTTTCTAAGCAATACATTGAATTATTAGTAATGATATATTCTATACAACATTCTATTGCATCAGAACTAGATATAAGGATTAACTCAATGTTAAGGTGAAGTCTGAAATAAGATAAAGATACAATGTTATGTTTTAGTAAAGGTTATAATATTCATAAATATTTTATGCCTTATTGAACCATTTAAACTGTAGTACCCCCAGTTTCTGGTATGTGACCCTTTCTTGATGATTTTAATGGTTTTAAAGTTAAGGATGGTGAATAGGAGAGTCGGGAAAACATTAAATGATGTTTGAGTAAAAGGGGATGTCACACAGGTAGCGCATAAGTTTTCTAAATCATGTGGCCAAACCATGCGTAGTGGGCCCTTGAGGCAGTTTCTTCCTCACAGGCGGCGCACGGTGTGTCTAGCCGTGTGGAAAAACCATGCATGAAGTGTCTACCAAGGTAGTGGCTATCGCACGGTTAGCGGACGGTTTGTCTAACCTTGAGATAAAACCATGTGGCCGCGTTAATGAGATCCTATAAAAGTTAATCTCACTAGTTTTTTCCTCTAAGTGTCTCGTTTTTCCTCACAAGAAGCCCTAACTCTGGATTTTGATTCCTTTAAGGTCAGAAAAGCTTCTCCCATCGATCCGGAGGTGATTTTAAGGTTTCTCATGGAGAATCAATGATGGATTCTTGTGGTACCTTATCATTCTTCTTCGATCTATATTGGTTTCTTAGATCTACTTAGATCTACTTCTCCAATATTGTCAGTTTCTTATATATAAGCCCTCTATGGGTAGATCTAAGTGTGTGTATGCCAAATATGATGAGATTTGGTCTTGATTTTTTAGGAGAAGAGATCTAAGGTGGGTTCTTGAAGAAGCAACACGGTTTTCTTGAGCGTTCATCGTTCCTTGTGGTTTCCATCAAAACCCTAAAGGTAGGGGATTTTTTCTTCACTCCACTTATAATAACTGATTTCATTATTTCAAATTGAGTGTGTGGTGTGGAATTGATTTTGAAAATCATAGAACAAATCTTCTTTAGTGATGATTTATGATTTTAGTGATATTGTGAAATATTGGTGAATTGTTGGGAAAAGTTATTTGGCTTCATTAATTTAAAATTTTGATTTTAAAATATAGATTTACTGAAATAGTAAATGGTTTAATGAAAAATGGGTTTTCAATAAAAAGGGTGTTTTATTGGAATGGTTTGATATTGAAATGACTTTGATGGAATTGGTTTTCTATAAAATAGAGTTTTATTGAAATGGTTTGGAATTGAAATTGTTTGGATTTGAAATGGTTTTGATGGAAATGGATTTCAATAAAAAAGTGCTTTTATTGAAAGAGTGTTTTGGCATGATTGATGGTCAAATGTGGTGTGTGTTCATATTGCATTCAGGAAAGACACGGGTTAGCAATCTCCCCCATCAGTGTTGGGATGGATAAGGCTTAGGGCTCTCCGCCGCCAAACATTCATATTGAATTCAACACAGATAAGGGTAAGGGGCCTCCCCCATTAGTGTTGGAATTGATAAGGGTTAGGGCTCTCCCCCATCAAGTATTCATGTGCATTTGGGATGTATAAGGGTAAGAAGTCTCCCCCATCATGGTTGGGATGGATAAGGTTTCAGGCTTCTCGCCTCTTCCAGGTAGCATGCATGGTTGGTTGCATGAGTTTGTGAAATGGATGGGTATTACAAAAATGGAATGTTTGAGAAATGGTTCTTAATCTTGTTTGGTTATTTTTCTATAAAAATAACTAGCTGGAAAATTAGTTTCAATTTCTCTTGGAATTCCTTTGGTTATGAGTGTTTTTAGAAACTTGTTTATATTTAGTTATAGACTGCTTTTGAGAAAATCTTTTATATGAACAGTTTTTATATTAAAGGTGACTAACTCTTCTATCCTAGTGGCGTGAGTAGGGAAGTCATTGGGGTAAAACTACTGAGTTTTATACTCACCCCTTCATTGGCACATTGGTGATTTGGCATATGTCGGATTCCGGGACACAGGTAAAGGTAAAGAATCTTATTGCTAGTGTCTTGTGTTTATTATTGGGATATTTTGTGGATCTTGGAGCTTTTGGAGCATAGAGTTTTAAGGGCTTTTTAGAGTTGTGATTTGTTCATCTGTTGTGTACTTTGATGCTTAGTTTGGTCTTATACCGTTGAGTCATTTTATGTAGTTTGATAAAAATGAGGTGTTTATTGGTCTTCCATTTGTTCATGAATCATATAGTTAATGTTTAGTTATGGTTGGTTTTTGGGTTTATTTCTTAAAGGGTAAAACATCCCCCACTTGTACATGAAACCCTTATGCATTTATTTCCAGCCTTTGCCACCTTGGGGATGTTTCTTAAGGCCTAGTAATGGCTCATGGTACACTCAATCCAATGAGAATTGTTGGGTCATTACAAATGGTATCAGATTGTTCAGTCCCTACCTAACAATTAGTCATCAATGTTCTTGGTCATGGAGTTGAAATTCATTCTTGTCTATGCCTTGGGTCGAAATCTTATACAGGAGTAGGATTATCGGAACATGAGATGTATATCATAAAAAGACATAGCTAACACATTTGTTCTAAACTTCAAGTTACCCAGGTGTTGGGTACATAAGTGTTTTGGATGCACTTCTAGAATGATGGGAAATATCGTTTTCAAGGGTTTATCCAATGAGATGAACATGACATGCATTGTAGAGGAATAATTTCCCACTAGGATTTCATATCTCACTATGAGGAATGAGTATGAATTTTGTGCAAGGTGCGAATTTTTAAAAATTGAAGAAATTGTTTTCAAGTAAATGATTTTGAAAACATCGTATTTGGTGTATTTGAAAATGGATTGATTTTCAAAAGGCATGAGGAATGTTTAAAAAAAATATTGAACAAGGGAAAAGGGTTGTTTTAAAAAAAATGTTGTGATTGATGATGTGATATAATTTGGAATGCCATGAAATAAATTTCTAGAGAGGGAGACTGACGGATTTTTTTGTTGGTTTAGATAATGTCACCCAGAAGCCGTTGTTAGAACCAACCTGAAGAGGCCACAAAGAATGTGGTTGCACTAGAACCACATGTGAACCAAGATCTGGTTTAGATTATTGAACAATATTTTTATGCTATAGATACAGGGAACCAGAGGAATGAACCAAGGCATGTGGATCACACCATTCAGTTCATGAAGATGAATCCACCGAACGTTCACGGTGATGTTGAACCTGAGAAGGCGGAGGTGTGGATAAGTAGGATGAACCGTATCTTCGATTTCATCGACACACCAGTAGAGTTGAAAGTAAAGTTTGTGACGTATATGCTCGAGGGTCATGCACATCAGTGGTGGGATTTAACAGTGCAGGATAAATTGGATAAAGGCCTTACTTGGGATGATTTTGAAGAACTGTTCAACAAACTATTCTATCCTCACACGTTCAAGATCTAGAAAACTTCATAATTCTTCATCTTGAAACAATAGACTCTCTGACATAGATTATGTGGATAAATTCTTTAATTATTCCATTTTTCACCAGAGGTCGTGGCATGTGCATCGTTGAAGGCACACATATTCGAATTGGGGATATGGAAAGAGATTCGATCGAAGATTGTGGGGCTTTGTATTATGGATTATACAGAGATGGTGAACATAGATACTATTGCTAAATGTGATATCTCAGGATCAATAGGAGGAGGAATGATGATACCTATATGAAACGGTGGGAACTAAACCTCTGGGATCAAGTGGAAAAGTGAAACTTATTTCCACAACGCAAGTGGAAATCACTATCAAACTGTGGGATCAGTAAACCTTCCTCCAAGACCCTAGAGCAAAGTGGGTTGTTTTCAATGTGGTTCACTTGACCACAAATGGAGAGATTGTACAGCACAACCTAGAGCCTGTCACAATTGCAAGCAGATGGGGCATCTATATAGATATTATAGGAATGCAACAAGGTCAGGTGGCATGACACCCCTCAGGCGTCGCAAGCATCATATGCTTCGATAGGGAATCGAAAACATGATCAGTATCATCAACATAACAAAGCTAGCCATGGTGACTCTTGAAATAACATGACCCCTCAACTAGGGAATCTCAGCAAGGTAATAAGGATAACAGTGCAGCGAAGAAGCAATATTATGAAGCTGAGAGGATGATGGTTGATGATCTGGTTGGACCATCTACAGTTAGAGGTATGATTATATTGAATTCTACCCTTCTTCCAGTTCTCTTTGATACTGGTGCATCACATTCCTTCATTTCTTCTTGTGCTGTTGAATACTTATGTTTAAAATTGGAAATTATGGCTCCTATTTTGAATCTAAAAACTCTTCTTGGTGAAAGAGAATGTCAAGAATTTGTGTGTAGAGAATGTGCTATAAATTTTGATGGAGTTTAGATAAAATGGGACTTCTCAATGTTGGACATGGATGTCTATGGCCTAATCCTTGGTATGGATTGGTTGACAATGATTAGGCCTCAAATCGATTGTTATAGGAGAACGGTTTGTTTCATGACTAAGGAATGCATCAAACATCTATTCAGAGGATATATGATGGTAACGAAAGGATAACAGAGCTTGTTGGCACCAATGGTGTGAACGATCTCCTACCAACTGGTAGAGTTGACTTTGGAATCAAAGGAAGAGATTGAGGAAAATGGTTTTACAGCTGTTGTAAATCAATTTACAAATTTCTTTCATAGTAACTTCTCAGGGTTACCAACTTCGAGGGAAGTGGTGTTTACAATTGATCTCCTTCTGGGGACCGGTCCAATTTCCATTCTGTCTTTTAGGATGGCACTAACAGAGTTACAGAAATTGAATGTGTAGTTAGAGGATCTGGAAGGCAAGGGTTTCATTCGACCAAGTACTTCTCCATGGGCAACACTGGTGTTGTTTGTGAAAAAGGCAGATATAACTCTTTGGATATGTGTTGATTATCATAAGCTTAACCATGTTACGATAAAGAATAGATATCCACTTCCATGCATTGATGATTTGTTCGATCAATTAAGAGGAGCTCAGTGGTTCTACATGATTGAATTGCAATCAGGATATCACCAATTGTGAGTTCAGAAGTAGGATATTCCCAAGACAGCTTTCAGAAGAAGATTGGAAACTACGAATATTTAGTCATGCCTTTCGGTCTAATGAATTCACCAGCAGTCTTCAGGGATTTGATGAATCAGATATTTCAGCGATATATGGATTCATTTGTTGTGGTATTTTTGGACGATATTTTGGTCTATTCAAAACAAGGTCTGATTATGAGGAGCCCCTAGAAACAGTGTTACAAATATTGAGAGATCATTTTTTGTATTCCAAATTATCAATGTGTGATTTTTGGATATGGGATGTACGTTTTCTTAGCCATGTCATTTCTGAGAGAGGTGTTTTTGTTGATCCTGAAAAGATAAAATCCGTTCCCTCTTGGAATCCACCGAAGAATGTGTTTGCGATAAGCAGTTTTTTTTGTCTAGCTGGTTACTACCGACGCATTGTGCGTGATTTCACACCACTAGCTTCACCAATGACATCTTTGACTAAGAGTAATTCTCTCTTCCAATGGACGGAAGAATGTTGTAAATCCTTTTAGGAACTGAAATTTCAGCATACATCGGCACCTATCATGATCTTTCTAGAATCAGGACCAGGGTATGTGGTGTATTGTGATGCTTTGAGATCAGGGTTTGGTTATGTTATCATGAAAATATATCATGTGGTTGCTTATGGTTCAAGGAAGTTGAGGGTGGAGGAGAGAAATTACCCAATACCTGATTTGGAGTTAGCTACAATCGTCCATGCTTTGAAAACATGGAGACATTATCTCTTTGGTGAGAAATTTAATGTTTTTACAGATCAAAAAATCTTGAAACACATTTTCTCACATCGATATTTGAATCTCTTGCAAATGAGATGGATAGAGTATCTCCAAATGATTGACAATGACTTGATGTACAAACCCAGAAAATGGAATTGGGTGGTGGATGCGTTGAGTAGAAAGTCATATGCTCAGTTGGCGATTGAAGCTTCAAATGAATGGCAGTTGATGTCGGTATTTGTCGACATTCATGTGGAATGCGAATACCGAGGTAATGTTGTTTTTTTCTTTTCAGCTACACTTTTACCAGATTTAGTAATGATGAACAAAGAAGCACAAACATCTGATAAAATGTCTGGTTGTATGTTCTGAACTCAATGGTGGGGAGACCATTGATTACAGGAAACTTAAAGGGGGTTATGTTTTTTGTTTTAGAGATCAGATGATTTTACCTATGGTTTCATAGGAACAATTCCTTCATGAATACCACCATTCAAGATGGGTTGTACATCTAGGTACACATAAGATGTCTAAGGCATTGAATGCACAGTTTTGGTGGTGCAGCAAGAAAATAAAGTTTGCCGAGTTCATCTCACGGTGCTTAACTTGTCAGCAGTTTAAAGCAGAGTATTAGAGACTAGCTGGTATATTAAAATCCTTTTCCATACCAGTGTTTAAATGGGATCAAATAAAAATGGATTTTGTTATAGGTCTGCCAAGAATAGTCTGGACACACGATGCCATTTTGGTGATAGTGGATTGTCTAACCAAGTCCGCCCATTTCATCCATATTTGGGAAAACTATATAGTGGAAGATCATTCAAAAATCAATATCCAAGAAGTTGTAAAGAGACAGGGTGTACCAATGTCTATAGTCTCAGATAGAGATCTGAGGTTCACATCTCATTTTTGGAATCATTACAACAATCCCTCATAACTCAGTTGACTATGAGCACGACGTATCATCCTCAGACGGATGGGAAATCCGAGCGGATGATACAAACATGGGATGATATGTTCTAGGATTGTGTATTGGATTTTGGTTGCTTATGGGAGGATCATATACCCTTAGTGGAGTTTGCATAAAATAAAGTCTATCAAGCCTCAATATGCATGGCTCTGTTTGAAGCATTGTATGGGCGTCCTTGTTGTTCTCCACTATGCTGGGTGGAATCTAGTGAAACATCACTAGTCGGACCAAGCCTCATCCAAGAAACAATAGAGAAGATGCAGTTTAATAGAAAAGGGATAGTGATGGATGAGAGTCGTCCGAAATAATATGCAGATCACCATCAAAGACCACTTTCGTTCATTGTGGTGGATCATGTCTTCTTGAGGATCTCTAAAAGGTTTGGACAACTCCATTTCGGGAAGCAGGTAAAGTAATATCCTATATACATTGGCCATTTTGAGATACTAGAATGGGCTGGGAAGGTGGAATATCGGTTTCCTTACCACTGCAGTTCAATTTGGATCATAATGTTTTATGTATCTTAGTTGAAAAAGTATCAATCTGATCCATGTGATCAGATGGGATCACTTTGACCTAGAGCCAGATGATTCGTTGATAAATATCTTGGTACAGATTGTGGATAGGCAAGAGAAATTCTTACATGAAAAAATCATCGGTCTAGTGTGGGTTTAATGGCACTATGGTCAGATTCAGGAAGAGACTTGGGAATGTGAGAAGGAAATGAAAGAGCAGTGGCCAGAACTCTTTTAGTTGGGTGAAGGTTTTCTATTTTTCGAGGATGGAAAGACCACTTTTGGGGAGAATGTAGTACCCCCAGTTTCTGGTATGTAACCCATTCTTTATTATTTTAGTGGTTTTAAAGTTGAGGATGATTAATGGGAGAGTCGGGAGAACATTGAATGATGTTTGAGGCAAAGGGGAAGTCACACGGGCGGTGCACAAGTTCTCTAAACCATGAGGCCAAACCTTGCATTGTGGGACATTGAGGTAGTATCTTCAGCATGGGCAGAACATGGTCTGTCTAACAGTACAGAAGAACCGTGCATGGAGTGTCTTCCGAGGCAGTGGCTAATGAACGGTTAGCGCATGATTTGTCTAACCGTGTGAGAAAACCATGCAACCACATAAATGAGATCCTATAAATGTGGATCTCACATTTTTTTCCCATTATGTGCCTTTTTTTTCCTCTTAAGTGGTCCCATCTCGGAATTTTTATTTTCTTAAGGTCTGAGAAGGTTCTCCCATCATTCCAGAGGCAATCCGAAGGCTTCTCTTGGTGAATCAAAGCTGGATTCTTGAGGTACGTGATCATTCTTCTTCGTTCATGATCGGTTTCTTAGATCTACTTTGATCTACTTCTCCTCTTTTCTCGGTTTCATAGATCTATTCCATTTATGGGTAGATCTATGTGTGTGGATGCCAAATATGAGGATATTTGGTCATGATATTTCAAGGAGAAGAGATCTAAGGAGGTTTCTTGAATTAGCAACCAGTTTTTCTTGAGCATTCTTCATTCATTATGGTTTCCATCAAAATCCTAAATGTAGAGGGATTATTTCTAGACTCAACTTAGTGGAACTGATTTGAAGGCATTCAAATTGAGTGTGTGGTGTGGAATTGATTGTGAAAATCATAGAATAAATCTTCTTTAGTGATGATTTATGGTTTCAGTGAAATTGTGAAATCTTGGTGAATTCTGGTGCAATGTGATTTGGCTTCTTGAATTTAAAATGTTGATTTTATATTTTGGATTTTCTAATATTGTAAATTGTTTGATGACAAATGGGTTTTCAATTAAAATGGTGTTTTATTGAAATGGTCTGATATTGAAATTACTTTTATGGAATTGGCTTTCAATAAAAATGGAGTTTTATTGATGTTGAACCCTCTAGGCATCTAGTGGCTTTATTATATTTTGATAATCCCAATTATTCTTTATTATATTTTGATAATCCAAATTATGCTTTATTATATTTTGATAATCCCAATTATGCTTTATTATATGTGCATAATCTCAATATTGCTTCTTTATAGTTTGGTGATTCTTAGTGTGGATAAATTCTTACTTTAGTATTTGTGTACTTCAGACACATATTTATATGTTATGATAATTATATTATAATCAAAGAATCTGGTTAAGAAATAAAATATTATTTTATGTTTAGTATTAGACATTCGGTTACTGGATGTATGTATACTCTGATTAACTCATTCTGCCAATAGAGCTACCGATACAGAACAGAGCTACCAATACAGTTAAGTCTACCGCTATGTGAGAGCTACCGGTACAGATTAGTAACCGTTACACAAGTATACCGATTCATCAAAGTCTACCAATACATCAAAGTCTACTGATACATTAAGGAAGCTACCGATAGGTACTTATCACTACTGATACAAGACAAGTCTACAACTACTGTTACAAGAAAGCCTACGGTTACCGATGCAATAAAGCTTACCGCTACCAAAGTCTACCGACTGACATGAAGTCTACCGATAGAAGGGATATCGTTACGAAAAGGGCTATAGCTACACAAAGGGTTACCAATACACAAAGGGCTACCATTACACAAGAAGATACTGATACTCAGACCTACCGATACACAAGGCTACCGATATCCAAAGCAACCGATCCAGAGACAGAACCCGATGCTGCTTTAATTTCTTTATCATTATTTAATCTAACCAACAGTCATATCATGAATATTTTAATACACTAACATTTATTTATTGTGTGTTGTTGGATGTTAGGGAACCATACATCTTCCCTGCAAAAAGGAAATCACTTCTGTTGTCAGAGCTCGGGCTTTAAATAATAAATGCTCATGCTGCTAATAGAAGAAGTTGGAAAAACAAATAAGAGCGTGACCAAAAAATAAGAATGTGCTGAAATGTGTGCATGAAAAGACATGACCGAACTTACATGAAGAGCTCATAAATTATTGCATACCAGAAAGAGATGAGAACGAGAACGAGAACATCCACACAAGAACTTCATCGACTACAGTCTCATTGTCTCAGAACCTGGATGTCAAGCGAACGACACTCTATTTTTTAGACAAAAAAAAGAAGAGGACTCAGAACCATTTCTGGTCAAATTGGACGAAGTCTAGAGATGCAGAACAATCACTAGAGCCATTCTATACTCTACATATTTGCCTCTGTGATTTATTATTTACTTTTTGAGCAGTGTGTTTCATCTGCTGTATTTTAACACACACACTGTCTCCTGTACTTTAACTGGAGGATCTGTAAATCCTCAATCAAAATCTTACATCTTTTTTCCACTAGGATAGTGGTAGAGGACGTGCGTGACCTGGACAACTGGTTTGCTGTTATATTTGTTTCCCACGAATAACTGTGGTAGAGGTCTTAGAACTGGACAGTTGTAATCCCCGATCCAGGGTGTGGATCACTTTTATATAAAGTTTTGAGAGGACTATGTATCATCTTGAGATTTAACCTATTGGTTATATCTGCTGTTCTTATTTATTTTCAAAGTTATTTTTATTCCGCTGTAAACTTCATTAAAACCAAAATCTATTTTAAAGTCACTTTGATAACTAAACTCAAAGGTGTTTATATTAGTTTAAACTCAATAAGTTAGTTTCAAAAGTTAATCAACTCTTCTGATTTGATTAACTAGGAAATAATCAATCCCTTGAGAACCTAATAGAACCTTTACATTGATATAAATTCACTATAGATTAATTCTGTGTTTTATTTGGGGGAATTTGGTACATGATTTTTAAACAGAAATTTTAATTGGAACTCAATTAACCCCCCTCTTGAATGTCCACTCTGACCAATATTTGGTATCAAAGGAATTAAAATATTTACTGAAGTACTCTGTTTTTAAACTATGATTTTAGTTGTATTTTAAAGTTATTAAAATATCTTTTATTTATAAATTTATATCTCTTTAAAATTTTTATCTTAACCTATTTATCATGGATAACAGACTTGAAGGTGTTGCTACTAATAGACCACCATTTTTCAATGGAAACAACTATGCTCAGTGGAAGATTAAGATGGAAATTCATTTAGAAAGCACGGGTTTTGATATTTGGACTACCATAGAAACAGAATATAAAATTCCTACTACTGTTAGATCTACTTGGAATGAAGCTACTAAAACCACCTACAATAATGATTGCAAAGCTATGAATGCTCTGTATTGTGTTTTAGGAGATGAGGAATTTAATAGAATATCTGCTTGTAAGACTGCACATGAAATTTGGGATACCTTAAGTGTTTCTCATGAAGGAACAACTAATGTTAAGGAAATGATATTGAACACCTATACTATTAAATATGATAATTTTAAGATGAAGCCTAATGAATTCATTTCTGATATGTATCTAAGGTTTATCAAAATTTTCAACACAATGATCTCACTAGGAAAAGATGTTTCATCAAAGGAGAAGATCATGAGAATTTTGAGATGCCTACCAGATAGATGGAGGGGCACTTCTATTTCAATTAGAGAATCTTGTGATATTGGTGAACTTCCAATTAAGGAACTTATTGGTAACTTGATGATGTATGAAGAAGAGCTTAAAGTAAACAATGAAGAAGAAGAAGAACCAAAAAGGAAGTCAGTTGCCTTCAAGAAAACTACTTCAAAGAATAAGGAGAAACATCAAGATGTAAGTGATAACTCAAGCTATGAAGAAAGTGAAAGTGAATCTGACAGTGATGCAAAAATGGCTCACATAGCCAAAATATTTAATAATTTTTATAGGAAAAATAATTTTTTCAGAAAATCAAATTACAAAGGTAAGTATGACAACAAGAGACACTGGAAAAAGGACTGGAAGAAATCTGACAAATCTGATGAAGTTGTCTGCTATGAGTGCAAGAGAAAATGACATATAAAAGCATATTGTCCAAAACTGAAATACAAGAAGAAATATGAGTATAAGGATAATAAGTATAAGAATGCCATGAAGGATACTTAGAGTGCTTCTTAAGATAGATCTAGTGAATCTGAAGATTTTGATGCTGAAATTAGAAATAAGGAAAACATGTGTTTTATGACAAACACCTCTAAGGTAACATCTGAAACTCCTGCATTAGATTTGTATTATTCTGGAGATGATTTTGATTCCGAAAATATGTCAAAATGTGAACTATTTGAATACAATGATATGTTGGAAGAATCCTGTAATGAGATAAATGAAAAATACAATGGTTTATAGAAACAGTATGCTTTAACTGTTAATCATAAATCTGATCTTGACATAGAAATGGAACAGAATGCTCGGTTACTTAAAGAAAACACTGAACTGAAATTTTCAAATGAGCAACTTAGGAAGGATTTAGAAAAGTTCACAAATGGCAAAGATACTCTTATTAAAATTATTGGTAAGCATATTGCACCTAGATATACTACTAGCATTGGATACCAACCTGGACAATGAAAAATTACCACAACTAAATTTATTCCTAAATCTGGATAGAATGTAGATAGTTATAATTTTAGAGGTTCATATGCTTCAACAAGTTATATTCATAGTTACGGATATAATAAAGTTTATCTTTCCAAATCTGTGGATTCTACGAATTTTATGAGACCCATAAGACAAATTTGGGTACCTAAAGTTTTATTGGCTAACCTGACTGGACCCATGAAAATCAGGGTACCAAAATCATTTCCTGTCTAAATCCATTTTTTAGGGAAACTGATTAAAGAGCTCCTATAGAAAGACCTAGTACTTGGACAGTGGATTTTCAAGAAATATGTCAGGATACTTCTCATGCATTAAAATCTTAGTTAGAGTTGTTGGAGGTTTTGTCACTTTTGGTGATAATTCTAATGGGAAAATCATCAGTTTAGGCCAGATTGGTAACACTGACTCAGTATTAATTTCTAAAGTTCTATTTGTTGATGGAAATAATTATAATTTACTGAGTAATTATTAGTTATGTGATGATGGTTTCAATGATAAATTTGAAAATGATTCCTGTAATTTTTTTTCTAAAAATGTTTATTATTTTCTGCCTTGCGAAATGAAAATGTTTATGCTATTGATTTAAATTCATTAGCTATGAAAAATATTAATTGTTTAAATTCTTTTCATAAAGAGTCTTGGCTTTGGCACAGATGATTAGGATGCTGCAATGTACATTCAATCAGAAAACATTATAGGAAGAAATTTGTTAGGGACCTACCAAAACATTAATTCCCAGCAGATAAAGTTTGTAATCCCTGTCAAAAGGGAAAGAAATATAATGTTTCTTTCAAATCAGAGAAATAAGTATCAACTTCTCAACCTCTCAAGTTGGATCACATGGATTTGTTTGGATCTTTTAGAGATTCTAGTTTAAATGGGAAGCACTATGTCTGTGTTCCAGTAGATGACTATTCTAGGTATACTTGCGTATATTTTATAGCTCACAAAAGTGAAGCTTGTTCTTACTTTGTTAAATATTACAATTCTGTAAAGAACCTTAGTGGACTTAAGATTAAAACCTTGAGAAGTGATCATGGTCGTGAGTTTTAAAATCATGAGTTTGAATCCTACTTCTCACATAATGGATATAGTCACATTTTCTCTGCCCCTATGAAACCTCAGCAAAATGGTGTAGTTGAAAGGAGGAATATAACCCTTCAGGAAATTTCAAGAACCATGCTCAATGAGTATGACCTACCTGTTTATTTTTGGGCTGAAGCTATCAATACAGCTTGTCATATTATCAATAGAGTCTTGATCAGACCTGTTCATAAGCAGACCCCTTATGAGTTGTGGAACCATAGGAATCCTAAGGTTTACTACTTCAGAGTATTTGGTTGCAAAGTATTTATTCTTAATACTAAAGATAATATTGATAAGTTTTCATCCAAGAGTGATGAAGGAATTTTCCTAGGTTACTCTATTTCTAGTAAAGCCTATAGAGTTTTCAATAAGAGAACCAAATGTGTGGAGGAATCTGTTCACATCAAATTTTATGAAACTAAACCACATGAACTTAATACCTCTCTTGAAAATCTTGAAGATGATAACTCTGTTTTGAACATTAATGATAAAGACAGTGTACTTATAGTTAAAACATCCAGTTCTGGTAATTTTCCAGAACCTGCTTCTGTTGAATCCCCACCTAATGATGAACCTGAAATATCTAGCCCTACCTTTTCAAGACCAACTAGGATTCTAATGAACCATCATTTAGATGATGTTGTAGGAAATCTTGATAGTGGGACACAGACTAGAGGTTCTCTAAAAAATCAGGTTGAACATCAAGCCTTTCTTTCAAAGTTACAACCTAAAAATATCAATGATGCTATCAATGATGAATTTTGGGTAATAGCTATGAAATAAGAACTATATCAATTTGAAAGAAATAAAGTCTGGGAACTAGTAGAAAGACCAAAATACACTTTGACCATAGGCACAAAGTGGGTGTTTATAAACAAAGTTGATGAATCTAGAAATATCATTAGCAACATAGCTAGACTAGTTGCACAAGGTTACAATCAAGAAGAACGAATTGAATATGATGAAACCTTTACACCTGTAGCTAGATTAGAGGAAATTAGTCTCTTACTTGCCATTGCATCACATCTGAATTTCAAGTTATATCAAATGGACTTGAAAAGTGCTTTTCTAAATGGGTTTATTGTTGAAGATGTTTTTGAAGAACAACCACCTGGTTTTTCAAATCCTAACTTTCAAAATCATGTTTTTTAAACATTCTAAAGCCTTATATGGTTTAAAACAAGCTCCAAGTGTAACTCCATGACCCCAGCTACCCAAAGTCGGTGCATTACTTCGTAACATTGGCATGATCACAAAAGATCATGTCTCAAAAGACCGATTAGTTTAGTAACCTTGGAAACACTAGATACATTCATAAATGTTACATTACATCATAAAGTGAAAAATCACAAAAACATAGTCTCCATAGTCCACACTTTTATCCTCTTCTAACTATCCCTGCAGGTCATTCATAAAATACTTCTTCACATCCTAGAAAAAATAAAAACATTTAAAGGGGTGATCTCAGATGCTCAGTAAAGATAACAATATTGCAAAAGCTTTTATAAATAAACATTAACATTTAAGGCAATGTATAACTAAAACAAAATCCTTTTTAAACATGAACTTAAACATCATATGGAAAAAATTAAATTAAATAATGCCATTTACTTACTCACATGGATATTCTACTCGTCAAATAATCACATGAAATATCATAAACAACTTTCATAATGATGGAATGTATAATGTAAGACTATCATAACCACGTAGCCAAGGCCTCGTGCCAAGACTACATATAAGATTTTGTGAAGGCCTCGTGCAAAGACACTAGTTTGTCTCATGAGCCCTACCGATGCATCGAGGAGCTATATCAAGCTCCACCTGTCACTTATTAAGTCCAATGAATTCCTCATATGAACAGGTTTAAACATATTATAAACCATAATATAATCGTATCACATAAAACATGCATAAAGGAATCATACAATTTCAACATTTCAATCACAAGATATCAATACAACATGTTGATATAATAAAAAAATTATCAAAACCATTTTCAATACAAAAATAAAAGAAAAGTAAAACTTGGTATTTATTTCTCATTTTAAAAAAATTTATGGCTTATAGAGGAAGCCAAAACTCAAATAATAGTCATGGTGGTGAAGAAGTCGTTGTTGCCGCATACATAATAAAAAACATTCCTTTTTTAGTTTAGTAAAAACACTTCGTATAAAAAGATTCCTTTGGAATAAAAGTAAAAGTCAAAGGGGTTTATACACCCTATAAATGAAAGTTGTGTATATAACCAAATATGCCTCAATGAAAGGAGATTAAGACGAAGTCCTTACAAAGATCATTTTTAAAATAAAATAGATCTATTATGTGTACTTACTATAATTAAACATTAAGAATGTACAAATACAAGATAGGTCATAATAATATGATGACATAATTTGAAAGTAGGAGATTAACCCAAAGAATGGAAATTGGGTTAAGAAATTCTTTTACCTCGTGTCCGACATGACTCGACCGTTCTTTAACCTCCCGAATAATAAACTAGAGTTAATTTATATTTTCTTAAGAACCTTTTTCATTTTTATTATTCCTTTTATATCACTTATTACCATGTTATGATCATTATGTAATTATTTAGGTTAATAACGGTCATTTTGTCGGTCTTTGGTACTTGAGTCAAAAATAAACTTCTTATAATTACAATTTTTCATGTGGTGAAATATCAATTATATCCAGAATTATATTCATGATGTAGACATCATATATATCCTATATATCCATTATATACATTAATTTATAATATTACTTAACATTTAGAGGTATGAAATGAAATGCATTGTTCATGGAGACGGTAAGCCGTACATACACATTAACACTACGTTCATTTATATTTCGTATTTAATGGAATGAAGTTATAATTATATAAAGGTATAATATAATTCCAGTATAATATAATGTATAATACCATTTACTCCATCCTTTATACGTCCCACATATGGCATTAACGATTCAAATAAGTTTGAGGGGGCGGTAGTCTGCACATCCTAAAATGAAATCATCGCGTTTACCCATAATGGAAATCTTAAATGTGTGCCATAAATGAAAAATGAAAAATAATAAGGAAAAAAAATAATATATATCATATATAAAAATAGTGTCATCATAATGGCCACCAGGAGAGATGTTAAAAGAAGATTGAACAGTCATCGTTTCTTGCGGCAGAAATTCGCCAACCACAGAAACAATATGTTCTTTAACCATTAAACGAAGGTGTGTGTAAGTGTAAATCAAATTATTCTCATAAAAACATCCTAGTATATTTAGGATACCTTTTTTGTTACAAAATAAATTAGTAAGAAGAGTTTAGTGGGTTGGAGTGCAAAATAAAACCTAAAAACACAAGAGAAAACACTACCTTTAAAACTGGTAACTCCTTTTGATTTGAGCTCAAAGGTTTCCTTGGGAAGGCTTCATCCCAAAGTGATGATTCTAGGAGTAATAGAGGTATGTTGAGAGAGTATTTTGGCAGAGGTTGGCCGAGCCAAAAGGCTTTGATGGTGTGAGTTAGGTGGTAGTGGTGGGGGCCTTTTATAAGAGGAGAGGAGGGGCACTCTTGGAATGTCATGAAATGTTACTTTATTATATAATGAGTTTCTAATTTTAAAGGTCCCACACTTATATATTTTGAGGATAAGGTGATAATGGTTCTAAATTTACTCATCCAATATGTTTTTGACAAGTTTATGTCTTAGATTTTACATTATCTTTTTATTTTATTTATATCGTTAATTAATGCGGTAATCGTTGCATCATCATGGTGTCATAAATAATATAATTTATTTAATGTCTAAAAATTATAAAACAATGATGTAGGAAATATTAATAGATTTATTATGAATATTTCTAGTCGAAAATGTAACTTATATAACCCCATGTAATAATTGTTTTAGTAAAACAACACATGTTTGTGACAATTTTATTTTTACTTTAAATAAAAAGTTATTAATGTCATTTTCTTACCCAAGTGGCTCCATGGGGTCCCCAAGTTGACCCATGGATTGTCTTGTTCGGCCATGACTCATCCAATAAGGGTAGGACAAGTGTAATGGTATTTTCATATTTTTATAATATCATTTTTTACCTTAAATTTCACTAAATACCATTAATCGCGATTAATTAAACTTAAAAGTTACTATTCACCACAAAATTATTTTAATCTCATTGACCCACATTTTAATTCCTAATGAAAACCATGTATGTTGGATTTTTGAAAATAAAATCACAGAAGTGGTAATGTTTCATTTAAACGAAAAATCAATTTTTTAACTACCACTTAGTTATTTCACTATTCATCAAAAATTGAAGTTTATCAGAACGATGCCAAAATTTCACCCTAAGCTATAATTGATAGTCCGAATTTTAAAATGATGTCTATTTTAAAAAATTACAAACATATAAGTTTCATTAATTAATTTTATAATTAATTCCCACTATCACAACAAATAGAGTGTTTTTAAGAAAAAATATATATCAAAAGATTGACAATGGTTTATGTCCAATATCAAAGTGAAATGAATTCTAATGACCAGCATTGGATAAAATGGAAAAAATATATTCTAATAATACTTTAAAACCACTCAATGGTATAATTTATCACTATAAATTATTTTGATTAAAAAAGTTGTTTTTAAGTATTTTTCACTATTCATATAAAATTGGAAGTTCTTAGAAAATTACAAAAAATTCAACCTAGGATAATTCTGATATTCCGAATACAAAAATGAAGTCCATTTTGAAATATAAAATTTATATAATTTGAGAAAGTGGGTATTATTATTCCTAACAGTTACTTTTATTGGCCACAGTGTGTTGAATCTTGAACCTCCGTACAATGCAAGCTATTGCATTATTAAAAGAGAAGCGTATCGTGGAAGCTCGGGGGGTTACATTCTCCCCTCCTTCAATAAATTGCGTCCTCGCAATTTGGAATTTTTCTTTGAAAATAAAATGTTGAAAATAGAAAATACCTTTGTGGAAAACCCACATTAGGAATAGGGTTAATAAAAATATAACATTAAAAGATAGAAAGAGACGTAGAAAGGTCACCCGCGATAGCCCATACTAGTATTATGTGAAAATATGGATATAAAGGAGAAGCAAACCATCAAGGTCTAATGGATAGTTGTAGAAAATAGGATTAGGAGAAAGTTAACTATTATAACATCACAAACTTGTGATTTCTTAAACGATCATTGATTCCCTAGTAGGAAAAGTTAACCAACAACATTTTTGTTTTAAGTTACTTTTTATAATGTGGTGGAATTTATTTAGGAGATTTACTAAGAACTTAAGGAAATATACATACTTGTCATGTAGAGTTTCATTCTTTAATAAATTTTTTTACCACAAACCCATCTTTACACCAAAAGGTAATAGAACTCAAAAATATTATATTTATCTTAATCGTACAAGGTTCAAAATATTAACACATACCATATAAATTAGGAAAACTATTTTGTAATAACCAGGGACTTCCTGTAGGATAGTGGTAGGTAATAAAGGCCAGTCGCACTATGGTTGTGGGTTCGATTCCTGCAGCTTTGTCCGACGCGATGGGTTATCCCCCAACCTGCAGGTTGTCCTTTTCCTAAAACTATAGTATTATAATATTCCAAAAATGATCTTCATAACCGTTTTAACATTAAACAATACTATCCAATGTTCAACTTAATCCATTACAACCTTTATAGTTATCCAAAATACCTATTTCCAGAATTTCCGTAAAAGGTCTCTAATTTCCAAAATCAATATTAACATCAGATTACCCAAACAAGGTAAAGTTTCTCTTATTGCCATATACTAAAAATATGATTACCTTAATCATATTAAAACCCTAATGAAAACAACAAGTACTTCAATGCAATCCTTATATATATCACATTATTATTATAACCATAATATAGTTCTTGAGTCCAAAAACACAAAAAAAAATAATTATACAACTTCATCTGTAGTAATAGCATAAGCTTGGCCCTGATCCCTTGGACTTTTTCAGATTTATGTATCCCTAATGCTTAGGAAATTCATTTGCATAATGCCCCGTTTCTCTACAATTATAGCATTGAACATTGATATCCTCTTTCTTTCCCTTGAAATCACGAGCCTGTTGACCTTTTTATCCACATTTATAACAAACTCCCGTTACTTTTAGGCAAGTACCGGTGTGGTTCTTCCCACAATTATCACATAACAGAAAATCCTTCTTTCCCTTTTTCCCTTTATCTGTCTCTTGTTACACCGTTCTCTTCTTCTCTTGCTTTACTTTGTTGTCATAAGACGTAGATAATTCATTTTTTGTCTTGATAGCACATGAGACAATATCTTCGTACAATGAGAAGGATTGTGAGACTAAAACTCGACAGAGAAATTGTTTTAACCCATCAAAGAAATGATCAATCTTATTTCGTGGGTTACGTATATAATCCGCAACATAACTCACTAACCTTGTAAAGTTGGCCTCGTACATTGCGACATTCTCATCCTCATTTTGTCTTAGACTTAGAAATTTCCTTTCCATATCTGCTCGATGGTCACGAGGAATGTATTTTTCTATAAAAAAATCTTTTAACTCTCTCCATTCCATACATGATACTTCTTCATCTTTTTTTGTATTTTGAATCAACGACCACCTTTGATCAGCATCTCCATTGATGCGGTAAACTTCCATGATAACCTTTTCCCTTTCACTTCTCCCTAAGGAAAGGAAAATTTTATCTAAGGAATTTATCCATTGCCCAGCTACAAAGGGATTTGTAATTTCATTGAATGTTGGTGGTTGTTTCCTCATGAAGCGGTTTAACATTGTTCCTCCACGTTGCGGATCTCGGTGCTCCATACAAGTAAGGTTATTATTCATAGCCTGAGTGAGTTTTCCCAGTATGGTAATAAGTTGATCAGCACCAGTTGTATCTCCAGATCCACAATAATTATCGTGATTAGGAGGGAAATCCCTACACGGAGTGCGTGCATTGGTATGGTTTCCATTCCTTCCACTAGGCGCCATTTCTTAACAATGGCATACACTAGATTAGTTCATGAATCAAAATACATAATTCCATACTTGTAAAATACTTAACATAAAATGAACTATTTATAGATATAATCTATAAAAAAATGTTTTCTTTGAGAAGTATATACTCATAAACCCTTCATAATGGTTTGTATAAAAATGAGAATTATCCTAAGCATATCCCCCAGGAGTGTCGTAACCAGGAGTGCAGCAAGGCCCATTATCGTGCACCAGTTCCCGTTCGAGTCTAGCTCAAAGCGGTGTTTTCGGGTTTTACCCCTAGGTACATCTGTGACAGAGCCACCTCTACATGCTCGTATCCAGACATGGATGTATTGCTCAGAAAACTTACAAAATCTCTATAATACCAAAATTCTAGGAAGTTCTTCTGTACTAATCCTCAAAGTCTATCTTTGGGATATGTGCTCTAATCAGAGTTTTTCTAAATCTAGCTTCCAAGGTTATTACTAAATTGCCTATGATACCAACTATAATGCCCCGACCCCAGCTACCCAGAGTCAGTGCATTACTTCATAACATTGGCATGATCACAAACGATCTAGTCTCGAAAGACCGATTAGTTTAGTTTCCTTGGAAACACTAGATACATTCATAAATGTTACATTACATCATAAAGTGAAAAAACACAATAACATAGTCTCCATAGTCAACAATTCTATCCTATTTTGACTATCCCTGCAAGTCATTCATAAAATACTTCTTCACATCCTGGAAAATATTAAAACATTGAATGTGGTGACCTCAGATGCTCAATAAGGATAACAATATTGCGGAATCTTCCATAAATAAACATTAACATTTAAGGCAATGTATAACTAAAACAAAATCCTTTTTAAACATGAAATTCAGCATAATATGGAAAAATTAAAATTAAATAATGCCATTTACTTATTCACATGGATATTCTACTAGTCAAATAATCACATGCAATATCAATTACCACGTTCATAATGATGGAATGCATAATGCCAGACTATCACAACCACGTAGCCAAGGCCTCGTGTGAAGACTAGAAATAAGATTTTTTCAAGGCCTCGTGCCAAGACACTAGTTTGTCTCACGAGACCTACCGATGCATCGAGGATCTATAGCGGGCTCCACCCTTCACTTATTAAGTCCAATTCATTCCTCATATGAACAGGTTTAAACATATCATAATCCATAACATAATTGTATCACATAAAACATGCTTAAAGGAAACATAAAATTTCCACATTTCAATCACAATATATCAATACAACACATTGATATAATAAAAACATTATCAAAACCATTTTGAATACAAAAATAAAAGAAAAGTAAAACTTGGTATTTATTTTTCATTTAAAAAAATATTATGGCTTATAGAGGAAGCCGAAACTCAAATAATAGTCACGGTGGCGTAGAAGCCGTTGTCACCGAATACATAAGAAAAAACATTCCTTTTTTTGTTTAGTAAAAACACTTCATATAAAAATATTCTTTTTGAATAAAAGTAAAAGTCAAAGGGGTTTATACACCGTATAAATGAAAGTTGTGTATAAAACCAAATATGCCTCAATTAATGGAGATTGAGACGAAGTCCATACAAATATCATTTTTTTAAAAGTAGATCTATTATGTGCATTTACTATAAGTACAGATAAAGAAAGTACAAATACAAGATATTTCATAATAATATCATGATATAATTTGAATATAGGAGATTAACCCAAAGAATGGAAATTGGGTTATGAAATTCCCTTACCTCGTGTCCAACTGGACTCGACCATTCTTTAACGCACTGAATAATAAACTAGAGTTAATTTATAATTTCGTAAGAACCTTTTTCATGTTTATTCTTCCTTTTATATCACTTATTACCATGTTATGAACATTATGTAATTATTTAAGTTAATAACTGTCATCTTGTCGATCTTTGGTACTTGAGTCAAAAAATAAATTCTTATAATTACAAGTTATTCATGTGGTGAAATATCAATTATATCCAGAATTATATTCATGATGTAGATATCATATATAGCATATATATCCAGTATATACATTCATTTATAATATTACATAACATTTATAGGTAATAAATGACATTCACCATTCATGGAGACGGTAAGCCGTACGTACGCATGAACGCTACTTTCATTTCTATTTAATATTTAATGGAATGAAGTTATAATTATATAAAGATATAATATAATTCCAGTATAATCTAATGTATAATACCATTTACTCCATCCTTTATACATCCCACATATGGCATTAACGATTCAAATCACTTTGAGGGGGTGGTAGTCCGCACTTCCTAAAATGAAATCATCGCGTTTACCCATAATGGAAATCATAAAGGTGTGCCATAAATGAAAAATAAAGAATAATAAGGAAAACAAAAACATAATATATATCATATATGAAAATAGTGTCATCATAATGGCCACCATGAGAGGTGTTAAAAGAAGATTGAACAGTCATCGTTTCGTGAGGCAGAAATTCGCCAACCACAGAAACAATATGTTCTTTAACAATTAAATGAATGTTTCTGTAAGTGTAAATCAAATAATTCTCATAAATACATCCTAGTATATTGAGGATACCTCTGTTGTTACAAAATAAATTAATAAAAAGAGTTTAGGGGGTTGGAGAAGAAAAATAAAACATAAGAACGCAGGAGAAAACAATACCTTTAAATGGGTAACTCCTTTTGATTTGATCTCAAAGGCTTCCTTGGGAAGACTTCTGCCCAACATGAGTCTACTAGGAGTAATAGAGGGATGTTGAGAGAGTATTTGGGCAGAGGTTGGCTTAGCCAAAAGGCTTTGACGGTGTGAGTAAGGTGGTAGTGGTGGGGGCCTTTTATAAGAGGAGAGGACATGCACTCTTGGAATGTCATGAAATGTTACTTTATTATATAACGAGTTTATGATTATAAAGTTCCCACACTTATATATTTCTAGGATAAGGTTATATGGGTTCCAATTATACTAGTCAAATATGTTTTTGATAAGTGTAAGTCTTAGATTTTAGATTATCTTTTTATTTTATTTAAATCGTTAATTAATGAGGTAATCACTGCATTATCATGCTGTCATAAATAATTTGATTTATTTAATGTCTGAAAATTATAGAAAGATGATTTAGGAAATCCTTATAGCTTTATAATGAATATTTCTAGTCGAAAATATAACTTATATAACACCATGTAATAATTGTTTTAGTAAAACAACACAAGTTTGTGACAATTTTATTTTTACTTTAAATAAAAAGTTATTAATGTCATTTTCTTACCAAAGTGGCTCCGTGGGGTCCCCAAGTTGACCCATGGATTATCTTGATCTTCCATGACTCATCAAATAAGGGTAGGACAAGTGTAAAGGTATTTTCATATTTTTATAATATCATTTTTACCTTAAATTTCACTAATTACCATTAATTGCAATTAATTAAACTTAAAAGTTACTATTCACCAAAAAATTATTGGAATCCCATTGAACCACATTTTAATTCCTAATGACAACCATGTTTGCCGGATTTTTGAAAATCAAATCACAGAAGTGGTAATTTTTCATTTAAAAGAAAAATCAGTTTTTTAACTACCACTTAGTGGATTCACTATTCATCGAAAATTGATGTTTTTTAGAACAATGCCAAAATTTCACCCTAAGCAATAATTGATATTCTGAATTCAAAAACTGATGCCTATTTTACAAAATTACAAACATATAAGTTGCATTAATTAATTTTATAATTAATTCTTGCTGTCAGAACAAATAACGTGTTTTTAAGAAACAATATATATCAAAAGATTGACAATTATTTATGTCAAATTTCAAAGTGAAATTAATTTAAATGACCAGAATTTGATAAAATGGTAAAAATATATTCTAATAATAATTTAAAACCAATCAATAGTATAATTTGTCACTATAAATTATTTTGATTAAAAAAGTTTTTTTTAAGTATTTTTCGCTATTCATAAAAAATTGGATGTTCTCAGAAAATTAAAAAAAAATTCAACTTAGGATAATTTAGATATTCCAAATACAAAAATGAAGTCCATTTTGAAATATAAAATTTATATAATTTGAGAAAGTGGGTATTAATATTCCTAACAGCTAATTTTATTGGTCACGGTGTGTTGAATCTCGAACCTGCGTACAATGCAAGCTATTGCATTATTGTAAGAGAAGCATATCGTGGAAGCTCGGGGTGTTACACCAAGAGCATGGTATGAAAGACTTACAAATTTTCTTATTTCAAAAGGATTTACAAAATTAATTGATGATCCCACTCTTTTTATAAAAAGAATTTTAAAAGTTGTTTAAATAGTACAAATCTATGTTGATATTATTTTTGGATCTCCAAAAAATTATTTATGTACTGATTTTTCAAAGGTTATGCAAAATGATTTTGAAATGAGCTTAATGGGAGAGCTTAAGTAATTTCTTGGATTTCAAATCTTTCAAACTAAAGAATGTATTATTTTAAATCAGAGTAAATATACAATGTATTTATTAAAATGTTTTGGTTTGTATAGTATTAAGGGATGTGATACACCTATGAGTACCACCTGTAAATTGGATATTGATGAAACTGGTAAACTAGTAGATCAAACTAATTATAGAGGTATGATTTGGAGTTTACTTTATCTTACTGTTAGTTGTCCTGATATTATGTTTAGTGTAAGTATGTCTGCTAGATTTCAAGCTAACCCTAAAGAGTCACACTTACTTGCTGTTAAAAGTATTTTCAAATATCTTAACTACACTGCCAATTTGGGACTTTTTTACCCAAAAGAACAATAATTTGATTTAATAAGTTATTCAGATGTTGACTTTTCTGGATGCAAGTTAGATAGAAAGAGCACCTCTGGAACATGTCATTTACTTGAAAGTCCCTATTATCATGGTGTAGTAAGAAACAGAACTCAGTTGCATTATCTACTGCTGAAGCAGAGTATATAGCTGCTGGTAGTTGTTGTGCACAGATTCTATGGATGAATCACACTTTATTGGATTATGGATTTGAGTTTAAACATGTTTCAATTAACTGTGACAACAATAGTGTGATCAAAATCTCAAATAACCCTTTGTCTCACTCTAAACTATAAACATTGATGTTAGACACCACTTTCTAAGAGATCATTATCAAAGAGGTGATATAAATCTTGAGTTTATAGGCACTGAACTTCAATTAGCTGATATTTTCACTAATCCTTTAAGTTCAGAAAGATTAAGTTTTCTTAGACACGAATTAGGAATGATAACTTACTCTTAAATCGTTATGTAAACCACACCGCTAGAGAATCCTCACCGTTAGAGAATCCTCACCATTAGGTAAACCTCACCGTTAGAGAATCCTCACCGTTACAGAAACCAAACCATTAGTGAATCCTCACAGTTAGATAATCCTCACCATTAAGAGACCACACCGTTAGAAGACCTCACTATTAGGAGACTTTACCCATACATCTCATGCTGTTTTAAACTAATGTAAAGCCGAGACTTCAAACTATTTTTAAAATTTTTATTTTATTTGTGAATCCTAAATGATATTAAACCCGATATTATACTTCACTAAATCTCACCCCGAACTCGTCTATTCGAATCCCTCCAACCAAAACCTCTCAAGACACAGAACCCTAAACCTCATATCTGTAATGGTCCACATTAAGAGACCTCAGGTTACAGATGGTAGTGATGAACTGCAAGCCAAAAGATAGAAGGTGACCAATGCTGATGCCAATGGAAGCGCTGAAAGTGTAGCTCGAAGGAATACAGTAAACCTGCATCTCTCAAAGAGAGAGATTGTTGTTGAGAAAGAGGTGTGTGCAGAATGTGTCATGGAGAGCATGTCCTTGGTTCATAAGGTTTTAAAAGAACATGGTTGGATCGAATGCTTCATAAACAACAATGGACCTTATTATCCAGGACGGATGAAACAGTTCTGTGAGTTCGTTCGTTTTGAGTAGACTGAAGAAAAAAACAAGATATTTTCTTATGTAAATGGTCAAGAATTTTCCTTTACATCGGTTGAATGGGATGGGAACATAAAAGTTCCACATGAAAGGGATTATTCTGTTTATTCAAAATCCATACCCTCAATCAGTGACATGTTTAAGTATGAAGATTCTTTTTTAGAGCTGTCAGGGAATGAGACCCCTAGAAAAATCATAGCTGTAGAGATGATAGGGGAAGATAAACAACTTTTAATGTTTATTCAACATGTAGTTAGTCCAAGGAGAAGAGTCTTTGCTACACTGAGATTCCAGGACATTTATTTTTTACATTTGTTGAAGCATGGAGTTAAGGTAAATCTGTGTAGATTGATTATGATTCAGATTGAGGATATGACTAGACCAACGTCTATGTCAAATGCACTGTTCTTCTCAAAGTTTATTTATGTTATAATGAAATCAAAGGTGGTGGTTGGACCTCAGGATGAGATGATAGTAGTTAAGGATAACATCTGTATCACCAGGACTGTTTGTAAATATATGAATGTCAGCTGGAATCCTTGGAGAAAATCATGGGTGGATGATGAAGGAATAATTTATGATAAGTTCACACCAAAGGACCATACCTCTAGACCATAGATTGTGAGAGATCCTGGTCATTATCCAAATGAGTCAGAACCGGTCTACGGTGATGATGAAGCTGAGGAGGAAGAGACATCAGTTGAGGAAGGAGGAGACCCTGATTTACCACCTAGTCCTATGCCTCAAACCATTTCCTATAGAGCAGCTAGCCCTCCAAAAGAACTACCAAGGGGAGAAACTATTTTGAAGGACAGTGATACTGAGACTGAGGAAGAAAAAGAAGCATGTCAGTATGTTGTTAAGGCCACCTTTGAATAGGATGAGGCAACTAAATCTGATCGTGTCATTAATGGAGAAAAGGAGGCTTCTGGTGAAGCAAATGATGAGGAAAATGAAAAACAAGAGCTCATTTTGAGCCCTCTGATAGACAGTACAGTCAAGTCAGTGCCTGATAAGGACGTAGAAGTAGCATCTGTTGTTGAGAGAGTTCTTGAGCCATTAGAGAAAATGGCTATTGAATCTACTGCAGTTGTAGAGGAAATTTTAGAATTACATAAAGCAGAACAGTTGGAGGAGATACCTCAGGAGAATATTCCAAGTGAGGGGGAGCATCTTGGTTCAGTATCTGTTTTGTTTGACATTGAAGGTTGGACATCAGATCCAGGATATATAGTTCATGGACATTTCTAGGGAGATTCGGATGAGGAAGACCATCCCCATAGAGATTCAGTTATCCTACCTGCTGTGGCTGAAAATTTGGCAACCAAAAAGGACCTTGAGTCCTTAAAGGCTGAAATGAAAGAGACACTGAGAAAATCAGTGGCAGATTTGAAGACAAGTCTGGTTTATGAAATGAGAAGTGTGAAGCAATCCCTGGAGCCATCTCTAGGATGTGATGTTGCTAGTCCAGTGAAAGAAATTATGGATGATGTTAAAATATTCTATACTCAAATTGAGAGTTGGACATGAGTTGTAGTGGCTCTAAGACAACAGATTTCTTCATTGACTGCTTTGAACAGTTCTAAAACCCAAGTGCACACTGATATCAGATATATAAAAGAAGTACTCAAGCAATTTGTGGAAGTTTCTGAGACTTTTAAGACTTCAGTCAAAAAACATTTGAACAGTCAAGATGAACTTGTTCAGAAGGTGGTTAGTAATCTAACACAATTTTTCAAGGAGGCAGTAGCTTTCTCAGTTAAACCCCTTCCCTCATCAAGCTCCTCTGTGATCATTGACCAGATCAGAACAGTTGTTCAGGAAGAGTTGGCTAAGCCCATTACCAGTGGATCCTCAGATATGTAGATCCTTGCTACCCCTAGGGAAATTAGTAGTTTTTTTCATGATAACCTACGGGCAGCTACTGCTTCTCAAGAGGCAATTAAAAACAAAGTGGATGCTTATTTTGAGAAGTTCTATACCAAGAATCAAATGACCAACCATTTCAAGCTCTTTCTGGAAAATAAGAAGTTGCCTCCAGTGACTTAGGATTTCAGAGAACAGGTTAGTAAGCTCAGGGAGCTTACTCTTGCCATGGATAAATTCATTGAAAATAAAGATGATTTTGTGTCTATAATGGAAAGAGGAGGGAGTATTGTTATGGATTTCAGGAACCTGTTGCTACCCTTATTGCATGTGGATGCCAGACCTATGACTGTACCTCCTGCTCTTCCTGCTTATGACTCTAGGAGTACACCTCAGTTGAATCTAGCTCAGGCTCTTCGCAGCTTGACACCTTTGATCCCACAGAAGAGCACCGATTTCAGATCCGGAACAGTTTTAGTGGCTGACCCTCCCGTTGTTCTATCAGCTATTCCTAAACCTTCTACTAAATCTGACCATGCACCCTCTTATGATCCTAATGGAAAGACTCTTATTCAAGAGGAAGATTGGGTGGGGGAGAAAACCATGAGTCCTAAGAGTGGGGGAGAAAAACATGAGTCCTGAGAGAACCACAAAGGGGGGAAATAAAACCTAGGAGAATCTTGTAGTAAATTTGAAATGGGGAATAATATGGAAGCTCTGTTTTAATAAAATCAATCCTTTTCCTCTGATTCCAATTCTTGTCTGATTGTAATTATTTTCATTTTGGCATAAGATGTGATTATCAAAAAGGGGGAGATTGTTGAACCCTCTAGGCATCTACTTGCTTTATTATATTTTGATACTCCTAATTATGCTTTATTATTTTTTGATAATCCCAATTATTCTTTATTATATTTTGATAATCCCAATTATGCTTTATTATATTTTGATAATATCAATATTTCTTATTTATAGTCTGATGATTCTTAGTGTGGATAAATACTTACATTAGTATTTGTGTACTTCATACACATATTTATATGTTATGATAATTATATTATAATCAAAGAATTTGGATAATAAATGCTCTATTATTTTATGTTTAGTATTAGACATTCGGTTACTGGATGTATGTATACTCTGACTTAACTCATTCTGCCAATAGAGCTACCGATACAGAACAGAGCTACTGATACAGTTAAGTCTACCGCTATCTGAGAGCTACCGGTACAGATTAGTCACTGTTACACAAGCCTACAGATACATCAATGTCTACTGATACACTAATGTCTACTGATACATCAAGGAAGCTATCGATAGGGACTTACCGCTACTGATACAAGACAAGTCTACAGCTACCGATACAAGAAAACCTACCTCTACTGATGCAATAAAGATTACCGCTACCAAAGTCTACCGACTGACATGAAGTCTACCGATAGAAGGGCTACCGTTACGCAAAGGGCAATCGCTACAAAAAGGGATACCGTTACACAAACAGCTATTTTTACACAAGAAGCTACCGATACTCAGACCTACTGACACACAAGGCTACCGATATCCAAAGCTACCGATCCAGAGACAGAACCTGATGCTGCTTTAATTTCTTTATCATTATTTAATCTAACCAACAGTCATATCAAGTTTATTTAATACAATGACATTTATTTATTGTGTGTTGTTGGATATTAGGGAACTGTACCTCGTACCAGCAAAAAGGAAATAACTTCTGTTTCCGGAGATCGTGCTTTAAATAAGAGATGCTCCTGCTTCTAATAGAAGAAGTTGGAAAAACAAATAAGAACGTGACCAAAAAATAAGAATGTGCTGAAAATTTTGCATGAAAAAGATACGACTGAACTTACACCAAGATCTCATACATTCCAACATACCAGAAATAGGTGACAAAGAAAACGAGAACATCCACACAAGAACTTCATCGACTACAGTCTCATTGTCTCTAAACCTGGATATCATGTGAACGACACTCAGTTTTTCAGAAAAAAACCAGAAGAGGACTCAAAACCATTTCTGATCAAATTGGAAGAAGTCTAGAGCTGCACTGCAATCACTAGAGCCATTCTATACTCTACATCTTTGCCTCTGTGATTTATTATTTACTTTTCGAGCATTGTGTGTCATCTACTATATTTTTACACACACACTATCTCCTGTACTTTAACTGGATGATCTGTAAATCCTCACTCAAACTCTTACATCTTTTTTCCACTGGGATAGTGGTAGAGGTCGTGCGTGACCTGGACAGCTGGTTTTCTGTTGTATTTGTTTCCCACCAATAACAGTGGTAGAGGTATTAGAACTTGACTTTTTTATACTGTTGTAATCCCCGATCCAGGGTGTGGATCACTTTTATATAATGTTTTGAGAGGACTATGTCTCATATTGAGACTGAACTTCTTGGTTATATCTGCTGTTCTTATTTATTTTCAAAGTTATTTTTATTCCGCTGCAAACTTCTTTAAAACCAAAAAATGTTTTATATTCACTTTGATAATTAAACTCACAAGTGTTTATATTAGTTTTAACTCAGTAAGTTAGATTCAAAAGTTAATCAACTGTTCTGATTTGATTAACAGGGAAATAATCAATCCCTTGAGAACCTAACAGAACCTTTACTTTGATATAAATTTACTACAGCTTAATTCTGTGTTTTATTCGGGGGAATTTGGTAAATAATTTTTAAACAGAAATTATTGTTGGAAATTAATTCACCCCCCTCTTGAGTGTCCACTCCAACCAACAATTGAAATGGTTTGGAATTGAAATGGTGTTTCTTTGAAAGGATTTTGATAGAAATGGTTTTCAATAAAAAGTTGTTTTTATTGAAATGGGGTTTTGGCAAGACTAATGGGCAGAGGTGGTGTGTATTCATATTGCATTCTGGATAGTCAAGTGTTATGGATATCCCCTATCAGTGTTGGGGTGGATAAGGGTTAGGGCTCTCCCCTGTCAAACATTCATATTGCATTCAGGATGGATTAGGTTTAGTGTTCTCCCCCATAAGTGTTGGGATGGATAAGGGTTAGGTCTCTCCCCCATCATGTATTCATGTGAATTTGGGTTGGATAAGGGAAAGAAGTATCCCCCATCATGGTGGGGATGGAAAAGTGTTTGGGCTTCTCCCCTCATCCTGGTAGCATGCATGGTTGGTTGCATGAGTTTGTGAAATGGTTGGGTATTCCACAAAGGGAATGTGTGTGAAATGGTTCTTAAGATTGATTGGTTAATTTTGTAGAAAAATAACTTTCTGGAAAATTGGTTTCAATTTCTCTTTGAATTCCTTTGGTTATTAATGGTTTTGGAAACTTTTTTATTTTTAGTTATAAACTGCTTTTGAGAAAAATATGTATATAAACTGTTTTTATATAAAGTTGGGTGACTCTTATATTCTAGTGGTGTGAGTTGAGAATTAATTGGGGAAAACATACTGAGTTTTATACTAACCCCTACTTTGGCACATTGGTACCTTTGCAGATGTTGCATTCTAGGACAATTGAAAAGGTAAATAATATTATTAGTATGGCTTGTGGTGATGCTTGGGAGATGTTGTGGAGCTTGGAGATTTTGGAGCATGGAGTTGTAGTGTCTTTTGAGAGTCTTGAGTTTTTCATCCCCTATGTACTTTGATGATTAGTTTGGTCTTCTGCTGTTGGATCATTTGATGTAGTTGGATATAAATTAAGTGTTAATTGGTCTTCCATTTTTTCATGCATCATAAAGTGAATGTTTCGTTATGGGTGGTTTATGGGTTTATTTATTAAAGGGTAAATAATCCCCCACTTATACATGAAACCCTTCAGCATTTATTGCCAGCCTTTGGCGCCTTGGGGGTGTCGCTTAAGGCCTTGTAATGACTCGTGGTACTCTAAATCAATTTATAATTGGATGGTCATTACAAAAACCCTAGATTATATATTAATTTTAAGAAATATGTTTTTCAAAGGTATTTGGGATAAATAAATTCCCCTAATTAGATTTCCATAAAAATTTTTAATTATCTTGATAAATCATATGGATGATTAGAGTGAAATTTTTGAAATTATGTGTATAAATTCAATTTTTCATGGTGAAATTAGCAAATGAAATCTTCTAGGATCAGATCTAGCTATGAAAAATGTTGTGAATTGTAGGGTGATTTATAAGCACATCAAGGGAGATCAAATTCAAAAAAACGTTATCTGGAGCATTATTCGAATAATCGATAATTTAATGTTAGTGTGTTATTATTCCTATGAATTTCAATATTAATCAATAATATTATATTTATAATAAATATAAATTTATTTCATAAGAATATTATCCCGTTCAATATTATTGATAAAGTACAGATGGTAGATTACCTATTGGTGCTTCAATCAAAATTATCTCACATTCATGATGTGTTATATATATATATATCTATTGAGGAAGTATATACATGATCCTATACATTTAATAATCTCTATGGGAATACAACTAGATCATGATATATCATATAAATAGTGTGATTTAAATCTCTTTTATCATAGATATAATGTGTTTTGGAATAATGGTACTCACCATATTAATGTCCTCTAGAAGAACCATAAAATGCAAGAAGTTTTTATAATAAAGAAACGACGTAATAAAATATTCATACCCTCATTTTATTATATCATATATATGGAATTTATAGGACGAAAATCATTTTAGGGATTTTTAATATAAAACCTAGAGATTTTATGATATGTTTCATAAAAAAAAATCAATTTCTTCAATCACTTATGATACACACAACACTGAGTCTTGATGAAACATCATATATTTTACTATTATTAAATTTACATTAAATTGGATTAATTAATATGTATTTTCACATTTCTTAATTTAAGTATTATATATTAGATAAATAAATTATATTGATATATATGTAATCCATTTTTAAAGATGTCCTTATATGCTTTAGAAATAAAAGTTTTTCTCATAAATTTTTTTGATGGGTTATTGAGAATAATTTATAATTAATTTTAGTATATTATATATAAATTGTCGTGAAAAATTATCTTAATTTGTAAAATAAATATTTATAAATTCTCTCAGATATAATTTTTCATATTTATTTTAAAAAATTTGTTATTTTCAATGAATATAAGAATGTAATTATATTTTATTAAAAATTATCTATTATATTGAGAATTTAAAAATATTAATTATGTTTTAATATGATTTAATAATAAATGTTCATTTATAATATTAATGAAACAATTGATGAAATTTTAATTATCTTAATGTTTTATTTTGACATAAAACATTTTTAGGCTTCAGAAAAAATAAATTTCTTGAAACCCTATTTTCTTCACATTTTGTGAGTTTAATTTTAAATTATATTCTACTCATTCTTGTAATATAATATTATAAAATGAATTTTTTATTTTTATTCATCATTTTTTGAATTTTTAAATGAGTCTACTTTATTTTTCTTTATAATTAATAATTTAACTGATAATAATTTACCTTTATTGTTTATCTTAAAACAGGTTTATTGGGGATTTAATCCGAAATATATGGTATGTGTTCCAATTCATCACATCTAAAATATATTTACTCAAAATATTTGATCAAAATAATATCCGTATGTTGATGGAAATTCCATTTCAAATTAATTTTCCCGATGATGGCATTAGTATATTTAAAACCTTTAATACATTCCAAGTGTGTTCTATACCCCACTTATAAAAGGGAACCATTCCATTATCTTCTTTATACTAACATGAGGCATAACGATGTACCAACACATAGATAATTCACATATTAACTTCTCCGAACCTCTGTTAGTGGTTCTGGTATTTTTAAGAGTCTTATCAATATATCCTTACAAATAGATTGAAAGAAGGCATACCAGTGAAGAAGTAGTCATATTACCAGACAATGCCCAATTCATTTTTTCTTATAAATCATATAAATAAATTATACATAGAATATTAAAATAACATATGAATATAAAATTTTCTTAATTTTTTTATTATTTTTGAATGATAAAAACCCACCATCTATTCCATCAAATGGGAAGTGAACGTTTCGCTTAGGAATAGGTACAAATTATCATCACACCATAATGATACAATTCATTTTATATCACTTCAATATGTGGATGGAACTTATAATAGATTTAATGATTATATATAATATTTATGACATAATTATTCATTTGTATTTGTAATATCATATCTTCATCATTACCTTCCATTCTGTTGAAGAATGATAATGTTTCATATGTGTATGTGGGGACTATAACCTCCATGAAGTGATGTGATTCATTATTTACAAATATTTTAATGGATTCTAATAAGGATATATTTGTTGAATATATGTATTATATATAATTATTATTATTTTATTATTATTTTATTTTCATGAATTTTATTCTATCAACCGAAATGTGAAAAAAGTGTTCACACATACAAATTACCTACCATCTCCTTGAATGGTGTAATTCATTTTTCTTTCTATAAATTTTATGGTTGACTATAAAAAATATTTAATGAATATATATATTATATTTTTATTTTAATAATCATTTCAAAGATGATTTTACCATAAACAAAGTTAAATTACTAGAACTATTGAATCAAAATTCTAAGGAAAATCAAAAATTTAATAAACATAAACAATAATTATAATGACGAATAATTAATAAATTGGTGAAAAAAAGCTATAAATTTACATTATATGATATTATGGGTATAAATAATTTTTTTATAGTAGTATTATATGTTTAAATTTATTTTAATTATGGTTACATAACAATCAATGCAATTCTAACATGAGGTAAGGGTTTTAAAATTCAATCTCACTATTTATTGTGATTATTTATGATTAAGTTTATGTTGATGAAAATTTAAAACCTATCTCTCAATAAAGAAATTATGTTTCTTCTATTATGGTTATTTTTAATGATAACATGTTTTTAGTTCATTTTACACTATTTACAAACTCATGAGTGCAATATAGTCTCTTTGAGGAAAACGATATTCATTTCCATATATGGTTTCAAATCATTTATTTTCCAAATCCATAGATTCTAAAAATAATTTTATGAAGGATTTAATATTATAATATGTGTATTTAACATCACATTAAACCATGAATGATTATTTATATTTTATTTGAGTAAAATTTTATGTTGTTTTTTAAATGTGGTATTTTTTAGATTTTACTATATACGTGGATGGAGTTATTATTTAAACCTTCATGGAATGAGCATAATTTTCCATAACCATGACCAACAAATTGTTTTAATGTTCCATTAACATTTTATATGGTTCTATAAATATGAAATATTCTTGTTAATAAGTTGCGTTTATTTATATTTTTAAAAGGGGATCTTTTTGTTAAATGTGTATTTCCCTAAATAAATGATACAATGATCATTTAATGGATTATTTAATCTGAAATTTCTTATATTGATGTTACATATGTTTTATTGGTGATATTATCCATTAATAATATCCACCACTTCTAAAAAAATACCTTTAATAGCGCTGATATTTATTATCACTATAACAAAACCCAGATAAATTGCATATTTATCTGCACTCAATAAAGCGTTATTAAATTTAATCATTTATAAATGCATCTTTTTAGCACTGGTAAAGGTTTCCATTATCAGTGCATCATTTTTAGCTTTGATAAAGGTATTTGTTTTCATATATTTATTTTTATCATGGATAATGGGTATCCTATGTCAGTTCTTTATTTTTATTGCTGATAAAGGGTATCCTTTTTTAGCACTTTAATTTCAGTGGTGATAAACAATGTCCTTTACCCGTTTTTTATTTTTAGTAATGATAAATATTTATATAAAAAAATAATGTAACAAATTAAAAATAATAAATGTGTTTATCAAAAAATATAATAAAAATTTTATTAAATAAATAATTACTGATAAAAATTGATAGAATATTTATACATTAGTAATTATTAAATATTTTAATAATTAGATACTTATGATAAGTAATGTTATTTAATTGAAGACCTTACATCTATAGATATATATTAATTTTTACAAATATTATTTATTTATTAAAAAATATTTATGTTCTATACATTAAATAGTAATATGTTTATTGAATATCAGTTCAAAATTAAAAATTAATATGAATTAAAAATACTTACAATAATATCATAGTACTCTACATATAATTGAATTTCATTTGATTTTTCAATTTAACAAAGATAAAAATGTGTGTTATTTTGATTTTACATTTATGTAATTAATGTATTCTTATATACAATTCCCAAACACCAAACTCATCCATTTTTTCAATACCGCCAAAGCGTGCTTATTCATAATTTATTCAATTTCACTCAATTTTAACATAGATTCATGCACTTAAAATGGGGTATTTATTAAAAATGATAAAAAAATTATTTTTAAAAATATATATATAAATAAATATATTTATAAATGTACATTTACTATATTTATACAACTATATCTTTTTAATTTAAAGTAAATATATACTTTCATAAAAATATTTTAAGAAATATATATATATATATATAATTATATATACAATAAAATTACATAAATAATGAATATATTGACTATATATATATATATTTATTAAATATATATATATATATATCTATAATTATATCAATATAATTATATAAATATTTATATTGATATAAATATTATTTTTAAAAAATAATTATAAAATTATAAATATATAATTATTTAAATATAATATAATATTTAAAAAAGAATATATTTAATATGTTTATATTTTAATATATTATTTAAAAATATATAATTATTTTCAATTATTAATTATTAATTATAATTATAAATCATTTATCAACTTTTAAGTAATAAATCCTCGAAAAATCATCTTTATTAGCTCTTTATTCGTGCTCGTATTAGTGGGGAATTTTCAATGATAACCAATATGCTGAGAAAATTAACATTTATTAGCGTTAATGTCTTAGCGGTGATAAATATTGATTTTATCAGTGTATTTTTAGTAATGAAAAATACCTACCATTATCAGCACTAAAAACAACTCATTAAGAGTCATTTTATCATCTCTTTTGTAAAAGAATAGAGAAAAGGAATCGTAAAATGGACTTATTTGTAAGCGCCTATAAAAGATTCATGATATATTTTAACAATCTAATACCTTAGTGAACTCTTCACAATATTAGGATATTTTTGCGGAAGAAACCTTTCTTCGGTGCTCCTCTTTAGTGAATTGGAGATTTAATGACACAACTCAACTATTTCCAATGCTCTAGTTACATTGAAATATCATCATACATCCTATTAATGATTTCATTAGTGATGCAGATGAGGTTTCACATCACTTTCCCACAATTTCTTCGCTCAAGGTGTGTGTTTCCAAGACCTATCAATTTTAGATAATTTAATTTTCTCTCTTTGTTAATTTTCACATGTTAAATATATTATTTTGGTGGTGAGACCATGTTTTAGAAATTCTTTGACATGTATTTGTGTTGAAAATAAATTTTCCAAACAGAAATTGTAATATTTTTATATATGCCTTATTGTAAAAATTTTGTGGAAGGGTTAAATTAATTTTTTGAGTTGTTGTGAAATGTATTCTTATAGGAGATTATGGTGTGAATCTGCTGAAAAAGAATTTTTAGGGGAAATGGATCATTTTGGTAATGTTATCCTTGTTGTTTTATTTTGAGTATGACTTGTGATTTGTTTAAATAATGAAGAATTTGTTTCTGAAGTTAAATTTTGAATATGGAAATGTTTTTAAAATGGTTTGAGGGATGAAAAATTTGTTTTCAAAGTGGTTGTTATTCCTTGTGTTGGGTTTGGGTGTTTTAATAGAAAATTTATATGTTGTTTGTGTCTGTTTATTTTAGTGTGGTTTTTTATTGAACGGTTGTATAGGTTATTTGAAAGGTGAAAATAATGTTTTCGAATGAGCACAAATTCATATTGGTTTGGAAGAATATTCTTAAAATAAATTGGAATAATTTTCCATCTTGATCATGTAGAATTTTATTTAATGTGAATAATAAATTGTTTCAAAATATAGAATACATGTTTAGTAAATGATTTCAGATTGGGAAATGTTTTGTAAAAAAGGGGATATACTATGGAATTATTTTAGAATTTGTGTAAACTATGGTTTTATTAATTTTAATCATTCTATAAATTCATTAATAGATTTATTATATTATATATGTGTATGAAATTAGGTTCTATGGAGTTATGTGGTGTTTTTTATTTTAAAAGTATTATTTTCATGTCATCTTGGGGCTGTTTCTTTTATAAAGACTTGTGGTGACTCTGATGTTTTTTAGAAAACATTCTAAATGAATTATTAACATATAAAATAAGTACAAGTCATGTTTTTGAAATGATTTTGTGATTTTATAGTTTCAAATGGGGTTTGAGAGTGTAAGTAGTGGAACACTATATGTACTTTTATTGGCAAGACATATGTGTGTAAATGTGTAGTGTTAGCGACTTGTGAATGTGAAACTACAATCATCACTAATAAAAAATAATCACATGTAACTAGGTAACTTGATGGTGATGTGTTAGGGAATATTGTTTTATGAATTGTAAAATAATTTTCTATGGATTTAATGTATTTTTTCACATTTATTCTCAATTCATTTATTTTTAATATTAATCACATACTAATATTTTTCTTATATAGGTGGATTCTTTTGTTCCATTTGGTTTTCTCTATCTAACTTTAATGCCACTTATTCCATAAAATCTTTTCATTGATGTAGTGGTGCATTTATCATATTCATTGATGTTACCACAACTTCCATTGCTGGGAGAGCAATGATATTGCCTCAACTCAATCACATATGTAATCGTGATGTTTCATAGTAAAATCAGTTTAAATAGAATTAAGTTATTGTTTCATATTAATGTTTTATTAATTTATTTTTATTATTACTCACATAATAATATTTTTCTTTTAAAGGTGGAATATTTTTCTTAATTTGGGGTGCTCTGTCCAACATTCATGCATCTTCTCCCTTGAAAACATTTCACCCATGTAGTGGTTCATTTATCACATTATTTCATGATACCTCCACCACCTTTGTAATAAGAGTAATGATGATTCCTTTTCTCAATCATATATTTAATATTGACATTTACACCATAAAATCATTTTCCATAGAGTTAATGGATTTTTTCATATTTCGGTTTATTTATTTATTTTTTGTATTTCTTAAATAATAATGGGTTTCTTATATAAGTGTATTATTTTGTTCAAGTTGGGTTTAACTATATAAAATTCATTCTTATTATCGCTTAAAACATTTTCAATCATGTAGTGGTGCATTTAACACTTGTTTTCAAGTTACATTCATTTCCATTGTTTGAAGTGAACCGACATTGTCTCTCCTCAATGAAAAATATAATTTTGGTGTTTTCATCATAAAATTATTGTCTATTAAAGTAATTTATTGTTTATTATTTATGATTAATTTATTTCTTCTTATTATTAGTCATATAATAATTATTTTCTTATATATGTGGATTCTTTTTTTCAAGTCAATGTGGTTTGCTCAAAGCTTCTCATGCAGTGTTGGCAGTAATACAATGAAATTAAATGGAAATTGTGGTATCATTGATTTTTAGGATTATTATCGAATATGTGTAAAAAAAATTATTTTTGTAATTGTAAAAACAAATGTTTGGAATATTTATAGTATAGTGTTTCCATTGTATTTGTGCTACTAATATAATTTTATTTAATTTTTGTTTTGGGACTTGTTTTTGTTGATATATCTGATGTGTTTATAGATCTTCTAGTACATTTAGTGTTTTAGTGTGCTGCTAGAGCACACTATAGTATTTATAGTATCTTCACTTTTGAAAGTGATGATAAAGGACATATTCATCAGTGAAATGAGAAGCGCTGAATAATAAAATTTATCCACACTTCTAATATTGATGATAATGGCCAACATTAATAGTGCTTCTACACTTCTAATAAAAAATTCTTATAGAGGCACTTTAATGTGTTCTAATAAATGTGTTCATTTTAAGAACATTTTTAGTGATGATAAAAGTTCATGGGTTTTTACTTCGCTCAATTTTTCAGTGCTTTTCTAGTGCTAATAATTTTTATTTATAGTTCGGTTAAATGAATGTTTTTTAGTATTTCACATTCAATTATATTCATACATATTACTAATATTTAAATATGAATCTATAGAAACGATTTCATTCACATGTATTAAATAAATTTTGATGAATCATTTATTGAATATATTTCATTTACATTGATTATGTGATAAGGAAGTGTTTGTAAAGCACATTTCCACTCTATAGTTTATGAAATGTGGATATTTTATTATCTTTTGGAAGTTATATGAATGGAATTAATTATGTGATTAGTGGTCATGGAATTATATAACTACACATTTTATGGCGTAACTATGAATATCTCATGGGATAATTATTACTGGAATTGTGAGTGAACCAAGATTGGAAAGGTCCTACATCAACACTAATATTCTTGGGAGTGAACCTTGAATATATATTTGATGAAATGAGGAGGGATCTCAATATACAATGGTAATCATATATATGATCCTTTCTCAAGGAAATCATTTTACAGGATTATGTGAATTCTATAAGTTTATGTCTTTTCCTATTGTTATCTTCTTATAGACCATCATCATTGATTCGTTTGTGATTCATGTTTTATAAACTAAAAATATTTATTCCATGAGCGAAAAATATGATTTATGATATGTGGGGAATATTTTTGAAATGTTAATCTCATGTTCTCATACCCATATATTCACTTAATATCAGTGTGATATTTGATATTTCTCTTGATTATAGTTTAATGAATCTAAGCTCATCCTTTCTTATGTTTCCTTCCCCTAAGTTATGATGAATCAGTTTCAATACGATATGTCTATGAAGGTTGATTGTTATATATAATTTAGTGGGATATGAATTATATTTAATTTAATATTGTTTTATATATGTCCTTGTTTTCAATGTTTGTAATCCAACATGATTCTTTCATGTCTTTTAGAGTTATGTATTAAATATTAATCTAATAATATGTGATATTTCATTGTGAAATATAAAAGTAACAATAAATATATAATTAAGTCACTCTAATTATTTCTAAAAATTTATTTAAGGATTTGTGTCCTTTGAAAATGATGTTTCAATAATGAAAACATGTTTTAGTTTAATTGAAATTGGACAGGAAAAGTATAAGCAAATGAAAAAAATTATTATTTCATTGTTTGAAACAAAACATAATATTTTTGTCTTATATTAATTTATTATTTTTTTCAAATGATGAATTATGGAGAATATTATGAATAATTTGTGTGTTTTGATGATTGGTAAATAAAAAATACTTTTTTTAACTCCATGACATAAAAAACCCTTGCAATATGAGCAAGATATTAGATAAAATATGGTGGCCTCAGATATTTTCTCGCATTATTTAATTTTTTTTAATCTTTTATATTTAAAAATAATTCTAATTATTCACCTATATTATTGATAGAAATAAATATTATTATATCTATATGATAAAATAGGGTGTTTGTCATTTATCAATCAAAGAAACTGGAGATCCAAAAATCTCTATCATTATAGATCATTCATTCAGATTCTTGTGGAATGATGGGAAATAGTTCAAGTACTGGTGACATGTATATTGTTGAAATTACTAATTAATTAACTTATATTATATTAATTATGTACATTAAATATAACTAATATTTTATTTCATATGGTTAAAAGTAAAATATTGAGTTGTATTTATCCTTGAAAATTCATTGGGTGTAAAATGAATATCGATATAGAATGAAATTTTTTTACTCCTAACCTAAAAACCATGGTATATATCATAAAATAAATAAATTACATACATTAAAATGATTGGTTTCTAAATGAAAGTACATGAGTATAGTGGATATTTATCACATTATATTAACAGATTATGAAACATTTTTTTTATAAAAAAATTTATAATCACAATGTTTCACTTTAAAAATAATTTATTATGGAAAAGTAGTTAAAATAATTCCAAATATGATATGTATTTTAATATTTCATCTATACAAAAATAGTGATGTTTTTTTGGTATCCCATGTATTAAAACATGGAATTCTGAAAACATATTGAAGTTTATGAAAAAATGAGTCGATGAAGTCATTCATCATTAGAATCTAAATACAATAGGATAACATTTCTAAGATAAATAAATATGGACTATTATAGATTTATTTGATGTGAAATTACATGAAAAAAATGATTTATTACAAAAATTATAAAGAATGTTTTAGAAGTAAAAAAAATTAAATAGAATTTATTGAGATTTAACATAATTTTTCTTGAAATAATTATAATTACTAATAAAAATAAATTGAATATGATAATTAAATGGTTTTTAGAGATGATGAATAGTATTTTTAAACTCATCAAATACTATAAAATATGATAGAGGCCTATAATACTGTTGAGGATCATGGAAAATTGTTTCAAACAAGATTCAATTCGAGAGAACAATTAAATACTTCATTGTTCATAATGTATAATATATGATATATTAATGATAAATTTTAGGATCAAGGGAGTATAAAGTTATTAATGAGTGTTTGGACAAGATTTTAAAGAATGATACAGTTTAGATTGTTCCCAATATAGCTAAAAGTAATTTTATCAAATCATAGTTGATATAACTTTAGAAATAAATTTTGATGGAATTCAACTATAATCATGGATTTAATAATGTGAAATGAATAATCATTCATCGATGTAATTGATTTCGAAGATAACTTCCCATCATTTTATAAACATGAAAACCTTAAAATTATTCTTTGTATTAATACTATAAGGTGATATAAGAATATTTAAATGGAATTTAGGCCAACCGTCAATTATGGAATGTTAGTGGAGGAAATTAACATTGCGAAACCCAATGGATTATTTATTAGAGTATATTATTAATGTAATTATTAGATAAATAAGTCTATATATAGCTCAATGAAATACCCATGAGGATGGAATTCCTTTTTTAATCATTATTAAATTCATTAACATTTATTATCAGATGAGTGGAAATTGACCTCTATCTCAAATATGCTAAAGTGGTATCCATATTTGTTTTGCATTTCAAAAAGATATGATACTTATTAGAAATTAATAATATGTTCAGTAGGTGTTTTATTTCAAAATAAAGTGTATGTTTTAGAATTCCATCTTATGAGATAAAATATATTTATTGGTTTTTTAAATTTATAAAATAAAAGATCATATCTTCCACTTATAAGATATGTATGGCCATGCATATTATGTGATGTTTGGAATGATGGATTCAATATAGGGATCCAACATAATTACATTAAGAACCAAATTATTTAACGATGAATATAGAAAAAAGTCTATTCATTGGATTTCAAAAAATAAAATGGGAGTATAACCTACAAGAAAATGACTCAAAAGTCATGATCTTGAATTTTATATTTTCCACTATATTTTATTTAATAATAATGATTTAAATATTTATTGATAATATAATATAGAAAGGATTATAGTACTCAAAAATGATTATGAGAATAATATTTAAATAACATGAATGGTTTCATTATATATTGAATTGTGAACATTCAATGAGGATTCCAGAAACACATAAAATACTAGAAGTGAGTTTCTATCATTACTCATTTGACAAAGGATAGAAGATACTTCCATTAGAGATATTTTTGGTGACCAATTCAATGGGAAATTTTTATTTATTTAGTATATCCAAATACTAAAGACTAATTATTAGAAAAATATTGTTTAATATATAAATAATATTATTAAATGTTCATATAAGGAATTATTTTATGTAGATATGTGGATTTTTTGGAAATTTAGTTTCATGGTTTATAATGATTGATAGATATTATGTATTTTTGAAGAATATAAAAATTAAATATAAGATAGGTTATAATATAAATTATAATAACTGATGAAATATCAATTGAGGAAATTTTTTAGTGTTATAAGTATTTGAGGTAGTGAATATACATTGAATATTTAAACATGAAATCAAATATTATATTGAATTATTATTGAATATTTAAATAATTGATTCAAATTGTTTCTAAAATAACATGACTATGTTATATTATTTTATGTGGATTTTAGTGTTTGGAAATTTTAATAATGAGTTCATGTGGATATAAGTAAATTTTTGTAGTTTGGAACTTCTAATATTTATATATAAGAAGAAGAGAATACATAGAGAACAATTCATATGTGATGATAATAATAAAACATCAGGCTTGATTAAATTATTTATTGGATATGAAATTCCATTCCAAACCATGTAGTCTATAAATATGAAAAATGACGAAAATTTATTGGGAAATATAACATTTCTATTATTAATAAATAAGAATTCCCTAATAAATAAATTATGTAATATTAGAAAAAGTTAAAAAAATAGTTATTCAATATCTACATCATACAGAAAACTATTACTATTTAATAATATCCTTAAATAATATGTCGATTCGTACTATATCCATTTTAAGGGAATAATTAAATGAAAATATCATCGACTAACTTGGGACATTGTTGAGTGGTTCAAAAAAATATAATCATCATGATATTATATGTACTTTTTTCATGAAACTAGTTTTCAAGATAATGAATAGAGAAATTATTTTTATATGCATCGTGAATAATATTATCAGATCTCAATGATGTGTATGTAGAAAAAATATGCTAAAGATGTATCTCTAAATATAGATATAGTCAAGAGGATATGTTGATGATCTAGTGTGTGATGAAGACAATTTAGTGGGAGACCTTCATGATTTTATTTAATATCATGAAGTTTTGATAAATTTATAGAGAGATAAAATGTTATTTTAATTTATAATAAGATATTCTTTTTTGAAACCATTAAAAATAAAAAACCCATAATATATAAAATTAATTCGTTTCATGACTTTGTTTCTTTATGTTGTCCTGAAATTGTCGAATTATGTTACTGAAAAATTTCAGGAAATAAATTTCAATAATATTTTTAATATATCTTGGAAATTAAATGCCATTTGTTATAGTTATATTATAAATGATCAATTTAAATATGTTTTGATGACCATGAATGATAAAAACATAATTTGATACATTGAATTATTTTTAGTTTAAGTGAGTGAAAGAAATATCAATGAGATTAACTGATAATATATTTATTAGATGGTTGATATGAATTATTATTAATAAGTGAGAGTATAGAGACACAAGATTCTAACAAATTGTATTATATATTTTTATATGTATATTCACTACATCACACAAACACATGCATGTGGTTCATAAAGATATAATTAATTATTGAACTAAACACTATATATTTTTATTTAACGAAATATCTTCGACATATAACATAAATATCTTCTCACTTACCTCTCTTTTTATAAAAACCATAATTAAATACTCCCTTCCAAACCAAGGAAAATGAATGATATGAATGGATTATCTAAGATTTCCAACAAGGGTAAACAAAAGGGATGTCAATATTTCATGATTATAGGGATATTAGAAGATTTGAGTGAAATTTTAAAACCAAAACATATATATCAAAATCATAATTATGGTCCATGGTATAAATATTTATCAGTTTCGAAGGCATGGATCCAAAAGAAATAAAATAAAATTATCCATGAGAGAATAATATTTTCCTAAGCCATAGAATTTTTGCATAGATATATGTATATAAAATCATTTCAATAGTAGTCATGCATCATAATATTTTCTATCATAGTGTAATGTGTTCACTACCCAACCATCATTGTTTTAATGATAGAATCCAAAGACCATCATAGAAGACAATGTTTTTTTTTCTGAATACGGTTCCCTTACCTTTCTATTCCCTTCAATCTCCTGAGATATAAGTATTTTCCCAATTCCTTAGATTTAGGTATTTATTCAACCCATCACATAATGAAAATCTTTCATATGTGTTTCCCAATATCATAAATCATCCATAATAATATAATCCATGAAATTAAATTGGTATCAAAATCATTTAATTATATCATAACTTATAGAAATGATACATTTTTCACAATAATTGTTTGTATTTTCCTAGAATAACAAGTGATAAGAAGTGTCTTTCCTAAGTATTTTATTATGGAACAACTCGTCGAAGATAAATTTGTTTTTGAAAAATCATGTCCTTAAAATCACTAAAAATACAAATATGGAATATGAATTTTATCCTTGTATCCATTCCCCTATAAGGTATATATATCATCAAAAAATGTCATCTTATATGGAAAATGATTTAAATATATCATCTGGATCATTTTTTCAAGAACTATTTTCTTCTAAAAATCACATTTTAAGAAAAATAATTTAGAAAGTGTTCTATAAAAACATTTATTTTAAAATAACCTTGAAAACTTATATATTATTATTTAAAAATAATTTATGAAATTTTTGGGGGGAAATTATTTTTCTGCATTGAAAACTACTTTTAAAAACATAATACATTTATAAAAGCATTTTCATTGAAAATAACCCAAAAAAATTATTATGGAAGGTCTAAATATAATTAAGAATGTTCATTCCACTGTGAAATAAACGTTTTAAAACATATACTATTTTGAAAAAAATTACATTGAAAATAACCTTGAAAACGTATAACTGAAGAATTTAATATAATTTAAAATATTTCTTGATAAAGATATAATTTATTCATTTAATAAATATTTTTAAATAAATTTAATATTTTAAAATCCAATTTTTTGAAAATATAAATTAAAACATATAATGTAATCCTCAAAAATCATTCACTACATTTCGAGAAGAAAATATCCATTTCAGATTTAAATACACTTTTTAAAACATAAAAAATATTAAAAAACATTTTAATTACTAATATACATTAATATTTTTCATTGATATTTTAAAAATAAATTAAAACATTTCTTAAGTAAAAAAACCTTTCCTCTTCGAATAAAAACTTTAGAAAGAATGTTTTTGGAAAAAAATTTGGTTTTCAACTGTAGAGAAAAAACGTGATTTTTAATTAAAATATTTATTAAATCTATTGAGTATAGAAAGGGAGAAAATTTAAGGTGAAAATTTTATTATCAATACATAACCATAGTATATTAATTTTAACTAATTCCTTGTGAGAAATATCATAATATTTCATCATCGGAAACACAATAATAAAAAGTCCCAATAAATGATGAGACTATAATATAAAATCTTTACACTTTGGTGACATTATATAGTAAGCCCCATGATGGAAAAAATTTAAATAAAAAATAATATATTCTATGAAATAATTTCCTTAATGAAAATAAATTTATAATTTTATGTATATACAACTTATAAAATATGATGACTTAAAAACATAACATATATCTCAAGAAAGGTAAATTGAGACAAAATCCCTTACAACGATGGTAACATTTTAACTATAAACCCCTTGAAATAGTTATTTTAAAATGGGTTTGTAATACCCAAAAAATATATAATTATAATAGTCATTGAATATATAAATTGTTGGTGCATACACTATGTAAAAGAAACACATGGTAAATATGGAATGCGTCTCACTAAAAAATAAATGTGAGATACAAATATATTGCCACTTTAGTAATCAAATGAATGATTAAACTAAGAAATAATAACATTATTTGAAATATAAACTATCATTAAAATGAGTAAATTTCTGATATAACTTGTCAAAGGGTCATTATATACACCATATAAATTAAATGAGTGGTGAATTTTAATATGTATCACATAAATAAAAGAAAGACTATATTTCCATTACCGTAAATCACGAATTCCATTATACACATTAGATAATCCTGTATAATATATATAAGTTTATAATACATATATTACATAACCATAACTATGTATTTCATACCATATGTGATTCACTTATGACCTTTTATTACCTGTTTGTTAAAAAATCTAGGTTAAAGTCACATTTTGGGCAATAACTACTTAAATAGGGTATGTTTTGATTTTTTTATTTTTTGTTCGCATAAATTGATCATGGTTCCAGAATCTATAGAAAAATTACAACCAAATATGTGTAATATATATTCAGTACAAATGTATTTATATTTTTTAATAAAAGAAATAAAATGAAAATAAAACACCGTTCATAGAGATGTTAGTTTGTACGTACGCATAAACTATTATCTATTTTTTTAAGAATTGAATGAAAAAATTAAATAATATATTACAATTAAAAATAATTTATTTTTCATAGTTATAAAATCTTTTTATTTAACCAAAACTCATTACCTTAATTGTAAATTTTTAACAAATTGCATCACTTCACAAGGGGGTAGACTTACATACACAAGAGTGACATTGTTGTATCCCCCTCAAAACAATAATTAAAAAAATAATATTTGATATCATAATTTTATAAGTCTAATTATATTAAAAATATGATTTTCATTAGTTTAATATATCATTATTTCCATCAAAAAAATAAAAAATTAATAACACATCCCATGGGTTAGTGTGGTGGTAGTTTGGCGTATACATGAGGAACATTATTGTTTTACAAATAGATTGAAGTTAAGTTGGTAGGTTTTCTATTTTTATTTAATATTTTTAACAATTTCATAAATAATATATATATATACACACATTAAATTTATTATTATATCTTCTATTCTATTGATTGGGGGTGATAGAAAATTAATAATATAGGTTCTTGATGGAGTAGTTCACAGTACACACGAATGATGATTATGTATCCAATTGACTGAACATGAGATAAATATATGTCCTTCAAAAAACCCGAAAATTTATCTGTATATTAAATATTATTATTTTATTAAATAAAAATGTTTTATTAATAATTGAATTAATTGGGGAAATAAATAAAATTAAACACTCAGTTAGGGATGTTAACTCTGTCGAAAAACATATTTTGATATTCCCCAAAAGTCTTCATATGTAAGATTTGAGAAAAAATCAAACTTCTAGGGAGAGAGGAGGGATATAGATATGTTATTTATATAGTTTTATTGGAACAAAATAGTTAGGATTTTTTTAATATAAGAGGGAAGTGTTGTCTATTTACAAGTGAGGTGACGACACAATTGTAATTACTGAAAAGATAATGATGTACCATTTTTAGCATTCCAAAAGGTTCCAAAATGGGCCATTATCATTAATATAATATATTGGGTATAAATAAATACATATAACTGCTCTTTTAAATCTTTTTTTCAATTATATTCCTTATATTTTTTGATTAACCCCACCCCTGAATAAATTTTTATTGTAACCATGGTTATTTTTTTTTAATATTTTTACAATTCCTTATAGTGAAATTTTAATTTGAAATAATTTCATTCTATATATTAGGTTAATTAAAAATATTTATTCTATTATAAATAATGTCATTAAAAAAAGTGGATAAATTTAAATATAAAATTAAAATTGTAGACTTGATTATAAAGAGGGGTGTCAACGACAAAATGTTCAAAAGTTTTAAATTATTTTTATTTAAAAATTATTCTAATGAACTAAATTATATAAATATATAAAAAAATAAATATTTTTATCTTGTAAAAGTATATTTAAAAAATTCTTCATATTTAAACACTTTAAAAGAAATGATTGTTTGTAATAAAAAAATATTTGTCAATACCTAATGATAATTTTACTTCACCTAAAATTCTCAAATATTCAACCGCTGATAATTATGACATGTGACTTATAAAATTAAAATTATATTTTTAGAATTTTTTTTAAATTTTTAAAAAATTAGTATTAAAATATGTACAAAAAAGGTAGAAGAACCGATTTTTAGAATAATATAGTTCTTATGCATAATATTTGATTTATTTTAATCTCTTTTGTAAAAAATTCATAATATAAAAGATTGATATTTTATTGAATTTATAATATATAAATCTCATTTATATAATTTAAAAATTTATAATTTATTAAGGTGGGACACATTTATGTGAATAAAAATAGTTTTCTAGAAAAATATTTCATCTATTTCCTAGTAGTTTTTTTTCACTTGTAATTAATTGGTCATCGAAGAAATAAATTAAAACACATTAGAAACAAAATATCTTTTAATAATTTATTTAATACTATTCATATTCTCCATTCCAAAATCTATGATAAATAGGGTATTAAATAACAATAATATTTTAATTGAATGTCTCATTTCATTCATAATCGGTGTTGCATGTAACAAAAGATACACCCAATTTTGTTTTTAAAGAGAGATATTATCATAATTTCATGTAACACATGATAAAATTAGTGTTGTCTGTAAGTTAACAAAATGAAATGATAAAATTTATTTAAATTATTATTTAAAAAATCTTAAGGTTTTATATATAGATTTGAAATTATTATTATCCTATAAATTATAGGTGCTAGCTAATAGAGAGATATAACATTGTTGTAAATATTTTTCAAGTGTAACATAATATTTTAAAAATAGACAGAGGTAAAATTTCATTCTATCTCCGAACAATATGACAAACTAAAAAAGATAGATATATAGCATAAGATATCATGATAATATAATGAATAGAGCCTATAATATCTATTTATTATAAGGATAGAAGCTTCCTTTGTTATTGTTGACACATGGGTATAATATTTGATCTTATTTAGTCTAAATGTGACTTCTGTTTTCATACAACTAGGTATTAAAAATATGCTATAATGTTTTTATATTTTATAGTGGAAAGATTTGTTTAATTAAGGCCCAGATAAATAAATGTTGTTTTCTATGTTTTACGTGGTTAGTGCCAATAGTATAGGTGCTTAGATATATAATTTTATAATCATCATAGTAAAAAAACTAAAATAAATGAATGTGTGGGGTAATGCCCAAAATATACTGGGGATATTGTTAGCCACATTCATGGTAGTCCTCATTATTGAATCCCAGTGTGTATTATTAACGGGATTTCTAACATGAGGAGTTGAAATGTAAACTATAGTTGAGGAAATGTTATGATATCTATTCAATGAATATGTTTGGAGGTAAATATTGTAGAATTTTGTCATTGTTAACATTTTACTCACTATAATACCACAACATATTATGGTTTAAGTGATCATAATTGAAAAATAATTAGTATCAGTGTGATTGTTCCATCTCTGATTAGATTCATAATATTCTACAAATTTATAGTCATTTATTAATTGTATTTTTAATATTAAAATTATTATTCAGTTAATTAATAGATAATATTAATTTTTTATTGATAATGATAATATATCTAAGATGAATCTTTATAATTGATAGAGGAATTGAATGAAAATCATGAACAAGGTATCCCTACTATCAAATGAAAAAAAACACAGTTTCCCCTTAATTAATCCAAATGAAGATAGAAAAATTTTTGAAGAAGAAGAACTAGTAGATTAATATAAATATAATAATATGGAAAATCATTTGTCCTCAGATATTCCACAATAATTGCATATAGATGAGGTGAATAATATATGTTGTTGTAATTATCCTATTGAAGTATAAATCACAACTGGGAAAGATAAAATATAAAATTATTCAAATGAAAAATTAATTTATGAATTAAAATAAATAATTAATTTGTTTTCAAAATAAATAATCACTTCTATTTGTTTCTATTTTAGAGGTAGGTTAGAAAATGTCACTTATAATAGTTGTGAATTGGAATATTATGAGAAAGTCTTGTATGGATGAGTGGTGATGTTTCGAGAAATACCCATAATGTATGATCCAAAAGGTATATTAATGAGAATAAAAAATAACGATGTTCCATTTTTGAAAATGATTTCCTTAATAAAATCCAAAAAAATTCTATAATATAATAATGTCCCCAATTAATAAATAGGTATATTAGGATAAGTAATTCCTATTATGGATATTGAATTAGTTGTCAATAGAAATATGATTGTGGAGGTTGGTATTTTTTATAATAGAAAAGAACAGAGTACATGATTGTATATTTGAAATGATTATTAATGATTATGATGATATATTGAATTTTGTGATGTGAGATAAATAATTCATCTAAATAATGTTTCTTGAATTTTTTTTCAAACATGTAATCATGGAAAGTATATAATTTGATTCTTTATAACATGTTGAGAGAGATGTTTTTCCACACATTTATCAATATATAATTATATTCCTAAATACCACAATATTTGGAAAATAATTGCTTTGGATCATACTATGATGAATATTTATTATGATCTAACTAAAATATTTCACCCATTCTAGAAAATTATAATTATACTTATACATATTTCATTCACTATGAAGGTTATATATATATATATTTATATATGAATGTATATAAAAAAATTCCTTGAAAATTAAATACATATATAGTGAATGAAATTATTTTTAAGGTACGTTCTTCCCCAATGGAAGCCCATATAAAGAATTAAATACCATAAAAATCATGGAAAAAACCTTGATTGACTATTTGTTAAAAGAGGTAAATAATTATTTTTGGATATTTGTTGGTGAAGATATACGTTTTCGAATAGGTAGAATGATTTTTGGGTTAATTTGTGTAAAACCATGAAATTATAAAATCATAACATCTTATTAAATATAATATGGGACATTAAACATTGATATTAAATAACCCCTGAAATAAATATATTTAAATTTAATATCCTCAATAACTTATTTAAAAGGAAACCACTATTATAAATGATCCTTAATATTGTATATCATAAAAAAATATACATTACATTATTGGGTATGAATATTATTATGTAAATTGTTAAAAAAATTTGTTCAAAATATTTATATATTAATTTCAAGGGTTTTCTATTTAATATCAATAAAATAATAAATATGTTAAAGATAAATAACATTATTCATGAAAACAATATTTATCTAAATTATGGATTAATCCAGAATTAAGAATTTTTTTTTTATTTTATCATTTGAAGTAAATTTATTTCTAATGAAAAAATTATTTTTGAAATCACAATATAAAACTAATCATATGTAATTTTTTTCAAAAAACATTCATTTTTAGATGAATACTGTAAAGTACTAAATTATATCTGAAAACAAAAATTTCATTTAGATTATTTGTAAAGTAAAATTACACTTCAAAGTAGTTTTAGAATTAAAAAATATCAAGAATATATTTATTAGTAAAATTTATTATATTATAATCATTTCCAAATAGAATTATGATATAAAACATTATAAAAATTTGAACATTTCCTCTTTGATTTTTGATTTCTCATCATGTCTCTAAGATTAATTTTAACATAAAATTTTTCAATTATGGGAATTTCATATTGAAACATTGATTCAATATTTGGGAAAATAAATAATTTATATTATCTAATCAGTGTAACATTAAATTTTTACCAAAACAATTATTGAAAATAGTAAAAATTATTTATAGCAGTTATGGTAAAATTGGATTAACTATTTGTTAAAATAAAAATATATTGATAGAAATGAACTAAAACATGTATTAAATATAATGGATGGATGAATTTACACCTTATAATTATTATTACTTAATTATAATCTATTTTAACCCACTTTTATTGTGAATAACGTAGGTTTAACTTTTTGTTTTCAAATATTTCAAATATTTAACTCACCATACTGATAGTTGGGTACCCGCTCTTCTCCCTTCCTCACACCATCAATCATTTTTTCGGTCAAAAATACCTTCACATATAACATAAAAACATACGTGATAACATCCAATGATCCTTATTTTTTCCAAAATCCATCCTATAATGAAATTTTCAGAATCATAAGAAGGATAAACTAGGAAGAGGTAATCTTCATAAATTAGTGTTTTTATTTGATTTCTTCATTCAAATCATTAAATAATTATTAAACCATGATGAAATAGTAAACTGATTATATTACCTATATTGAGAGTTTTTATGACATTGTAATTACCCAAAACCATCCCCACTTTCATGAAGTGGTTTTGAAATCATTATTCATGTGTTTGGTAGACTACAATATTAGGAATTGATGTCATTATTTTTTCTATTTCCACTATTCATGTTTTTTAATGATGATTGATAGAAAGTTATATATAATAGATATAATTTAATTATATCTATGGATTCATTATTTCAAATATACATTTTTTAATTTCAATTGCTTATGTGATATGATACCATCGATCATGTGTACCATGGACTACCGCCTTACGAAATTTAGTTAATATTTTTTAACTGACGCATTTCATTAATCATAAGAAGAATAATGTAAATTATTATATGTGATATAAAATAAATTATTATGATATTAAATATTCTTTTATCTACATTATAATAAAATATATCATTTTATTTTATACACTAAAATATGATAACATCATTCAGGTACATGAGGATAACTACAATCACGAAATGATGTGACTCTCTTATCGTCACCATGCCACAAGAATGTCATAAGAAAACAGATGTATATATATATTTTTTAATAACTAATATGGTATTTATGATATTATGATAAATCTATAATGATAAATATTACATTACTTCATTCAATAATGATCAATAATAATTGAAAACAATACTCATTAATATATTTGTTATATCGTCTCAATGGCCATAAAATTCATCAATTTTCATAACCATCATTAATTATTGGTTTTAAAAGTAAAATTGAAGTAAAGAAATTACAAATATTTCATTATCCTTATTATAGAGATGATGGGAAAATAGATATTAGGAATCAAAATCTTAATAATAATGAATGAACGAGAAAAAAATGAAACTAACTCCAAAAACAATGAGAATAAAGAAATATTATTAAAAAAAGAGTTATAATATGTTATTAAAAAATAATATATTATATTTTAAATATTAGTATTTTTTAATAAGAAAAAATATATTTCACCAAAAGAAAGTATGTGTTAATGGACGTTGACTCAATTTTTATTCACCAAAGAATTTGGTAATTTTACAAACCTGATTAAATTATATGGTATATATAGTTACAGATTGACATTTAATATCATTAATAATTCAAAATTAATTGTATTTTAAGTGTTATAATGGGTCATTTCATCTATGTGGATCTTAAATGTTAAATTATAAAGTATTAAATGATACTGCATAATCTCGCTTTCTTTTGTGATTGTTAATTATCCCTTGATTGATTGTGATCCTTTTTAACTAAAAATATATTTTCCCTAAATATACGTATTATTTATTATTAAAATGATTATATTTTAAACAATATATCATTTCTAGTTGATGGTTTTACTTTTATTTTAATATTATTGACTAGAGAAATATTGATAACTATTTTTACATTTTTGAAATTGGAATTTTAATGGTAAGTAATATTGTTCATCAATTTAATCAATTGTTAGATATAAAAGGAAAAATAGGTAAATTAAAACATGGTTTTGGACGAGTTAAAGATAATGACTTATTTAATTTATGATCTCATAAGAAAAACTAGTTATCTAAAATGAATTTTTTTATACCAAATTGTTTTTAATCAGTTGGACAAACTAAATGAGTTTTTACTTACTATTTTTAAATTTTTGTGAGTATATATCATGATATAGAGGTTCCATGTGTCTGATAAATGAGGTATTATAATTATTAATTTCTATTAATGAAAATTTAGTTATTATTATTATCAATGAGATATTTCCCTTGATAATTCCACTCAATAAATTTCATTATTAGTTTATTTATTAAACTCTAATTGTTTTCAGTTATTTACATTAAAATATTAATTATTCCTTATTATGTATTGATACTAAAGTTATTTAAATGGAATATATTTTTCAATTACTTACCGGTCTGTATTGATTATTCTTATTGATTGATTATATTTTATGATATATATATCCCTTCCAGAGAATTAGAGATCACTATTGTTTAGTTTTTTCTACGGGATATAAAAAATAAATTTGTGAATGTGTTAAAGGATTCCATATTTTTTTCATTAATGTGATTTTTAGTTTTTATCCCATTGTAAAATAGGTATCTTTCATATATCTTCTTCTCCAAAATAGATAATATAACCATTCATTAGGGATTTCAACCATCGTATATATGCCGATGTAATAAAGTAGATACTTGATCTGGTTTAATAGAGTTTTGGGTTGCTACTATTAGAATCAAAGGATGATTTGTGGAAGTGTTGGGAAATATAATCAGGAAAAAATTGGTTAGGGAACATATAACCATGATAAATATTAAAGATAACTATAGAATAGTATCCCAAAATTTGGTTAAGGAATAGATTATGTGCTTTTTTCCATGACATAAATTCATTTTAGATACTACATATGGGAATATTTATGTAATAGATTTAATTAGGTTTAATAAATCTAAAGGAGTTAATTGGTCTTGATACAATGTTCACCTTGTCTATAACAATAGGTCTTACTATGCACCTTTCACTCATTGGGATATTATTTGGGTAAATCACATTTCACATAATAAAATTTTTAATTATTTTCTAATAATTATATTCCAAATGAAATGATGTTTATGATGCATTATTATTTTAATTTATACTACATGTTACGCAATATTTATAATTATACATTCTGATTTAAAACCATAATTTTTTTGTTAATCCAATATATTACATTTTTTATAAATGATCCTGGAAAAAATAAGACTATAAATACTCATACCAATGTAAATATTTCCCTCATAAGATATAAAATGAATATAAAATTGTAATTGAGATAATTATGTATTTATTATGCAATATTAATCACATTATAAAAAGAAATTCATGCTGATATTGAAAATCCTTTTCCATTGTGATATTATCCTGTGACCGTTCCTTTATTGGAATAAAAGATTCCATAATCTTGTAGGGATTCTAATTAAATAGTTGCAGAATAATGTATTATGTATATGGAACATATATTTTTGTCCTTGGGATGTGGTTAAAATTAAATGGTTACACTACTAATGTATTATATGAAAGTATATTATGATCAATATTGGCCTTAAATATATAATAATCAAGAGGAAGGGGATATATAAAACTTGGAATTAGAAGATTTTAAGGTGAAATTATTCTTAAAAAATTTCCTTTGTTAGACATAAACATAGATAAATATAAATATCCTTATCTTAATTAAAAAAAAGAATATTTTTGGAGAGTATGACGTTACCTTTATAAGGGTTTCTAGTAAATTTATTAATTTAATATGCAACAAAGAGAGAAATATTGGATTTCATCATAAAAGAGTAAGACAAGTACATGATGGGTAAAGGTATGTATATATTTTATACATAATAATAAATAGTTTTAATTCATATCAATATAGAGAAAAAATTTTAAAAGACTTATTTAATTGATTGGAAGAAATAATATAAGACGAAGACAAAGAAAAAATAGGCAATGGGATGAAGGGAATAAATGATTTCCCTACATGTTATAATTGAGGAGTGAAACACCATAATGCATAAATGTAGGGAATGTGGGTTTTATATACATTTGTAAATAAATTACACCATTCTTGTGATTCATAGGGAAATAAAAGTATTAATAACTTGAAATTATTCCACAAAGAGGATATGGGGCACTATGATAATTAATTATTTAAACATCTAGTTAATATTTCTGAAAAGAAACTAAGGGATCATGGTAATGTTTACTAAATTAATACATATTAAGTAGAGTGATTAATTCACATCCAATTTTGATAAATAGAATATGATGAATAAGTTTTTTTATTTATGATATTCATGTAATTTAAACCATGAAATGTACAAGGATTTTAATCTAGTAAAATTTTAAAAATGATTATATTGCATGATTTGAATGGTAGTATGAAAAGTGATTCAGTGGAAAGTTGATCTTTTGGGGAAAATGATTCAGGGAAGATAAACATTAAAATGTTTTATCTTTTGAGAAAATAATGACAATGATATGATTATTGGGTAGTACTAGTGACCATAAAATATGTTAGTAATTTTATGGTTTATGTTTTCATTGATGGATTTCACTACATGATTGGATCAATGCATTATATTTCGAAACCAATGATTTTATTTTTGGCTGCATGATTTTCCTCATTATAGAGTTATGATGATAATGGAATTTTTAGTTTTTAAATATTACCCTAACAACCATATTATATTTTCTACGGAATAATGTATTAATTTACTAAAACTACATTAAATGTTTTCAAAAATATTTTTGATGATACTTATTTTTAGAAATTTATTAAATGTATTAATTTGGTCATAGATTACTATTGGATATAATTTTATAACCATTTCGTTTTTATTAATTAATTGAGTAATTTATTACTACTATTTTATGGATATTATGAACCCTTAAAAGTTAATTTTATTTATCTAGAAAAAATATCATTTTTATATTTATTTCATTGAGTAAGAGATGACGTTTATAATTATTGAATATTTATCAAATAATATATATTTTAATATAAAATGAAAATATAGGATTTATGTTTATTTTCTTATATTTTTCGTGCGTGAAATAATTACGCAACTATCTGAAAATGATCCTCATAAATATAATTCCTTTCTATCATCATTTTTATGATATAAATAATCATTTTTCACACCTAAGGTTTATGGAATTTTATTTGTTAACATCCTCTTGAAAATATTCCCCATCATTAACAATTAGTATTTGTGTTTTAGTTTTATCTACAATATCAATGTTGTACACCCCACCGATGATCTCTTATTAGGAAACTAACTATGTTTTATTCTATATGACCATTTTACTTCCTATTCTCTATTATTATGAGGTTGTTTTATTTACTTTATTTACTATGTGGATTTTGAACAATGGAATTATCAAATGTCAATCCCTTGATTAATGGAATAAATAGTAAATTATGAGGATGAAATTTAGTTAGGGCGTATAGTGTGAAAACCTGATATTTTAAAACTTAAATGGCATCTTCAATAGAATATTTTAAATTGAGATGATATCTTAAATAACAAATGAAATAAATTTCATTAATCATAATCACATTGATTGCTTGAAAACACATATCCCCAATTATAAAAAATATAATATAAATAACGATTATTACCTAACAATTTAATTAGCAGGTATGTATTGTAATAACAAAATTTTGATGATTTTATGTTTTACTCATTTATAAAATTAATTTTTTGTTATATATTGATTATAAAAAAATAGAATCTATATTAAAGAGTTTGAAATGTTTTTTTGAAAAAACATATTTAACTAAAAAGAAGATTAGTCGTGCATTGTGCACATAAAATAACTTTAATTTTTACGAAATGGTTTTTCAGAAAAATGTGGTTGATTAAATTTCTATTTATCAAATTGTGGTGCATGGAACCAATTTAAAATTTAATTATATCATAAAATATTTTTAAAATCTTGAATATTTTATCTTTGAAAATTATATTTTCATCCCTTTTCTAGAATAAATTTTAAATTATATTCTGAAAATTATGTAATTGGAATTTTGAAAAATGGATTCTATATGGGCATTAATAGTAATATATATTACCCAATAATTTCAAATTTCTTTTTTAACAAAATGAATAATGACAATAGTAAGAATTGTTTACCATTGTTATAGTAAAAATATATTTTCTAAGGTTTAAAAAAATGATAAGGGTTATAGTGACCTAAAAAATTACCCAAATACTATTTTATCAAAATGTTCAAAACCTATCATGACTTATCCTAGATAATATTCTTGTTTGGACAGTTTTTAATTTTAAAAAATTAGATATTTATTTTCTTTTTCAAAAAATGCTTGTCTTGCACTCACATCACTTATAAATGGCCACCATATATCACATCTTATTTTTAAGAAATCATTTTTCCGTCTAATAAATTCTAAAGAAACATCCCAACATCCCTCATCACATACTATATTCCTTATTTTTAGTGAAAATCCATCATAGGAAGTCTTTAGTGAAATCATAATGACAAAACTCGAAGAAGAGTTAATGTTCTTAAATGATTGTTTTTACTTTGTTTCATACTCCATATCCTTAAATTATCAATACACTATACTGATATAATAAAATTTGTATATTATATATAATTATTTATTTATTCTGTTAATAGGATCAATAACATTCCACACTTCAATAAATTGTGTTTTGAAATCATCATTCATGTGTTTGGAGGACTACCGCCTTGCAAACCGCAGAAACGTTTTTTCCATTACCACATTTCTTGAGAGGTTATGATGATGTAGATAAGGTGTAAATATAATATATAAAATAATTATACCAATATAGTCATTATAAATATAAATACTTTTTTAAATTCTATTACATAGGGGATACAATAATGGTGCTTGTGTTTTTGACAGACAACCATCTCACAAAGTGATGTGATTCATTTTTCAATAATTCTCTATATATAATGAAAAAATGAAAATTTTAATGAATAAATGTGATATACAAGATGTAATTATTATATTAATTTCATATTTATCATTTTTAAAATATAATATATCATTTCAACTATTAATCTTAAGGATGAAACCATTGTTATTGTTAATGTGGACTATTTCCTTCAATAAGTGATGTGACCCCTTTTAATCACCACACCACATGAATGAAATATGTAATTGTATTTTAGAAAATAATAGAGTCTTAAATATATTTTTATAATTATCTGAAGGTAATATATTGCGTAACTTCTCCCCATAATGATCATTGAAAAATCAAAATGTTACTCATGTGTATGTACAACATGTTGTCTCCTGGATCATAATAAACTTCATTTTTTAGTAAAATATTCAATGATTTGTTTTAAAATTAAAACTGATATAAACAATTATCTTTATTAATTATTAATAATTTTTTTATAATTTAAATATATAATATTTACAAGAACCAGAACATTCATAACGGATAATGAATGAAAATACAGGGAAATTAACACCTGGACCAATGGAAATAATAAATGTTAATTAATTAATGGGTTTTAACATGTTATAAAAGGAGTCTATATTATATTATATTTAATAATTTGTATCTTTATAAGGTTATTTATACGTTTAAACCTACTATAGATGTGGTTAAATAATTTTTAAGAAAGAGGAAGTCTAAGGTAAGGAACTTTATCTCAATTTATCTCAACTGAGGCATGCGTTAACAATATGCTCTTACATACATTTAATTGTGTATATACTACCCATTTTCATGTGGACATTAAATTTACCTTAAATGTCCTCATTATATATTATATATATTCTAATTTGATAAACCATATATGACTTATACATATGGTGTTTTACATTTAAATTTATTTTATTGATTATGGAAATATTTATAATAAATTTACTTTCATTCATTTTGATATTCAATGGTAATGAATGTTGGTCATTAATTAAATTAATTGTTTGATAAATCAAAAATTATTAGAAAATGAATGAATGGGTGGGGAAAATTATATGATATAAGAGGATCTGAAGTGTTTTCCATTTATATTATTTTTATTACATATATCATTGTAAATTGGGTAGACATTATGTATTTGGTTAACCAAAACATCTAAATTGATCAGTCCTTCATGTTTTAAACGTTATTATATATTAAAATTAATTATGTAGACACCGACTCTCGGTTACTGGAGTTAGGCCCGTAAAATATAAAAGTCTATATTTTTCAAATAATGACTATATGAATAGGGGAAATCAAACATGATTCATGATTTTGAATATAATGGTAAAATTCTATCTAGCTCAAATAGATTTGAATTTCTGGGAAATATTTATGGAACATGAAATCAATTTTTTCATTATCGATGATTGCGATGGTCAACAGAGCCCAAAATGAGTCAAATATTGCTAAAAATGAATAGAACCCCTACAGAAGAAATTAAATATTTAGGAGCAATGAATGTCTACATTGGGATATGTATAAAATAATAATATTAAACTAATATTTCATAAGAATACATAACCAATTATCTTATCACGGATAAAAATTATTTTCGACAATTGAAGAAGAGAACTTACGATGCATTATATAAAATTTGCCATGGAAGTCAGTATTGAAAGAAAAAGACAATGAAATATAGCATATATATATGAATGATAAATTAAAATAATTTGGATTATGTTAATCTAGAGAAATAATGAATAAAAAATCAGATCGTGTTTCCAAATAATGTTTGTTAAATTTTCATGTAAAATAGTTATGGTAATGAAAGAATATGAAATTCATAAAAACTGTGGTGTTAAATGAAAAAAATAAAATTTCACATAATGAAATAATATTTCATCATATCTAATTTAAAAATGATACCATAAGATTTCATGATGATCTTCTAGATGATTAAACTATGTTGAACTCAATTATAAATATTTATTGATCATATTACATGCTTAACAAGGAATGCTATAAAAGGGGATGATATCACCAAATGAATCATGATATTTTATGGTGGATTTGTAGAACCATGGTTTGTGGTAATTTAAATTTATTTTTCTATGAAAAGTTTATATTTTTATTGGGTTATGTTTAGGATCTATTATATTATTTTTTTTGTTATTAGGGATATTATAAGGGGGCACAGTTTTATAATTCTTAGATGAAATTGTGTAGCACCTTCCAATAAATCGTGCAACTGAAATAGAGGTCTTTGGAAAAGCTTTTGTATTGGTTCTTGGTTTGGGAAAACCATGTGAAAACCTATGATAAAATGTTAAAAGTGCAATATAGGGTTATCCATGATTGGTTCAAGTATTTCTAACCATGTAATCTAACAATGTGAGTGGTGTTTAGTGGATGTTGTTAAAACATGGTTAGCATGTGGTTGTCAAAACAATGCACCCTAATTGTGCTATATTAAAAATAGTATTTAGAATTTTTGAAGATAAACTGTTTTTTCCTCTTAATTTATATTTTACATTAAAAACCCATAAAATACATCATTCTATCTAAATGTTTGTGGAGAGCCTTACCCTTAATGCATTATTGATCCTTTGGGGATTCCATGTGTGGTGAATGCCAAGATTCCTTTTTAATGACCCATTCTTGGTTGTTTTCCTTTGATGTCATCTTCTTCCCAAACAAGGATCTATGGATCTATTCTTTTGGGAATATATACATGTTTTTTGATGATAATGAAGATGAGATATGGCTATTAGGTAATGGGAAAAAATATCTATAGATGATTTTCTATGTTTCAATATAGTTTTAGGATGTTTTTTTATTCATTTTTGGATAATATTTATAGGTCATTTTCTCCCCTATTTACTCCTATTAACATAACATGAAGATTTGATTTTAAATTTATATATTTTTTTATTTTAATTGTAAAATTTATGTGAGAATATTTTTAGATGCCTTATTTAATTATAGTGGGTGAAATTGTCAAAAATTGGTTGGAGTGGTAAGTGAATTGTCTCATGATTTTAAAATTTTTATTTCAAAATGAGACTTGTTTCATTCATGGAAATATTTTTATCAAAATATTTTTCATAAAATAATATTTTTAATGAAATGTCTTGAAATTGCTAATTTGGAATAAGATTTGGCATAAATGGTCGTCTTGTGTAAATTTTCATTGATATGACCCTATGTATGGGGTGTGTTTAATTAAGGAACTTGTTATATGGTTACCTTGTGATGGCATGGTAAATCAATAATAGACTACCGATGAGTGTAGAACTCTATATTGGGAATTAATGTGTTTGATGTGTAGATTTGAGGAATGTAATGTGTTTTGATAATGGAATTTGAGAAATGAATTCAAATAATTTTTGGAATCATGCATTAGAAATCATTTGGTTTGTAAAATTATTTAGTCTTGATATGAACAGTTTTAAAGTGTTTTATATAATTTTTATAACATGTTCTATGATTGTAGCATTTGTTGGGATTTCATTTTAAAAAATCCTACACAGTTTTATACTCAACGACAACATGGGATGTTTGATAAATTTGTATTTATTTTATACTGATAGAGAGATAATACAAAGTATATCATTTTTTACTAATTTATCATGATACTATAGGAATGTTTATGGAAGCCGGATATTGGTTTTATCTGGGAGCTAGGGAGTTTTCATCTTTGCTGTCTTTGGGTTTTTTAGTTTTTATTCATATTTATTCAATGATATGGGAATTGGATTTCACATTATACTTCGGTATTTAATTCAATTATATTGGTTAATCATTAGTTGTATTACATTGTACTCAATATGAATATAGTGCTTCTCTTATTATAGTTATGTGGGTTTGTTATTTTCATTTACAAAGGTAAAATCGTCCCTTAATTATTAATGAATCCATTTTTATTTATTGAAATCCTTATATTTCTTGGGGATGTCACCTAAGGCCTAGTAGTGTCTTATCACCTTTCCAATGAAATGAGAAGAGGTAGAATTTTACATATAGTAGTAGTCTTTGAGGATATATCTTTTATTTTTATCCAAATGGTGTTAGTTTCTTGTTCATGGAGTTGTAAAATAATAATTATTAAGTAATTAATTATGGATTTTAGAACAGATTAATATTGTTAGAAGATGATTTATATAGTATTAAAATGAATTGATAACATATTTATCAAAATCCTAAAGTTACTAGGGAGTTGGGTACATTGGTTTTTTGACACACTTCTTAGAATTGTTTCCACATTGTCATTAGTTTTTCCAACGAGAATATAATTGCCTGAATTAATAGAAATGAAATTATACTAGTATTCATTATTTCATTTTGATTAATGATTTAATTTTTTGATTAAAAATATGTTTTTGAAATTTTATAAAATGGATTAAATTTTATGAAGCACAGTGAATATTAATTTTTTTTGAAAACTAAAAGTATAGAATTATGGAAATCCTTGTATTGAAATTTATTACATGTTTAAAATAAAATTTTTAAGTCATAAGTTGATAGATATTTCTAATAAATAGATATTTATTGTGGTTATATATAATGGAACCGGTTATTTTATATGAAATTAACTGGAAGAAGATGCTAGTTATTTTGTCGCACCTGAGATAATAGTGAACCAACAACTAGTTGAGAGTATTCTATAGAATATTTAAGACTTATAATTAGGGAAACAATATGATAAAAAATCATTTAATTAATTTATAGAAATATTATCCATACATATTTTGGGGCGATTTGGAATAATAGTAATTATAGGTGTTGAGGAATAAGAAGAATAGAATCATTGATTTCATTTCCACACTAGCATAGGTTAAAGTCATGTTGGAATTGTAGGATATAGAATGTTTGTGGTGGGATTTTGTAGTTATTTCTATATTAGACCAAGGAATTTTATGGGATGACTTTTAAAAAGTTTTCAAAAAACCATTATATCTTCACACTATCATGATTTTTAGAATGGTGGTAATTTTTTCAGTGTGATGTTGGAGAATCTCCCAATGAATTATTATAGAAAAAGATAGGAATTTATTCCATTTTAAAGCCTAATTTGATATATGTTCTTCACGGAATACACAAATATTTTTAGTTAGGGTTGAGTTAAAAGATTTAGTAAAATATTACTTTTCATTATATAATGGATTATATATATATATGTGGTCAATAGATAGATGGTTGCAAAAAGATACATCCCTTATGCTATTAGTGGAAGGTTCATGTTAATACTGTAGAGAAATTACAGGAACACTAACATTTTAAATAAGAAAAAAATGGAAAATTATTTCCATGGAGAGATTATGACTCAGAATCATATGGATTGATCAGTGAATCATTCTCCAAAACTAGATGGTAGACTTAGATTCATTCAATGTGGATCACTAGATCACATAATGAAAAACTGTCTGGCACAACCTATTAAATGCCACAATTTCTACCGTACTGGATATGTTTAGAATTATTGTTACAATTATACATGTAGAGGTTCTAGGGACACATATCATGTTTTTAAGATATTGTATGCTTTTAGTAAATGAGGGTAGAAGAATATCGATCCTCGGTAGTACTAAGACAGCCATAGTGATTTTCGGAATACCATGCCTCATTAGTAATGGAAATATATATTGTGAAATAATGAAAAAAGTGTATCTTTTAATATGTTTTATTGATATGAGAAAGATATTTTGGATGATCAATATTGACAATTAATAGTTATAGATATGATTGTTTTTAATTATACAATTAGGAAAAAACTGTTTAATATAGATGTGTCACATTTTCTTATTGCCTCTCACACTGGTTGATATTCTAGGTTTTCAAGTTGTAATGATTTCATATTTTTGAATATAAAAACATATCTTGGTAAAATGTAATGTTGAAAATTTATATAAAAATAAAAATCTATAACATTTCATAGTGCTGAATTATGTTGTGATCTATCATTGTGTAAGTTGGTTGTCTATTAAATAATTATGGGTATGGGTTGGCTGAAAATGTTCAAAGGCCCCATCAGCTGTTATACCCAAAGGGTATGATTTAAAATAGATGATTTCATCAAACATATAATTAGAAGATACTATAATCAAATGTAGTAGGCATCAGGATTTTGGGATCCAAATGTTTGAATGATATTATACTAGTTGAAAACTTAGACATTGGTAGTAGTGGATAATATTCTATATAAACGTTTTCCAGCAATTATTTATCTCTTCCAAATTGTTTTTACCAACAATTACTCATAGTTTCTCCCAAAAAAAGAAATGTAGTTTTTGATAGATCTATTATATAGAACACATCCAATCTCACTTCCATCTTATTGGATGGTACCTATATTATTAAGGTGATTAAGAGTGCATTAGGAAAAGCTGGAAATCAAGGGGTTCATTCTGCCCAGAAAACATATGTTGATAGAGATGGATTTATTTTTGAAAAGTTTATATGAACCTCTTTAATTGTTTTTTTGTTATCATATGTTTAACCTTGATATGATGAAAAATCAATATCCAATTCCACTCATTGATGATATGTTTGTTAATTTTTGGTATCCAAGTTATTCCTTATAATTTACTTTTGTTCAGGATTTCAATAATTGTTGTTTCAAGAGGATGATATTCTATGAAAAACAATCCATTTCTTACGTTTCCATTACAAGTAAGTAGTAATTATTTAATATATTACAAAATTACAATCGCTCTTTATAGTATTGATGAATCTGATAATTCAAAGTCATCTAGATTCTTTGGTAGTGATGTTTTGTGGATGACATATTTGTGTTTTCAAGGAACATTGGTCAGTATGAGGAACACATAGAATATTTATGGATAATCTTATGGGATAATCCTTTCTTCATGAAACATTCAATGTGTAATTTTTGGATATAAAAAGTACTTTTCCATGACCATGTAATCTATAAAATGGCGTTTTGTGGATTTAGAAATGATAGAAACTATTATATATTGATTACTGATGAAAAATAATTCCAAATATATAGTTTACTTTTTTTAATAGTTTTTATAGATGTATTTTATGTCATTTAATTATAATATTCACTAATAAAAACTTTTACAAGTAAAAATGTTTCAAACCCGTAGAATGAGAAATTTGGAAACTATTTTCAAAAGAATATAGTTCAATATACATCAACACTGTTCTTGATTTTACTAGAATATGAAAAACTATATGTGGTGCACTATAAGGATTGAAAATCAAGTACGAGATGTTTTATCATGAAATGACATTATTTCGTTTCCTATGGCTCACATAAGTTGTCGTTCTGTGAATCAAACTTCCCAAAACTCAATTTATAGTCCATTTTTTTGTTATATGACCATAATATATGGAACCATTACCTATATTGGGAGAATATCATAGTGTTTACTGATCATATGTATTTGAAATAAAATATGAAACAATTTATTGGAACATCACACAATGAAAAAGGATAGATTTTCCTTAAATATTTGACTTTTAGTTAATGTGTACACTGGGTAAATGCAATTTGATGGCTTTTTCATTAAGTATAACATCATATATTTATTTGAAAAAAGTGGAATCAGATTAATGGTTGCTGATATCAATGATATCTGATAGGCACATGGGTTTTTATCACAAATGTAGTGTTATAGTTTTTTCCAGTTTCATTTTCCCTTGATTTCATTAAAAATATTAAGTAGGCATATATTTCCGATTTAGAATGTGTTTGACTAGTTAAAACTAATGTACCTATGGCTTGTCAAGAATAACTCGATTATTCTTATCCTTATTCTAGATGGTATGTTCATCATAGTGTACAAATTATTTATAATAAATTGAGGGAAAATATTTGGTGGGTTGACATTAAAGGAAAGGTGATGAGTTTGTTGTTAGATGCCTCACTTGTCAGTATGTTAAGGTAGAGAACTAGTGGCCATCAGGTATGATTATGTCTTTAAATATTCTTGATTGGATGTTCGAGTAGATATCAACATATTTTGATACTGGTATGACATAAAGGGATTTGAATCATGATTCCATATGGGTGAGAGAGGATAGGATCATTAAGTGAATCTATTTAACCATTATTCATTAATTTCATATGGTAGAGGAGTTGTCTAATATATACATTGGAGAAGTTGTAATGTGGCACTGAATAATCATTTCTATTTTATCTAAATGAAATTCAACATTTATATATCATTTCATAATATACTTATAGAAATCCATTCGGATAAAGTTAACTCTAAGTATAATGTATAATCCTGTGAATGATGCAAAACCCACAAGAAAAATAAAAATATTTGAAGTTGTTATTCAAAAATTTATAATGAATATTTCTAGAACATGGGTAGAGAAAAGTCTATTTGTTGAGTTTTTAAATAAAAATATTTACTAGGACACAAAACATGGGATTTTTCATGTATTTTATGGGAATCATTGTTGTTCTGTACTTTGTTGGTTGGAAGTTGTGGAGACTTCGCTGATAGGACCAAGGCTTGTCGAAGAGTGTACATATAATATTACACCCATTACGAATACTATAGAAATTTATTAGAGTAATCATAAATCAAATGAAAATTATTTTTAAGATGGGTTTCAATTGAGGTGAGTGATCACGTGTTCATGAGAATATATCCAAGTCTTGAGAATCATTATTTTCCAAAGAATGGGATATTGAAACCTTGGTATATGAGATCTTTTTAGACACATGAATTTGTTGGTGAGGTTATATAAAATTTATCATTGAAACCAAGGGTTATTTTTGTTCAAAACTATGATAATGTATCATACTTTAAAAAGTATCAGCTAGATCATGACCATGGGATTCAATGGGATCATGTTTACCTAGATCTAGATTCTATGTTTGTTAATGTACTTATAACGACTTTGAATACACAAGAGATAATATTTCATGTGAAAATCATAATACTAGTACTGGTTTTATAGAATCATTGTTGGATTTAGGAGGAATATGGGAACATTATATTTAAACGGTAGAGCAATGGCCCAAAATGTTTATGTGTAACAGTCGTTTATACATTTTATGGGTGAAAATGCAAATGGTGGGGAGCATTTAACACACCAAATTTTTGGTAGATAACAATTTATTTATATATTTTTAGTGTATTATGTTATTTTGATAGGTTCGTAAATTTTTGTACTGTTTTTGGATGTTTTTGTATTCTTTTTTTGTAGGAGCATGGTTTTGGGAATGGTTAATAGAAACCCAAGTAAACATTCTAAAAAACTGTGCAACAGAAATAATGGGCTCTGGTTAAGATTTAGTATCATGTGTTATTTTTAAAAATAGTAAAGACACATATTTGAAACCATAAATAGTGAAATAGAAGGGTTTTTTCATGGTTGTGTGAAAAAATTTGGTAACCATTAGAGTCAACCATGCAGTGAGTTTTTAGAGGTAGTGGCTAATGTATGGTTTGCACATGGATTTTCAAACCGCGTTCTCTCAATAAAATGATCATGTTATTTTGGATCTAAATCAGATTTCCTCTTTTTGAATTATTCCCCCTAAAAAAACATAACAAGATATCCTTCGGTGTTAGAGGTTTTGGATACCCATCTACTTGATCTAGGAGCGATCTGTTGGTGATTATTTATCTGTTAGAGGCCCAGATTCCTAGGTAAGTGCCCATTCAAGGTTATTTTTTTATTTATTATTCATTCCTCTATTAAATCCAGGTATCTAATATATTTTTTATATATCCACGTTTTTTATGCCAATAATTATGTGATATTGTTTTTTGGGTGGTAGGTAAGAAGATCTGAGGAGAGTTTTTGGTGTTCGATTCTGTTTTGTGGAAGGATTTGTTCTATTTTTTATATTCTCCTATGTATGTGATGTCAATTTCCTCAATCTTAACTCTTATTATTATAACCTAAAGGATTTATTTCATGTTATTTAATTGTGAAATTGATATGAAATTCTTGGTTGATTCCATATTTATTGAAGGCTTGGGAAACTCTAGAAAAATTGATGATGTGCAAAGTACTTTTTTTAAGATTCCATTAAGTCAAGTCTAGAGAAATAATTTTATTTGAATTGAATTATTGTGATATGAATGTTTTCAATAAAACCTAATTTTTATTAAAATGTGATAAATTTTTTTATTTTCCTTGAGATTCATCACAAATGGCTGGTGTGTGGTAATTTTCATTGATGAGACATTGTGGATGGTGTGTGTCTTACTCAGGTACTTGGAATGTGGTTACCTTTTAAAAAATTGGTAGATTGATGAAAAAACATACATTATAATGGATTAATAACCTAGGAATATATATCTGTATGTGTGTAATGGAATGGGTTATTCAATATAAAATGTGAGAAATTGTTTCAAATAATATTTGGTTTCATCACATGGAAATTGGTTGGTTTAAAATATTGTTCAGTATTACTACAAGCTATTTGAAATTGTTTTATATAAATTGTAATATATAAATATGATGACTAGTTATATTATACTGGTGTGAGTTGGGAAGTCATTTTGGGAACCCCTATTGTGTTTTATACTTTTCCCTACTTGGGAGCTTCGGTGAATTTATTTATATTGTTCAATGAGACACATGTAAATGAAAAGTATCCAATATCTTTAGGTATGAATATTCTTACATGGGTTAGGGATTTTAGAGTTATATATTATAGTAGGTAGGGAGTTGTGTAGTTTATTTTTTAGTCTTTGGGTCTTTCTGTTATTAATACCACTTTATACTCTGATATAACAATTGTATTTCACATTCCACTATGGTAAGGTCCATTTTTATGTTGGTTGATCTGTAGTTTTATTACAGTGTGATCAAACATCATATAATTTTTATCTAGATATATTAATGTGCTTTGAATATTTTTAATTTAAAAAGGAAATTAATCAACCAACTATTTATGAATCCCTTGGAATTTATTTCCAACATTTGGAATATTTGGGATGTTACCTAACGAATAGTAATCTCCTACCACTATTCCAATCTAATTAGAATGTATGGGGTGTTATAGATTGTTATTTATAAAATTCCACATAGGTAAATTATTGAATTAATCAAGAAAATAAATGTTTTGATCATTTCTATATATATAAGAAAGGTAGTTATCCTGAACTATTCAACCATATATAGAGATATACAGAAACTATTATCATGGGTGAGATGAAACAATAGACATTTTAGTCATTAAAGATCAAAGGAGTTCCATCTTAGTTCAATATATTTTGTGTGTTTATTTCATCTATAAATGGATTTTATGGGTATGTATATTGTCATTAGTAGAGCCTATGATGTTGATTATGCGATATAATTTGGAAAAATTATTGGAAACTTATATCATAGAATAATCATATCATATAAAATATTTTGGTAAATTTTTTGAAGAGATCATCATCACTATAATATGTCTTGTGTGCATCCCTTCAACTGGAGATGATTTGGGAAAAGCGTCTAGTATATAAAATTTAATGTAAATACATTGTTTCGGAGAAATGATTTCAAATAAGTCAATGAAATTGAATGATTTCATAATATATTGTCCTAGTGATTTCATGTATATAATATAAATCTATGATGGATACATTGAACTCATTCATGAAATCAAAATGATGAGAAATTTATATAATGATGTTATTATTCTTATAACACAACATACATGTTTATTAATAAAAAATAAATATATAATTGGGAAGAGTACATTAATTCGGGATATAAATATGATGGTAATATTCTCAACAGTTTCTATCAACCTTAAAATCAATTTTAAAATCAGCATTTTTTATTTTTTATCATATTTTGATTTTATTATTGACGTCATTGATTTCAAAATTCATCTGTTTTTTTATATATCATGGATTTCTTACATTGGATTAAAGTATAATAATTTATGGTAGATAACATTAATGAAATTGATACAACATTAATTTAAGTGTACTTATATTTATTATCAATATGTGGAATAGATAATAAAACATTAGAGACATTTTAATAGGAAATTATATATGTTGATTACCAATAAATAAAAATAAAGATACTTTTCAATCCACATGGTTCCATGTGGTATTTAATTACATTTAACATTATATTAATATGCATGATTACTATAAATATTTCTAATACAAGAATGAAATTATTTTATAGTATCCTTACATGTTGAAGATAAGAACTTTGAATTCCGAATCAATGCGTTTTTATATGTTGAGTTATTTATATTTCACGAGTATTAAAAAACACCATGGATATTAGAAATCAGTAACTATCATCTCTCAAATGATAATTAAATTTGGAAAATTCATTTATAGAGAATAATAATGATGACATTAATCAGAAAATATGTTTAGTTTAATTTTATCCAACGTAAGAAATTTTTTTTATGAAATTATAATAAAACATATGTAACACCACTTCATTTGTAATGATAAAAATCAGTTTGATAATATTTATGTGTAATGAGGAAATGGAATTCGTTAGAGTATGGTGAATGAATAGTATTGTACCTCTCTGGATATGTTGAAATGAATTTTGGGATAATTTCTATTAAAGTGGTAAATTATTATGTCCTGTTGAATTATGGAAAACTATTATAGTATAAAATATCATAAGGTAGTGATGAAATATTGATGATTTTATATTTAATTATTATATTTTGCTACATTTTGTGGATCTTTTTTGGATGTTATTTGTTATATTTTTAGTATAAAAATGCATTTTATATAGTTTTTCAATGTATATAAGTGGGTGATGATATTTTTATGTTATTAGATATATTTTAAAATTTATTCTACTGGTTTTGGAATTTCGTTATTTCTAAGAGGTGGAAAAATACAGAATATGAAATGGTTGTTCATAATTGTAATCACCTAATACATAATACATGACATGATTTTCATGTTGATACATAAGACCCATATAAAAACGACAATGATAAATTTTGTAATGCACTGAAGTTTAATGAGATACATAACGGTTATCAAGTACAAATATGATGATCCTTTTCAATGTAATGGTTAACATTTCAGAAAAAATGAATCATATAGTATAATATAGCTTCATCATACTAAATAATATATACATATAAGAATATATTGAAATAAATTTGATAATGATATTCAAGGGATTTAAATGGATGAAATAATGTAAACATAAAGGTAACAATTATGGTGATATTTAGCTGTTATTTATAGTATAATAACCTCAATGTTGAAGTGTTATTCGAACATCAATGTTATATGATAATGAAAAGATAATATGGAATTTAAATTCACTATAATGACTAAGATCATGTCACAATGTAGTATGAGTTTGAGAAGTAAGATGAATTTTATTCAATGAGTTGAGATACTATCACTCCATTAGGATAATTCCACACCCCAGTTTGTTTTGAGGAGTGTTTTGCAAGATTCATTCACACTATTAAGTTATAGATTAATGATTATAATTACATTTGAATAATACACAATATTGTGTCATAAATTTACTTCACATTCCATGATGTAGCCATGCAAAAATAGAAAAATGCCACATTATGTGATATTCATTCAATTTTAGAAAATTTGATTGCATAATATCATGAAGACATTGATTTTTGTTACTATAGAATTTTTGGGAGGAGAATATCATTTTAATTCCATTTATCAAGTTGATATGAATGATAATGTATGCTAGAGATATTATACATGATGAATTTAAAATATGTTTCATGTAAGATAATGATGGATAATTGAGGTTCCTATATTTTATCATTTTCATTTTCATTACATGAATTAAATATCCTAGAGAGATATGTTTAATATAAATATAAGGTGAATTAGATTAATTTATAATAATACAGACTCAACGCTGGGGTTATCCAGCATATTCTATGTGTAAAAAATATAGATATCCAATGGACTTGTAATGTTCAGTCATCTGTATTGAAAAAGACAATAAATGATTGAGAGATATAGATAGAACATCATATTTATAATATATGTTTACTATCATATTGAATAAATATTTGATAATTTTATTCAAATATATCATTATATTGTAAGTACTATAGCCTAAAATATATACAAATCATACTGTACAAGGAATCTTAAGTTGTTTTATTAAAACTAAGATAACGATTAGATATTGTTTCGTTAATAAGTGACCTGTTTTTTCCTACTAATAATTTTACATAATGGTGCATTAAAATATCTTATTTTTTATTCAATGGAATGGTTCGGGAAGAAGCATGAATTCAATTATTTGGTGATTTAATTTTATGTTTTCAGTTTCATTATTATATTCTAACTACTAAACCATTTCTCAATCTTCATCATTAATTTATTACAAAGACTCTATTTGAGAACGATATTATCCATCAAATAGTTAGAACATAGTCATGCTCAATATTGGATAACCTCATTATCAAATTTTTGTTTCCTTTGTGGCTTTTATTTCATTCATTATATAAATTATTTACAACTAATGGTGAGGATTGAGTGTAATAAAAATTCCCTAGATAGGTGGATAGGAAAATAGGGAGAAAATTATTCATTGCTAAAAATCCCATAAAATTGATTCACCCCCACCCAACATAGCATGGTTTCACTGATCTTGTCGTATAAAAACAATTATAGGATAAAATTTATAGTATTAAATTTCATTATGGGTCAAATTCTAGTGATCCCCAAAGGGATCATATCATTACTCAACAAAAAATATCATCATATAAATGAAATACAAAATTTTTAAATGATTTGAAATATAAAAAATATGGAAGGGTAAATATGTTTGTTTATTAAAACATAAAATGAGATTAAAATGATGATGAATTAATATCAGTATCTAATAGTTTTTTATTTTTGCAAAACAATGTGTGAGGAGTGAAATCTATTAAGGAAAATTTAAGCATCCTTGAGAATTAATGAAGGGTAAATTTTTATTATAACTCACGAAGCAATAAATTTGATATGGATAAAGAACTCAATTGGAAGACCACAAGGTGGATCAATAATTATCACTTTATATGGGATGTAATAACCGAGGATCAATTAATATAACTAGAAATTTGGTTATTTAATATAGATCAAATCACATATTTATAAAATTAAAAGTATTGAAATTATTTTTTGAGTTGGATGTTGATTCCTCTATGGACCAAATAATGGATGTGAGATAAACCACAATCCATTAAATTTAAAAGAATAATTATATAGTAATCACCATTCTCGGATTTGGATTTTCATCATCAATGGGTATATTTAAATAATTAATTTATAAAATATAATTCTTTAAGTGGAATAATATAATAATTGAGATTTCTGAAATGGGATATGGTTTGGTACACAATGTGTACCTTCTATAAAAGACATAACTCCTTAGAGATTTCCTATAGAAATCAATCTCTTCACTAGATGATAGGTTTAGTTGAGTGTGATCCCCTAGACCATTCATATGGGGGGTACATTGTGGATTTATGTCTATAAAATAGGATTGTGTTCCCCTATATGGGTTTTATTTCAAATACTCTATGATGTATCCATATGATAGTCTTGGAGTGGAATAATCTAACATAAAATTTCACATTGGGGTTTGTGGATTTAGGTTGACTTCCATGTTATTAGAATTGGTACTTTATCTTGTAGATTGATATAATAGTGTTGGTGCATATAATAGTGTTAGTGGAATCCATAACAGACGTGGGTGTGAAACCCAATCTAAGTACTGTAATCTTTAGAGATTTATAGAGTATGACATAGAGAGTCCAGATATGTGAAACCTCTAATCTGAGTGTCATCAGACACATCATTGGTGGTAAAGAGATCAATTCTGCACAATTATTAATGTAATGGTTCAAGTAGAATCTTTTAGATTGCAGTATCGGTTGAAACCATTCAGAAAGTAGTTGTCAGTTAAGAGAATATATTGAGTTCTCTCTATTTTTCATTGTTTTTCATATTTTTATTGACATTATTATGTATAAATGATCTAACTAACCTTAATTATTTATTCTTAGTTCTTCCTAGGAATCCAAATTTTTATTTCCAAACTCGTCCCTACATAGGACCTACCCATGAATGTCATGTCTTGTATAGATGACATGTTTATTAATAGAGTAAAATGATGAATGAAAGTAAGTGAATCATAGTTTTGGAATATAATGAATGAAGTTCTTACCAATGATTCATTTCAAAAAAATCCCCTCCTTCAAATATAGTTGGACTCTGTCATAGGTTTTTTGGCGGTTTATTTCTCAACATTATCGCTTTTAGCAATTTTTTCATACTATGGGGGTGAGAATTTGATATATGAATGAATTGGTATAAGTCGTGTTATTTTAAATTTAGATAATTTATTATATTTTAGATGTTTTTCTTTTTATATGTGTACATAGGTAATGCCTCATATATGTGGGATATGCCTAGTTGGATCTAGTTGTCATCCCCTGACATATTGGAGGTGGGATTGGGTGTAACACTCTTCTTAAATCATGAAATGTGGGACCAGGTGGTTGAGGCCATAATAGAGTGTTATTAGAGAATGTATCTACATCTAGACTAGATTTTCAAATTTCCTAGATTTTTCCTTTTGTTCTGAGTTATTGCAATATTGTTATTGGGGATCATGTTTAGCTTCATGACCAAGGACTCCAGTGTTGGTGTAGTGGTCGACATATTCATTTATAATATTTTGATCTATTTTTTTGTTGAAAGATTTTATGTAGAAACCATTTAATGGTAAATTGTTTTTTACATTTACATAAATAATATTTTTATGGTTTGTGTATTCCATGTCTTTCTGGAGTAGTCTCCCCATAAACAATCATTAAACATGCTGCATATTCTATTTTTTGGGATTCCTATATAAGGAATCCATCAATGATTATAATATATGATCACAAGGATGATCCAAATAGTCATGAGTATACATTATAGGGTCATCTAAAGGTTTTATTTTAGTAATTTGTTTTCCAATTAGGCATCCTCTCACTGACTAATCGAGTACACTGGAAAAAATGAGTATACTGGAAAGGTAAGAGACCTCTAAGAGTTTTAGTTATAGAGAACTCCGAGGCTTTACGATAGGGCATACACCGATGTAGATAAGTATTATCATGGTGTGGTGACTTTATATATCCACCTTTTTAGGAAACATTAACATTATATGATAGTCATAGTGGATACTCTTCTTTACAGATCCATTGTAGAATGAGGAGGTCTTTTGACTTTATCACATGGCATTACATATCTCACATGGTAATATTTTAACTGTCTATTTGGGGAGTTATATCCATACAAGTAGAAATATATATATATCTCATTACTTCTATAGTTTCCTATTTAATATATGACTATGCCGATGTATTTGAAAATTTTTACTAAACATTTATAGTAACATCTATAAATAGTTTTTACCCATTTTTAAAATAATTAACCACCTAGTGTGTTTTACATTGATATATTAGGTTTGGATTGATATAAATTTTCATTCCTACAATTGGTGTAGTGATTTTTTGGGCTTCATTAGTGATCATATTCTTGGTAGAGTGATGTCGACAGAAGGTGCTAGTAGTTCGCCCGTTGGAGATGAGACCTCAATCGTTGGAAGTTGATGATAGTAATAGAGAACTGGGGTGATATAATTTTTTTGATTTATTCCCATGAAATATTTTATGTTTTTTAGGTCTTTTAATATGGATTAAGATTTTATTTAGGGAGGTCAGGATTCTATTTTAATGGTTAGGGATATATACCTAAAGATTGACTGAACAACCACACAGATGACATAGAGATAGTCAATGGTCCTCATGGATTTTTATAGTGGTATAATAAGGGGTTATAAAATTTGGAGTGCATTTTAGGTCAATAGGTTGAGTAGAATTAGGTGAAATTTGGTTTCATGTATAACCATCACAACCCCCAACTGTTCCACACCATGATATGTGAGGCAGTTGACAGGGAAGATGACCTAAGATGGAATTGGTGTCTTGCAACCCAAATTATTCAATTATTATTATATGTATGATATGAATCATATATAGATTAAATGTTTTTATGATTGATATGGGTGTCAGGAAAAAAATTCATGGCCCTTATCTAGTTTGAGACATAGAAATTCGGGTAGATCCATTTTCTCAAACATTAAGCATGAAGACTCTAACTGAAGGTGACCTAATGGTCACAGTATTATATCTATAGTTTGATATTAAAATTTGAGATTGGATTTTCTTATAGGATCTAGATGTATCAGTGAATCAGCCATATGATGTCTCCTTGAGTATAGACTATCCATCCAAGGTCTATTCTCAAAATGTCTATTTTATTATGAATATGTGGTGTATACATAGTGATGGGTTGATTAGTTTATTTTTGGGTGAGAAAGAATCCTAGTAAGAGAAGGTTTGGATAATAAATAAGAGGAAATAGTGGAATACTCCACAGTATAAATGTTTTCCATTGGTGCATTACATTCTCTGTGTTTTAATTATCCTTGTCTAGTGGCTGAGTATGAGAAAGTAATTCCTAAGGACATTCTGAGCATACCTCCACTCTAAGAAATGGATTTCATCATTTACTTTCTCCACATTAATACCCTTATCCCTATTTCATCATATCAAATATATCCCAATTATATTCTAAAAATGAGGGTGATGTTATAGGACTTGTAGAGTATGGGATTTTTCAAGCACATTGTGTACACATGGGGAGCCCAAGTGTAGTTCAAATAGTAGGAAGACAAGATCATTAGGTTATTTAGATTATTTGTACATGAACTAAATGACCATAAATAATAGGTATGAACTACATGGGATCTAGTTCATCTTAAATAAGTTTAGAGGGGTGCGATGGTTCTCAATGACTGATCTGAGATCAGGTTATCACCTGTTTTGAGTATGGGATGAGGATATATTGATTGTGAAATTTAGATTTTGTTATGGGCAATATGTGAACATGATGATTAAATTCAGTGTAAATAATGACCCATTAGTGTTCATGAGAATCATCAACCAGATCATTCATCATTTGTGAGAATAGTTATAGTAGGTCCTTATTGATTGTATTCTAGTTTTGTTGGAATCAAAGGTGCATGTGAGATGCTTTAGAATGACCCTCGACAGAAACCTAGTGCAAAATCATTATTTTATTCTCTAAAAGTGTCATTTATGGATTCAAGAGTTATAATATTTGGAACAATTCATGTCATATTAATAAGTGACAATTGACCTAGTAAGTGATTATTTTATTTCTTTGGGATCTACATATGATCATAATGGAGGTGTATAGATTCCATTGGTAAACATGATAATAATTGATATTAGTGCCCAAAATCCATATTATATTATAACCATTACATGCATTGGATTGAATAGTAATGCATTCCATTTGGATAAAGTGGATCTAGAAGGTTTTAAGGAGTTTTAGTGGAGGTTTATAAACACCATAATCTTGAAATTATTTGAGGAATTTGATTATTACACAATTCTTTTGGATGACTGAAGAACTAGAATATGTTTTTTTGTGATACAAAGTTATACTATGATCACCTTTGTGTATTTGATATTTAGAACACATGACCAGAACTATACAACTCATAATCAAGATATTTTAGAATTAGTCTTTTCCCTAAAATGTTATGAAACTACCTCATGTGAGACCCAATTTTCTTATATTATTATCATAATATTTCAAATATATTGTATCTTATATAGATCATAACATGGGAGATGGGTGGTGGACTAAGTTCCACAAGGAATATGAATTTCAAATAGTCTATACTCACGGGAAGGGGAATATTTTACATGATATTCTTAGTATTATGTATTATACCTTCTTTGTTGAATATGTATTCTTAGAATTTATCCTCGTCATATTTTCCCATAGTGAATATGGATATTGAAACATTTCTATAGTAGATGGTTGTTAACCCACCTACTAAATAGTTCTTTAAGGTGGCTTGTCTTAGAGATTCCAACTATGAGACCATGCAAACATATATATCCACTAGATGTGATCTAGATGACTTTTATGAAGGTCCAGATCATGGAATCATTTATCAAGGGTGAATGATGGTATCAGTGATATTTTCTAAAGATTCATTGAGGTATTTTCATACACCCCCTTTAGCAGTAAATCTAAGGGTTGAAAATATGTACCGTAACATACAAAACTAGTCATTATTGTTTGGTATAAATAGCTGTGGGGAAATATTTGTCTCTTGATGCCTCACTTATCAATAGGCGAAGTCAAAAATTTTGGTTCTTGAGAGTTTAACGCAACCACATGAGATTCCAAAATTAATTAAGGATGGTATATATACAGACCTAATGATAGAGATTACATAGATGTATGGAGGAAAAACACTATTATGGTGATCAAAGACTAGCTTGATGTGTCATCCCAGCCCTAGTTTTTTTTATAGTAGAGATTAGTTCTAATCCTGGAATTTCATTATTTATATGAGATTTTTTTGATCCGTAAGGTTCCATCCATTATCTATTAAATGTTCAAATCTCACTTTATGTCATGATTATAATGAGGATTTATTCTGGTCATTGGGAATTATTTCCATTTTAGTATGATGATTCACCACTAGACTAGTGGCCATCCTAAGAGAACCATTCAGGTTCTAGTGAAATTACGTCAGGCCACCTTGATAAACTTTTCATGTATTTTGTAGGATTACAAAACCTTTTTTGAGTCTTAATACAACAACATAAACCTTTCTACCATATCTATTGCACCATTAGAGGATTTTTATGGGTGATAGTGTTGGTGTCCACTTTGTTGGAATAATCTAGGTGAGTCGAAACTCATGGTAAATGATATTCTATGAGCATAGATAGAGAATTTTTAGATCATTTCCGGTTACATGAAGAGAATAGAGATACATAAAATGTCTTATATGGACCAATGATGATGGACTTTGGAGTTCAAGGAGGTGGACCATCTATTCATGAGGGTCTCAACTCAACAAGTTTTACAGATATTTTGTTGTGATGATTGTTTTCTCTTCGATTCATTGGATCTTTTGAGTTTCTATTTATGGTCAAAGATGTGTCCTATAAAATTTTCCCAACAACCATAGCAGGATTGGGTGCATTATTTTATCCACATGTCACAAATGAGGAGGTCTGTGTGCAAACTATTATCATTTAATGAACTAGGTGAGTTGCAAATCATTAATTGACCTAGATTTTCTATATACCCAATGGATATTGAAATAATGTAAATGAAATCATATAAAGGTGATAATTTCCCTTAGCGTATGTCTGGTAGAAGAATGAGAATCTTCAAGAGGGACCCTTGAATTGAGATACACTACATGAGATAAGTACCCCACACATATTGAGTAAACATCTTCTATTTTCAGGATGAAAATTCCAATGGAGTGGATAAAGAAACATTACTGTTATTTATGTAATAAATTAGAATAAATAAAATAATATTCTCATACCTAGCTACTTAGAAAACCTGAGATTATAACGCCTATTGAGCATGGTACTAATATTATAAGAATATATAATATATACATCACATGCGTTCACTTTTCCTAAAATAGTGTAATTAATTCCAAATAGGGACCCAAATGGATTCTATATGACAACCATTGAGACTATAATATAGGTATTATCCAATTTTGATATATCGTGGTCATCGTCGGGTGTTGGTATTGGGTGACATCATGGGATAAATAATTAAATAAATTTAAATCTTTTTTCAATTACAAAATTATATCAAAGATATATATAATATATTTTCTATTAGGGACAATTTTAATGGATAAATACAAAACCATGAGAATTGATTGGTGGACCTTTATAGAAAGTTTAGTAACTCACAATGGCATATCAAGGATATTTCTCACCATTCAAATTCAAGGATCACACCAATGACAATGAACCCAATTATCTCTTTCAAAGAGATAAATCCAAAATAAGGTAGGTAAATTCTCCGTGGTTTATTTCCCTATGGTTTAGCTCAGGATAAATCGGAATTATTTATTCCAACTAGTGGTTTTTTTGTTGATCATGAATGTGGGTCTAATTTTTCATCTTCTAAAGATTTAAATGAATTGATATTATTTTTTACTTTTTTTAATCATTATAACGACAAACAATCAATGGTAAATTAAAAAATGGATGAGTTATTCTTCATTTTATTGTGTTTGTGTCATTCACCCCCATTTTATTTCACAGTTCATCATCATCAATTTCTTTGGAGGATGGTAAAATAAATACCAAATATTTGATCATTGTCTATGTATTCTTCAAAAAAGTTTGACTATATAGGCATAGTTTGCAATAAAATATGAAGTATAAGTGTGAAGATAAAGGAAAATAATATGTAGATCACATCAATCTAGTAATAATCATTCGTTTCATATTGACATGCGCAGTGTTGGGGTGATGTGGAATTGGATAATTTATGAGAGGTTTGAATTTTGAAATTCAGAATGTGGTGATGGAAATGTTGGAGACCCCCAAATAAATAAATATACATACCTTATTTGTGTCATCGGTTATGGAATTAGATGAACATGTGATGAGAATATGGAATATGAAATTTTGTGTCACATGATGGGTACAATAATAATACAATTCATATGGTATCCCAGGCTACAACACTAGGGTCTCAAGTGAAATAAAATGATCCAAATTATGTTACACATGTCACATTCCATATAAACCATTTATGTCTTATTAAGATATATCATAGTAGATACGTGGTAATAAACATTATAATAGACATAAGAACATGTGGAGTACATGGGAATGGCATAGTACTTCGACCCAATAATGAACATGGGCATGACCATATTACATGGGAAAGACCACATGTACATGAGAACGGGAATGTCTATGTATACATGGTCATAGGTTGAGATTCACCTGAAAACTTTGTGTACATATTCACATGTAGGATTACATGATCATGATCATTGGATGGTCTAGGTTTAGGGGTATATATAGTGTTACCTCTATAAACATAGTTTAATATCTCAATGATGGCTTAAAGACCACTATATCTTCAGTACAGACCACTTTTAGTTGATTTTGATCCATTAGTCTATCCCTAACAGTGTACCATGTGTCATTATGTCCTCTAAAGATGATTCTGATCACCTCTATTGGTTATGTTTTAGCTATACTTTTCAATATCCCTCATTGAGTAATAAGATGAAATCCTATATTACAATTAAATTATGGGATACATGTTATCGACATGAACACCATTCAAAGGTATTGATGCCCTATGTATAAGTATAAACTAGTAGGGTGTTTTGCCCCCTCAACTAGACCATTCTGATATCCCCTATATGGTTAGAATAATCTTTAGAGATCCATGTAGTAGATCTTGGTAATTCTAAATGATCACGACAACTAAGATGCTTGTAATTAGTGTCATTAAGGATTCCAGAGAGATCACTCATTAAAAAGAAATATTTTGATTCCTTGAGAAGAATCATTGGGATGTATCTATTAGATGATTCAAATTAGATTCAGGTTTTCTATTATGATTAATTTGGGGTTTTCTAGGTTTCTCTTCTTGTGTCATATCTTGATTGATGTACATGTGTATTGATGAGTTCACTACTCTTGAATCATTATTCATAGTAATTCTGGGGTTTTACTGTTGGGAAATATTATACTCACCCATACATGGGTCCTACCTACACATGTCATGTCTTCTTAAGATGAAATTATATTTGGTAGAGTTTTAAAAGGACTAACAGTATTAGGATATTAGTTTTGGAATTGATTGACCAATGTTCATAATTGAGTTTCATTTTACCATAATCACATCTTTCTCAGTATTCGATAATCTGTTTCTTGTATTTGGATATCGTTTTATTTGATCCCATTATCTCTTTCAATATTTTGTATATACATTGTTGGTGATATTTAGATATATGTCTGCATTAGTATATGTACTGTTTTTTTAATTTATAAATAATATATGTATTGGATATGTGTTTTTCTCCATACATGTACTTAAGATAATGCATCCCATATAAGGGATATGCATTCTTGGTTCTTTTCACTAGGATTTTTTTTATTGGAGGTAGTTCTGCTTTGGTTTTTCTCAACATACCACTGGCTAATCGGGCCCCATTGGGTTGGGTTGTAAAAAAACTAACGGTTTATCTGAAATGAACATAGCATCCCATTGTGTTTATAACAATATGATTCCAATAGTACTTACTTAGAGATTAAATAAATTATCTATGTTTTCCGTTTTGATCTCTATATAAACAATTAATCTCTAAGGTTCTATGGAATATTGTCACGTATCTATATGTTTTACTTTCATCACCTCAATTAATTATATCACTATTATAATAAATGATACTTATGTATACAGACGATATAGTTAACCTCTACCCACAATAATGTTTTTAAATTCCATAATATTTCATGTAAAATAATATGTGATTCAGTCATTACAAACAATATGATTCCCCAAGTCCCCATTAAATTTTTTTTAATGGAATAAACATATCATGAATTTCATGTCATTTTCAAACCTAGTACTTCCTCAAAATATGAATGATGAAAAATAGATAAAAATTATAATGAATATATTAATGGTTTTTCCTCATCACTTCATACCCCAAGATTCTACAACAAATGATATCCAAGGAACAGTATCTTATTTTATTATATTTAAGGCCCAAATGATCATTTGATTCATCATAAAAATGAAAATTTCATCTATTTTACATGATAAATTTCTTTATAATATCACCTAACAGAAATTATCTTGGTTTATTAAATGACAATAACCTTCCTCTCAATATTCATTTTTATTCATTGGTCTCCAAAAAATATAATTTTTTCACTTCGAAATATTTAATATCATTATTTTTTGATTTATATGATCCCTATCTTATCTTTATATTTTTATACATGTATTTCCCCTTTTTCTCAAAATTCCATTTCCATCAAAACATTATCTTTTTATAATAATAAGATTTCACATAAATATTTACATTGTAGTTTTCCTCTAATTTTCCTCTTGTACTGACGTTTTACTCTAGTTCCTTATAGGTTATTATACATTGAATGAAATATTTCACATATTATTCTCATAATTTTAGTAAAATATGTATCCAAACATTTTTTATTAATGTAGAAAAATCTAACTGGAAAGAATCATGTGAATTTTTCTGGTGGTGTAGAATAATTATTATATACATAAGATGTGGCTTTCGATTTGATGAATCATTTCATAGAACAATTTTAATAGACTCAAGATATATAAATATCCACACTCACTATACTTCATTCTCGCCACCTATAAATAAATTAAAAAATATTGTTTCACAATTTAACTTAGTCCATTTTAAATAAAATATATATTTAGTTATTTTTTAAAAATAATTTTTTTACTATTTAATCGTACACTATGATCGAATTATCTTAACTGACGGGTCTCCAAAACATCTATTCAATTATCTATCTCCCAATAATTTCATATCGCATCTCGCTAATTTTTAAATCTATCACTACCTTTATTCAAAACTACGACATATAGTACTGAAACTCAAACATTAATATTTTTAGTATCATTTATTAATATTAGTATACAAAATCATTTGATTTATGGGTTTCCCTTCTGAATTTTAAAGTCCAGATATTTGAAGGTAGTATATTTAACCCCTCATTACCAATATCCTAGGGCTAATACATTCAATATCTATGTAATGGTTTGATTATAAATTCTATTACCATCATCTACACTCATACATTATCTTCCAAATTGTTCAATTATACCAGAAAAAATAAAACATTATCATTTTACAATCAATACTATCAAGATAATCAATAATATTATCAATATATTTTTTACCCAAATTTATTTGCTAGAAACATGATTCTAATTGAAATTGATATCAAGAAATAAAAAAAATCAGATATTTAATTTAAAAAAGGCATAAATATATTCTACATTGAAATATTAAATTATCATGACAAACAAATAATTGTAGACATATATTATCTCCCTCGAATAATTAATACCCTAATTGTTTACTTAAACATCATGAACATAGAATTTCCCCCTTAAGATGGGGAAATTAAAAAATAATTTCCCCCTTTGAATAAACTAAAATTAATATAAGTTGTTAAATATATACAAGAGGTGAGATAAATTTTATTATTGATTTGAATCTCAGAATACCCAAAAGTTATTAAATGGATCATTTTTAGGTACTCCATCATGATATTCATGAATTTTTTATTCATTAAAATATATTATACGATGAGTTCAAAACAATCCACCATAGATTGGATGAAATTTTACATGGTATCTAAATATTTAAAACTATAATGATGTAATAGATTAATTGATAAATTTTGTACACAATGGATTTCACACACAATAATGAATCGATGTGAAAAATCCACTCCTGCATCCATGAGTTATGATTTTATCTTTATAATATGAGTTGTATCATTCAATGATAAAACATAATAATCTTCAATGATAACAATAGAGAGTAAATATAATATTTTTTTGGTGAATAAAATATAATTTTAATGTTAACGTTTGTTCCTCTAGTTGTTAACCTTCATTTTATGTGATAAATGCCTCATATACAATAGAAAAACTATAAAGATAAAGAAATTTATATTTATCTTACCTCAGGATAGTTCAAGAGTTCTATGGAAATAATAGATGATCTAGTTAACTATAAAAACATTTGATTCATTTTTACTTTTTTATAATCATTAAAAAACAAGAGTAAATTTACACTTCATAAATAGGTTGTTTTTTTATTTTTTTCACATCTGTTATATAATTATGCTTTAGTGGGTGAAATTTAAAAAAAAACATATATCATTGGTTTAATTATTAGATTTCAAAAATATTTATCATGTATATTTTAATGATAAATTTACGGAAAAAATAATAATAAATTTCATATATTATAATTGAAATATTAATTATTTAGTATAATAAACTAGAAAGGCTACTAACCATGTCAGTTATTACTGATCAAAATGGGGAATTTTTTTGTAGTATTTGTAATAACAAATTTCATGAAAAATAATATTTTTTGTATAAATAATATAAATGATCAAATAACTATATTTATTTATTTATAAAATTTTATTATTTAGAAATATGTCAATTTTTTTTCAAATAATTATATTTTATTTTGAAATTATAAAATATTGAAACTATTATTCATGATTAAATCATGATAATAATACGCTGTAATAAATAAACTGAATTATAAAAAAAATACTGTTGAGAAATAAATAAAACATTTCTTTTTTGTTACCTTCATTCATAGTCCTTTAATGAGTGAAAATTTTAAAATAGATGTAAAACATGGGTAAAATTTTCCGAAAAATCCACATAACCTATTTTTTTCATCAAATCCACCCTATAACGTGAAAAATTAAAAAAAAAATTGTAATTCATTGACATAGTGAAAAATATTTTGTTACACTAGAAATGAAATGAGACAAGATCGTTTAATATTGTGGATGAAAATATTTAATGATTTAGGAAAAATTAATTTTTTTTGAGAATGAATTTAAAAAATATACATGTGTAATAAAGCTTAGGTTAGTGGAAAAAATATGAAGAAAATATTTTATTAATTATATAGAAATAAATTTTAAATCATAATTTTTCATGGTAGGATTAGTTTTGTTATGATTATTTACATAAATAACCTACATGAAAGGTATATATAAAATTTTAACAATTGTGGTTATTGAATGAATATCATAAAGAAACATTTCTGAAATATTTTCAATTCCCATTATATATAAATCATAAGTCATGTATTTTCAAAATATTTTATTCAAAACAAATATTAAAATAAAATAAATGAAAAATTAACAGACATTCAATTTAATGTTACATATTAAATTATTAGTGTTAAAAAAATATTTTTAAATAAAAAATTAAATAAGTAATGTTTTAAATGAGAAGTTACAAGTATTTTTCTAGTAGTGACACAAAATAATAGAATAAATAATATTCTTTTATAACACTTTCAAGTATAAAAAAACATCCAATTGATCATCAAAACCAATTTTATTTCATTCCTTTTTTGGAAAAATGTGTAAAACTTATTCCCAATTAAGATATGTGTTCATATTTTCATTAATTCCTCTATTATTAATTGATTACATAACACACAATACTATTGTCATGATATTGGAAAATAAAATTTACATTTTATGAAAAATGAAAAAAATAAAATATCATTTCGATTTCATTATCATTTGAATATGTTCCTTAATATGTTAAGACCTTACATGGTTTCACCACATTCCATGAAAAAATAATGGCATCAACATATACTATCAGAAAAAGTGTGTTATTATTCCTATATGAGATGTAATTATTTCTATCCACATTTTCTCTCTCGAACCACATGATTATAAAATAGCCTATGTTAGATGAGGTTTTCTTATGACCTATCACTACTAAGAGTCAACGGTGATCTTATTGAACATTTATCAATCTCAAGATCATCACTTCCTCTCTTCATAAGGTTTCTCGATGGGTATAATGTTCCCCTTATTTATAATAACTTATCATACTTGAATGGATCCATTTTATATATAGTACTTGATTGGTGTTTATGAATTTCCTTCCCACATTACACTATGTTCGGTTCCATGTCTTCCGTTACAATCCTAATATGGTCTTTTCCCCCTATAAATTATTGTTTCTTGGATGAAATTATCTTTTGTGATAGGTGTATTGATACACACCTTCATAAATAACATGATTATAGATCCCATACTATATTTGATGATTCTCTAGTATTCTATCACTCTTGATTGTTTGAATACTCATTATTCTCAAATCATGTGGCCATTTTTCATTTTTTGGGTCCCTTTACCTTGTTTCATTGTGAATTTTACAAATTTTTATATATTATAATGTCTTTAAATTATATTTTATGACATCCTCATTGATATATTTTTCTATAAAGGGATATGAAATATAAATTTTTTAGTAATTCAATTTGAGGGAGTTAAATTATATTCATGTTGATTAGGGTTAACAAATGTGAGTGCTAAAGTATTACTTATTTCTTTAGGATGATAGATTCAACCTCATGTAACATTTTTAGGTACATATTTTTCAAGGAGAAACGTCCAATAATCTTAATTCCTCTTATTTACTTATAATGAATGGTATGGAATACTAATTTTCATAAACATCTATTATCCTATAGCAACCTCATTCTAGTTTTTCTACATTCAGAAAAACATTTCCTAAAAAATAAGTCCGTGTAGGTCCCATTAGAAATTTTAGTTTTAATTTTTTTTATGTTTTTTTATTTCTCATTTTACACCTACATTTACATAATTTTCTCCCCTCATCTATAAGCCATGGTCCTTCCCAAATATTGTAGTAAGGGTTCATCAACATCCCTCTCCCTGTTAATTATTCTTGTTTCACTAGCATCCGAGGAAATAATGACATCAATTGCAATCAGTTTTTGTGGATCCCATGAAATATCAATCTAGATTAAGAAGGGATCAAGGTTATCATGTGTGAGTTATTGGGAATATAATGAGTCAATGATCAGATTTTATCAGGGAAGGAGTCTATGCATGTCATTTCTGTTCAAGTCTTGTGATATTTCTAATGATGTTTTATGTTTGGGATCCCTATTTCCATTAAAATAGACATTAGATAATTTCAGCAATAAAAATACAATGTTGTAATCATTTTGTTATAATAACATGATCATCGTGAATTTCTTACCATTAGAATTTAATTACAACTAAATAGATTGATATCTTTACATTCAAAAATATAACCCTTTAATTTTTATATTAAAACATCCTAATTTATGTCCTTATTAACGAAATACCTTAAATACATCTATATAAATGATATTTGAACATATTTGATCACATATTATAGGAATGTTTTGATGATATCGTGTTTTTTACGCTATGGAAAATATTATCAAAATAAATTAACAATATTTAAGAAAATATTTTATAAAAAAAATGATATCTATTCCATGATATTTCAACATCTGCGTTGACTTTATTTTTAAAACCACACTTATTATTTTCATTCAAATAAAAATCTAACTCTTGAGATATTTATATAAATACAAATTAAAATTAAACCATTTAATACAATTAATTAGTGCTAAAAAATTATTATTTAACAAATTTATTTTCATTTTGAAATGGCAATCATTTATAGTTTTAAATCCCTAATTCTATTTTAGTTTGTATTGAAAAAATATTTTTTAAATTATATTTTTAGAATCCAAATATTTATGAATTCTTTATGAAATATATCAATGTTTTTTCATTATTAATTACATGGGATCACTATGAAAATTTGTATCATTTAAAAATTCAAATCAATTTTTTTTATACACTATTTACTTTTTTCCCTTATTTGAATTTTAAACATCATATATAATTTATGATTATTTTTTATTCAGTATTGTGTTCCATCATGACAATAACATCAATATTATTCATCATATTATTAACATTATTGTACTAAAACCCATATAATATTTTTCTATGAGTATAAACAAGAAAAAATAACTCATTATGAATTTTGTTAGACAATCCAAAATGACTAAATTTGATTTTAAAAAAGAATGTAATTCAAAATAATCTCTCCCTATTATAGATTGTTTTATTTTCAAACAAATAAAAAAAATATGTATTTAAAAAATATTTATAAAATATGAATTAATTTTGAATCTAGATAGATATTTTTGTTTCTTTTCATTTAAAATATTACGAAACTACATTCCCGGATGAAATTTTCATTCTCATGTTATCCTGAAATATTATTCTTCTACATAAATTATTTTATCTATAAATGTATCGACATCAATAATCACATACATTATAACATATTTACAATTAATAATAAATAAAATCAGTTTTTATATGTTATTCCAATTCTAAATATTTTTTTGTTATTATATCTATTTTTCTTCTTTACATCACATATAAAATTTCTCATTTTTTAGTTATTCTGATTGTCTAGAAATTGAAAAAACGTATGAAATATAATAAACATAGTTCATTTTTATAATTGATTATCTTCCTTAGATTACTTTAGAACGATATTCCAAATGAATTCTTATTTTATATGTTGAATTTTCCATTATGAATGGATTTCAAAATGAATCTGATATTTATTAACCATTTTACATTAAGAATTTCTATTTTAGTTTTTTAATTTTCTTCATTGGGAAATAATATTTTTCTCATGGAATCCTTATATTCACATGATATGACATTTCATTCACCGAAATAGAGAAAATAAGATTTTCAAATCTCATTTACTTCGTATTAATCAATAAGTAATATTTATCTTCTTCAATGATTTTATTTTTTATTCAAATTTGTACCACCACCTCATAAACATTTTTTTCATATTTAGACCACTAATAAAACAATTTTTCTTCCAAAAATAACCCTATTTTTAATTTCATATAAACTATAATAACAAAAAAATTTGGGTATTAACACTTCATCAAGATGACAACATATATTTATGATATTATTCTCCCCAATTAGATTGATTCTTTTTCTATTGAACTATTATTATGAATTCCCCAATAAAATATATTTCTTAAATCATATATATCAATTATATTCAAAATAATTTCAACAAAATTAGTATTTTATTGGTAACAAAAAATCATGATATAAATTTTTTCAAGGATAAATACGTTTTAAAAATCCCCAAAAATAAATAATTATTAACTATGAATTCATTCCTAATTAGATTTTTATTATACTCTTTTCAATAACATTATAAGGTTATCCATGAGGTAAATGTAAATATTATTTCCCTATTTTTCACACCTTCAACAAGTATCATATATTGCTAGAATAATGTGTTTCACATTTACCTATTACATTAATTATTTTTTATTTACTTTTATTATGTTAATGTTTTCACTCCAACATGTCATCATCCCTTTATTGTAGATAGAAATACATAAATTTAACAACAAATATATACCATGTGGATATATACAAAAGAGCCCCAAAATAAATACAAAATATTGAATCATCTCATATAATAAAAATTATATTGTTATATTTATTATTCTTTTTACATTTACATGTTAACTTTATTATTGATTTTTCCAAAATAAATAGAAATGATTAGTTCCTAAATAATGGCTGAATCGTTAACATATTTTTCATATTTGTTAAATAGATAACATTATTATTCAATATCGATAAGAAAATCCATTCTTCCGTTATAAACCATCCTTATATCTTTAAACTAAAATGAAATAAATAATGCATAGTTTTTCTTATATTCTTATATCGTTTATGTATAACATGGTTTTTATCACATATTTATTTGGAAATTATGGAATCTATTTCATTAATTAGTTCATTATTAAGGATTTTAATAAAATTCATTGTGATATATTTTAATGGAATAATTTTATTAACTACCAAGTAAAAATCCACTCATTCAGGAAATGGTTTATATATACAATAAGTAATATAAAGCACATCAACTCTATATCTTGGAAAATATGGGATAAAAATTTCCTTTTATAGACGGAAAGTCAGTCTATAAAAAAAATTCCCATATTAGTGATAGAATTCATGGAATCTATGAAAAATATACCAAATTATAGATATATAAAAAACAATCTCAAGATATATAAATTTTAGACAATTCTATGATTATAAAATTTATACCCATAAATTTATATTGGACACCAATAGGGGGTGAGTCAGTTAACTTAATGTTTTTTTTCAAAATATGAAATTTCACTCCATGAGATTTATTTATAGGAGTTTTATCTAAAATTAAAATCACGATAAAAGATTATATGTATAAATTTCAAATATGCACAATAAATTATAAATGTTCAAAAACTATAATGTAACCAATTTCATTTTTCTTAAGGGTGTTTAATGGGTATAATTTTAATCAAAATATCCATGATAGATAGAAATATATACTAATATTTTGTAATGGAGAATGATCACTATTTTAATGAAGAAGTTGAATATTATTTTGATACATATTGAAGTTATAATGGACTACTATTTTTTATGTTTCCTATAATTATGTAACATAAATAAGATCCATTCATACAGAAATATTGAAGATGGGGAATTTTTTACATGTTTCAATGTGAAATGAATATTGTTTCCTGATATTGTTAATGTATACTCCACATGTAATGATTATAGACATGGAATTATATGAGAATCAATGAAAAGTTATATTGGATATAGAGAGAACTATGTAGTAAAATATTATTGTTGATTTTGAGAAAATATATATTCAATATCATGATTATATGTGATTATATATGAACATATGATTATAAGAATTTTGAGAATCTAGTCTTGAGTCAAAAATTATAATAGTTTTCTAATTAATGATGAATATATCATAGGCGATGGATTGAGAAAAGCATGATTTAGATGTTTGAAGTGTTATGGTATTTAGGGATCATGGAAATGCATGAGAATACTATTTATATTCTATATCATTATTTTTCAATTGAGATGTATTTGATGAATATACGAGTTGAATGGTACATTATTTTGAATTTAGTATTGGAGGTTAAATTTGGAAAATTAATCATTACATAACAAAAATCAAAAAAAATACTTTATAGTAACTCTAAAACTCTAACTAATAAGTAAATATTTTCAACAATATTCATACTAGAATCCTGGAAACTCTTGGAAGTCACTGTGAAATATATTTATACTCAAGATGACACATAAGGGTAACGCTAATTGAATTCTCCAAATGTAATATTATATTCGAGTTAATGAAGATGAAATATGGGTAAGGCATGGAATAACTACAATATATTAGAGTAAAAACATATCATATAATGGGTTCTCACTAAAAATTTGAAAAATTCCCAATCCACAATAATGTGTAAATGTAAATTGGTTAATATATACTAGGTCTTATTGAGTATAACTATTTTTTTCAACATACCATGAAAAAATATGACATAGATATGCAGTTCCATGATTTGTAAATTTTTACAGTATTGATTGGAAAATTTGTTAGATTAAATACCAAAGAGTATATAATTGGTTAATTTTTTAATGAGCATATATTAGAGTCATATTTTTAATTCAATAGTTAAATGTAAGGGTGTATTGGTGATATGTAATATTCTCCTAGAGTTTTTAATTAATATAAAAGAGCCTTGGGGATGACACATAAAGGTCAACAATGAGGAAAACACAAGTCTTATTATATGATAATTCCATGTTATAGTAAATTATAGGGACCTAAAAAAATCATGACACAAATCTAAAGGTGTTGAGTTTGTATTATTTATTAAATGTTGCAATGTTTATTGAGAGTTATTATTTATTCATCAATATAACTAGGAGAAAATTAAATGTGATTACTATTGTGTTCTAAAATTTTATTTCATTTCATGAATGAGTGTCAATGCATAACAAAAACGCAACATGTTTTCATGAATATATAATAATTGAATACATATAAATATAACATAGTTTTAAAAGATCTATAATTTATAGTATCATAGTTGAATAAATGATTATATTGATGAATAATATTAATAGATAAATGATGTATTGAGTTTAAATTGTTTTCAAATTCAACATGTGAGAGGAATATCCATGATTGGTACCGAGGATATAATTAGGATTATATGAGGGAATTATGATGTCAAATGGATACTTGAAAGATATAAGTAGTAAAAGTATGTTTGAATGAATTCAATGAGAATAGAAATGATGGTAATAAAAAACGCTATTATTGTATGTTGAATCTGGGGAAAAGAAAAGGTAAAATGAAATTTATTTCAGTGTAAAAACCCTTAAATTCCATTTGAATTAGTTTTAATGTATGGGAATTTTACGTGTCCGCCAAAATTGACGGCGCGGGATTCTGAGGCCCAGTGTGCCCGGAATGAATTTCGGAAATTTTTTTGGGTACGTTCAGTAAGTGTACGAGTGTGATTTTATATCTTTTGAAAAGTAGCTCGGAATTAAAATCAGAGGGAACTGTTGAACTCGTAGCGCCAATAATCTTTTGAAGAGACCTTAACCTCTATCGTAGTAGGTTGAGGGTGGAAGTTAGTATTTCATTTTTTTGGGAGAGAATAAAATAAAATATAATTGTGTAACATTTTGTTATTTTATTTTGAAACTCCCATATGGATGTTTCATAGGTGGGGACCACCTGAACTAATCCTACCATGAGAGGTTACGGTGGTACGGACCACCCGTGTCAAAACCCCCTTGAAATCCCCTCATTAAGGAGAAAAACCTCTCAACTCCCTAATTTAATTGTGCTAACTCTCCCCTCTAATTAATTAAGCCAACTCTCCTCTAATTAATTAAGCTAACCTGTTTTTTTGCCAATTTAAAATTAATCAACTTATTCTATTATATTGGATACATTTACTTTTTGGTGGGTTGGGGGGAAAATTAATCATAGGAAAAGTTGGTATCTTGGAAGAAAATGGTGGAACACATCCTCTAATGAAGAATGCCAATGAAGAACTCTTCACTTTCGACGAACCTTTCTCCAAACTCCATCGATGGATCTCCAACAATGAACGAACCAACGATCAAGGAAACATATTCATCACCAACTTCCTCTTTTCATCTCCTCACTGACGTTGTTGATGGAGACTTGTTACGGGATCGACAAATGTCAAATCGTCTCAACCGCGTACAATCTTCAACAGAATCAACAATGTATGGTGGATGTTGAATTTATCCCCTTCCCGTTCTTGAAAATTCTTCGTTAATCGAGGATGAAATTATTTCCAATTGCTACCGCCCTAATGTGGAGAGTGCGGGCCAAAAAAACATGGCCCTTTCTCTCTACAAATCTTGGTTCTTTTATGTGTTCTTTACGATGGTGACGGTGACTGATGTCAGCCGTTGGCACCAATGGAACTCGATAACCACGATGAAGGCGAAAAACAAAGGGTGGCCGATCAAGCCGAATGCTGATGGAGGCATGGTACCCCACCGCCCCGCGGCGCTCCGCTGCACCGCGGCCTCCGCCGTCTGTGGCCACCACTTCGCACGACCTCTACTACCCCGTGGCCCCACCGCACTATGGCCCTCCACACCGCCCACGACCCTCTGCATCCCCCCGCGACCCCTTGTGGTCCTCGCGACCTCCACGTCCACCGCCGCCCCATGGTCCGCTGCCAAGGACGGGCTGCCAGGATGGGCCACCAAGCGCGGGCCAGGCCAGACCCCGCAGGCCAGGCCGGGTCGATCCGAACCGGGTCAGTCCAGGCCGGTTCGGACCAGGTATGTCCGACCGAGTCAGACTGGACCCAGACCCACTATGACCCATTTATGCTCTTTTGTCCATAACATTGGCATCGAACGCCCATTTGAAAAACCGTCAACAACTCTGGAATCATTGGAGTGAGACGGTCGCTTTGATATACACCACTTGGAATTTAGATAATGTTTGGGTATGATCGGGTTTGATCGAGCACGAATATTATCGAGCCATCGAGACTAAAAGGAGAATGACTTACAGACCAGAAATCTGATCGACTCATCGTCTATTGTGTTGAGACCCCTATGACGTGGTGTTCAATTGGGATAATTCATCATGGGACTTCATCAGAGTTGAAATATCAAACAGTGGCTTGTGGAGCGGACCCTCTCAGAGACAAGTAGGAGTTGTGTGGGAACCCAGTAGTTGTTTGTGACGTGAAGTATGAAGAGAGATCATTTGTGGGTCATCAATGAGTGATCCTATGTGGGTCATCACCTTGAAATCCTGTGTGGGTCAGCACCTAGAGATCATGTGTGCATCAGCACAGAGCGATCATGTGTGGGTCAGCACCTAGCGATCCTGTGTGGGTCGGGACATAGAGATAATGTGTGGGTCAGCACCTACCGATCTTGTGTGAGTCAGCACCTAGCGATCATGTGTGGGTCAGCACCAAGCGATCATGTGTGGGTCACCACCTCGAAATCCTGGGTGGGTCAGCACTGAGCGATCCTGTGTGGGTCAGCATCGATCGATCCAATGGGGTCAACACTGAGCGATCCTGTGTGGGTCTACCTTTTAATAGATTATGATGATTCAATAATTACATCTAATCATCTCAACTACAGTACTTTAGTTATAACTTGTGTGAGCTGAGTCTATACATGTGTGGTACATTCCTTCATGATAATACCTTGGTGGTATTCTTATGTGCGGTGTACATGAATGGTACTAGCCTTAGGGTTATTACTTCTGTTGTGCAACAATTTACCATGGGGCTTTGGAGTTGGACTCTGTGTTTTCCTCATGATTGATATGGGTTTAATTGATAACACAGGTATATGTATGGGCATATACCTAAGTAGAGTTATCAGATGTTTCCTTTCTTGACGATTTATTTCTTATGGATTTTGTGAGACATTGATGGTCTCGGGATCCCTACGGAGTATCATTATACTCAACCATGCACTGGCTATGCCCGCACTTCGTTGTGTTTGGTGCAGATGACAGATAGTTCTGACAGAGGAAGAGCATACCTGGACTAGAGGTAGCTCGGAGGTGGCCGTAAGACATGGCGAACTGCATAGATGTCCGTTCGTGAGTTGTATCCACCCTTCAGGTAGGATCCATGGTGGATGATCCATGAGATTATTTTCACCTATCCGTTGTCTTATACATTGCGGTTATCCTTGTACTTTCCAGTTGTGCTTGTATTCTATCCTCTTTTTACTTACTATACTCACTATGTTTACTATTCACTTTACTTGAGTTCATATCAAACTTTCTGCATGGTTACACTTTAGCCTTATCCCAGTTGGTGAGGACTCTCTAGGTGCATCCAAGAGAACCGAGATCAAATCCGGGTGGATGCATATATCTAGGGTACTGTAGCAGTACATTAGCAGACATTATTCAGTATTGTAGCAGTCGGGTCTATTCATCCATCTAGGCCTTTGGGCCACTAGTTTGGTCCTTGGGTCTTGCAAGGCTTTCGGGCCACCCACGGCCTTTGGGCCAGTTGATTATCAAGGCCTTCGGGCCACCATATGGCATTAGGGCCACCCCAAGTCATTTGGGCCACATGAATGAAGGCCCTAGGTACACTAAAAAAGGAGCATCCCCAGAAGAGGATTCAGTGCAGGTTCACTCACCAGAGCAGAGCCAAATGGATTTTCAGAATGAAAGGGTATGGCTATGCCATCGGTACCAGGTTTTTCATGCATGGGTAGACTAGCCATACAGTCACAAAAAGGGGGAGAGATACTATTAGGATGCAGATTATAGGGAGGGGAAGTTCATTTCAGATAGTATGGTTGAATTCCTAAGACCTTTGGGTCCTGTAATCTCCTAAGCATACAGTCCATGTAATCTCTGAGCCTACGATCCTTGTAAGGGTTCCCCCCTCATTCCATGAATGGGGGGTTATCAAAAATCAATAAAAATGAAGGCATTAGGGTCATTCAAGTTGTCTGTTTGGTTGTGTGCATTATAGGTTATAAAGGAAATGCCTTCCCAGTTTTAGGGAATATGCTTTCGGTGCTAGTATCCAGCCCCTAGCCTATAGAGGGAGGGCTTGGGGTAGTCAGAGCACGGGCCCCTTGGGGACGGGTTGTGGCATTCAATGTCTTATACTACATCATTGCATTATCATTGATGAAAACATAGAACAAATGAAGGGGAACTAGGAAAATTTAGTCAAAATGATATATTTATATCATTTGGTTAATATGGCTCATCCTCATGGGGGTATTAGTATCTCCCACATTAATGTTGAACACTCTCGCTGTAGACAATAAACTATATACACAAGAAATTCCAAGAATCGTTTGGTTGGGTATTATCTCTAATGCCATTTTCATGACCTTACCACATTGATTTATTAACCTAGTTATTTAATACAAAGGTTACCCAATAATAAATTATTTTCCTTCACAAAAAACACTAAAACATTCCCACTAGGGCCACTAATCTGACTAATGAATACCCCCACATTCCATAACATTCTTGTTCAGAGTGATTTATCCTTATGTATATGCACCATAGGAAACATCAAGGGATTTGGCCCATCTACAAACTTATATTATGGAAGATAAATTAATTTGGGATTTTTTATTATATAGCCACTTAAAAAAGGACCCTTATTTTTAAATTTAGAGTAACATTTAGTTCTTTATGTCACAATCTTCCAATGGAATTAAATGGGTTTTCAATCATAAATATAATTAAAATGAAGAATACATAAAATGTTTTTATGAGAATGTTTTAATAAAAATATTACTATCCATTTGTACTTGAATGTATGGAATGGTTTCCATTATATGTTAAATATATTCATAATAATATAAAAGAATCACATTGTTGTGATTAGATGTGTATAGGTAATTTGTAATGTGATTTATTTCACTTTGAAGTAAATGATTACATGAATATTGATATGGTTTATGTTATCTCTTTTATAAATTCATACTTCAATGATATTATAGAAAAATAATCATATAAATATTTGTATCTAAATTACATAAAATCTATCAGAATAAGACATCATCAATTATAAACATTCACATTAAATACTAGAAAATCTAGGTACAATTTTTAATGACAAGTAATGAAAAATTCTCCATAGAGGAATATTTGTTTTACTATAATATACATTCTAAGGCGATGATTTGTAGTGTGTTATGAAAGGATAAATTCATCTGAAAAATCTAAAAAAATTATTTCTGGTGAAAATTATTCCTATGTGTATATAAAATACAAAATATTTAACAATATGGATAAATTTTTTGAATAAATTATTAACAATAATAAGTATAATATTGAGAATTTTTGGTTTCCATTAGGGGGAATTTTGAAATCTTTATAGAATGATAAAAATACACCAAATATAACGTGCCTTAGATAGATGTTAAATTTATAAATATGGATACAACATAAATCAAACTGTCTCAAAATATTGAATTAATTTTTTGTCTTGAATATTTATTATATATTTGTTTTATCTAACATGACCCACTATAGTGGTGATAATATTTTCAGGTCATCTATTGATAAGTCGAATGAATGATAAAGGAAAAAAGGAATCTCGTTACCTAGAAATTCGATGGTTTAATAATGTTATATCATTATATAGTATTTGTTTGAAAATAAAATATTGATATATATTTGTGGAAATATATTCTGATAAATTCAACCTATCATCAATAGTGTATGTGAGAAAGTGAATACAAATTTCCCTAAAATATATATAAAAGATTAGTTTGGTCAAAAATTAGAAAGATTTATAATCTAGAATGATTTCAATAAAAGTAAATAGAATAAAGATTATCAACAACTTCTTGGACTAAATAATATTTTAATATATATCTACTTAACATTTTGATAGAAAAAAATTATGAAAATAAAATAGGCATGAATCAAGGTGTGATAGATCTGAAGCTAACAATAATCATATAGAGTACAACCAATGTTCATTTGAAAATAAAAAATTTCGTACAAATAAAATATTTTAAATCTCCAATAATGCCTTCTATAATTTTAGTAATGCTATAAGAATGGTTATTAATGATAACTTACCTAATCAGGTCGAAAAAACATTACACACACACACGTAAGCCCATGTAAGGCCTGAGGCACTTTCTTAATTGACAAAGGATAGAAACTACTATTTTAGTATGAAAATTGTAAAGACCCTTAAATTTCAAGGAATTTTTTTTCTTAATTTTCGTTGGAATTTTACAAGAACACAGTTTCTGACAGCACCTGATTCCGAGGCCCGGTGTGCCCAGAATCATTTTCCGAAGTTTGGCTCGGGTACGTTCAGTGTACGAACGAGCGGGTTTTTCTAACTTTTGAACCAGTTCTCGGAATCAAATTCTTAGGGCACCGATGGAATCACAGTGCCAATATTTTCTTAGAAACGCCTCTTCTGGAGTTGTCTTTGATCGGGTGTGGTTTTTAATTTTTGGGCATTAAGTTAAGAAATAAAATAATGTTGTACGAAAAACATTATTTTATTTCACTTAAAGCCGTATAAAATCCACTTTAAGCTACATAAGCTAAGTTGAAGCAGATAGGGTGGAACCCAAAATATCCTACCCTCTTGGTAGAATATTTGTGAGATGGGGACCACACGAGCCCCACCGTTTCTTTTCCGCTAAGTAACGCACCGGCGAAAACTCCTCATTAATGAAAGTCAACTGGGGTGTTTCTTAAACTATTAAATGATCCTTATAATTGGGCGGTTAATTCATTGAAATTAATTCTATTAATTAAATGTTCGTTTCTTAACCTGTTTTTTAACGGTTGGCATATTAATAAAATAAGGCCAACACACCTTTCTTCTAGGGTGCGATTTGTTGAGAGGATTCGGAGATTCTGTGCCTTCATCCTCCTTCGTGAAGAATGCGAAGAATGCGAAGAACGTAAAGAATGCGAAAACGCCGGCCTCCGACGAAGTGCAACGAAGAATACCTAACCCCCGGAGATCGACGTGATGCCGACGCTTCTTCCGTGATGTTCTTTCCCGGCGACAAATCTTTTGTCAACTCTTGAGGTAGGATATTTAGAATCTTTTAAATTCCTTTTTGGTTTTTATCCTCAACATGGATTTATTTTTTATAATTAAATCCATGTGTTTCTTTAACCCTCAGAGATCTTCGACGCGACTCCCTTCCGTGACGACGCGACGCCCTTCCGTGATGCGACGATCACCTCCTACAGCGACGGTCAATTCCGTGACGTACTCGCACTCGTCCGACGACAGCTACGAGGTAGGGGTCGTTTTGAAAATGATTTTACCTATATTTATTTTCCTCCAAGGCAAGAACGCGGACCAACCAATTAACAAGTTGGTCCGCGGATTATTATTTCGGGTCGTGGTTCAACAATTGCTGGATTTTATGGTGTTGTTTCAAACCGCTAACGCGGTGGGTGCAGACCAACAAACATATCTGAACCACCACATTCTTTCCCGTTCTTAGTGTGCGGAATGGCGGACGACGACAAATGAGGCCGCAAGGGCGATTTGAGGGCCTTGCAGTGAAGGTCGGGTCCAGGGAGGACCACTGGCGAGGACTGCACGTAAAACGGACCACCGGAGCGCATCCAGTGGTCCACGGAATCCCACGCTGGCGTGCCGTCAGCAAAACCCACCGCGGCTTCGGCCGCGGCGGCGAGGCAGTTCCGCGGCCGCGCGGAACTGGGAGGTGGGACGCGGCCGGCATGCCGCGTCAGGGTACTGCGGAGCGGCCCCTGCACGGGGGCCGCGGTTCCTTCGCTCGGCCGCTCGGTCGAGCCGAGCCGAGCCGAGCTAAGCCGACCCGCAAGGCCGGGTCGCACCCAGTCCGGGCCGGGTCTCACCAAACTGGGTCGGGCCGGGTCGGTCCGGGCCCATACCCCCTGTTTTCGGATTCTTTTCGGTCTTTTGCTCATAACGTGAGCTACGTGCCTCCGAACGACACGCTGTCAGTGGTGATGTGATCCTTGGATCGATACGGTCGTTTCAGTATATCACACTAAAGGTTTCATAATACTTTGGGTTCGGCCGGGCTGGTTCGTACATGAAACCAACCGGGCCCTCGGAGCAGAAATTCTCATAACTTGAGCTACAGATGTCCGATTGACGTGTCGTCGACTTTGTTGAATTCCTCTAAGTGAGACAGATCTTTTGGATTACTCCGCATGAGGTTTGGACGTTGGATGAGTACGGTCGGGTTGGTTTTGCCTTAAAAACCAACCGGGCCCCTGGGACGAATAAGCCAATAACTCTCAGACCGGGCGTCCGATTGACGCACCGTCTGCGACGTTGAGTTCCTGTTGGAGATATAAAACTTTTGGACACATCAACTCTGGACTATGTGTCAGTTGATGTATCAGCCTCTCGGCTCGTGGAGTGGACCCTCCCGAACGAGCTTGCTATGTGCGGGAACCCTAGAGCTGGCTGCGACTGCTACTGTGACGACGACGACTGTACAGAGATCCTCATTGGATTCGACGGCGACGACTACAACACTTAGCGATCCTACGTGGATCAGTGCTATAGATCCTGTGTGGATCTGATCCTGTGTGGGTCAGCGCTCAGCGGTTCTGTGTGAGCCAGCGCCTACAGATCCTGTGTGGGTCCGATTCTGTCTGGGTCTTTGCATGGGTTAGTTGCCTATCAATCCTATGTGTGTCCGATCCTGTGTGGGTCATTGCGGGGGTTAGTACCTTTTGATCCTTTATGGGTCTGATGAATTAGATGGATCAATGATCATCTCTTTTGTCATTCGAAGAAGTATACCTGTGTGAGTTGAATCATGTTCTACTTTCCTTTGTGGATTGTGTTGTGCTATCCTGTGTGGATTTACCTTTTGCTTTCCTGTGTGGACTGGGTTGTACTTGAGCTCAGATGTTGGAGCCGAGCGAGAATTGATTACCTAGGGATATGTATGGGCATATACCTAAGTCGTGTCAGATGTTACTTCGTGATTGTATCTTTCCTTTGGGGTTTATCCTTTGTGGATTTTGGAAGACCTTCGGGGGACTCGGGGTCCCTACTGAGTAGCTTATACTCACCCCTGCACGGGCTATGCCCGCACTACGTTGTGTTGGTTGCAGACGACGGACAGTGCTGATCGTGGTGGAGGCTTGCGGAGAAGGACGGTACCTGGAGGTGGACCACTGGGTGGGATGTACTTGGAGTGGTCGGCTAGACCCGAGGAGCAGTGGAGGCTTTCAATACCCACCCTTCATGTGGGACATCCAGTGGATGGCTCGATGTTGCAGCTTTACTTTTCAGTTGTTGTTTTCCCCTTTCAAGTTGTACTTTACTTTCAGGTTGGGTTTGTATTCTGCCCCACTTACATTCCACACTTACTATTGTACCAATTTTTACTTAGTGTTTACTTATGCCTGCTTACTCTGTGTTGTTTGTTTTTTTACATTATAAAGGAAATGCCTTACCTTTACCGGGATTTACACCTTGGTGCTAGTCGCCAGCCCCTGGCCTATGGAAGGCGGGCTTGGGGTAGTCACAGCATGGGCCCCAAGGACGGGTCGTGACAAATTGGTATCAGAGGAGTTCTGTTCTACCGTAGACTCTGATATTTCTTCTATGTGAAGAAAAACTGTTGAGCGTATTGAGTGTGGTTATCAGTCCAGGGAGTCCAGTGTTGGTGCGGCGGCGACTTATCTGTACACCAGGACCCTGACTTCTGATTTCCTACTTAATGAACGAAAAATTGATTGCATGTGTGTTCCATGTTTTCCTTGTGATTACTTTGTATCAGCTCACCCAGTATATTGTTCTGACCGTGGCGCACCTATTCGTTTTCAGGATGGCCCCATGACGACAGCCAGTTAGGGTTCCGAGAGTTATACGTGACTATAGCCTGCCGAGCGACGAGGCCTCGGTACATGGCCCTTTGACAGCAGAGGCACCGACGGTACCTCTCCCTGCCGAGCCACCGATGCTTCCAGCCCCAGCTGCTGACGATGCACGTCGCCTTAGTGCACTGCATGAGTTCCAGCACCAGTGACCGCCCAGTTTCCGCTGGGAGACGGACCCCCAGGCAGCTGAGGACAGGTTGGAGGCAGTTGTATGAGTTTTTAGGCTATTGAAGACACCAGCAGACCTCATGGTGATCCTCACAGTGAGCCTATTGCACGCAGCAGCGGGCCGATGGTGGAGCTTGATGCTCTAGGTGCACAATCAAGCATCGATCCTCTGGACAGAATTTGAGGGCCTCTTCTGCTCAGAGTTCATCCCGGCCACCCTCTGTGCGGTGCGCATCCATGAGCTTCTTCAGCTACGACATGGCAGCTTGACGGTCGCCCAGTACTCAGTGATATTTACCGATCTCTCGTGCTACTTGACCGACATGGTACGTGACCCATTCTTCCGGGCCTGGACCTTTGAGAGGGGATTGAGACATGAGATCAGGTCATCGCCGATCTCCCTCAGAATTCCAACTCAGGCAGGAGTACTGGAGCATCCCCTTTTAATCGAGAGCTTTCTTGCTGATACTTCTTCAGCAGCGAGACCTACCGTAGGGAAGCAGGTAGAAGAGTCTTCCGCAGCTGCCAGCTGACGGATGACTCATGGGTCCAGGCAGACCAGACCCTCCGGAAGACGACCCCAGGACACTAGCTCAGTTGTGCAGGGCACACAGTGCAGGGCCAGTCTTTTGAGAGGCAGGTAGTACTACGCATGCAGCGGGCAGGGCCACATGGCTCATGACTGCCCGACCCTCCGTGCCGAGGAGCAGCTGACGGTTGAGGGGCCACCCAGGAAGAGGCAGAGGGTCGACCGTGGTGGTCCGCAGGGAGGAGGCGGACGAGGCGGAGGAGCTTGCCGAGCAGCAGGTGGTGGGCGATGCTTTGAGGCTCTACCACCACCACCACCAGGAGTTCCACCCCGACCATAGGGAGTTGGTGGGCAGAGACAGGCACAGCTCCAAGCAGCGGAGTCCTATGACCACGGCGTGCCCGAGATGATTCGAGTTACTATTTGTGTCTATTCCACCCTTGCTGTAGTTCTTATTGACACAGGAGCGAGTCACTCTTTCATAGCTGTTGCCCTTGTTCGGAGCTTGGAGATTCCGACAGAGCCGTTGGATCGATCCTTACGGCTAGAGACTCCTACGGGAGCAGACTCAACGATTACGCACTGGTGCCGGTAGTGTGAGATTACTCTAGGAGGCGAGAGCTTTAGCCGAGACCTTCATGTAGCGTCGTAGAGGCCTTACAACATCATCTTCGGCATGGATTGGTTATCTACAGTCCATGCACAGATTGACTGTATTAGGCGCAAGGTGCGATGTGTACGCACCGACGGGAGCAGGTTCACCTTCACTGGAGAGAAGTAAGCCTTCGCAGCACAGGATGGACTTCCGCAAAGGAGAGGACATCCCATTACTCATCAGTTGGCTAGCCTCATCCTAGGAGTAGTTGACGTGCAGAGTCCTAGTTTTCCTGCAGTGGTGGATCGGTATGCGGACCTCTTTCCTGACGATGTTCCAGGGATACCTCCTCGCAGAGAGGTAGACTTTTATATTGATCTGTGCCCCGGGATAGCCCTGATATCCACTCCATCATATCAGATGGCCCCCACTGAGCTTTGAGAGCTACAGTTGGAGGACTTGCAGGGTAAGGGGTTCATCCGACCTAGTGTTTCACCCTGGGGTTCCCCGATATTGTTCTCCAATAAGGCGGACGGGAGCTTGCAACTGTTTGTCGACTATCGTCGCCTGAACCAGGTGACAGTGAGGAAAAATTATCCTCTACCAACGATTGATGACCTCTTCGATCAGCCCAAGGGAGCACGATGGTTCTAGAAGATAGACCTCAGGTTAGGCTATCATCAGCTCAAAGTTCGGGATGAGGACGTGCAGAAGACGACCTTCATATGTTGGTATTACCACAATGAGTTCTTGGTTATTCCATTCGGCATAACCAATGCTTCAGTAGTGTTCATGGTCCTCATGAATAGGATCTTTCAGCCATACCTCGATCAATTTGTCGTAGTCTTCATCAATGACATTTTGATATATTCGACGACTGAGGAGGAGCATGCCTACCACTTACGGGTTGTACTATACACACTCCGAGAGCACCATATTTATGGAAAGCTCTCGAAGTGTCAGTTTTGGATATGCAAGGTCCACTTCTTGGGGCACGTCATCTCTGAGGCGGGAGTTGCAGTGGATTCTGAGAAGATCAAGGCAGTGCTAGCTTGGGAGCCACCCAAGAGCATGACGATGGTGCTGAGTTTCTTGGGACTAGCTGGATACTATCGAAGATTTATGCCAGACTTCTCCAGAGTTGCGGCACCACTCTCAGCTCTTACAAATAAGGGGAAACCCTTTGTGTGGTCAGACAGATGTCAGCAGATCTTCTAGGAGATGAGACAGAGATTGACCCGCGCACCTATCTTGAGGTTGCCTGAGGAGGGAGTAGGGTACATAGTCTACAACAATGCATCAGGGACCGGACTCAGATGTGTCCTGATGTAGGAGCGGGCAGTGATCGCCTATGGATCATGTCAGTTGAGGCCGCATGAGCAAAACTACGCTACCCATGACCTAGAGTTAGTAGCAGTGGTCTTCGCCCTGAAGACATCGCGACACTATCTGATGGGAGAGCGCTTTACAGTCTTTTCTGACCATCAGAGTCTCAGGTACATCTTCTCGTAGAAGGACCTGGACCTGAGACAGTGTTGATGGATCGATTTCCTCCAGGACTATGAAATTGAGATAGTCTATACTCCGGGGAAGGGGAACGTGGTAGTCAATGCTCTCAACAGGAGGACGGGAATTCGAATACTTGAGGAGGCGACAGAGCAGCTATTTTCTTTGCAGATATCCTTCATGGATAGAGATGGAGAAACCTTCCTTCAGTCTCTCACAGTCACTCCTCCACTACTGCAGCAGGTAAGAGAGGCATAGCTTGGGGACGCCGACTGTGAGACGCGGCGTGTACAGATATCCTCAGGACAGGGACCTGATGGTTTCTCCTTTGGATCAGAGCACGATGTCCTTTTCAAAGGACATACCATGGTACTAGTCTCTTTACGAGAGGAGGTGCTGAGAGAGTTTCACACTTCTCCTTTGGCGGTACATCCTGGAGTGGCGAAGATGTACCAGGATCTCAGATGACAACACTGGTGTCCGGGCATGAAGAAGGTTGTGGTAGAGTTCGTTTCTCAATTCCTCACCTTCCAATAGGTGAAGGCAGAGCATCAGGTACAAGCAGGCTTGGTACAGCCCTTGGAGGTCCCAGAGTGGAAGTGGGACATGATATCTATGGACTTCGTGACTGGACATCCACGCACTTCTAGAGGTCACGACTCCATCTGGGTGATTGTTGACTGACTCACCAAGTCGGATCACTTCTTACCCATCATAGAGCAGGGCTCAGTGGAGAGCTTGGGGCGTCTCAACGTTCAAGAGATTGTATGGCTTCACGATGTTCCATCATCTATTGTCTCCGATCGAGATGCTCGCTTTACTTCCTGGCTTTGGAAGGGGTTGCAGGAGGCGTTCGGAACGCAGCTTCATCTGAGAACCGCCTTTCACCCTCAGACGAATGGTTAGATGGAGAGGACCATTCAGACCCTCGAGGACATGTTCTGCACATGTGTCCTCGACTTTGGTCTCAGGTAGGAAGACTACCTACCCTTGGTGGAGTTTGCGTACAACAACAGCTACCACTCCTCCATCGGGATGGAACCATAAGAGGCGTTGTATGGCAGACCATGCAGATCTCCTTTCAGCTAGACAGACCCTAGGGAGTCAGCACTTGTGGGACCAGAGATGGTTCGGGCCATGATAGAGAAGGTCCAGGTCATCCAGGAGCGGATTAGGACAGATCAGAGCCGGCAGTAGTCTTATGGTGACAAGAGGCGGAGGCCACTAGAGTTCGAGGATGGTGACCACGTCTTCTTGCGGGTCTCACCTCGACGTGGTTTACGGAGATTTGGCCGGGGCGGCAAGTTGTCTCCATGCTACATCGGACCATTCCAGGTCCTCAGTAGGATTGGCGAGGTGGCTTATCGCCTGGATCTACCACCTCAGTTGCACCGAGTGCACGACGTCTTCCACGTATCTCAGCTGAGGAGATACGTGCCCGACCCGACGCACATCATTGACTATGGGGAGCTAGATGTTGATGATGGGGAGACATTTGTGGAGATCCCAGTGGAGATCGAGGATCAACAGGAATGGGTCCTACGTGGATGGTCGATTCATCTAGTGCGCATCAGATGGCAGCATGAGAACCTCCAGGAGAGCACTTGGGAGCGGGAGGCTCAGATGCATGCTCAGTACCCATATTTGTTTCCCTAGATTATGATGTATCTTTACAGGGACGTAAAGCCCTGAGGTGGGAGTGATGTAAAGACCCGTAAATTTAAAGGAATTTTTTTTCTTAATTTTCTTTGGAATTTTAAAAGAACGCAGTTTCTGACGGAACCTGATTCCGAGGCAAGGTGTGCCCAGAATCATTTTCTGAAGTTTGGCTCAGGTACGTTGAGTGAACGAACGAGCGGGTTTTTCTAACTTTTGAAATGGTGCTCGGAATCAAATTCTGAGGGAACTGATGGAATAGAAGTGCCGGTATTTGCCTAGAAAATCCTCTTCCAGATTTGCGTTTACTCAGGTGTGGTTTTTAATTTTTGGGCATTAAGTTAAGAAATTAAATATTGTGGTACGACAAACATTATTTTATTTCACATAAAGCCACTTAAAAGCCACTTTAAGCTGCTTAAGCTGAGTTGAAGCAGATTGGGTGGAACCCAAAATATCTTACCCTCTTGGTAGGATATTTGTGAGGTGGGGCCCGCACCAGCCCCACCGTTTCTTTTCTGCTAAGTAACACACCCACGAAAACTCCTCATTAATGAAAGTCAATTGGGGATTTTCTTAAACTATTAAACACTCCTTTTAATTGGGCGGTTAATTCGTTGAAATTAATTCTATGAATTAATTGATCGTTTCTTAACCTTTTTTTCAACGGTTGGCATATTAATAAAATAAGACCGACACACCTTTCTTCTGGGCTGTGATTTGTTGAGAGGATTTGGAGATTCTGTGCCTTCATCCTCCTTCACGAAGAACGCTAATAACGTGAAGAACGCGAAGAACGACGACCTCCGACGAAGGGCAACGAAGAACGCCCGACCCCCGGAGATTGACGCGATGCCGACGCTTCTTCCGCGACATTCTTTCCCCTCGAAAAATCTTCGATCAACTCTTGAGGTAGGAGATTTAGAATCTTATAAATTCCTTTGTGGTTTTTATCCTCAACATGGATTTATTTGTTATAATTAAATCCGTGTGTTTCAATAACCCTCGAAGAGCTTCGACGAGATGCCCTTCCGCGACGACGCGATGCCCTTCTGTGAAGCGAAGATCACCTCCTACCGCGACGGTCAATTCCGCGACGTAGTCGCACTTATCCGACGATAGCTACGAGGTAGGGGTCATTTTGAAAATGATTTTACCTATGTTTGTTTTCCTCCAGGCAAGAACGCGGACCAACCAATTAACAAGTTGGTCCGCGGATTATTATTGCGGTACGTGGTTCATCAATTGCTTGATTTTATGGTGTTGTTTCAAAACTCTAACGCGGTGGGTGAGGACCAACGAACAAGTCCGAACCACCACATTCTTTCTCGTTCTTAGTGTGCGGAACGACGGACGATGTCAAACGGGGCCGTAAGGGCGATTTGAGGGCCTTGCAGTGATTGTCGGGTCCTGAGAGGACCACAGGCGAAGACCGCACGTAAAACAGACCACCAGAGCGCGTCCGGTGGTCTGCGGAATCCCACGCCGGCGCTCCCCGTCGGCGCGGCGCCGACAAAACCCACCACAGCTTCAGCCGCTGCGGCGAGGCGGTTCTGCGGCCGCGCGAAACCGGGAGGCGGGACGTGGCCGGCATGCCGTGTCTGGGTGCTGCGGAGTGGACCCTGTGCGGGGGTCGCGGTTCCATCGCTCGGCCGAGCCGAGTCGGGCCGACCCACCGGGACAGGTCACGCCCAGGCCGAGCCGGGCCGCCCTGGCCGGGACGGGTCGGTCCGGGCCCATACCCCCCGTTTTCGAACTCTTTTCGGTCTTTTGCTCATAACATGAGCTACGGGCCTCCGAACGACACACCGTCAGTGAAGATACGATCCTTGTATTGAGACGGTCGTTTCGGTATATCACACTCAAGGTTTCGGAATACTTTGGGTTCGGCCGGGTTGGTTCGTACACGAAACCAACCGGGCCCTCGGAGCGGAAACGCTCATAACTTGAGCTCCGGACGTCTGATTGACGTGCCGTCGACTTTGTTGAATTCCTCTAAGTGAGACAAATCTTTTGGCTTACTCCGCCCGAGGTTTTCATGCAGGTGGAGTATGGTCGGGTTGGTTTTGTCTTAAAAACCAATCGGGCCCCTGGGACGAAAAAGCCAATAACTCTCAGACCGGGCGTCCGATTGAAGCGTCGTCTGCGACGTTGAGTTCCTGTTGGCGATACAGAACTTTTGGATACAAAAACTCCGGACTATGTGTCAGTTGATGTATCAGCCTCTCGGCTCATGTAGCGGACCCTCCTTAACGAGCTTGCTGTGTGCGAGAACCTTAGAGCTGGCTGCGACTCCTACTATGATGACGACGACTATACATAGATCCTCAGTGGATTCGACGGCGACGACTACAGAACTCAGCAATCCTACGTGGATCATTGCTACAGATCATGTGTGGAACCGATCCTATGTGGGTCAATGCTCAGTGGTTCTGTGTGAGCCAGGGCCTACAGATCCTGTGTGGGTCCGATCATGTGTGGTTCTTTGTGGGGGTTAGTTACCTATCGATCCTGTGTGGGTCTGATCCTGTGTGGGTCATTACGGGGTTAGTACCTTTTGATCCATTGTGGGTCCGACGACTTGGTTGGATCAGTGATCATCCCTATCGTCATTTGAATAAGTATACCTGTGTAAGCTGAATCCTTTTCTACTTTCCTTTGTGGATTTTTTTGTGCTATCCTATGTGGATTAACATTTTTCTTTCCTGTGTGGACAGGTTTGTACTTGAGCTCGGATGTTGGAGCCGAGCTAGAATTGATGAGTTAGGCATATGTATGGGCATATACCTAAGTCGTGTCGGATGTTACTTCGTGATTGTATCTTTCCTTTGTGGTTTATCATTTATGGATTTTGGGAGAACTTCTGGGGTCTTGGGGTCCCTACTGAGTAGCTTATACTCACCCCTGCATGGGCTATGCCCGCACTACGTTGTGTTGGTTGCAGATGACGGACAACGCTGATCGTGGTGGAGGCTTGCAGAGCAGGACGGTACCTAGAGGTGGACCATTGGGTGGGACGTACTTGGAGCGGGCGGCTGGACCCGAGGAGCAGTGGAGGCTTTCTGTACCCACCCTTCAGGTGGGACTTCCAGTGGATAGCTCGACGTTGCGGCTTTACTTTTCAGTTGATGTTTTCTCCTTTCAAGTTGTACTTTACTTTCAGTTTGGGTTTGTATTTTGGCCTACTTACTTTCCGTACATACTGTTGTACCAGTTTTTACATAGTGTTTACTTCTGCCTGCTTACTCTGTGTTGTTTTTTTTACTTTACAAAGGCAATGTCTTCCCTTTACCAGGATTTACGCCTGGGTGCTAGTCGCCAGCTCCTAGCCTATGGAAGGCGGGCATGGGGTAGACATGGCACGAGCCCTGAGGACGGGTCGTGACAAAAATATTATTGGTCGGAATAATTTATCCCTAAAAATAGAAGTACAAAATCAAAATATTATTATCAGGAATAATTTTTAGTGTATCAATATATTTTACTACCATGCATCGTGTTAGTAAATAAAATAATGTACATTAGTGAAGAACCCCGATGATGTGGATAATAAAATTACTACAAAAACCACTAATAAAAATCCATTATGTGACCATAAAAAAATTATCAATGATAGTATGTTTATAAAACGTTATCCAATCACTGGTAAAATGATGCTCTCCATCCAAAAAGTGAGTTGAAATGCATACACACTAGGTTGTTTTTGTACTATTTGAGGTATAGGTTCCTGGTAGGATATGACTTTTAAAATATTTTATATAATTCCTTTTATAAATCAATGCATAATTTGAGATTAAAATTAATCTCATGAATGTAACTTTTTATTTCCCTGAATACACAACTTTTTAACAAAAAGTACAACCCAATGAAATAATGAGAATTAATTCCTTTAAAAACCTATGGTATTTGAATTGATTAAATATAGTTACATAAGAAATAAATAATAAATAAATTTTATGAAATTATTTTTTCTTTAATTTTAAAAAAAATTATAAATGTACTTAAATCGATAAAATAATGATACATAATAAAATAAATGAGGTTGGAATGTGTATGGGAAAAAACAAACAAGGTATCAAACAAAGAAACCATATTATAAAATACTCTATTAATATGAGTATAAATAATGGATTATATATGTTGAATTCTAGAATTGGGAATATAAAAATCACTAATTTTAATGAACCAACCCATTTCAACTGGACACATCCCCTTAGACGGATCACTATATTGTGAATATCAATACAAAGTTGAAACATATCTCATGTATAACCAAATAGATATAAAAAATGATTTAAAATTTGTTTGATAAATGTTCAAAATTATGATACATAAAAAAATTACTAAAGTATAATCCCAAAAGTCTAAACTTGATATTGTAAAAAAATTCACCATGTTATAATACTTCACAAAAAACCAAACTCACTATAGTAATGAAAAAAACCAAAATAATATTAAAAGATGCATGATCCCCTAACATTTTTATATATTAAAAAACAAAATATACAAATTCATAAGGGCATATGTTAGGTGTGAGGCAAAAACATAGTAGGATACAACCATAAACCTATTTAATATCTCTTATGAAGAAACTGTTAGTCGAAAATTAAAAAATATAAACCAAATTGAAAAGACATTTCTTGGGAAAACATTAATCAAAAATATATATTAAATTTTCATTAAATAAATCCATAATCAAGGACACAAGAATATAACTTAGAAATGTTGTGATTGAAAAACACCAATATTCATAACCATAGAATAAATTATCAAAATATAAATATATAAGAAATCAAAATTGAAACATTTAATCTTATATTAATACAAGAAATAACAAATATCTGTTTTATGTGAATATTTTCAAGGAATCATAAAGGAAAATATAATCCAACAATATCATGAATATGACGAATATTGAGTCCTTCAGTAGCATAAAAATTTCAAAATCATAACCCCAAGTGGTTCCTAGAATAGAAAATTTTTTCCATGTCCATAAACTGAGATCCAAAATGATACCATGTTCTAGGATTTATAAAATATTCAAGTAAAACATACTCAAAATTTTATAAATCATTATCAAAATAAAAAAAACACCACTCCCATGAGTTTCAATTCATTTTAGAGTGAAAACCACCCTTGAAGAATTTATTGAACACTTTTTGTGGATAAAAAATGATTTTAATGAAATTATCTATTACATGAGACCCATGATGAACTTTCGTACCCATGCATTTATTGAATTTAAATAATAATATTATTAAATAATACAAATATAATTTATAATTGAATCACTTGTACATTACATTGAAAAAAAAATTAAGTGAAACCCACCTCGCCACAAAGAAAAAAAATTATCCTTTGAAAAAATTTGATTGGAATAAAAAATATATAGTACTTGAATGATTCAATCATTTAAAACATAATATATTTTGTATAAACATTATAAATTTCTAAATCACATTTTAATGTGGTTTTATATAGATAAGGTTAAGATAGATAAAAGTGAGACATCATATTTGGAGTATAAATCAAGAGGGAAACTAAATAGACATGGAGCAGATCCTTCTGAATAAATATGTAATTACCACAGAATCAGTGTGAAAACACAATAGATGATCAATGAGGGGCGGATTAAAAAATATCAACTGATTAAAAGGAAATTAGCAGTAAAAAATAATGTAAATTCGGTACATTTTTTCTTTTTGAGAAACCCATAAAAGGTTCATAGTTAATCAATATGGTTTGAAATATTTTTTGTTTAACATGATGTAGATACTCTCACAACCATATTTAATATCATGTTTACCTAGGAATAGCTACAGATTTAGTAAAACCATACTTAATCAAGGAAAAAATAAATAGTGAAAAACACCCACATCTACAAGGTTTCCATTGTGACTCACTTGGTTAGAAATATCATGCCCAACACATTGAAAAATTGTGTTACATGAATATTTCTCAAAAAACTATAAATTTTTATCCCTTGAGTGTTAAAATCAATTGAAACCTAAAAATTCATAAAATGGAATCATAACTAAATATAACTAAAATAAATATCTATTCAAAATTATCCCTGCCATTCCCATTTCATATGCGGGAAAGCATTAAAAATTCTTAACATGAAAAAGGGTAGGCCACTACATTATCATTAATGATTCATGTTGAAAAATATCAGCGATAGTTCTTACACACTACCATAATAAATGTACCAATTAATTTACCACGTTCCTTTCAATCAAAGAGATCTAAAATCTAGAATATATTTTCAGACACTGAGGTTTCAGCCTCAAGATAAATATTATTCAATCTATTTACATTGGTAGGCTCTAGTTGATAAAACTTGATTAATAAACATGAAACACATTGTGAATCAATATCAACACTTTTGGAAAGTCTAATCGGTAAGACACCTTCACAATTCCTTGAATGTTCTATAATAGAAGTATAAATATATACCGAAACAATTACATTCTCTACAAATAGATGAGGTGAAGCCTTGTAAAAAACCCAATAAACATAAGAAAAATAGAACACGATATGATGGTGGTATGTATTGTATTTTAGGTTACCTTGAGTTCCCTCTAACCTCTAATGTATTCACTAACATTCTGTATATTATCTATATATATGCTTAGTCAAAACAATGACCATTCCCTTAATTATTCAAAATAAAAAGAATATATTCATGTCCACCAACAGAATAACTTAATGGGATCAATTTTAATTGAATCCTAACAACTATTATTATAATAAAATTATACATAAAAGAGGTTTGTTTTATAATGAGTCATTGAAATCAATGACACATGCCTAAATTATATAATCATTATTCTGAAACGATCCCTCGTCATTTATATCCCTTTTTGTGGTATCTAATGTTTTATTTCAATTGTTTATCCTTCAAACCATATAAATATTTAAATAAGGATAACATAAACCATATATTATGTTCAGAAAAAAAATTCAAAAGTGACTCTATGGGGATTCATAATCATTCATAAATTAATTTTCCTCACCTCGTTTACCTTATTGATATTGTTAATTATTCATTAATGATCCAATTATGAATGTTTATAGGTGATAATTTAAATATTATCTTTCTCAATAAGAGTGTGTGGTAATACATTATATATATATATATATATATATCCCACATCCACACATGAATATGAAATTTATTTAAAATAAAGTTAAGTCTCAACATCTCCACTATAACATTCTAATAAGTAAGGAATCTTGACATGAAGTCTCTATTTGAAAGCCTCTCCCCTACTATCAATACTCATTTCACAAATCATAACACAACATGGTCGCCTCAGAGTGTGTATACCAACTAGAATTATGACCACAATACATAAACACCTACAATGATGATATCAATAAAACCAATCTACCTTAGAAAAAAAAGATACAATCAAGGCACCTTGACCAGGATCCAATGGTCTCCCCTACATTTGATATTCTACTAAAATAATGACAAACATTGTCTATTTTATTCCAAATCTATAAATGTCAATAAAATTTTGAGTATTGTTTAGCATAATATAATAAAACCAACTCATCGTATCCATCAAAATTTAGTATCATATCATCATAAAACACTCCATGGATTATTCCTTCATTGATTCATTCAAGGATTAATTCAAAAATGTACATCTCAAATATTTTGAATCCAAATAGAATATTATAGGTTTATATGAAATATAAAAATAAAATATATATTGATATTCCACCGAGTATCAAGGATTCAATTTTATTTCTCTCTGAGTAAAAATATACATCAGGTTATTATTATTAGACTACCACGTAAACCAATCAACAAATAGATATTGTGACTATGACATTTAGGAATTCAACATTGAAAATAACTATATATCATAGGTATGATAATTATTATCATTTAGATATAATTGAGTAGATAGACCAGCCTCAACATTCTTACCCTTTATAAGGACACATCATAATCTCATACATGAAGCGTCTTAAAAAATTCTATACCAAAACATATTTATAGATGAAACAGAACTGTAGCTGAATTAAATGTCACCTTTTATTCCTTAAATGATATATGGACCTTACCATTCCATTTATTTTTTAATCCATTTTTGTTTATCTTTTCCATTTTATATGGAATCATGTAAAAATATATAAAAATTGTCTATATTAAGAAGCATAACCCAAAAAATCTATGATTATCAAACGTATGTATATGTTTCTCCCAAGACATCCCCACTAGATTATATCATGATTCATTAAGTTTCCTATATCAGATATTCAATGACCTAGAAACATCATTGTTTGGATGAAAAACTCAAATTTTGAATCCTTTTTATATATATGATTTTATTTTAGAGTTCTAGGAACCAGATCAAGATGATCTATGTGTTGTATCATTGTCATAGAATAAAATAAAATATAATCCCTAAAAATAAAAAAAAATTGGAAAAAAGATGTTAATGATATGACTCATGAATGAAATAAACACTACATTACAGTAAATGTATTTTATATAGAATCATGTTTAATATTTCATAGTTCCATCGTATTTGTTTACAAATATTTCAGTCAAATCAAAAGCTGACACATTGGGAGGAATAAATCAATTATCCTTAAGGTCGTAAATTAATAATTTAATCTCATTTTACATATTTGGTTTCCCATGATATGGTGGTCGGGAGAATTTGACATTCTCTACATGTTGGTTAATGAAAAAATTGAACTGTCTCTAATGTTGAATACTAGAAATATCACCATGAATACCCGTATGTTACTTACTCATCGTGATATGAAATGGAACAATAAAATTATAGTAAATATAATCATGAAACAATAATAACAATTATAATGAAATAATTATGAACTCAATAAAAAATATCTAATATCATTTATCAAGGATCACATTCACATAGAAATCTATGAGTAACCCACTAAAAAGATAGAACATGTACTAGACGATGGTAACAATTGACAATTAATTTAAAATTAACTGTGGAATCAATACCAATGAAGAGATCAAACATATTATGATCAAGAACTATAAAATCCCATATGACCTCTCTATCAGAAAATCATTTCATTGAACTATGAATATTTGAATCCATGCAATTTTATTCTTCGCATGGGTGTGGAAATATACATTATGAATTTAATAATATTCTATGGATAACTGAACACACATAAAATTTAGATGATATTAAATAGTTATATACACTACTATAAAAAAATCATGGAATATATAGGGTGAAATAAACAACGTAAATATTAGAGTAGTTTACCCAAATTCAAATTCCTTAGTTACAGAATCTACATCATAAAGAAGTTAATGATTGTCTCCCAATAGAGTTTATTTTATACATGAGTGTTCTGTATTTCATGATAATGAGATACATTTCCATTTACCTTAGTAGAATGTGTTTGATAGCCTTTGTTCGTATTAGATCCACCTTTACTACATTGTGAAAACCATTTATAAAAACACTTATGATGTCCAAATTTTCCAAATTCGTGGAATGTACGGGGTGATACCATATAGTCAAGATCGGTTTAGATAGGTTTTCTATACAAAAATAAATCCACCTATTAATTACATGATAAATTATATATAACATCCCCTCACATAAACAGTTTACCCTTATTGTGCTTAATATTTTGTATGGATGAATGAATTTTTATACCCATATAGAAATATAAGCTTGTTGTAATCCTAATTTTCTTGCTAACTCTACCTAATAAATATCATCTTTAACAACGAGTTCAAAAAAGTTTTTTACGAACAATTATATTGATATCTATTGAATATTGTTGCTCAAAAATATCAATAGCACTATAAATTTAACTACTAATTAGAAACAAGAACATGTTAAATTTAAAATTACATTATAAAACTTGTATCATAACTCATAAAAGAAATACTACTTTCTCTAAGCTAAAATATTCATGAATCATCACAATAAATAGAGTTTTAAGTTAAATTTATTAATTTGTTACCTTCTTCAATATGTTCATGGTAACATCCTCATGCAAGGTAGATTAAATTATTTATTCTATCCATTTCATTCATAGTCTATCATATATAAAGGTGTTGAAATCCCCTTTTAAGTATTTTAGTGTGATCATGAAGTGCAAGACCTTCTAATTTTTTTAGTACACTCTTTGGGTTCTTGGGGTCCCTTATCACAAAAAATTACAGTTGTATTCTTCATGGAATATTGTGATATGTTGTCCATTATCACTTCTTAGGTTAAAACACATGAATATCCTAGATTTTATATTTCCAAGCCAACTACTTCCCTATGAAAAGATATACAAGAAGATAAACCTTAGAAACATTATCATGGTATCCCATACATAGATTCAATAGAGATATTATATAAATAAATATCATTTAATCATTACATATAACACAAAATCATATTAAAAATAAAAATTGGAATCAAAAGATGAATCTTATTATTCCTTATTAAACACAATAAATTGAAAGAATTTTATGGTGAACATGATTAATAAAGTGTGATATTAAGACACTATAGAACAACATAATACAAGAAAAGGATCACATATATAATCCAAAATTGATTTTCATCTAAACAACCCCAAAATAAAGACCATGTCTTGATGAAAATCCCCAAACCACCCTTAGTAACTCGTGTTCAGTCACAAATTTGTGATGGATATGAACCCTTCTAATACTGACCCCCATTTTCATATAGTATTACATAGATGAATCATACAACTTGATCATATATTACGTTGTTTTATTTATCCTTTGGATTAATATTTGATCTATTACAATTTTTAATGAAAATTCCCTTCTCCTAATGACACACCACCAAATATGTCTCACAAGAAGGTAACAATCAACAAAAAATACAAAACATGAATATTGTATAATCGAAAGTATAATGAAACTAATTATAAATTGAAAAATAATGGTACATAACATATTTTATTAAAAAAAATATAAATTAGAATATTCAATGAAAAAAATACAAGACTAAAAAGTTTCTTATGTGATCATCTCTCATAACTGGCCCAACTCACTCAGAAGATAACACCATCAATGAAATAATCACGGCCCATATGAATCCATTTGATTTTCTTGTATCATATAAATCTAAATCTATATAATTATAAGGGTATATACATGGTGTGTGGAAAATTCCCTGTTGGATACCTCTAGAAATTATTAAATTGACTCTCACTACTAAATAATTAGTTCTAGATTCTAAAAGAAATAATTTTAAGAGCAATAAAATTAAACATTTCTCATATAGTATCATTTTTTTCTTGAAAAATAATATACTAAAACTAGTAATAATAATTTGTATATATATATAAGAAGAATGGAAATAAGCATATATTAATCCTTGTCATTTTCAATTTCACAACATAACCATGTGAGAATTCAAACTATTACACCCTAAAATTTTCAGGTTTATTTTTCTTGTAATTAATTTTTCGTAACTATTGTTTTAAATAATTTACACAAAAAAATAAAATTTAACATAAAAATAAAATTTTCTATTAATTAGATTGGTTTTGTTATAAATTAAGATATTAACTCTATAATATTAATGAATCATTATATATATTAATATAAATATATTCATTAAGAAATGTATTTTTATAAATTGATAAGAAATAGATTTTATCGAATGGATTATTTACTAATTTGTTTTGAATAATATATTTTATAAATTTATTGTTTGAACTTCATAGATCAAATATGAATAATATGAATGAAAATTGTTTTTTTAATTTATTTGGTTCATTATTTTATGTGATGAATGTAATAAATTTAATATTATATGATTGAGCTAAAATGTAATAATAAAATAAATATATTTAATGTGTAGATAAAAATAGATAATTTATAAAAAAGTTAATGTTTTTACCTATGTTTTATAATTTTTATAACAAACAAATATAGGAATCCCATGCCATATGGACATAGCTAGCTTAAGAATTATGGGAGAAAGCTAGAAAATTATTGAACAATGTTTGAACCATCCCTACTTGTATAGCATGGGGGTGTGGATAAATCTAAGTGATTCCTATGGGGAAAACAGTTAGGGTACATTGATCCCATATGGACCAAGTGTAAGGCTTAAGTCATGAATTGTTTAGGATTGAGCATGTTTTGGTCCATGTATAACACCCTCAGGATCTGACACATTACATTTTAAACCTAGATAAACACATATTTTGGATTATATGATATATAGGAATTCAATTTCAATTCAATGTGGGATAGAAGAATGTAGTTATTATTCACCATTTATAACCTCTTTTATATCACAACCATTGTATTGACTCAATACCATCATCCAATCACCGAGTCATCTTCTTGCTCGTGATGCCTCAACCCCTCACTATTCATAATCTAGATAATACAATTTATTGTTAAAAATTATTACAAAGAACGCCATGAAAAATCCATCACCTTCATCCTTCCCAATCATGTTTCCCTCGCCTCATCTTTCCAGAATAGGTAAACCACATGGAAAATGGATTATGTATAGTGTTGTACATTGTCACATTTTTTATCCTTGATAATGATAATAAACCATCGATCTGTTTTCAAGGATATACAGCCTATGGCCTTCACTTGTAAATAAAATCTCTTCATGAGAAATATGGTAATGTCTTTTTTAAGAAAAATCTTTTTTCAACATTGAATCAGGTTATTCTATTTCAATATAAATGATATTGGATTTTTTTAAAGCCCCCAATTCTTTACCCAATGTATTAAACCCCAGATTGGGGTCTCGTAGGGTCTTAGGTTCACTTAAATTCCATCTTCTCTTAGAATCTAAATCCACTCTCCCAACATGTATATACATATATACAATTTTCTTAAAGAATTCCTCCCTCTTCACTCCTTTCACAACATTACCAAACCGAAAACCCTCTTTATAGTTTCCATTGGCTCATGTACCCTCATAAAGGTAGATACCCATGGTCTCCATCTAGTATAAACCACCTATAAAGTAGAAAGAACACATTTTTGGATTTCCACTAAACTATTAAGAGGATTATTTAATTTTTTCCAAATTATATTTAAATTAATATGTAATAAATTCAATGTTTTAAATAAAACAATCCTTATATTAGCGAAAAGTATGTATACATATATGCATATATTTTATTCAATTTCATGTTTTTCATGAATATATATATATATATATATATTAAATATGTTAATTATAATTAAGAAATTATTTTACAAATTAATACATAGATTACATATTATTTATGTATAAAAACTTATTATAATAAATTCAAGTTATGATTTTATAAAAAAAATTTAAGATAATATATTTTATGTATAAAAAGTAAGTACTGTTTTCTTGTTTATAGACATGAAAATTAAATATCTATTATTAAATAAAATTATTTAAAATTATTTATCTTGTATAAGACCCATATCAAAATTGAATTATTTTTTTTAAGAAATAATCAATAAAAATCATCAGTATTTCATGTAATGGAATTATATAATTTCAATGTATCATTTTATAAACATTTTATACATGGTCATAATTATGGCCATATGTAAAAGATTATTCAGGATCCTTGATACACACACACAGATATATATATATATATATATTATCATGTATAATAAATAAAATTTTTCTTTTATATGAATTTATTTAAAAATGAATGTTATGAGTATATACATGAAATTTAAAATAGATGGATGTTAAATTTTTATTAACACTCCATACTGAGGCAAATTATTTTGAGTTTTGATTATACCTAATGATGTTTGTTATTTCATATAAAATTTCACTTATATATATATATATATTGATTTTTATATTTACCAATTCATTATTATGTTTTTATATTGGAAACTCCTTCAAATATATATATAAAGAATACTAAAACTGTTTTACAAAACATATCAATTTGGATTCCTACAAATGATATGGATGTGGGTAGTTAAACCATCTATTTGGAAATTGGGTAGGCCCCAACAACATTCAATATTCCTTGTAGCCCCATTGTTTTCTTTCGATCAAATTACAAAATATTTTTAAAAAAATTACTAGATTGTTCTGAATCATATTTTAAGAATAAATATTTTTAAAATTATTATAATTTTTTTAAAAGAGTATGTATTTTAATAATTATTATATTGTTTTGAATTGCGTAATTATTTTGAAAACTAATCTATTCTTTTATAATGTTTATGTATATTCAAATGTATTATATTTCTTTCAAAAAATTATGTATTTTTAGATGTGTTGTAATGCTTTCAACGACTTATGTACTTCCAATATGTTTTTCAAAATCATATTTTTAATGTTTTTTATCTATTCTCTATGTAAATATTTTGAAAACAATCACATTATATTTATGAAAACTATATACACTGAAAATATTCTCCAAATATATTTTAAAATGAATTTTTTAAAAATTATTATCCAAATAATTCATTCCAAGTTATCTGTTTTTTCAAATGCTTCTTCACATGATTTTAAAAACCCAATTGCGGGGAATGTTTTCTCAACCAATATTCTTAAAAATTATTTCTGTATAATATAAAATTTTCAAGGATATCAACATTAATATGTAGATAGCATGTGAAATCTCATATCGCTTCCATTTTAATATTTTCTTAAGATTGAAAATTTGTATTAGTGGTCATTTTTTCAATATACTAGATCAGAAAAGGTAACTTGATGGAGATAACAATATAATTTACAATTTATTTTTATATAAAAATATTCATCATTTTTTTATGATCATGAAGTGTGGGTCTCAGTGATTTAAAAATACATAAACAATATCATTTTCAATAAAACTATGCACTAACTTGGATACAATATATGTAAATATGTACAAGGGAAAATAAAGGAACAATAATCAAGACATATCATGTATCCAATAATTATTGAGTCGTGATACAAAATATTTATTTCATTATCATAACCCCTAGTCATTAAATTCTCAATAAATATCATATTTGTCAACATCCCAATACACATGGAGTTCTCATTTGTTATTGAAAAAAAACAAGTAAGTCATTCTATTGATTTTATAAAACAATTTCAAATAAAATAGACACCCTTACCATTCATGAATTTTTTATTTATTTTAAAACACATATTTTAGGCATATCATCGAACACATGATGTGCATAAAAATATTTTTATTGAATACCCCTTCTACATGCCACCAAATATACAATATCATAAAAACTGATATATAACATAAAATAAATACTTATGATAAACTAACTAATCAATTGACATGAAAATAAAGTTTATCATGAGATAGAAACATTTTATAGAGATACATAAGTTGAAAAGAGAGAAATCATATTATCATTGAAAAACAAATATAGGAATCAAGGATTTCTTCTCCACGAATTCCACGATCTAGAATTCTAATCATCAGTTCCCCAAAAAATCCATAAATCAAAAAACCATGGTCCTCTAAGGGTCCCATATGATAATTAGACGATATATAAAGTAGTGATTTTGAAATTCAATGATAAATCATGTTGTAAATAAAATATTCTGCAATGGATTCACCCGAATCAATCTAAGAATCACCAATAATCAAGGAGGGAACCCATTACAAAGTCAATGTGGGGATGGTTCAAGATAATGGGGGATTATAATAAGATTATACTTTTAAAGGACCAATGTATGTATGTATATTTTCTATTTTTAAGAAACTCAAATGGTGAAAATGGTTATTCCATATAGTTAAAAAAAATTATGTGATAACCATGTTATAGATACTGTCCCATGAAATTTGAATCACCTAATCACATGAGATTAACTGCATGGCTAGGAAATTGACCTATTTTTGTGTGATATAATCTTGACCCAAATCCCTAAATCAACAAAACATTATAGGCGACACTCATTCTCAGAAAAATTGTACCCAAAATATAAAAATATCCACTAACACCAAAAAAATATATATTTCAAAATTACTATAAATTTAATATGATTTATGTGGAGGTTATGCACTTTCCATTTTTCTCATAAAATATAAATTTTTATCCCCTTCCCCCTATAATCTATTAATATATCAATATTGATAGATTAGGCATTGAAGAAGATATAAATAAATCCTAGATGGTCTCACTTTACTGATGGGAATGTATCGGGTGGAATTAATTTTAATATTATAGAACTAAATTATGAATTAATTTTGAAAAAATTTGTATAGTATTATTAATATGGAAATCAAAATCCAATATTACACATCATTTTATATGAATATGTCGACATGAAATGATATAAATTTAAATAAATATATCAATAAATCATCATGGGATATGTCATAAGGTAGATCAGCCAGTGAAACCAATTACACATTATTATCTTTTTTTATTATAGAAATCATAACAAACCATGTGCAACTTATATTTAGATTAATATAAATTCCTAGAGGGAAGGGGACACCACAACTAGTTACTCCTTATGAAAATCATAAAATTATTGTTTAGTTACTATTTTAGTTTAGTATAAGGAAAAATATTGTGCATGATAGCTAACATTAATTCACCTAGAACTCCTTACCCATGAATTCGATGTTTTGATGATGATTGCAGTCAAAGGACACAGAAAATTTTAACACTTTTATAAGAAAACAATTTTACATCACAAAAGACAATTCATAATAACATTAAAACCTAATCTCACCACCATACACCAATTACATAATAGACCATATTATACTAACAAACATTAATATATAATTAAATTTTTCTAAAAAAATACACAACCTCACAAAATAATATTGAAATAGGTACACAATCAATGTTAAAAAAACCATCATTTTGTTTTAATCCATTTTTGGATAAATTATATTATATAATTGAAGTCATTTTAATCCCTACATAAAAAAGGTAGAATGAATATAATAATTGATGATAAATAATAATTAAAAAAATTAAAGAATAACAAAAAATTTACAGTGAATTTTTTTCCCAATAGTAATAAAATATCACTTAAACAACACCCATAAAAATTTAACATAAACCATTAGGCACATGTAATTAATAAATTACAAAATAAAATAATATACCCCAAAATTGTACTAATGTATGAGAATGAAATTTAATTGATATAAAGTCTCATAATAAATATTTTTAAATCTTAAGATGCGCAAAAAAACTTATTTGACAATTGTAATAACATATTCCACTTAGAAACATTCGAAAACTTAAATATTTCCTTCAAAATTATTATAGTTTTGTTTAACTTTAAAATGGTTGGAAACATATTCCATACCAATTTTAGAAAATGCAAACCCACGAAACCCAATGAAACATCATCAATAATATCTATTATAATGTTATACTATTTAAAATATAGTTTTACGAAGTTATTTAATAATGGATTGATAAATATATATAATTTAAATGAACTATCTATGCTAATTAGATGGAATCTTGTCCCCTTTGAAGAAAAATGGTAGATATGGTATCATAAAAAGAATCACATGGCCTAAAATCAAAATAACAATGTTTAATATAAAAATAGGAATTAATTTTAGTCAATAAATACATTATATTATGGAATAGGATGTTCGAATGATGATGGATTGAAATGATAAGAATACCGAAGAAGGAATTAGATGAAAAAAATTGATTTCCTTGATTAATCATAGTGATATCCACCATTGATCTATCAAAGATATTTGTAAATAACTCTTCAAGGGCCTCCATACACCAAGAATAATGAGGGAATAAAATATGGTGAACCAAAAATTAATAATAACATAAAATGATCCATATATCTATTCTTGATAAGGTAACACGATCTAATAGATTGATTAATTAAATCCTATAGAAACTATGACATTGTCACTCGATAGAAGGATACCAAAAACCACACAAATTTCCATCATTGATTACAATAACATAGGGAAAACAAAAGTCTTGTAAATATATCTGAAAAATAAAAAATTTCTACAAAAAACACTTAGAACTCATTGGATCATAGTATATGATAACTATAAACACATAAAAGGAACATTATATTGTGAGATTACTTTTATTTCATCAGTACTAATCATGTTACAAATGTACGTGATGATATAAGACTTCAAATTATGTTTCTTCTAGAGAAAGAAATGTGATCTTCTCTTATGTAATGGATAAAATAACTTCTTAGAGGAAAAAAATAACAAATATTTTTGACTTTAGTTTCACACAATGAAATTTAAGATAATATTACCATGGATAAGAGGTCATATCATGTACCATTGTAAAAAATTAGTTGTAATATATATTGTTAGAGTGAATATGAAGATAAAAAATGTATCATTTTTTAAGTAGATAAATACTCAAAAATATTAGGATAGAGCCCTATTTATTAAAAGAAAAGAAAAGTGACCTTTTTAAAAGTGAGAGGGAAACCCAATACATGCTTGATGGCCCGATGCAAATAGACATAGGTTCAAGAGAAAAAAGTCTATAAATACACATTTCAAAACCAAAAACCCAAAAAATCATTTCTAAATGGCCATGGCCCAAAAAAACAAAAACACAGTGAAACCCTAGTCGTCCACACCCAAGACCATCATTGGATCTATGGAAGAACACGAAGGAACTGAATATTTCCTCATAGAACTATAATCCTCAAGTAGAACAACAACCCATGAACGTATCCATAGAATTTGATACCAGTTCCAGAGTAAATTTCACCAAATTATCTCTAACTGTAGAGAAGAAGATGATTTGTTCACCTTGGAGAAGAAACTCATGGACCAGATGAAATATGGAAGCTGCGCAGAGAATAAACATGATGAGATTCTAAAATCCGAAGACCACACTGAAGACCATCGTTGAATATTGAAGATGAATCTCTTGGACCACCTGAAAGATAGAAGCCGCACTAAGAGAGCCGATAAAATCTGAAATCTGAAACCAGAATAAACACGTCGTTAGTAGCCAAAGACCGAGCTATGAAGAGAAACATTTCACCTCCGCACTAAAAATAGATCATCTACCAAAGATCGAAACGTCCGAAGTCGAATAACAAAAATGGTTGTCGTCGCCTCCTTCTCTACCAAATCCCTCCACTCGCCGAACCAGCATCGTCCTAATCGTCTCACGGTGTCGGAGGGGATCCTGGCTACGCCGGACCGCCCAACAAAACCCTAGGGTGCCCCCAAGAGAAGAGCTCCTGAGAGAGCCCCTTTTTAAATATATAAATAAGATTCAAGGTTTCTTATATGAAATATTGGGGAATATATTATAATGGTGAACTAATGGTGGTGATGCATCAAAATAATTAATGATCAGATGGATAACCTAAATAGAATTTTCATGAAATATATATGATAATGAATGTGATTATGGGAAATATGAAATTCAACATAAATTAGAAATCTATATTTAAGGAATTGTTTCAAAAAATTTAACATATGTTATTAAGGAAAGTTTTGTGGGTGGTATAATAAATTTTTTCAATTTCCAAAAACACATCTAGTATTATTTCTAGCTAAATAAAAAAAAGTTTCAAATGATTAATCATTTAGTAAAAGGGCCTTTAAATTAAATAACATGACTAATGAAATTGATTACCATCAAATAATTTATTCTAAGAATAATGGAAACTGTGACTACCAAGGATGCCAATAATTAAGAAACAATGAATGTCTTCAGCATTCTCCCTAAATTGGAGATGACAATAAATTTTTTTTGTAGCAATATTAAATTAATGGATTTGTTCCACTTACTAGGAAACATTTAATGTCAGGGCTTATTACTATATTTTTTAGTGTATATATGCGATGAATTGAATTTGAAACATGATAAGGGAGAACATAGTTTGTTTGGTTAGAACAATATATTATGAATATATATCTATAATGGAATGCTCTGATTAGTAGTATTTTTCCTCAATTTATAATTTTCAGTGGAATCAAAAGTGATTGGTAGATTATATTCAATTTAGGACCATCCAAAAATGAATAGTAATTTAGTCTATCCCATGAGTGGGAGTGGAAATAATACAACATAAAATATATAAATTCTAACAACTCTGAGTGAATTTCTAGTTTGAATATTGACAATAAAATTTTCACATCCTCAATTTGAATTATATTTTTTATTTTCATTAATGGGGATATTAATTGTTAAGAATGTATTTTGAAGGGATGTAATATAACCTTAAATTTATTGTTTTCTGAGGTGTTTGTATAGTTTTTGGGAGTAGATAAATTAGTTGTAAAAATAAATTTAAACAACCTGATGAATGTCTATTTTTATATTGGTATCAATTGTGGAATAATTTTTTTTATAGATTAGTTATCAATATTTACTAAATATTTTTAATATAATAAAATATGGCATGTAGATATAGATTTATTTATTTTATTAATATATATTTATATGATAAATTTGGGTCCATTTTTATCTTGAGTTAATCACGTTTTACCTTGGGGATATGTTGAAATTTCATGTTATGAGTAAAGTAAGTTTTTTATGATTTTCCCTTACATATGAACCGTTTCATTTGTGTTGATAAACAGGGAGAATAATATTAACTTCATATTTGAACATTTTATTTTCAAAAAAAAATCCAAAGGTTGAGTTATGATCCGACATATATTCTGATGAAGAGAATACAATTTTATTTACTTATTAGAAATATATCAATAAGAATTAATTTCAGAAAATTATTATATTAGGTGATATGGGAATTAATAAATATGTAAGAAGATGTTTAAAAAGATTGATATACATATTTTAGGTATAAAAGATCTCATTCATTGAAGTTATATACATTTGGATATATTCTGAAACATCCACTAATATATTAGTAATAATGATGACGAAGATGAAACTAGCATTATTAAACATTTTATTATTACACAACTACATTTATGTGATAATCTAGGAAACGTATTATTAAATTAATAATTCAAAATATACTTTATTATGCATGTTGAGTTAAATATTATGGCCATTGGATAACATGGGGACCACTGATTAAGTATTCATAAAGTTTGGCTTGAGCAGTGGAAATATATCGATGTATTATCATACATAATGAATAGTTTGATAAGTAAAAAATATATATTAGATGATTGATTGAAGAAGATATATTTCAATGATTGAATTTTTTTGTGTGGTTTATGATAATAATTTTTAAGAGTATTTATAATATATATGATTCTTTGATAATTATGCTACTGTGGTGGGATATTTTTTATTAAATTCTAAAATGTATTTATGTATTTGGAGGTTAATTGATTTGATTTGTGAAACCATAAGAGTATTTTAAGGAGTTTTATAATTAATTATAATATTAAAAGTCTATTGAGTTTGAAATGATATTTTTAAAAGTATTTTATACATAAATTTCATCATAGAAAAATAAAAAATAACACATCTGAAACATATCAATATTAACATGTACATTAGAAAATCATACTGATTTAGGAAATGTAATGGAACTCATGTTTTTTGAAAAGTCCCTCATCTTATATTTGGGATTCAAAATCACCCTATTTATAAATCAATGATTTATATATTGAATCTGTACCCTTCCATCTTGCTACATTCTAATTTTTCCCAAATCGAAACTACTTGTTTATTCCTTGTAAACACTTGTAAATAAATAAATATAAATATATTTATATATATTATGAATACACAATATTTGGTCTTCAAGATTCCCATAACTTGTTATTTTTCATCATATTGAAATATGAGACCAATATTACTTACTCCTAGGGAGATTGGATCATTAATAAAATTTATTTTTACTTATTCATTTTACTAATTTATTTTCACATGCAAAGGGACACCTCAAAAATTGGAAATTTTTATATTTTTTATTTCTCTAAAATCCATTCCATAATATAATATTTATTACAAATATTCATTATTTATTAGATTATTGCATGATTTTTCAAAACATTATCAAATCCACATGTCACCATATTAAAGTATTCATTCTCATTGAGGTGGAAAATACCAAACCTCATTTGGTGCAACATAGATTAATATCGTTGTGGAATTATATTACTATAAATTTGTGATGTTTGAATCAAGGACTAACTATTTCTCCTTTGTCTATTAATTAATAAATATATAAAAAATAAACTATTAATTATCTATATGGAAATGGAATTCAATTAATTCTATTATAGTTTTGAAATATTAATCTCGTTATTTAAGAAATATAGTTGGGTTGTATAATGAACATGAAATGTATTTAATTCACATAGTGGGTGGGGGGGATTATATCCTTATAGGTCATAAAATTATTGGGAGAGAGGAAAATACCATTGAGGTTGATGAAGAGGTTATATAAATCAGTTTGTTTATTATGTAATCATATATAGAAAATATTTTTACTAGACTAGTTGTTTTTAACATAATTTTTGAATGGTAGACGAAAATAATATTTATATTATGACTATTAGACCTGATGAAAATATTCCCTTTAATACTCTATAAAAAAGAACATAGATTTTACCACTACTTGATGATGATATGGGTGTATTATTAGGTAAAACATAAAATTATCTAACTACTAATGATTCAAAAATATCATATAAATGTCCCACTAAAAACATTGAATATATATATTTTATACATTTGTACTTTTTATGAGATGATATGTAAAATAACACATCAATACCTTACATTGAATTCATTCAAACAAATTAAATAATGTATTTATGGGAATTAATGATCTAAGAGGTTGGAGGATTTAAATTCTAACTCGGGAGAGGAAACACCATATTGACATGTCCTCTATGGCAGTTTGAGTAATTGAACTCCTAATTGAAGAAGATTAATGTCCCTCTAAAGAAACGAAATAGTTTCATAACTATTATCCAGTTTCTAATGTCTATGAGGAAGATAGAAAATCAATTGATTTAATTTATTCATTTATGTGAAATTATATGAATGGATGATTTTATTCAATGGTTAGGGTATTCTATTAAAAATTGTAAGAAATCCTATTAAAATAAGAAATATATGAATATTGCCTAAAAATAATAATATATCATTGGACATCGTAATTGTATTAATGATCTAATGAAATTCTTTATAGAAATGGGATATCAGGTAAAATGAATTTCAATATTATGAAGTTAGAAAACTAATTATGGAGGAAGATGCATTTGGATTTGAAATACACTATACGGTCATTCCAAAATCCAACTATATTGAGGATGATGTTTATAAGGGGAGTCATATCCAAAATATGGGAGTTGCAAATTTTTTTATGCTAATACTGAATGGGATCAAAACCTATAATCCAAGGGAGAGACAATGGAAGATTCTATGTTGATAAATGAATTATAAAATGAATTTAGTTAGATGAATAAAAGAAATCAATAAGTCAATATAAAAAATAATCAAATATCACTGATTGATTACAAATTTCAGATACTTATTCGGGGATTAAATGATGGGGAGAGAATGATGGGTGAGAATATCATTTTCTTGGAAATGATATTGTGCTATATTAAGGATCTCATTAAAAATTACTTTAAATTTAAAAAATAATAATATTTTATTAGTTTTTAATCGGTGTATTGACCAAAAACATTAAAATTATTTTGTAATGGGTATGAAGATCAAATTTGATTCTATGAATTTAGTATATTAATTATTATTATAAGTCCCCCACTACCCCTGAATATGATTTTTCGTCAAAATTAAAAATATAATTGATGATTATGATAGCTATGAGTAAAGTTTTTTTTAATAAAGTGTATCCCAAGGAAAAATTTACAAATCACAATTAGATTATGATATGGTAGGGTACATTGACTGATAAATAAATGTACACATTGAGAATAATAGTCAAGTGGGGAAAATTCCAAACCCACATTTCTATATATTATCACCAGTTACACAAAACACAATGGTTCACAATACAGATTGAATAATATATAAAATTATATTAATGGAAATACAATTTAGCATAGTTCTAATATATACTATATTTTATAAGTGTAAAATAAAAATACCGAGATAAAAAATAATTGTTAAATTGAATATATACAATTCATCTGAAGACCTTTATAAATGAATGTAATAGTGACATGTGATGTGTAAGATTCACTACTATTTTTCAATGAATATGTTTGAGTCCATTGAATTATACCTAAACTACATCACTATGGAGAAATTATATTGAATTGAATGATATCACTTTATCATATATATTAATTGGTCTATTTAAAGTTATTATACTTATAGATATTTTAATCAAACATTGTGGATCTATTTTATATAGATTAAATATATTGATGTAGATGAAGAATAATTATTGAAAAAATCCATTATTAAAGAGTGAGATAGTAAAGTAAAATTTTATACAGTGATAAGTATTTCAATTAAACAAAAGCATGTGATGTCATGACAATGAAAGTGTATGTTCTTATAGAGACTATAGAATAAATGCATGTGAATCATGTGGATATTTTTAGGAAGGATCATACAATTACAGATGAATAATTTAGTAAATATATTTTTAGAGATATTACACATTAATTGACTTATCATTAAAAAATCGTGATATTTTTTAATTACAATTGATAGACATTGAGAATATAAAAAAGGAGAATATGAGGGAATTGAATTTCTCATCTAACACTATATACTTTTGACCATTATAAGTACATATAATTTATGTGAGGTGGAATTAATTATATAATAGTCTTCAAGAAAATATTTATTGGGGAAGAATAAAAAATAAGAATTAAATTCTAGTTTAATGACCATTTATATAATATAAAAATTTTATAAAAGTCGAAGTGCAAAAAAATAATGAGAAATAGAGAAGCACCTACCATAATACATCTCTATATCCTAATAAATATTATATATATTGATAAGTAGCTTAAGGTGAATATAGTAATTGTAATTTTTTATTGGATGTTCAATTCCATAAAGACTTTGATTGAGTTGAGTTGAAAATCAAATTTGTATATAACTAAAAAAATTATCCTTTGGTTGTGGAAAATTATAAATGAGTCAGAATATCATTTCATTCGATAAAACATCTTAGACTATATGAGTGATCTTTATTAGGAGTTTGTTATGAGATAAATATATATAGTTTTTTCAAAGAGTATATTTTAAATTTTAGGAATTAATAATCAATTATATGATTTAAAATCTATCATATTCTTGTTTAGCATTTATTTATTATTTAATAATGATATTCACTAGGGTAAAATTTTTATTATTTATAAATATTCATATACGTAATTATTGCAGGGTGTAGATACACAAATATTGTAACTTGTATAAATATTTCGTATTATACTACCTTATATTATATCAAGAATGTGGTATGAATATGATGAGGTAATTAAAAATAAATTCATCTATATCATAAAAAATAAATTATATTCAAATATTATGAGTTGTAATAAAAATTTAAAAATAATAATATTGTCCAACTTTCACATTGTTTCACCCCATCCTCCACCCTGGAAGTGGATACATGATTTAGTATAGTTATATATAAAAACATTTGAATATCTCATTTCTTGGTAAATGTTTGGTTATTCCCATTATCATTCAATCAGTTACTTTCAATAAATGTAGAATGTTATGTTAAATGAAAATGAATTGAACAATTCTTGTTACATATCATAAAATTAAATGTGTTTGTGTATGTTATAATTAAATAGTTTTGGAATAATATTACTAATGTAAAAATAAACATAATTAATAAATTTTAAACAAATCACTACCTTTATAAAAAAAATATTTTCACTATTATGGTGGTAACCTATTTTATAATTAATATCCATCCTTTTTTAACTTCATATATTAATGTAAAATTTAGTTTGATCTTACTCCTTTTGATCAATGAAATGCATAAATATAAATATAAATCCAAAAACCAAATTATCTTAATTAATAAAACTGAATATTATTCGATCATAATAATAAATTGAAACATTTAATAAATTTAATTATATATCCATGAAATGTTGAATCATTATTACTTGTTAAATTAATAGATATCAAAATAAACATCAAATTTCATTCCAGGCCATAAGGAATACATTATCCTCCAAAAAATAATATTTAATGATTAAATGATAATTTCTTCAAATTTAATCTTTAAAATGCCACTGTGATCCATTTTTTATAATCCTGATGATTTTTCTATCATTTAAATTCTATTACATCTTTCAGTTTATTCTCTAAAACATCCTGATAATACCATAAAATTTTATGTAAATTTTATCACGTTGAGCAATCTACGACATATCAAATTACACATTATTTTATTTTAAATGTCATTCCCACATCATAAATATTTATAAAATTATAAATTTACTATCACTAAAATACTAAAACTATGAAACCCAATATATAGTGTTAGAAAAAATTTGACTAAAATTAATTAATATTCTAGAAATATTTTAACAAAACCATTTAACTAATCACCTTTAGAAAAAATAATTTGATAGTCCTTCCACATTATTTTTATTTATTTTTAGTGAAATATTAATTTTATAATAAATTCTAAAACTATAATAAACATAAAATTTATATATGAAATGTTTTTAATAGATGATACTAAAATGGTTGTCTACAACACATAAACTTTCATCTCAACAAACTAGTACGTAATATACTATAATCATGAGTATTCTTTTAGTACCACATTAAACATACTATAGAGTCTATGAGGAAACTATATCACATTATATAAATGATATATTTGTATAAAATAATTACAATCACCTCTCATTGAAATATATTATATACTAAAGATCCATTTAATAAGAATGATTCTTTTAATTTTTTGTGTATTCAAATAATTTATGAGGCAAAGAATCAATTAACAAGATAATATAATATATACAAATTATTTAAATATTCAAAATTCATTGTGATATTTTTTTAAATGAGGAAGATAATTATTGTTACGAAAACATTAATGAAAAGGTTGATAATTTTACATTATGTTTTTTACTTTACATGTATTTCAAATTTAATTATATGTTATCCAAGGGGACAATTAAATTGATTTCTATCCATATATGTATGTAAGATAAAATTTGGATATAATTCATTACTACACATCCAAATATATCAAATAGAGGTAATATAATATGTGTAGTGGTTCCCTATAATAAAAAGGACTCATTATATATCCATTTATACATAGTTCTCCTGTAATAAATTTTCCAATAAATACATAAAAATTTATTTTTACTCTTTGTATACCACTTTCTATTATTTAATATCATGATCATATGATCACATTAAAAGTTTACAGGATACAGTAAAGAGTATTATGTGATGAGCCGCATCTTAGCACCATTTATCACCCTTAAATCAATAAAAATTAAAAAAGAACTAATTACTTGTGAGAATATATGTTATGAACAATTAGAAATAAATTGAAATAATATAACTATTATTACCATTCATTTGTTGGATATTTTATAATCCTTTCTATAATTCAACTATAAAAATAGAACACAATGTGTATTTATTTGGGAATAGGTTTTAAAATTGATATTTTTTGTATGAAGTGGGTGAGTGGATGCCTTTAAGAATACTGGTTATGCATCAGAAAACAAATAAGGCCATCATTATTAATCTACTAAAAAAATACAACCATATTTGAAAACCAGGTTATGTAACCTTAATAATACATTTATTAAAATATTGTGATAATGATTTAATATTTTCAAATATACCCCCTTTGACGGGTATAAAGTGATAGACAATAAATGGAAAAAAAATTATATAATTTATTTGTACAATTGAAATAATGGATATAATTTTAATGCTGAAATGTTAAGTGGATTTTTCCCACAGCATATTATTTTTATATGATGTTTTTGATGACTCATTTTTACAGAATTATATATCATACATTTTCCATATAATCAATAGTAAAGGGGTTCACCTAGACAAAAAAACACTCATTATGAGGAAATTGAAAAAAAACTAATGGGAGGGATCATTTTGTGTTAAACATGATCACCTAGGTAATGAATAATGCAAAGAGGATCTACAATTTTTAATAAGAAAAATGGGAGCACATGGAAGAAATGAAGAAGTATAAAAATCCATATTTTGATAATAATAGTGAACATTTTGAGGAATAAAATTTACAATGGGAATGTATGAAATGTGATCTTAAATACACAATATTTACCTTATTACGGTTTTTTAATAATGAAATTCATTTTTAAATCATATCAAAAAATAATATTCAAATTTTAAATAATATCAATTGATGGAATATTAGAAATATTTTACTGTTATCTGATGTAAATTTATATCTCCATAAAATGTAATAGATGTAATACATTAATTTATGAGTAATAAGTTAATATAAATTAATTTCATTACTATAAGGAATTTGTTTTTCATAATTACATTTCTATGTTTGCGTCATAAATATTAGGATCACAGTTTATCGGTAAAATTAATTTCTTGGATTAAATATAAATTTACTGAAAAAGCTATTCTAAATAACATAATGAGAAGTATAATAAAATGAATTAGCCATATCGATACATTTAAAAGTTCATTAATGGGACTATGTGTGGATCCCCATGATCCTCATTAATAAGGAATGGGTTGAATACTATAACACGTAGAAGAATAAAAAAGAAGGTATAAATTATTTGATTCATAAAAAATAACTAAAAGAGAACAAAAAATAAAAATTTATTATAAATATAATACTTTGATAATCATTATTATGATTATAATCCATATATGAATGATAAAAAATTAGAAATATCATGAAATGGTAATTGAAATTACAACATTAGTGAAATATTAAGTAAAATAAATTGAAAATAATATAAAATACCATATAATTATTTTACAAACACTACAAATAAAAAAATTATATTTCATGTTAATTTTTCAATCACAATATTCTTTAGTATAATGATCTATAAAAATATAGAAATAAAACATATAAATAATATATTAGGTAGGGAATAAAATAATTTATTATGTTTATCACATATATTATACTAAAAATATTAATATGAATATAATATGTAATTCCACCATGATAATGATGAAAATAAATATAATGTTTTTATCCAAATATCGTTAAAAAAAGCGAAACAACATGAAGTTTACTCGTGTTGTGAATGTACAAATTAACATAACCTAATATATTTATATCACATTTAAAATTTAACATATTTAACCATGAATTATTATAATGAATTTACTAAGTGATCCATTAAATAAAATTTAAGACATGGTGAGTATATATACATATATATTTGTATTCCATTAATAAATTTGTACTTGAAAATTCGGTTTTGATAAATAGGGAAATGATAAAATAATGAAATTCAATTACTAAAATTTAGGGTATGATATTTTCATAATATAAGGTATTTTGATATAAATATGGAATTTTTTTTATTAAATTTTTATTAAAAAATTAATATAATTTTTATTAGAATATTATTCTATTAGGGGTAATTACTTATTTTATATTGATGAGATCTTGATTACACGTAACCTACTTTTTAACATTATATTTTGACATTGACCTTATTAAATCAATTTTATCACAAATATTCATCCCTTATCAATGGTATGGTGGAAATTGATTTATATTAATAGAATAATTTCATGATAAAATAAATTATTTCTTGAGAAATCCTATCCGATACACAAAAATTTCGCACCATAGATTAATTTTCAAATTCGTTTACAATGAGGTGATATTTATTTAAATAAAATATCTTATAGTCCTCTCATTAAAATACATTATGATAAAAACTATATTCATGTTTAATAACATAAAATAAAATTAACCTATTAAAATTTATGTTCCATTATTCTACTTCTAATCCCATATATATCTCATAATGATCAACCAACATTTAACAAGCCATGATAAGGTAGAGAATGTTTGAATTATGATCTTTCTTCATTTTAACACTCCCAATAAGAATTTGGTGCTTCAAAACAAATTTAATGATGATATATTCTTGAATAATATAGAAATAAATTTATAATAATAAATTTATAAAATTTTAAAATGAATTCATGCAGTGTATATTTAATTTAAATGTAATTGGAAGTTATGGTAAAATATTTTTTATTCCATCTTATCACAGGGATTCGGGCTATGTAAAAATAATATCCCAAATTGAAATAAATTGTAATTATAATTTATTATTTATTTATTATCTCTAATAATAAGTTTTTGAAATTGTATTTATAAAATTTTACGTAAAAAAAAATAACAAAATTACCTATTACCTATGAATATTTATTTGTTTTTCTAAGGGTAAAACCATTTGGGTATCAAAATGAATGGAATGTATTTCTCCCAAGGATATTTCAATATTTTCCTTCTATAATATTTTTTTTCTTCCATGATTTTTGTATACTTAAATCTAATTTATTCTTCTGTTAAAAGAATCATAAGTATTATCTATGAGGAACAACGATGTTATCTTACGTTAAATGTGTCAATGACATTCCTCGATGGCTTACGTAACATACAAGAATGAGTTTTACCGAACAATAATGAATTATTAAATAAATCGTCATTTAATATAACTAGATAAAACATTACCATTAAAATTATGGTTATGAATAGGATTAAATAACATATGACATAATATGGTTTAATTAATTCCTTACAAATTATATATAAATTAATATAAAACCAATTTAATATAAATAAAAAATTTATAAAAAAAATAATTTTTATGATCATGTTTCATTTTATCCCAATAAATTAAATTAATTAAATTTAACTTGTTGAATGATTAATTTTAAATTTACACCATTTTTTTTTCAATTTTCAAAATTAGGTTACATTAGTATTTCTGTTTTTTGGATGTTTCATTATTTGATGAGTAGTGAATAATATTGAATTTGAAATCAGAACATATTTTCCACCTAATTTATTTATAAATATAAATTATATTTTGATATGTTTTAAATATAAATTAGATAAATTTTAAATCAATTTATCTAATTTAGGACATTGGAATCAATTTCAACTTGAATTTTTTTTATAAAAACATAACAATCTTTTGTACATTTTTACATTTAAATCCCATATTATCGTCTTGTATGTGGGATTAATATTAAATTAATTTTTTTATAATTTTTGTGTCTTTAATTTAGAATTAGAGATTTCATATATGGAATAAGAATAATAAATAATTTATGATAAGTCCAACATATTGTTTTAACAAAAATATTATTAAATTAATTAAAATTAATTAATGAGGGTAAGAGAAAATTTAACATAACTAGGGACTGAACTATAATATTAGGGTTCAAAATGTCCCATAAACATTCACCAAATCCATTTTATGTTCATATTTATACCCTATCATACCATTAATCTATTTTTTCCATTATGGGAGCCACATGACCAAGGAAAACTATTGGTGTAATTTCCTCATCCTAATTTTACCAAAATGATACTCCTCCACTATGAATGGCACTCAACCCTCCCATATAGTCACTCCTCTCAAGCCCCTCGGGTAGACCAAAAACATCATAGAAAATAACTAATAATCATTTAATAAACCTATAATCTGAATATTGTTCAAAATACATCCAATGAGTTCCTTTGTTGAAACCCGAAAGGGGTTACTATAAAAAAGTGCTAACAACCTTCATCGAGGTCTTTTTCATTATTTTAATTCTCCACCACCTAAAATTTTATTATTCCATGACTATAATATATCATAATTATCTTAAATATACTTATATGTATTTATGTTATGTTTCTTACCTTCAATTTCACACACATCCATTTATTTGGCAACAAACCTAACATTTTTGTGTACGGTGAACTACCTCCACACTAAACGACAGTTATTCATTTTTTTAATTACCACATCTCATGTGGGGAATTATGATGGAAAATTTGAATCAATATGATATTCATGATATTATTAAATTGTTTATTCTTATTTAATTATTTAGTAATTCATACTTTCATGCACCCCATTTTGTGGTAATATGATAACATCAATTTTGTAAGTATGGAATATCGCTTTCTCAAAGTGGTGGGATTTTTTCATACTATACATGGAACATGTAGAGGAAGGTTTTACAAAACAATGTAACCTATATACCATCTATGATATATTCGTAAAATATTTATACTTCCAGAATCTGAATATATAACATTTGTATTACCATTTTCACACTCTAAAAAGAGATTATGTCAATCGTGGATGTGTGGACTTCCAACTCCCTGATACATTGTAATTCCTTTTACAACACAATAATTATATATTTAATGATATATGATGATTTAAATTTCTATTTTGGAGATAAGGATTATTTCATAATGATATAGTGTTCCATACCTTCATTTCATAATGTTCATTGAAAATGGGAACATTTCTCATGCATTAGTACAACCTTTGGTCTCCATGGTTATAATGTTGATTTATTTTGTGAACCATTTTTCATGATTTTTTAAAATTATATTAATTTTTTTAATATGATAATTCTTTCATTATTATTAATTTATAGAGGATTATACAATTTCCAGTCTACCATAGTTAACTTAACATGTCATTTTTGACACGTAAACGGAATATGTTCAAAATATCGGACGTAGTCATAATTTTTTAGGTAGTTATTAAAAACATTATAACAAGAGAAATAAAAGTAATTATGAACTTAAAACGGTTATGAATAGATTAAATAAGTAGAATATGTGTATTATAATGAAATATAGAGACACACATGACAATTCAGACTCAAGGAATGGGTTTTCATCTCAATTTACATTCTATTGAGACCCATTAGTTACAATCTAGAAATTCACTTCATTTTGATGTATATACTCTCCATTTGTCATTTAATATCATTATTAACTCATATTTAAGGTAATTTTATGTTATAATTTTAATTATCTAAAACATGGGATTTAGATTCAAATTTTCCATGTGTTAAAAGTTACCTTTCAGAATTAATTTTTATGTGATTGCTAATTTCATCCATAGAAAATAACTGTATTGAAAAATGTTTTCAATAGATTTAACCTTAAATATTAACATTTTTAGGTGAAGGATATAATTATATCCTAAAAAGTTTATATTATTTGCATACTATTTTCACTTTTATAGTTATTTGATTAATATGGGAATTATTGATAAATCTGAATATTATATTCAATAAAAATTAATATTAATAAGTGACATTTGTTTTAATTAAATAAATTATTTAAACTATGAGTATTTATTTGGATATGAAATATATGGGATAGGGACCATCTAATTTAAATGTTATTTTTTGGTGAAAAGTTAATTAATTCCCTCGACACAACTGTAGTCCCCTGGGATGAACCGGTGGGCCAAATTAAATAATTTAAAATTATTATCTTGACGTTAAATGTATCATGTTCATAAGATACATGATTTAAAATAATTATTCATTACCTTTATTTTAAATTCATTTATTATTATTATCCTTGTGATTATTGTGTCGAAAAATCTTTGTATTCAATTCATTCTAAATAAATTAAATAAATGTCATGTGTTTTTCTTTCTCCCCAAAAAATGTTTATTAATTTTTTTCTAGTAATTTTAATGGACAGTGTTATTAGTTAATAACCATTACCAATTTATTTAATCTAATAAATTCATTATTTCTTCCACTTTACATACTATTACTGGGAATTTAATCTTTCACTTAATTTTTTTCCTTTCCCCATGATATAAGTAATATAGATTTGAATGTTTTTTCAGGTATGATGATCTTTTACTTATGTAATTACTTATTTTATTTTCCCAATGTTTTGTTGATATCATGTATGTAATATGGTTTGCTAAAACTGTTCAAATAATCAATCCTTTTGAATTTTAAGCTTTTATAAATTCCTATCTAATTAAGGAATGTGTTGGATCCAAACTTCTCGGGTCTGGTAATTAAAGTTTGTATGAGAGGTGGTTTTGAAGAGATCATGGAAACAATATTTTTAAAAAATGATTTTGGGAACATAACCCTAAGATGGATTTTGATGATAATTATAGAGTAACATCCTAGAATTTATGTAAGTTACATATTATGTGAGGTATTCTAGTAATAAATCCACATAGAGATATTAAAGTAGACATAAAATAGCCACAAATGTACCTAGATGAAATTACTCTAATAAGGTGCATCGGGCCTGACTCGACATAACCAAATGCTTTAAAATAGGCCTTACTATACAACTAGTTTGACAATACAATAGGATACGATAAGGATATTTTGAATTTTCAATACAAACCATTATGATGTATTTGAATTTTAATATATCCACAAATAAAAGACACATATTATTAAGAGATTAGTTGTGGAATAAATTTTAAATTTTTTATTATTGTTTTAGTAGTTTATTAATTATAAATCCTAAAAATAATTTTATGATCTAATATTATATATTACACTATCTATAAATGGAATATGGAATAAATATTGGTATTTGTATTCATAGAAATGTAGATATTTTCCTACTAAGGAAACAAATGAAACAAGTATGGTTACTGAAAATGTTTTGGACATATTCAGGTGGCTTAATCAAGTTATGAAACGTTACGTTTCCCAGATGGAGAAAACTCTTCAAATATGATATTATATGATGTTGAATAAAATTATGCATTACATGCACCCATCTTAGGATGTACTATTGAACCAATGGGGACAAATCAATGGATTAGGTATCTATATAATATATTCATGGCATTATGATGTGGGGAATGGAGAAGGATACACTTGGACTATATTTTCTGTATGGCAATGTATATCAATAGTGTACGTTGATCCAGAAAACGATGATGGAATAATAAATAGACCGCATATAATTGAGAACCATTAAAAAAATTATCTTTAATTACTACCATCATGAGAAGGAAACTATGAAAAATATAATAATCATTAGTTTAAATAAATTTGAAGAAACAATTATTACAGAGTGTAAAGAAACCATTACTAGGTTAGTACGGTATGCTTTCGATTTTGAATATAATAAAAAATTCAAGATTGATCATTTCATTAATGGGATTATTCCAAGAATCTTAGGGGAAATTATTTCTAAAACTTATTATTAATATGATGTTATTTTTTATGTGATATGATGATAGAGAAGGAAGTTTCCAAGGCTTTTGCGTTCAAAGGGAGGCATGATAATTAGATAAAGGAAGAGAAAATGAACGATAAATTGAATTAGTGGATGATGAATTATCCCACATGTGATAACTATGGAATTAATCAATTTGGTAATTGATTATAAGGATTGAGATTCTATTATTAGTAAGGAGAAAAATGTCACGAGGTAATCTAATGCAATGGAAAATGTAAAACATTGTAAATAAGTGTTAAAAATTCAAGGATATGGGGGAAAATCCCCATTAATCAAGGGAATATAACTCAATAGAATATATGATTTCAAGGTCCATCATATGTTATTGACTCAATCCAAGTGTTATAATTTTTGAACATGTGTATTTGGATCTACAAAATATGTTTTCAGATTTTATTATTTATGATGATTACATCATATGATTTATCATATATATATATTCTTTTTATTACATTGATTTTTCATTACGGATTTGATATAATATATTGAATGGTATGAAGAATATTTATTTAGTATACAGTCAGACTTTTTGGAAAAAAACATGGATGATGGAAGGAAAAATATTAATATGTTCCTAATTTGAAAAAATGGTGTTTGGATAAAGAAATGATTGGTTTGGATTACGTAAATTAGATAGGCACTGACTACCTTGTCACTGTGTAATTATTTATTTAAAATTTGATAAATGATAAAATTTATCGAGTATACATATTTTTCATATTTATGTAATATATTCAGTAATCAATGTTTTCTAAAAATAATAAGAAGAATGGATGTTTTAAATATGGTTTCATTGTAATTAATTTTATTACCATATTCAGATGTTTGGTACGTGATGATTATAATCTACTTCATGATATTTTAGAAGATTATTATTTTAAATTTAGTGATACTCCGTATATGTTATTGTGTCATAATATATTAAAAATTTTATCTATTTATCAAATAGTGTAAGATAATCGTTGGATGGGGATTTAGAGGTTAATTAATTACTTATTGATATGATCAATAATTTTCTATTAAATTAATTGGAAATAGTTAGAAGAACAACCAAACTATAATATTTTTTGTATGACTTATAAACATATAAATACTTATATTATTATATAGTTATGAAATTTCTCAACAATATTAAAAATAGTCTTGAATAAAATCTTATTATTATCATTTTTAAGATATCAATATCCTTTCCCATAACTATTGTTAAGGAATTGTGGTCACCAATTTTCTGCAGAATATATTATCACTCACTCTTTCTCTATACGTGATTGTTATATTTTTCTTCTATACCCATGTTTCCATTTCCCACATATGTTGTCTTATTATGTAACCTAGTTATAAGACTATTTTACTTCTGTTTATCTCATATTAGGAAGTTGTTTTATTAACTCTATTAAGGATATGGGTTTTCCAAAAATGTTTATTTTAAAATATTAATCCCTTTATTATTGAGAACATTACTGAATTGTGAGGAAAAAATTTATTTATGTTGGGGAGAATGTAACACCCCCATAATTTAAAATATTTTCTTCTAGGAAAAAATTTAATAATTTTCCAATGATTTGTTTATACAAAACCCTATGTTTATTCTATTTTAGACACAAAAGAAGGGATATATTTCAATACATGGAAAACCAAGGTTATCTTTGGTTACATTCATGATTGATATTCCTCAATGGATTGCGTAACACACATGGCAATGCTTTACCAAAAAAATATTATTATAAATAATATTATTTTATATTATAATATAAAAACAAGACATAAAATATTTTGTCATTAATATTAATAATTAACTTATGAAAATATGTGGTTGAATTTATTGGTTACAATTTAATTTGAATTTAATATGAGAACCAATTGAATATAAAGGTGTTTTTTTAAGAAACATATTTTATTCTCACAATGTTTTTATCCTAATAAGTTAAATTAATAATAAATAGTTTGTGATATTATTTTAGTAAATATTATATATATTCAATCCAATAAATTTTATATTTATCTAATATATTTGATTATTATAAGTTAAGAACAAACCCAATATGTTGCATAAAAATATAATTTTTTATGAAGTTAATTATACCACCATTTAATTGTGAAACTACATTAATCATAATTTTGAATCATTTATGAATTTTAAATTAAATAATAAAATTAATTTATTAATGATAAATGTAAATATTTTCTAAAATTTAATTTTCTTTGTTTTTCGGTCACGTTACATTTTTATGAAAACTGAATAACATTGAATTTATATTCAAAACTAGTCTTTTCATAATTTGTTTATAATATTAAAATAAATTTTTGAGGATTCAAATATTAATTAGATAAATTTTCATCTTTTTATCCAACTTAATTCCGTACAACAATTTTCAAATTAAAATTTTATATAAAAACATAGCAATATTTTAAACATATTTACTTGTAAAACATGCATTGACATCCCATCATTGGGATAAAATTTAGATTAATATATTTCACTTCTGTAGTAGGAATTTTGAATGACCCTAGGCCACCCTGAGAGGGGGTGGTGTGAATCGGGGTGTCAACTTGTTCTCTTCTTTATTGGATCTTGTTCCCACGTTTGTCGGAACTTGTTTGTGTGATGGATATGAGCATGAATAAAAACATTCAAATGCAGAAGGAAAACACAACACTTTTACTTGTTTCACCACTAAGGGCTAGTCCAAGGAGCATATGCTGATAGGTTGTTAGTCTTACCTAAATCCACTAATCTGTATTGGCTGTGGATTACAAAAGTTTAGGCACAGTCACTCTGTCACAGGCACACTACCTTTACAAAGGTTCAGGGATAGCTCACTGCTTCCCTCGGGTCACTCCCATTGACTCCCCCTAGCTCACTACCTAAGGTTGAGTCCAAACTCAATTTATAGACATGATATTCTTTTCAACTGATATGTATGATGTTATTTTGTCTCTGGTTCTGCATGAGACATTGCTTTCACTAGGGTTCATAATTGATGCACTCTTGAGTTCAATGCTTCTTCTTTAGTGCAACAGATGAATGCAATAGATCCTCTCTTCTTCATGTATGCATGATATCGTGCATGTATTATTTAGATTTCCTCTTCACTTCTTATGCACACACTTGATTTTATTCATGTTACTTTTACATGTGCATGTGCATGCATGGGTGCATGCCCCTTCCCCTTTCTTTCTTTCTTGTGTGAAAACTCCAATGAGTGTATGTATTAATGCACACACACTACTTCTCCCCTTTCCTTTAATTTTTCTTCACTTGTGCACACACACGGCCTTGTGTATGTATGTGTACTTTTTCACATAACCATGAAAATAGAACCCCTTCAAATTATATGTGTGGGTGCATGGTCCTTGTGTATGGAACCCTTCTTGATGAAGTCTCGGGTTCCCTTAAACAGGGGTACGTGTGCATGAGAACATACACATCCTCTTTTGTCTTCTTTGGGGTGCTAACCGAGAGTCTTCTTCTTATTCCCCTCATAAACCATCAAAAAAGAAAACCCCTGCAATGTGGTGCACCTTGAGATTCAAGAGAGTTGTGAACCTTGAGATTCAAATAGAGGGGAGTTCTCCTTCGTGTGGACAGAAGGCTCTACGCTTCTCCCATGGCATGTGATGTGTGCTTCTTCACAGAACCAGGAGGGTTCGTGGGTCTTCATGTCACAGTGCACTACAAGGATGTGTGACACTGGATTGTGTGCCTTTCACCCAAACTTCGCGAAGCACAACGAGGGTTTAGGTAAACCATTCATGTGTCTGTGGTTCTTCTTCACACAGGGGTGCAAATATCTTCCTTCTCACAACCAAAGTGGCTCACGGATTTCCACTTCTTCACGAGAATCTTAGAATGTGGCAGGGACTTTTCTGAGGCTTGCGGTGTAGCGGCTTTTCTTCTGTGTAGAGCTTCGAACCAGGTAGTGCTCTATTTTTCAAACAGAGGCACTCGGGAATGTAGAAGCAGTCGCCTCTCTCAGCTTGGGTGCAGCTTCATTTATAGGAACATAGAGAATCTTTTTCGCATTCAAAAATACTAAAGATATGCCCTGAAGATCTCATCTTTGAATATCTGAGATCCTCGGCTCTTTAAAGCATTCAAACATGTGTTTATGATATTCTGCATATCCTGGCATGTTTCCTTTTCAAACGATCGACCAAATCTCTTCATGCATGAATTAAAGATCGCGTGTATCTTATTCAAACAATCGCACAAATATTTCCACGTGGCCTTGCAGCTCTTCTTTCTTCGGCCATCCTAGAAATATTCATATAATAGTATGCATGCACATGAAACGACGTGCCTTGTGTTCGACTTCTCCATGCGATCTCAATGCACTTAGAATGCGGATGAATGGTGGCCGGAGTGAGGAGATTGACATTCGGCCGGAGCTCCAGGATCACGGAGGGCGTGGAAATGTCACGTACGACATGGAGGAAGAAGACGTCCACGACACCGTTGGATCAGCGTGGATAGGAGATGAGCGGCCGAGATTATAACATCTCGCCGTGGAAGATCAGACGGCCAATATTTCTTCTGTGTTTTTAAGCTATAAACAGTAGCCACGAGAATATATCCCACATCGAACTGGAGGTGCGGCATCATCGTGGTAAATCTATCAAACCTCTCCAGCATCGGGACAATTAAGTCTCCTCCTCCATCCACGTTACCGACCCGTACTGTGTTCACCCAGCGAGTGAGCTCTGCGCCGACCCTCTGCCTCTCACCGCACGAGTTCACTACCATGCGCACTCTTGTGTGCTTATGCACAGCTAGCACGCCCTTGCTTCATGCGTGCTCCTCGACTGTCCTCCTTGGTTGGATATATAAATTTTTTGTAAGACAAATAAAATATAACACATGATATGTGCATGGGAATATGAAATATGTGCATGGCCTCCTTATAATCACAAACCCCTTGCCTCTCTTTCATGCCCTTTTTCTTTTTGGACTATCAAATCCAAAGAATACCTCATCATCGTCCTTTTCCATTAACGTTGGAGTTAGGAGAGACTTTTAATCATTGAAACTTCTTTGACAACAAATAAAACGTATTCCTAGGGATGGGACCAAAAATCTCCCCCTTTGTGTTTGTTGTCAATACTCAAAGTTATTCCTCAACTGAATGTGTCAATGTTAAAAGATTTGAATCTTTTCCTCCCTTTCTCTTTCTCTTCAATATCCATCTCTTTAACTTTCTCTCCCCATTATTGACTATAAATACAATGTTCATGGGAGAGAGGGTATAAATTCATACTTTAGCAGTGTGTCATCAACCATTTCTATCTAAGTCTACTTAAGCAGTTCTTAGTGTAGAAAACAAGAGGATTTAATTTAGACAATAGAGATGTCCATTATTCACTGATCATGATACCTCATAAGATGGGAACTCATATAATTATCTTCAAGGGTTTTCAACTTTTATTCCATGGAAGATAATTTCAAAGGAAAACATCCTGAAACTCCTGCACTTACTTCAATAAATAGATCAAAAACATTAAAGTAATATAAGCAGGATAAGTGTCCTTGGCAACACTTCAATCTTCTTATGTCACTTATTGAGTTTGTTACTCCCCCTTTGTAAAAATAATTTTATTTAGAGTAACCAAGGATAAGAGATTGAGAAATGAAATACCTTTTCCAATGACATGATCTTCAGACAGTCTTCAGAGTATAAGAATTTATTACCAATTGGTGTTGATATTGATTGATAAAGTTACTCTGGCAGCTTCTTCACACTTCTCAGGTTCTCCCCCTGAGAACTTGCTTCACCTTCAATACCCTACATTAGAAACTTCAATGCATGACAATTTTTAGGGAATAAGCTGGATCCTCCTTGCTTCATTAATGTGAGTAGCAAGGTTGAGATGTTCTCAACCAAGTTACTCCATATAATCTAGTCTTCATGCTTGCACATTTGAGATTCCTTTCTGGTTTTTGTGGTGGCATCATGGATCTCTTCATATTCTCTTGTTCTTTGTGTGGAGAATCTTTCTTCTGACTGGCCTTTATTGATGATGCAACATTACACCTCTTTCGGACTGCTTCTTCCTCTTGTAATAGGTTTAGACAACCTTTTTCAATGTGACCGGGCATCTTGCATCTCTCACACAAAACTTCTTTAATAAAAGAGTTGTGTTTATCATGTGGAATATTATTTTTTCCCCTTGTACTATCCTTGGCTTGAGTTTCTTCAATCTTTCTCATTCTATCCAACTCTTCAAGCCAGATGACTAGCATATCATTAGGAATAGAATTATCAAGATTGTACCTTCCACATGGCTTCTTCTGAGAGACATACCTTTTGGATGCTCCGCCCTTTGACTTTATGGCTTTAAAGTCCAAGGCATCCTTATACATCATTCCTTGAATCTTCATGGAAGAAAAAGTTTTCTGATTTCCTTCCAAGGAATCTTCTTCTTTCTTAGTTGGCTTGTGTGGTCTTCTATTCTTATCCACACCAGATATATGTTGACATAGGCATGCACCATTCTTGTGACCACTACCATTGCATACATCACAAATGTTGTCAAGCATTCCAACTCTATTTGAAGTAAACAAATGCTTCTGGATTTGTGGATGTTTCTCCTATTTCTCTAGATTTCTCCCCTTTGATATGGGATTTCTTTGTGCTTTTTCATTTGAGGGATTCTACCAACAATCCAGTGCATAATGCCCAAATCTATTACAACACCAGCAGTGACCAACAAACCTTGATCTTTTTGTATCTTATTTATAGGGTTGTTGAGTCTTCTTCTTGATATGTTGTGGGGAGTGAGCTTTTAGGTTCTTCTTCAGATCATCTTTCCTCATCCACATATGTTTGGGATTTTTTATCCAACCTGCACTTTTGGTAAAAAAAAATTAGAAACTATAGTACAGGTTGATCTGGATGATACCTTTACTTTCTCAGCTGCTTGTGATAGATCAATGAGTGAAGTCATGATCTTTTTATCACATGTTAGAGGTGATCTGACAGTAGAATCCTCCAATGAGCATTGAGTACTAGCAGCTAATGTTTCCTTCTTTTGTGAAGACTCAGTATGTGTCTTCTTAAGATTGGTAATCTGATCTTCTATTTCAAGACACTTTATATTGAGGATGACTCTATGGTCTTCAATCATAGTCATCTTTTCTTCACATGCCTAATTTCAACCTTTCAGCTTCTTTTTCATGCATCTTCACATTTTTTTTGTAACAATGAGTCTAGATCATTGTATTTCATGGACGTTTCTTCCAAATATGAATTCTTGACTTCAGTGATCTTCTTCAGCTCTCTTTCATGTGCATGAATCTTTTCTTCCAGAGTATTGCTGACTTCATCTTTTTCTTCAAGGGATTTAAGTTTTTTAGAGATCTTCATACATTCCGGAACTTTTCTTTCCAATCCCTCTTCCATATTGTTAGATTCCCTTTCCAATCGAGTTATCTCAACCTACATTGATTGGAATATGCTACAAATAATAGTATACCTTTCTTCAGGAATATCATTCAGATATGTTTTGAAATTTTCATGAAAGCATGATGTGGGGGAGTCATCCTTTCCTTTGTAAGTGTCCTCCTCTTAAGATAAGAGGGACTTCTTCATCTGATTCTTCTCTTTATTTTTCCTATTTTTCAATGTCTTGGTGGATATAGACTTTTTCTTTGAACCTTCATTATGACTTCTCTTCATGGTTGACTTTAGGAAATAAACTCAAATCTCCTTCTGAATAGAATCACAAAAGAATATCAAACAAACAGCCAACATCCCTCTGATACCAATTGAAGGACCCTAGGCCACCGTCAGAGGGGGGGGGGTGAATAAGGTTGTCAACTTTTTATCTTCTTTACTGGATCTTTTTCCCATGTTGGTAGGAACTTGTATGTGCGATAGATATGACCAGTAATCAAAACATTCAAATACAGAAGGAAAACACAACACTTTTACTTGGTTAACCACTAAGGGATAGTCCAAGGAGCGTATGCCGATAGGTTGTCATTAGTACCTTAATCCACTAATATTTATTGGCTATGAGTTAGAAAAGTTCAGTAACAGTTACTCTGTTCCAGGCACACTGCCTTTTCAATGGTTCCGGGATAGCTCACTACTTCCCTCGGGTCACTTCCGTTGACTCCCCCTAGCTCACTGCCTAGGGTTGAGTCCAAACTCAATTTATAGACTTGATGGTCTCTTCAAGTGATATGTATGATTTTATTTTGTCTCTGGTTCATCATGAGACTTTTCTTGCACCAGGGTTCAGAATTGATGCAGTCTTGAGTTCAATGCTTCTTATTTAGTGAAACTGATGAATGCACTAGATCCTCTCTTCTTCATGTATTCATGAGATCGTGCATGTATTAATTAGATTTCCTCTTCACTTCTTATGAACACACTTGATTTTATTCATGTGACTTTTACATTTTCATGTGCATGCATGGGTGCATGCACATTCTCTTTCTTTCATTATTGTATTATTACTCCAATGAGTGTATGTCTTGGTGCACACAAACTACTTCTCCCCTTGCCTTACTCTTTTCTTCAATTGTGCACACACACGACCTTGTGTATGTATGTGTACTTTTTCACATAACCATGAAAATAGAACACCTTCAAATTATGTGTGTGGGTGCATGGTCCTTGTGCATGGAACCCTTCTTTACGAGGACTCGGGTTCCCTTAAACAGGGGTACGTGTACATGAGAACATGCACATCCTCTTCTCTCTTCTTTGGGGTGCAAACCAAGAGTCTTATTCTTCTTCCCATCTTAACGCCTCAAAAAGTAAACCCATGCAATGTGGTGCACCTTGAGATTCAAGAAGATTTGTGTACCTTGAGATTCAAACAGAGGGGAGTTCTCCTTTGTGTGGATAGAATGCTCCACGCTTCTCCCATGGCACGTGATGTGTGCTTCTTCACAGAACCAGGAGGGTTCGTGGGTCTTCGTGTCACAGTGCACTATAAGGATGCATGGCACTGGTTTGGATTCCTTTAATCCAAACTTTGCGAAGCACAGTGAGTGTTTATGTAAACCATTCGCGTGTCTGTGGTTCTTCGCCACACAGGGGTGCAGATCTATTCCTTCGTGCAACCAGAGTGGCATGCGGAGTTGCTCTTCTTCGTGAGACTCTCAGAGAGTGATATGAACTTGTCTGAGGCCTGCGGTGCAGCGTATTTTCTTCTGTGTAGAGATTCGAACTATTTAGTGCTCTGTTTTTCTGATAGAGGCACTTAGGAATGTAAAAGCATCTGCCTCTCTCGTCTTGGGTGCGGGTTCATTTATAGGCACATAGAGATTCTTTTCGGCATTCAAAAACACTCATGATATGCCCTGATGATCGCATCTTTGAATAGCCGAGATCATTGTCTCTTTAAAGCGTTCAAACCCGCGTTTATGATATTCTGCATATCCTGGCGTGTTTCCTTTTTAAACGATCGACCAAATCACTTCATGCATGTATTAAAGATCACGCGTATCTTATTCAAACATTCGCACAAATCATTCCATGTGGCCTCACAGCTCTGCTTGCTTCGACAATCCTCGTAATATTCATATCATCGTATGCATTCATGTGAAACTTCATTCCATGTGTTTGGCTTGTCCATGCTATCTCAATGCACTTGGAATGAAGATGAATGGTGGAAGGAGTGTGGAGATCGACATTCTGCTGGAGCTCCAGGATCGTGGAGCGCACGGCGGTGTCGCGAGCGACGCAGAGGAAGAAGATGACCATGGTGCCGTTTGATCAGTGCGGATGAGAGATGAGCGTCCGAGATTATAACATCTTACCACGGCAGATCAGACGACCGACATTTCTTCCGTGTTTTATAACTGTGAACAGTAGCCGTGAGAAGCTATCCCACATTGAATTGGAGGTATTCCATTGTCGCGGTATATCTATCAAGCCTCTCCAGCATTGGGATAATTAAGTCTCATCCTCCCTCCACAGTAGCGACTCGTACCGTGTTCACCCAGTGGGCACGCTCTGCACCCACCCTCTACCTCTCACTACATGGGTTCACCACCGTGCATGGTCCTGTGTTCTTATGCATGGCCTGCATGCCCCTACCACATGTGTGCTTCTCGACTGGCCTCCTTGGATGGCTATATAAATTTTTTGTAAGAGAAATAAAATATAACACATGAGATGTGCATGGCCATATGAAATATGTGCATGGCGTAATTATAATCACAAACCCCTTGCCTCTCCTTCATTCCCTTTTTCTTTTTGGAATATAAAATCCAAAGAACACCTCATCATCATCATTTTCCATTAACTTTTGATTTAGCAGAGCCTTTTTCATCATTGACACTTCTTTGACAACAAATACAACTTATTCCCAAGGATGGGTCCAACAAATTTGGAAAATCATATTAAATATTTATAATCAGAAAAATATATAATTTATAATAAGTTAAACTTATTTTTTAACCAAAATTATTAGTGAATGTATTTAAAATTAATTAAAGTGATTAATAGGAATCATTGGTTAAGAAGGGACTAAAACTGAATCCTAAGGCCCAAAATGACCTAAGAAATTTTAAAAAGGGTAAATGGATATTCATATTTTTTATCATATAATCTATTTATTATAACTTGGTCCAAATTGGGAGTCACATGTCCTTGGAAAAACCATAGTGGAATTCCCTCTTCTAAAATATACATGAATGACACTTCTTCTCCACTCTAAAAATGAACTCAACCCTCCCACATGTTGACACAAATAAGGCCCTTTTATTCAACAAAAATTTCATAAATAAAATAAAAACATCCCCAAATAAGACAATAAGACTCCACATGTGTATAATTCCATCAATGGAAGCCCTATGTCATCATCCAAAATGAGTTTCCCAAAGATGCGATGACATCCTTCCTTATGATATTTTGATTTATTTTCATTCTACACCACATAAAATAATATACATGCCAAAATAAATCATAAAATATGTATAATAAATATATAGATTTGTTTTTTATAATGATTTTATAATAAAATTCACATAAATCCATCCAATGGGTAATGACCCAACTGTTTTTGTGTACGATGAACTATCGCCTCACGAAACAATGATTTTTAGTTTTCCTTTACCACCTCTCATTGTGGGAATTAAGATAGAGGCATTGAATATATATATATATATATTGAATATATGATATTTATAATTTATTTATTCCTGTGTAATTATTTAGTACGACATACCTTTATTAACTCCAATTTTTCAGAATATGATAACATAGTTTGTGGAAGTGTGGACTACCGCCTCATCAAAGTGAAGTGATTCGTTCACACTGTATAGAGAATTTTTAAAGGATTATTTTAATTAAAAATATATAACATAAATTTAATATATATTATTTCAATTACATAATTTTCGTTCTATAAACAAAATAAATCATTTTATTGTTTAACATTTTCACAAAAAAAAAGTGATAACGCTAGTGATGGACGTATGGACAACCATAACCCCAACATGATTTGAATCCTTTTACCTCAGTTTAATTATATATATATATAATAATATATTGATAAATATAATTTTAATTTTGATATAATTATAATTATAGAAAGATATAGTGTGACTTACATTCTTTCAATAATGATCCCTGCAGAATGGGAATGTTACCTACGCGTATGTATAACCTACCACTCCATGATTTTAACATTGGTCGATTTTAAAAAAAATCATGAATGGGTTTAAATTTAAAATTTAAGTATAAATATGATAAATATTTAGTTGTTTTTATTTTTTATATGTTTATATAATGAATATTTGACCATAGTTGTCTTACCAAAGTCATTTTTGACACATAAACCTAATATTCTCAAATTACCTGATTTGAACATAATTGTATTGGTATTGTTTACAAGATTATAATAAGTGAAAGAATAATAATTATAAACAAGAATTTTTTTGTGAATAATGTGAATAATTTAAATATATTTAATATTCAGGAATATAAAGACACAGGGAATGTCAGAATTTAGGTAAGGGTTTTCGTCTAAATTTATATTCCCTTGAGTCTTTTTTGTTACCATACACCAATTCACGTTATTATTGTTTATATACTTATAATATTTCATTTAATATCATTATTTTCTCATATATAATGTTATTTTATATTTTACATTGAATTGTATGACCAAATTGATTTATCTAGAATTTTTTGATGTGGTAAATGTTTACATTCCAATATTACTTTATTTTGCGACTGTTGACATCTTCAAGAGACCGTCATTTTGGAATAATAATTATTCATTGGATATTTAAATAAAAATTCACATTCTTGTGTCATTGATATTATTATTATATAATAGATATAACATATTCACATATGGTGTCCACTTTCACAGTTATTTGATTACCTATAGAATTATTGATAAATCACAAAATTCAATTCAATATAGATACATTTGGATAAGGAACAATATTTTTTAATTAAATAGGTTATTGGATATATGAATAATTATTTGGATATAAAATAAATGGGTTTGGGGCTATTTAATGATATCCCTAAGGGTTGGGGACCGGTTAATGCAAGCCCTTCAAGGCATGAGTAGCCTCATGAGATGAATCATTTGGAAAAATTACAATATATTAAACTGTTTTATCTATGGTTTAATGGAATGGTGTTACTTGGACATGTGATGTCGAATAATTAGAATTTTTTTGATTCATTTATCACTATTTTCCATCAAGTTATTTCATTAAAATATTTACGGATGCATTTCATTCCCAATTTATTGAATAAATGAAATGTGTTTCATCTTATCACCATTCCAAATTGATTGTTCCATATCTAATTATTGTAATGGACTGTGTTATTCGTTCCTTATATTTTTATTTTTATATACTCTCATAAAGTCATTATTTATTATGTTTTACTTACTCTTACTATGAATTTGAGAACAACCTTATTATCCTTACATTCCCCGTGATATGATTTATAAATATTTTAGTGATCTATTGAAGATGATGATATTTTACTTATGTAATGATTTATTATCCTTTCATATAATATTATGGTTATCATGTATGTAATTTGGTTTTCTAAAACCACTAATCTTGTTGGGACTTTTATATTTAAATGATGTATTTATGTCAATTTAATAATGTAATGCACCATCTCTAGGACTCTAGGGTCGGGTCATTACAAAATCATAGTTATTATTTTATGGAAATTTATATTGAAAACATTTTTTGGATGAAGGAAAAAATTATAATATAATTAAAAAAATATTGGAATTTTTAAAATTTCAAACAAACCATTTAGAATTAGGTATTTTTAACCCATTTTATCCAATTACACCATGGGATTCCAACCATAAATGAATTTTAAAAACCACATAATGAAAATGATTTCAAATGTAATTTATAATAAAATAATTATTTATATAATAATTGAATATTATTTTTTTTAGATATTAAAACAAAAAATTATTCATAAATATAGGTATAATTGTGGAAATGATTTATGAATTTCAATAAAATAAAATTTATCTACATAATCTTATACACTCCATGGAAAACTCCCATTAAACATGGTCTATAAAATTATCATAATATAAGTATGAAAAAATTTCATAGTATATGGAACATTTTCATTAAAAGGAAAATATTATTATGATATTAATGCGGTTAATTAAATAACTAAAAGAATGTTTTAGTATTATTTTTTATCAAAATATTTTTATCCTAAATTGTATGAGAAAATATTCAATGATACTAAAGATATTAATCATATTACATAAATAATGATTCAAATATAACAGAACATTCCTTTATGTCTGTGTAATTGTCACTTCTATTTTTTTCTTTTCACTTTTAATTATTTATACAATAGACATTTCAAGTTTTTTTAACTTACATGATTCCTACCCAATGAACATGCTATTTTTTTTAAAATGTAATATTTCAATAATCCATTCCCATAAAAATTTATTGAAGATAAAATGTATGTTTATAACCCCAATATTATTTTTAATGTATAAATTGTATTTATTTATTTAATTTTCTTATATTTTAATACATTAAACTATCTATATAACTTTGGGAAATTCCTTACGACTATGAAACCAATCATGATAAGAATTAAATGTGAAGAAAATTATTTTAAAAAATCAAACTAATATTAACCTAACATATATATATCTTCATTTCTGTAAGAATGAATAAAAATTATTTATTGTAAGAAATTACTATTCAAACACAATAATGAAAAAATTCCATTCAAACACTACGAAAAAGAGGGTGAAAATGTCTCTAAGGTTGTTTAAACATATAATCATTCATAATATTTAATTTTTTTTGTTTAACTAAAATCAACCACCAAAGTATAATTTATTCTCTTATCCAAATGATATTAAATAAATTAATTTTATTATAGTGAATATTTATTTTTGAAATAGTCAATATCAATATGAATTTTTAATAAATATCATGACAGTATATTATTTCAGTTAAAATTTTTCATTATATATATGAATAAAAAAATAAATTCTTAACCTAAAAAATATTAAACATAATATAAATTTAAAACATTTAACAAAAAAATTTCTTAACTAAAATTATAAAATTTCCTCCAACAACCACCAACCTGAAAATTGTAATAAAATAACTATAATGAATATATAATAGTTTATAAGAAGGAGTTATATTAAAAAGTTATTATATAAGGATATAAATATCATCGAATATATTGATTCTCTACTAAGGTATCTAGTATGGGCTCAATAAAATTATTTATTCCAATCTCACTAATGGTGAATGTGAATTAGTTTTTTTAAATATTTACTTATACTATTACAAAAGTTAAAATGTAGTAAAATTGTATGTGTCCAACGACACATAATAATAATTTCCAAGCTATAACCTCAACATTCAATTTTTCATATGACCCTTCGAACCTCAGTATTAAAATAAAATTATCATGGGAATCCTTTTTCATTTCTTTATAGATTCAGGGGCATTAATAATTAATTTGATTAACCTCCTCCAACTATAGAATTTTTTATTTCCTGTTATAAAATGTACCAAAATTGTATAAAATTTTATTTATTCATAGCCTAATATACTTAAAGGTCCAAATTATACGTTGAAAAAAAGTATTCCTAGTAACTGCATGATAATGTTATATAATGATGGTGGGTTTCAATGAATTATAGTGGGACACATAAGTATCAATGAATCTATGAATCCCCTATTTCATCCTCGATATGATATATTTATCAAGTATTTTTTTACTATTTATTAAATACCTTATCATTTTCATTATTTTATTTGTTTTCTGTTCAAGTATCATTATCCATAACCTATAATGATGCATATAAGATTTCATTTCACAGATAAATTAATGAGAACCAAAATAAAACATAAATATTATATGATATCCAAACCTATGTTTTATTATTTTTCTCATAAATTATACAAATACCTGAGTGTTATATAATTATTTTGAAACATGGTTCCACGATTTCGAAAAAAATATATATAATAAGTATGTACACATTTATAAATGATTCAGAAAATTTCCCCATGAATTAAATACCCATAACCTCCAAAATATAAATGAAAAATATGGGAACTGGGGAATTTTTATTATTTTAGAAAAACTTGTTATCAATATAAAACTAGAATATATTTTAAACAAATGATATGAATTATAATTAAAATTGGACTTCTATTGAAATAAACTTGATTCATTAAATATTTACAAAGTTAATAAATGTGCCACTAAAGAGAACAAAATCACTAACCCTATGATAGAAACAAAACATGATTTTGGGAACAAATACCCCAATGAAATTCCATCTGCATGTGCATCATAGAAGAGGTCCAAACAAAATGACTCAAAATACTAATGTTTAAGATGATTAGGTTATTGTTTTTTCTCTTCGGTGGAAAAATATATGTAATTACATAACAAATTATTAATGGGAATTACTAATTGAGGAGTTATAAGTGAATTTATTATCATTTAGATTTTAAAATATTAATAATATTCTAGTTTGTGAAAAAATTACAACATTATCTCATTATAAATTGAATGTTATGAAATGAATTTTATAGCGATAACATAATTATTATAAATTTATTTTTCAGATGTAATTTCCCCAAGTATGAATTACTATTTATTGCACTTATACATGATTTTGTATTCATGCTGGGAATGTTCTGATAAGACTTATCTATTTTCATTTTTCAATTCCGTACACATGATCTCAAAAATAAAAAAAAATAAGTTAGTAGGATTATTAGATAAGATGAGTGGATCTTTTTAGTTTTTATAAATAGAAGGTCATATTTCATATGAAACAAAATTTATTTCATTTTTGGATTAATAATGATTAGCGAGTATAATCTTAATAATGTATCCCATGTGTATTTGATGAATTTGACACCATGGTTTTAAAAAAATAAACTCAATAATATTTTTAACACATGTTGTTTCATTCCATTGTCTAGAATGTAGAAAAATATATTCATATTATATATCCAATCTTATGAATAATAGATTATAAAAATAAATGATACCGTACTAGTGTGATGTGTTCCTAGCAAGGTCCACTCATCTCCAGAACAGTTTATAATAAGGGAACCAACAGATAAACTCTGTATATCTTCTACACATGCACCAATAAGATTGTGACATGAGATGAAATCCATCATATCTTGATCTTCCATTAATATATCATAATATAGCCTTAAATATAACTTCAGATCAATTAAAATACTTAAATAATATAACACATTTTTATAGGTAAAAATATAAATATATACTAATTTGAATGTGTTTATAAATTACCTTTTTCCCTAACGAAACCTAGACTACACCAATTAAAATTAGTTACAACAAACTCATATTTTTATAAATTCCAAACAAATTTTTTTTTCCACTAAAAATATTATAAAATACAATGTAAAGATATAAAAATAATTAATACATTCACTTCCACCCAAATATGATCATCTAATATTTTAAAAAAGAATATTTGTTTGAAATACTAATTTTACATTATTCATTTTTGTACCTAAAAATATATAATACCTGAAATTTAATATTTCAAGTATATATTTGAAAAAATTAATAAATTATGATTGTTTTAACTTTTTCATTTTATTGTCTTATTTAAAACCTGGATGTTCAGTAACGAATTGTAATAGGCCCCGATCCATCTAAAACTATGAGACATATAAATTGGTGGCAAATCCAGAAAGACATATGGGGTGAAAATTTTAAAAATATTTCAATAGAAGTAATTCATAATCATAAAGAATTTGGGGTATAAATAAACAAATAATAATCCTAAATAGTAAAAGATAATTCATAGCTATTAAAATATTCAGTAAACACTATCTATATAATAGAACATATTTTTCTTTATGATATCATATAAAGAATGATGATTACTTTTTCTCATAATCCTTTAATGTTTTATTTAACTATATTTGACTATATTTTATGAACATTACATCATATATTATATCCATGTATTTATGTAAGGTACTTTTATCCTAGTCAAATTATTAACGATATCTCCTTTCTATAATCAATTGTAAAAATATATTTCCTGATCATTCAGTAAACTTTATGAAACTATTCATGATCCTTGTGATTATTTCCTCATCGAAAACATAAACAATAATGGGTTTCATCATGTGTAAATATACATAATGAATGAATATGAAAATTTTGTGACCTTATATCATTATACAATAAGACATACTCATAGATAGAAACCTCTAATGAAATCTAATACACATATATTACCTATTTGTCCGTCAGTTCCAATTATATATAATACTTTATATCACCATGATTGAATACAACACAATGAAATATCAATACGTGTTAGACCATAAAACATAAGAATTAGACATCTTCTATTTTTAGTCTATATGTTGGGTTTCACGATTTTGGCATTTCGTAAATTTTTCATTCATATTATCATAAATATATCATCATAACTAGGATATTATATAAATTCTAAATATAAAATATAATTCAAAGTAATTAAAATGTAAATTATGTACATAGATGTAATAAAACTCTCATGGTATGAAAAAATCATATATAAATATATATATATACTTGATTTTTTTAATATTAAAGTATTAGTCAGGTTTGATCTAGGAAACCTACTATCCAAGAAATCCCAATTACAATATATCAAACATTATATCACATATAAATTTGGATAAAATATTAGATTAATTATTCATCTAACAGATGATAATAAAAGCTTGGACTTCCAAATATGACATTTTGGATACACTATTTTTTTGATAACATTCTATTGAAATTGATTATATTTAAAGGAATGGAATTTATCCACACCTGATGACTGGGATTCATATATCATGTATAACTATTATTATATTTTCATAATATTTATTGTTTTGAAGAAATGGCACTTTGTATTAATACATGTTCATTAAAAAATGTATAACTAATTCAACTATATAAAAATCTAAAACATTAAGGAATTTGATGAATTGGGTATCTTGATATATTATCATTTTACCACACTATCATATATAGCATAACATCAACACTAATTCTATTTGGCCCCTCGAATGGTTAGTTTAATAACCACTCAATAACTGTCACTCATTATGTCAATGTGTGTGGAAAAATCCCTTTTACTTTCTCAAGTATTACATGGTAGTTTGAATTTCATTATTATGTAACTCAAGATGATTTTTTAATATGATGATATGTGTATATGAAATATTAAATCTAGTCCCTTGGATTCCATATCCTCAAGATCATATCACTGTAGTATATAGTGTTATACTCATATTTTATTGACCATATCATTCATAAATATATAAACCTACAGAAATCTATGTCATTTCAAATAAGGAATAATTACATATTTATTTTTTATAACATTATCTTTTCAAAAAAACATCAAATTATGCACATTTACCTCATTTAGCCATCCCATATATCAAAAAAAATATATTTCATTATATTGAACATTGGTTTCAAAATTAATTAATTTTTGAGGACCTATTGTTTTATCACATACATCTTTAATAATAAGACAATTATTTTTTCCCATATTTTATAATCATCAAAATAGGAGACCAATGGGGCTCCCATTGTCTATATATTGACATAAGGAAAAATAATCACTACATTGTTAGATGTATTAACAATCGATAAATTGATCTATTTAACTTGTTTTCAATATATTTGATTTTCCTAACCTTTCTGATTATATATAATATATTTTTTTTCTGCTTCCATTTAGGAATGAAATTTGGAAAATTAATCTATTGCAATACAATAATGATGTAGTTACTATATTATTCAAAAATCTAACGTATTTATATATCAATAATGGAGAATAGGTTTCCTCATGGTCAACATTTGTACTTTTATAACAACATTAAACAAAAATATCTGCTTTATAAGTACAAACATGACCATCTACATCTGTATAGCTCATCAATGGCCATTTTACCCCATAAAGATTTTTATTACCTAGATATATAACCAAAACAATGATGTGATATTTGTATATTGAATATTTTTCTAATTTCATATTTAAAATCTTTTTATGGTTAATTTTATATTATTTTCATTCATTTATGATATATGACTATTATTCATAATAAATAATAATACATATAACATAGTTATTAAAACCCCATATCTCTTTTGATTTAACTTTCTTGTGAACTATGCACATGTTTTATTTTTCTAACAGTCTACTATGAAAGATATTAATCTGAAACATTTTTATGTATCCTAAGACATTTCATTATAAAATTGTAACAGTATCTCAATATTCTAAACAAATATTATTTCCACCTATATGAATTTATTATTTTACATGAATATAACTTTTTATTCACTGGTATTTATTAAATATGGTTTTTAATATATTAATAATTCATATAAAAATAATTCATATTCATTTTATTTATGTTTTATTGAAGAATATTTTTAGTTGAATTATACATAAAAATATATTTAACTCATGATATATAAATTTGAAACATAGTTGTTTTATTTATATTAGATGTAATATGATATTCCATTTTCTATTTTAGTTGTCATACAACTAATAGTTAATGGATATATTTGAGAAGCATATCCCAAAACAGAAAATAGAAGACTTTCAATACATGATATACACTTCATAGATTTCACAATGATAAAAAAGGTGTATTTTATCGTTATAATAAATTCATGTCTTTGATTCTTATATGAAGTATGATTTTTAGAATACATTACTCACTATATATTATGATTATTGAATACATGTTCCAAATCTAAGTTAGATTAACTAACGAAATAATTTATTATCATTTTATAATCATTATGTATTGCATCACCTTTATATTCATTAAATAATATAATATAATCACATGGATCATGAATATTTATTTCTTTCATATTCCTTAACAATATCACATGAATTTATTCATGATTTTAATGATTTATGGATATTTCACATTAAATTAAAAATATATTATATTTATAACATCATGAATAAAATAACTTAAAATACATATGTTTTTATCTAAAATGAATAAAAATATTCTTCATGGAATATCATTAATATTTTATTTTTGGTTTTATTAGATTATTTTTTATATTTCCTTGACGAGTAATTTTTTTACTCATATTTTTTATATTAATCATTATGTAATTACATATGACTTAATTTATTCAATTATATTTAAACTATATTACATGTATTGTATAAAAACCTATTTATTTCAAAAAATGAACAAAAATTTAATTGTTTATATACACATCACAGAATCTATTAATTTATTATATTATGGTACCTAAAAATAGGTTTTTAGTAAAAAACCATCAACTAGGAAATCAATAATTGATATTGCTTCAAGATAATGTTGAGTTAAAATCTATAAGAAATAATAATATGTAATTAAAAACTATTATATTATTTTATCACCAATGGATTATGTATTTGGATAATAATATTTGATCTATAAAATGGATATAATAAAAAACAATCAAAATTAGAATGATATATTTATTGATTAACAGACATGATCTTGAATCTTATTCTGAATTCTTTTTAAATTCATTGTAATTCAAAAAATTGTTTCCTTTCATGAAATATATAATAAAATATCCACATTCTTAAATATATAAATCCCAATATTTATTATCAGTGAGGAATGTTATAATGGTTTCTTTAGGCATTGGTACTTCATTGTCTATTTAGTCATCCATTCCATATTATCATTGATATAGATTAATGATTTTTCATTATTTATATCCTTATAAACAGGAAAAAAATATTCAAAATATATTTGAGTTTTTTCACCATAATATTCGAATTATATTTATAAAAAACTATAGAAATTGGGTGATAATAAATTATGTATTGTATGTATGGATATATAATTTTTTAACTTGAATCAGATCCCAATAAGTAGATTAATGTACACCACCATGTTGAGTAACTAAAGAGTATCATTAATTCAATAATTTATCTTCTACATATATAGTGTAGCTACACTATCAATAGATAAATGTTTCTAATTCTACTCATCGACTTATTAGTTATTTCAAAACATTTCATAATCGTCCATATACTCATGTTTCATTTAGAACTCACTAGACATTATTGACAAGATGATAATGTATTCATCAAAATCACATTCCAAGGATACTGTATAATAATACTTCTCATCCTAATATGACAATTGATATGAATTATTCAGTAGCTAGGACTCAAAAAGCTGAAATTTCCCATTATATCATAGTACAATGAAATAATCAATTTACCACGATTAGAAATTCATGCATGTAAAGATATGATAATTTTCTATATTTTTTCATCGTGATATTTGGGTAATAATATATTTTTTAAATAGTAAAACCTAACATGATTGTTCTTTTTCAATTATTTAATGTGATTTTTAATTTATTTATTTATTTAAATCAATTATAACTATTTTATTCAAATAATTGTTTACCTCAAAAAATATTTTTGGAATATACAGTTAATTTAATATTTGATTGGGAATGGATCATTAAAAACTCTAATTATTTAACATATTATTTAAACCCCTCCACTAGTAAATAAATAATTTAATTTTTTCTCTCGAACTACATTCAAAAATATCAACATTATCTATAGAGTCTTGTCACATATCTAATATGGAATTAGCTCAGATTTACTCATAACAACCCTCTCGAATTATATTGTCCTCCCTCTAGGAAGACTATCTCTTCTATTAAGGCCCTTTTCCAGCATTATGAGGAAGTGGCTGGTCAAGCGATCAGCTGGGATAAATCCTTCATTGTTTTTGGCAGGGGTGTTACAAATGGGAGGCAGAGCAGGATTGTTAGATCTCTTGGGGTTAAAAAAGGATCCATCCCTTTCCAATATCATGGCGTTCCCTTATTCTGGGGAAGGGTGAAGAGGCAGTATTTGGAAGGGATTCATTCTGGTATTCTGAACCATCTTGCTAGCTGGAAAGGGAAGGCGATGTCCATGGCTGGGAGGATCTGTCTTGTCAACTCAGTGATAACATCTAAATGTGTTTATTCTTTCTCCTTATATCGGTGGCCCATGGGTCTCATTAAAGAGTTGCAAAGTCTGATCAGGAATTTTATCTGGACAGGGTCAATCCATGAGCGCAAACTTATTATTTTTGCCTGGAAGAATTGCATCAAGCCTGTCGATTTTGGGGGTCTTGGGATCAAAGACCTCCGGAACATTAATGATGGGCTCATTGGGAAGTTCACCTGGGGTCTAATATCCAAAGAGTATTCTGGCGATTTCTTAGGTAACCGTTTCAGGGACAGGCTATTGAATGGTTACAAATACTACCTTGCTTCATCTGTTTGGGCTGCTATCAAATGTTCTTTTATGCAGATTATGAATGACACGAAATGGTTGGTTTGTCGTGGTTCTAATCTCAATTGTTGGACCACAAACTGGCTTGACAGGCCACTCCAAGACATTATGGACATACCCCCTGGTGTTGGACATTTCTCCATTGCTGAATTTATTGCTAATAAGCATCTTTTTGACAATATGATACCTCCTCAGGTGGAGCTGGATCTTCAGGAGTATACTTTCATGGACTCTGACACATTGATATGGCAGCACAATAGGAATGGGCAATTTACCAGTCGGGAGTACTATCAGCTAGCATGTGGGGGCTCTTGTAACCCTCCGGTATGGCTCAAGAAATACAGGTCCTCTTTCATTCGGCCCTCTCGCTTCCTTACTATATGGAGGATTTGGAGCAACCGAATCCCCACTCATTACCAGCTTAAACGGTCTGGATTTTCTTTTGCATCTGCTTGTTACTTATGCATGTGCGCTGAGGAAGATGTTCAACACCTGTTTGTGGAGTGTGATTATGCCAGGCGGTTGTGGGATTATATTGGCGCTTTGTTTGGGATACAGGTGCACTGGACAACGGTGTTAGAACTCCTAGAAGGGTTGTCCGTTTTCTGCTGCAGTGAGCAAGTGCAGAATTTCTTTCTTGTGGCTGGTGCGGCTGTTGTTGCAGCCATTTGGGCGGCTCGTAATGCTGCAGCTTTTGAAGGCAGGAAGGTTCCAATTCGGGATGGCATGATGGCGATGCATCAGGAGATTTTTTCTGCCTCAAGGGTCCAATCCTGGGTGATGTCCAACACTGTTTCCGACCTGCAGATTATGCGCGCACTTGGGGTTTCTGGGCAGCCGCGGAAACCGAAAATGTGTAGGTATATTCGCTGGATTCCTCCGATCAGTCCGTGGCTGAAGGTTAATGTGGATGGAGCTGCTTCCGGTACACCAGGCCCATCGGGGTGTGGTGGTGTTTTTCGTACGTATCGTGGCTTTGTGAAAGGATGTTTTTATCACTTCACTGGCGTTGGGGTTGATTTTGAAGCTGAATTATGGGCGATTGTTCATGCGATCAGGTATGCGGTTTTCTATAATTGGAACATGATATGTATTGAATCAGATTCCCAGCTTGCGGTCCAAGCATTACAAACACGAACGCGGAATGTGCCTTTGTGAATACTCCCAATGTGGGTTGATTGCCTCAAACAGGTTAGTCAAATAAATCTAATTGTTTCGCATGCTTATCGAGAGGTCAATCAGGTGGCCGATGCTCTGTCCAAGAAGGCAATCATGGCGGCAGACATGCTATGGTCGTTCACGATTCCTGCGTATTGCTCCTCGCTGGTGGAGGCGGATATGTGTGGTGTTTTTCACTCTCGGTTATGTAATACCCCTTTTGTTTCCTAACTCTTTCGTTTCTTTTGCTTAATAATATTTTTTGGGACCGGTTTTGGCCGGATCCTGGATTTGCGTGGTATATTGTCCTCCCTAAAAATACTTAATTTTTGTTATAATTATTTATTCCAATTGAATGATAATATTATTACTCCCCAATAAAATGAGGATTCCTCATATATGGTAGATGAGCACCCTAAAAAATATTTTTCATAAATATTGAGTTATTAAATGGTATAATGATGTAATATTTTTTGAGATATTTTTAACTCTATTGATTTATTCCTAAATCAAATATCATTAATTTTATATTTATATTTATAATTTAACCACTTTTGCATTGTTAAAATTTTGTACATATTGATAATTTATCATATGTTTATTCAATTTTTTAAAATCATGTTAATTATTCTATGTTACTACATTTGATCAATACATTCAAACAATAATTAACGCATGAAAAGACAAATAATCATCTACATGATCATGAATTGTTTAATACGTTTAGATTTATTTAGGGGATTATGAATTGAATTGGCCTATATAAAATCTAAATAGGTCCTAAAGCAACTATAAATTTTTTACCCATCATGAAACCCCCCATTATTATTAACATAATACCTTGTTTTATATAATATATGACACACAACACTAAACCTAAATTAAAAAAAAATATTTATATTTAAACACACCCATTATAATATAGTAATTAAAAAAGAGGGAATGAATAGTATTAACTGATTTATAAAATGTTTATATAATTTCACAACACTATATATATTTTTACATAAAATGGAAATAAGTAATCAATATTTAATGAAGACATATATTAATTAAAAAAATTAAATCAAAATGATTAAATTTTTATTCTAAAAATTTTAGATATTAATTTATGTATTTTTTAAAAAGAATATTCTATACAATAATTTTTTTATGTCATGAAATTAAAATTATAGTGGGTTCAATTTTCTAGATTTTTTTAAATAATTGATTTTTCATTGAATATTGAAAATTAACTATTTTCAAATAATATTATTTCATTTCATTATATTATGTTAAATAAAAGTATAATTATGAATTATTTATTTATTAAAGATACATATTGATGAATTTTTTCAATAATCTAATTAATTTCAATACAACTAGTAATTTTCATGATTTTTGGATAAGCTTATTTTTAATCTTAAATTCATGGTATTCCTCATTTTTTATGTTATAATTATTATCAGTTTTTATTTATTAAATAACCTATCTTATGGGGGTAATTATCTTTAATTTATCTTATTTGATATTTATATATAGGAATTATTTCACCATAAAAATAATATTTCTAGTAATATTGTTAATATAAAATCATCTATTTCCTGAATAATGCATTTCATGAAAAATAGATGACATTTCCGAGTGTTTTATAGGATTAATTCTAAAATAAATTCTAAAACAATGTGAATGGAATTTCATAAAATTGATAAAATATTATGAATTATCATATTTAATATAAGTTAGTAAAGATAGCTTAATTTTTTCATAATGAATAATAAGAATAAGAAAAACTGAATAATTCAGTTAATGTTAACATGAGGATCTATATGTTACATTTTCTTGTGTTAAAAATAACATTCCACAAAAATGAGATTTATATTTTTAGAATTTTATTTAATATATAGAATCCTTTGTTCTAAATAATATTTTTTTTATCAATTTTTTAGTCTTATAGGATAAATTGCCTAGATAAAATCCATTTACCAGGGTGAGAACTAAATTGTTTAGAGTATTTAATAATAAAATAAAAATAATATCAGGTTTCAGGAATGGTTATTTTAGTATTATTGGTTGTTTTTAATAACCTTATCTTTCCTCTGATATACCGTTTTTCAATTTTACATAAACCAACCTTGAGTGTGTATTCTTGTTGTTGAATATTTTTTAATTTAAAAAATTGTCACTCCTTCACATTTATAAAAGGATTCATACTATAATCTTTTAATAAAAATTAAAATTAATTTTATATAAAAAAATTCCAATCAAAATACCTTTCTTAATTTCCTTCCAAAAAGAATGTCTTTTTTTAACAAGTGTAATCATTCATAAATGAGTGTTTTGCCTTATTTATATTTACATATCCAAAAAATATTTTTAATCCAAGAAGATCTAATATAATAAATATATTCAATATACTGATATTTGGTTAAGATAATTTCATAACATATATCCATGTCCTCTTCTATCAAATGTAAATGAATCCACCGTTTACTTGTAAAAATTACTACCTCCTAGTGAAATAATGTTATTAATTTTACATCCACACCTCAAATGGGTATCTTTTATGACATCCCCCCAAATTGGTTTGTGATGGTAAAAGTATATTTCTTGTCCTTATGTGACATCCCCAATATGCTAATTCGTAGCAATAAATTCCATTTGCTTAATTAAATGTTGTGGGATTATATAACCATTCCAAAAAACAACCAACCGAATAAAACACTTCATATCACATTATATAAATGAAATATAAAAAATAAATTCCATTTATATCAACAAAAATTATATACATTACAGAAAAATACTACAAAAACAACAAAACTAAATGACAACCACATAACCCCAAATCTCTAACAAGCTATATACTCTAACTCCACAAACAACACATGTATCATTAAGAACCACTAGAGAAGACTGATACTATACATTTTATCATGTCTTAATAAACAACATCTGTAAAAGAACCCAAGTTACAAATAAATGGTAAGTAATAAATCTCCCTAGGATTTTAAAAAATTAATTCCCTACTTAGGACACTATTATAGAACATGTTAGTACATTCTTATAAATAAATATAAGGATAAAAATTAATGAAAATATTATATTTGAATATAAAACAATATCCATGTCAAAAAGTTTTGTTATGTAAATCTAATTTCCAAGGAAAACAACAAAACAATAATACGAAACCTATTCACATGTTCTATTTTGTAATTATCCATTATATTCTATATATCCATGCATCTTAGCATGAATGTTACCTAGAACTCCATATACATGTGAGTGTTGAGTCATCCTTTAACTAATACTTCACATAGTGAACTATTGGTTGGGGGAATTTCCTAACAATTATCCATACCATTAATTATGGGGGAGACTTCTTAACCTTAATCTACACTGAAAGCACATGAACACACAAATTGTTTTTCAAAACCAATTCCAAAACAACAATCACATCAATTTTAATAAAACCATAATTTTATTGAAAAACATTCAAATGAATCCCTTTAATAAAACAAAACATTTATTAAAAGAAATTTTCCTTGAATCAAATCCAATCAATCATTTTAAAATCATCCTTTTAAAATCATTTTATCAATTTCACATTCAACAAAAATTCATAATTTCAATGATTCTATAAACCGTCACTAAAGTGGTTTGCTAAAATAAATTCACATCAATTTCACTACTAATTTCAATCCAGAAAACAATTTGAAACAAATCATTCATGTTATATATAGAGGAGTTTATATAGAATCCACATTCCTTCTAAATATAGAAAAAATGATAGACCTCATGGGAAATATCAATGAAAACATATTGAATATGAAAAAAACACCTCATATCTCTTACCATAACATAAAAAGACAAATATATTAATATTTAGAAAAAAATACAATTGAAATGTCTGTAGAAGATGTTAATACAAGACTCATAGATATGGGTGGAAGTTGATCTATGTAAAACAAATCAAAATTACAAAGATTGATGACTTACTGTGAAAATTCGGCTTTAATGCACCAAATGAAGCCTTTATATCACCTCATGATCAATAAGAAAATCCTGTAATTCCTTCGGGGGGAGAAAAAATTGAGTTAGGACCATTTTTTTAAAAAACATATAGGGTTATTTTTTAATACAGACTTGTATCTACAATTTGTAGATCTTGTTTTAATCTATTCATGGTTAGTCTCATAGTTAGACAAAATGTTCACTTACTATGCATAGGCTTAGGTCTCAAATAGGAATTCACATAGTTGGATCACATGATTAAAAAACCATGCCATATCCATGAAATATCCTATTACCCACTTTTCATGGTTTCCATAAGGAATCCCACAGGGTTTTTTAAAACCATGTTCCTACACATGGGCCTCCCCCTTATCACCTTTTTCATTATGCATGGTTTGTTTTTGATGTTTTTCATATTCTAAAAACATTGCACCAACTGTGCACCCATTAAAGAACTCCAGAAACATTACGAATATCTGCCAAAACCACCCAAAAATCTCCAAAACACATTATATAATTATAAATCGAAATGAAATGGTAATTTACTTGAAAATGGGGGTGATAAATTCTCACCACCAATAGCCATTATTTCCTTAGAATGGAGAAAACCATGGGTGTCCCAATAGTGTTTGAAACATTTTTCGATCATTTCTTTCTCACATACGCATGTCTCCCCCTAAATCTGACAATATTTACATACAACTCACACTATATATATTATTTTTCCATGAATGAATTTTAGTTTCAAATCAAAAATCCACATCAGGATATATACCAAGGAACAATCCATATCTAGTTCAATGTGATACCATCGAATCACATGGTTTGGATCAAGATGATACATCTTCAACTATGATACATGAAACACATTCTGAACAACACTATACCATGGGTGAAATTCCAACAGACATTCCATCTCACTAACCTGTTCATTTATCTCAACAAATCCTTTTGATATAGGAGATATTTTTGAGGTTTCAAAAAATGTCAATGTACCAACCTTGGAGATATCCTTAAGAACATATGATCTGTAAACATGAATGGAATTTTCTATCAAAGATGATCCATATATAATTTATGATGACTCTAATATATATCAATACATTCTTATGATCTACATATTTATCTTTTAGTTTCTTGGGCAAGGCTATGCCCAATGAGTAAAATCTTACCCATCTCCACACAACAATGTGAAGAGTACAAATGATTCCCATATAGTGCACCAAAATGATCCATATATATTGAGGCTTGATAACAGGTGTTATATGAGAACTTTACTAATTGAACACGATCATCCCATTAGACACAACAATACATTACATGATCTCAATATATAACTTCCAGTATTTTTATTATTCTTTTAGATTTCCCATATGTCCGAGGATGATATGTCGTGCACATGGTCTACTAAGATGTAATACGTTTCTTATGTATTTCTCAAAACAAAATATAGAACTCATATATCTTTCAAAAACTATCAAAACTAATACATCATGCCTCTTTACCACCTCTTGGATGTAGACATTTGGAAATTCCTTCACAATATGAGATTCATGAATAGTGATGAAATGAACAAAATATATGCACCTATACACTATCGAACATATAGACTAGTGTTTTTAAATCATTATTTAGGAGGAATTTTAAAAATCCATTTCTATCTACTCCCATTCCCAAAAAGGAATTAGTAAATTTTGTGACATAACTGATGGTCACTAATGCTCTGCCTTATCCTTCTTTCATCTTAATCATCTCAAAACAAACTCAGCCACTATCATTTTCATATTATTCCAACAAAAACATTGTATCCAGAACATTATAATTCACTTTTATTTCATGATAAAATAACAATATTGAATGGTGGTAATAATAAAGAAGTTGTTTCAAAAAATATATAGGAATGATCACCTGATTTTTAAACCACAAAACTGAAATCTCATCGAGCGCCAATCCCTCAATTATCTCTCCATGATTGAGTTTTAAACTAGTAACCACACATTCTATATCAAATTTATCTGAATGTTTAAACATATTTACCAAATTTAGATAAAATGATATTTGAATGAAATCCACGACTTCACCAAGGTCATCACATTCCATGTGAATATGGGAAATAATATACTTCAACTACCACTCATCTGATGCTTCTTTTCCAATTAGGAATATGACATTCAGACTAATTCTCCATCAACAAAATTTTCTATTCCTGGTGTCTAAATAGATTCAAAGCCAAAAATTTGGAGATACTCAATCCATTATCTTTTCCTCACATTCAAATCCAATTTTGATATAATAAATTTAATTATTCAATGATCCATTAACACTGTGAATTTCTCAACAAAGTGTTAGTGATTTGAAGTCTCAAAAAACTTTAATATGAAAGATAACTCCAAATCATGTGTTGGGTAGTTCATATCATGTAACCATAACATATTTGATACAATAGAAACAATATGACATCCTTACCTGATAACGCATCTAAAATGGGATCTCAAAGAATCACAATACACCCTTTACCTTTATCCGGATTTTGGAAAAATCATGATTGGGGATGATGAAAGGTGAACATTATGTTCCCGGATAAACTTATATAATTATTCATTCTATTGGTATATAAAATTTTTATTTGTAAAAGCTGTTATAGGTGAACATAGACATGTAAAATCATGATCATACATCAATAATAATCAGAAGGACTAGAGAAACTCTCTCTCAAGAAAAAAAATTCATTAGTCGTTTTCAAGTGATAAAAACTTCTATCAATATAGGTCCATAAGAATACCTCATTCAGAGACTAGATGGTCATGGAAACATACCTATTGTATCAAAAAAACATTGATAGTTTCTTATTCAAATGATTATCACTCAATACTCCCAACACTATTTATAGGTTTTTCATATGCCCAATACTTTTACTTGAATACAATAATATGTCAGGCACAAACACCACCACCAAAAAATCTTTATATCACTGAAATATCTGATTGATTAATTACATAAAGGCTTATAGTGAATTCTTAAGACTGAAAGGCATTATCACATGATCATAATGTCCATATATTCTTTTAAATGGTGTCTTTGGAATATCCTCAATCTAAATCAGCGATTAGTGATATCCTGAATACATGAAAATCTTTAAAAACAAATGATCTCCCCTAATGGATCAAAATGACCATCAATTCATGGAATTGGATACATTTTCATCATCACAACATTATTATCCTTACAATAATCCACAAATATATGAATATTTTCCACTTCCTTTTCCACAAATGACATTTTTGGTGCCCGTGAAGAGAATCTAGGTCAACTAAAAATATTAATTTCAGTATCTTCCAATAGCACAATCAATTTACATAATTCTATTGGCGCCATTCAATATTATTGAAGGTAAATTAGAATAATACAAAAGAGAATAATACTCCTAAACTTCACATATCTCATATGGGTAATACCTATGTAAATATTAGAAAAAACATCAAGAAATAGATCAACATCTACTAGAAAAATGATATTCTCATTCTCTTCCATTGATCCAAAAATCAACATTTCAAACTAGAAATAAGTTCATTCAAAATATTATCTCCAAAAAATCATATTTTACATATTATTACATTCTGGTATCCTTGAAATAGATTCCTGATATAATCTTCATTTGTAAAAATGACCATTCATGTATAATAGTCTATGTGAGTCTTAATCATCATCAACCAATCCATACCATTGCTAATGTCATAGATATACCTCTCCAACATTGAGAAATACCATATTATATAATCTCCAACAACTATTATATAACATTCTCTACACAGAAAGGATTTTCATTCTCTTTGAAAAAGATGAGATTGAATTTTTAACATAGAAGTCATCATCTAAACATTTAATGTAAGAAAATAAATTTTATAAGAAGAAATAAAGGAATGGGATGCACTGATTTCATACAAATATTGTATAAGGGTGACATTCTATGTAATCGTAACTCTCACTAATGATGGTATTGACTGATCAACCACGATAACCTGCTCATCTCAATATAATTGTTTGCTCAATAACATTATTCCATTTTTTTTCTATTGAGATTGCTCTTGTTGGGGATTCATGGTATTTATAGAATCTCCATGGATAGCGCTATTATGTAGAAGAGAGAGATTCTATTTCCCTTTCCTCATTAATGAATATCATAGTAGTGACCCCTAAGAAGTGTCTCCAACACCTGACCTTGGAGCACTACAAATATTTTACTGAATATACCTGATCTGATTGAAATTGTGTCATGATCTATGTGGTATATTACACTCTAACATCATGTGGTCAAACTAAACATATTTTGAACATCCAAAATTGTTCTTGGGTCTTTGAGGAAGGTTCTCCAATCTTGTAATTTGATTTTGATCCATACTCCCACCTTAGATATAAGAATCTCGATTCCACTTTCTCTGCATATTAGTGTTCTCCCCATTTCACATTGGTATCATCATGTTTCCACCACCCATATCTCCTAAGATAATAATATATCATGATTTTCCCTATTGGTGATCTCTTTATAATCAATTATATAGATCAAGACAATCATCAAGTGGATTTCCTAAAATCATCCCCGATTCAAAGATGTGTCCCTTCAAGGATGCACTCGCAACAACATCGTGTGAAAAGAGAACTAAATCAATGAATTTAGCAATGTACTCCTTGTGAAAATGGTTTTAATACTTCAAAATAAAGAGGTTCATAGTTATTCAAATTATATATATGAGGAGAGATTAAATTTTTGAACAATTATTAAAAATACCCCAATATAAGGCCTTCATATGATGTATCATAAACCACTAAATCCCACCACCAGCGTGAAATATATTCAAACATATAAGTTTCCAGCATTGCATTTAACATCATTGGCATGTCAATGAAATTGATGATTTGATTTATCCTATAAATCCACAAATCTAACTTTTTAGTTTTATAATCACCATGAATGATTGGTGGATTATACTTCTATACTTGGACAAAATAACCCAATTACATTGGTTCATCCCTCAGAATCCCTCTTTCAATAGCTTGTAATTTAATGAAAATACTTTCAACCTTTTTTTCATTCACCTATAGCTCATGTGAAACCAAAATTTCAGTATCTTCATCTAGTTGGTTCACATTCTGCCTATCAGCTTCCATTTTATAAAAAAACAACAAATTACATTATAGTATGCCTTAGTAAATGAAGTATTAGTAAATTTAAATTCAAAAAAATCATAATTATCACAATAATTATTCCCAAAATTTTACACTTTTATATATTTAGGATTTTTTTTAAAATCACTATGATTTTGAAAATCCATCCAATTTCAAAATAAAACATACATGAAATTTTCATTATAAAACATTTGGAAACATTTTAAACCATTTTAAAAATTTTAATAACTTTTCACCCATAATCATAAATCATCACTCAAACTATAATAATCACTCCAAGTGAGAATTCAATTATATAGTACATGTTAGGATCATTGATTTGGATCAACCCATGAAAATGAGTCTCGACTTCCTAAGAATTTCTCCAAAATATTTTTTCCCAAATTACTTGTAACATGAAGTTCAATATAGAAAAATAGTTATGCCTTTTTATTCTCTACATTTCATGTTCCGAAAATACAAATTGTTTCTATGATCATAATTCATTATTAAATAAAATAAATTGTCAACTCCATGACTGAAAACTAATACCCAGTCAAAGACCACATGATCCTGAAATATATATGTAAGGAGTAAGCTGATACAATTTAAAAAATCCCTCACCTCCTCATTGTATTATGAAGGAAGAAGGATATTAATTGGCTTTCAGATAAATCCCTATGTTTCGAAGGCTGGAACTAAATGCCAAGAACTTCATTAAAAGTTGGGCTAAAATTTAACTATTAAAAATAAACCAACCAAAAAATTATTCCATAACCAAATAAACCATTGAACAATGAATAATATTATTGAAATAAAACTCAAGAAATAACATTATTATCAAAACCGACTACAAAGGGAACCCTGACTAAAGTCTATAAAACCATGAAAACTAAAAAAAAACCTTATAGATCTAAATCTCCAACATAATCCATGATCCAAATCCATAAATAGACGATGTACAATTAAACAAAAATAGATAAGTGTGATACATTACCTTTTACAATGTCTTGATAAAAAATCTGTAAATGTTCCAATGTGCCAAAGTAGGGGTGAGTAATGAAATTGTTTAATCATTTACCAAAGTACTTCCCAACTCAGAAAACTAGGATAGAATAGGTTAGGAAATTAAAATAAAATAATTTATATAAATTACATAAAAAATGATTATATCAAAATAAAAAACAACTTAACGGTCAAAATTTATTCTCAAAACCAACAAAATTTTAAGCTAACCATCAAATGTGTATGTTAAAAACCTTTGACATGTTCCATTTTGGAAGAATCTATTCCATGGAAAATATCCACCCATCCAAACATAATTGGATCTTGGACCTCCTTATACTCACGAGTTGTGATTCATCCATTCACTAAGTAATTACTTAGTGATCCATTTGACATGGGAAATCCCTAAACTTTTTCCATCACACTAATAATGGGGGAGACGTCTTACCCTTTGTTAATCCCGAGTACACATGAACACACACAACAATTATACCTAAACCAATTCCAAAACAATTTAAACTATTTTAATTAAAATATACATGAATTAAAAACCATTCAAATGAACCATTTAAATAAAGACACATTTTATTTTAAAAAACTTTTCCATGCAATAAAACAAAACAATGATTTTTAAATCCCCATATTAAAACCAAGATACCAATTTCACATTCAAAAAAAATTACCAATTTCTAGAAGTCCACAAACTATCACTAAAGTGGTTTCCAACTATAATTTATATTCAATTAAACAACTAATAGGTTTCCTAAATTTTTTTATGTCAATCCATCATGTTTTTAAAATAGTAGTCGAGAGTGAAGCCACCTACATTTGGAATATGTTGAAAATAATGAACTATATGAAAAACATCCATGAAGCTGGGTTGAATCTCCAAAAACCCATCATTATTATCTTAACTAATATAAAAAATTGAAATATTATAATATTTCAAATAAAATACATTATATATATTAATAAAATATGTAAATCTTAAAACCCCTTGTAGAGTAGTAGATGTTGATTAATGGGAAACCATGAAAAACTACTATGAAAAATAACATACCAAGAGAATCTGGCTTCAATGCACCAAGAGAATAATCATGATCACCACTAAAATCAATGGGAGAAGACACTACATACATTATAAGGGTAAGATATTGATTAAGGACCTTTTTGGGGAAGAAACATGGATTTTTTCTTAACCCAAACATAGACCCACAATTTAGGGATGTTGTTTTTAAAAATCACATAGTTAGTCACATAATTAGACAAAATGTGCGCTATGTATACACCAAATACTATCTCAAGGGGTCTTATAATGGTAGGGTCACACTTTTTGAGAAGCCATACTCCATCATTGCAAAATCCCAATGTCCCGCATTCCAATTCTTCTCCTAGGATACCATATGCTTTGGAAAAATTGTGTTCCTTCTCAGGCACCTTCCACATAGCTAATGCATCATTACGGATAGTTTCTTGTAGGTGATCATGGTTTTCACAAACCTTGATGTAACCATGTACCCTTATAATATCCCTAAAAACATTCAAAACCTCTTCCAAACCCTCATTAATAACACCCAGACACTTTATATACATAAAAATCATAATGAAATGGTTACTTACTTGAAACTGGGGGTGATACCTTCATAAAAATGGATATAATGTATATATTTAATGTCCTGGAATTTCTGTATAATTTTTTTATTATACAGAATTATTTTGACAATGAAAAATTTGACAGTAGGCAATTTTGAGGCCCGGAGTTCCCGAAATGATCTGTCAAAAAATGTTAAGTTTAATATAGATGACATCATTAGTTTTTCTGAAAAAGAGAAATAAATATAAAACTAGTTCCCAAATTAGAAATACAAGGACACTGTTGCATTTACGATGGTGGGATTACCCTAGGTGCAACATAAGTTTGGTCGACACAGGCCTGTAGTGGGAAAACCAAAATGGAATAATCGTAAATAAAATTATTTAATAAAATTATTTTATTTTTAAAATTATTATATCTCATGAATGGAGACTTTCATTAAAAATAAGATACCACCACTGAACTCATGAGGGATTGATTTTCTTAGGCAGATACGGACATTGGCCAGTGCGGGCCACCAGTGGATGTTAGTTTTTGGCTGTAAATTAAATAATTGACAATTATTTTACTGTAAAATCTTTAACATCGAAACTGTAATTATGATTTAAAATATGAGAGTACTTTTGAGATTGTGATGGCGTGTTTCCCTTAGGTAGAGCACTAACCTCGACTGGTGCAGGTCACGGGTGATTGTTAATAATTATTCTGAACTTTTTTTCAGGTACGTTCAATAAACACACGAGGCGAATTTTCTATATTTTGACTCATTGTTTGGATAAAAAATCCGAGAGCATTGTTGAATCCACCAATCCAGGATTCGCTTAAGGGAGACATCACTTCGACCACTATTTTTTTGGAGAAGAAGATAGTATTTTGGACCTTTTAATGAATAATAAAATAATTTTTTTTGTTATTTTATCATTATTTATCCAACTGATCAATGGCATTGCCAGAACTGACAACATGTCAAGACATTACGTGGATTGACTCACCAATTTCATAACTGCACTTTCACAAATTAAATGAGGTTTAATAATTACTCATTTAATTAACCTCATTAAATCCTCTCATGTGTTACTCACCCTTTCCCCTCCAATATATATGAAGCCCAGGGATGAGTTTTGATAAGGCTACACCATGTGGCGTAGCTCTAGAAAAGTACCATGATACCAACCACTTGGATAAAGAGACTAGTTTCAGTGAGCGGTGATGAGTGCCACTGAATTGTTAACCGTAAACAACGACGAAGGAGTTCTATTGATCATCATCAACGAATGTCTCTTCTCAGTAGGGGTTTATCATGATGTTGTCTTTGGTGAATTAAATCCTCTCCCAATGGAAATTACAATAACACAGAGGGAGTAGGCCAAACGAACAATACCTGGACCCTTCTCCACATTTCTCATTCTCTTTTCATCAAGGATGGTTTCCATATATTGATGGAAATGAGAAATTGCAGGTCACGCTATGAAAGCGGAAGAGGGGAATAGCTATATGGGCAGATGGCACCGTGACCAGACACAAGAGCACATCCAGTGACCCGTGGAAGAAACCGAAGGTTCCCCAAGTTGGTGGTGGCCGGGAAGGACTAGAGGAGACTAGTGGTAACCGGTAGTGGGCGGTGGAAGGTGGCGCCCAACCTCGTGCCACAATGGCCAATGGCGGCCGAACCAAGCTGGCCGCATGGGAAAATGGCGGTGCCCGTAGTCCCCACTGGCGGTAGTAGCCGTAGACAGTAGGCCACGATAGGAGGGTCCAACCTGACCCCACGCAGGGGACAGAGAGTGCAGCGTGGCCTCGTTCCGCGCTGCGTTGGAGGAAGCCAATCATCCAAACGACCACCCACTTCATGTTGTGGTGCAGCGCCCCACCAGTTGAAAAAAATGGCCCCACAACCGCGGGGCCAGCTGAGAAGTCGGTCTTCCCTCTAGAAGACCAGTCCAGAGATGGGCCGACTGAGTGGGTTGGACCCATGGCAGAGCGGGCCAGTGCGGGTGGGCTAAGCCCCACCCGGTGGGTCGGGCCTACCGCGGATCGGGCCAGGGAACCGAACTAGGCCGACCATGATGAACCGGACCTAGTGAACCGGACTGACCCTTTACGTGGCAGACCCAGGGGGGTCAAGTAGACCCCTAGTCCTGTTGCATTGGGCCCACTTGAATAAGTTGGACCGGGCCCAGACCCTACTTACCCCAATTAAAGAAACCCTTATAACTAGCAAACAGTTTGTTCATTTTACATGTCGTCAGGGGCATTGGGACCCCTTTTTTGGAAGTATCCCCTTTGGAATAATCTAGCGGGCCTGACGGAGTCAGGCTCGAACAAGGTGCGAACCTCATAGTTTCTCGGAAAGGGGTGTAAAAAACTTACTAGATGTCTGATCGACGCGTAGTATATGGCTTAAGGGCCCTTACCACAAGGTAGTCCTTTTGAGATACTGTAGGTGAGATTTGTTGGATTTTGACATGCGACCTAGTTTGGATCAGACAAGAATCCAACCAAGACCTTTTTACAAAAGTTCCCATTCACATTAGGACCCATGTGATAGGGAGGTCACTTGGGTATGATTTTTGAGGGACTTCATACTGGTTGAAATACAACTTATGGCTTGAGGAGCGATTCTCACATAATCATGCATGCTGTGAGCAGGAATCCTGTGGCTGGCAGTAAAATTGAATAGCAACCATGTGTGGATCAGAATTATAGAGACCATGTGGTGATCATCATTATAGCGATCCTTTTTGAATCAGAGTTAAATTTACCTTGTGTGGATAAGCATTATAGAGGCCCTCTTTAGATCATCATTAAAGCCACCTTGTGTGGATCAATGTTATAGTTACCCTGTGTGGATCAACATTATAGCGACCCTGTGTGGATCAACATTATAAAGATCTTGCATAGAACAAAATTATTGGGACCTTGTGTGGATTAGAAATATAGTGACCCTGTATGGTTTAGTAGTACAGAAACCCTATGTGGATTAGCACTATATGGACCCTGTGGGGATCATCACAATACAAATCCTATGTGGATCGGTAGTATAATGACCCTGTGTGGATCGGCACTATAGAGATCCTGTGTGGAGAAGCATTATAGGGACTCTATGTGGACCAGTATTACGTGACCCGATGAGGACCAGCCTTAGAGAGGTACATTATTGATCAGTAACATATGACCGTATGTGGATCATCCATGTAAAAACTTCATCATGGTTCAGTTGTGGAACTTCCTAATGCAAGAAAATGATATATCTTTAGACTAATTTTCTTTATACATATTCTCTAAATTTAATTCTTATTTTGAGCTATCTCTTTTTCTTTTTTGAATCATGATGTAGATCATACTTGTGGTATTTCCATTGTCTTATTTTCATGTGAGGTTTTCCGTTATGGATTACTGAGAGGCCTTTGGGGCTCTCGAGGTATCCTACTGGGTATTGTTATACTCCACCCTTGCACGGGCTTCGCCAGCACATGTGTGTCTGGTGCAGACTATTGACGCTCTGGGAAGACTTTGGAGGTTTTGGAGTTCATGGATCTTGGTGCGATGAGATCAGTCAAGATCCTCTTCTTTTACTTCATACATAGAGCTACTACCCTCCAGGTAGATCTCCTGGGAATATGCGGGTGTTGTATACATTCTTTTCTGTTTCTGGGGCTTATATTCTAGCCCGCTATTTTCAATTCAACATTGTACTTGTAGTTGTACTTACTCTTGTGGTTATTCATACTTTTATTGGTTATCTACTTCAAATAACATTTTTAGTGTGTAAAGTGTCTACATTAATTCCTTCACTTTTTGGGAAAAGCCATTAGGTTCTAGTCGCTAACCTTGGGACTATGGAAGGCGTGCTTGGCATAGTCACATCCGAGCCCCATGGGACGGGTCGTGATAAAGTGGTATCATAGTGAGGTCAGTTAAAAAAGAATAATTAATAGTATATTATATTAATGGACAATTGTGTTAAGTGTCGTGAGTTCAGGTTTCAGTTCAGGGGGTCCAGTGTTAGTGTGGTAGCCGATGTATCCATTCACTAGGAAATTGAATTCTATTATTTGAGTCGGTACTCAAACTAACTAGTTGCATGTGTTTTGAAAAGTTTTCCTGAGGATTCTTTAGTCAACTCACCATGTATATGTTATTGTCCATGGAACATCTTTTTCATTATAGGATGACTCCATGAAGTTTTCCATTCAGGTTTCTCAGTAGAGATCATGATAGTAGCCTAAGGAGAGACTAAGCATCGGTTCAAGGACTACTCAAATTGATGGAGCCTTCCGGTGGTGTACCAGTAGCACCACCACCCTTTGAGAAGAAGATCCAACCAGTAGATCATGCACACTAGATGATCATGTTTCATGAGTTCTATAAGTAGAGGCCTTTGAGGTTTCAAGGCGATAATGACGCCAATGCAGTAGAGTACTCTCTTGAGGTTGTTTCGCGGATTTTTTTTTAGTAGCGACACCATCTGAGAAGATGGATATCATGGACACTAGCCTCGTTTAGGGATCCACAAGATGATGGTGGAGATCGATGCTCCTAGTGAATGAGAAAATGACCCTCACCTAGATAGACATTGAGAGACTTTTCAGGGAGGTGTTCATGGCATCTACACTATGCTCAATGCATATTCAAGAGCCACTGCATCTGCAGCAGGGCTGCCAGACTATGCCTCAGTAAATGGCATGATTTGCTGACATCTCTTGATACTCCATAAACATGGAACGAGACCCTTACATTAGGGCCTGAACGGTTGAGTAGGATCTCTGATGATAGATTAGATCAGTGACAGTTTCTCTCATCATCCCAACACAGGTTTCAGTGATAAGGAAATATTTGCTGATGAAGAGCTTCCTTGACAAGAAGGAATCGACTGTGAGAGCTCATACCAGAAGCTAGGTAGCATAGTAATATTTTGTTGGTAGTAGATAGACGACATAGAATCCCAAGCTGTCTAGACATTTCGGGGGGAAAACGTTGGGACGCAGGGTCGGAGGTGGGATGTTCGAGAGGTTGAGAGAGAAACCAGTTTGGCATGATCCATTTTTCATATGGGCTACAGCGTAATGGAGCTTCTGACTATCTGACAAAATGCATGGACGATCAAAAGATGGTGGATGGGCCACTAAGGTTGCGACATAGGTAGAATAATGAGCGTCATCTAAGAGAAGGATGAGGCTGGGGGAGAAAAACATGCGGTGGGAGGTGGTTGGGCTCACCAGGAACTACCACAAACACCCCCAGGTGGTCCACCACGAGCTCAGGGAGTAGGTGGAATGGGATATGCAAAAATATAGTCAGTAGAGGCTCATGACCCTGACTACCCTGGGATGATACAAGGTATGATATGTATCTTCTCTACATTAGCATTAGTTCTTATCGACCTAGGTTCATTCCATTCATTCTTTGCCGCAGACTTAGTTTGGGACTCTGAGATTCTGACTGAGTTGTTAGTTCAAGATTTCTGATTTGATACTCTTACGGGAGGAGATTTAGCACTCATAAAATAGTGATGACAACGTGATCTTACTCTCAAAGAATAGATTTTCTGATTGGATCTTCTTGTAGCGTCATTGAAGCCCTATGAAATCATACTAGGCATGGACTATGTATCAATAGTTCACGCACAAATTGACTTCTTGAGACGTAAAGAGTGATGTATTCATAAGGATAGAGGCCAATATTACCTTTTTGGTGATAAGGTAAACAGAGCATCATTAGATGGACATGAGCTCTGGAGGGTGTAGCTGATTATATATTAGTTGTCTTGCATGACCTTTAACACGGTGGATGAGGGAAGTCTGTAGTTTCCAATAGTGGTAGATGAGTATGAGGACGTCTTTCCAGAATATGTCCCTGGAGTACCTCCACATAGATAGGTAGACTTCCACATTGACCTTTACCCAGGAACAAAACTGATATCTATACTAGTATATCAGATGGCCACTGTAGAGCTTCAGGTTCTGAGGGTACAGTTGGAGGACTTACAGAGGAAGTGTTTCGTAAGGCCCGGTGATTCTTCATAGAAATTCCTGATGTTGTTTTCCACGAAGGAAGATAGGATTTTGAGGCTATTCTTGGACATCTGACACCTAAACCAAGTTACCATGAAGAAAAAGTACCATATGCTGATGATTGATGATCAGTTAGATTAGTTGGAAGAGGCAATGGGGATCCTGCAAGGATCAAAGCAGTACTTGCCTGCGATCCATCCAGAAATGTTGCTGAGGTGTGGTGCTTCCCTAAATTAGAAGGTTAATATAAGATCTTCTTACCCAATTTCTCCAATGTATCATCACCTATGATGGCTATGACAAATAAGGGGAAACCATTCATATGGTCAGAGACATGACAGTAGATATTTCAATTGATGAGGTAGAGATTGACAAGCACTCTCATCCTGATGTTGCCGGAGGAGGGAATTAATAATGTGGTTTATAGTGATGCATCAGGGACCGGAAATAGTTGTGTCATATTGCAAGATGATGCAGTGATTTTTTAGGGCTCACGACAGTTGATGTCTCATGAGCAGAATTATGCGACTCACAACATGGAGTTGGCAGCAGTAGTCTTCTCAATTTAGATGTGGCTACACAACTTTATGGGAGAGTGGTTCATTGTTTAATCAGACCACAAGAGTCTCAGATAAATCATTACACAGAAAGATCTAAATTCGAGATAGTGACCTTTTATAAAGTTCCTCTAGGAATATGACTTGAGATAATATATACTCTTTGGAAGGGGAACGTACTAGCAGTTCCACTTAGCCAGGGATCAAGTTTGTTTCCACTAAATGATGCTTTATAGTTATTATCCTCACATCATATATCATACAAGAATAGATATGAGACAACAATTTCTAATCTAAACGTGATTAGATATCCTCAGTCCATGCACATCATATATATTCTAGAGGTGGGGACCATGCTATCATTTTAAGAGCATGTTCAGTTGTACCATTGGCACGATGAGAGAAGGCACATGTCATCCAAGAGTGGATAAAGACTACTCAGAGTCGACAGAAGTCTTATACTGATAGGAAATGAAGACCAATGGAGTTCTAGGAGGGGGACCACGTATTCTTATGAGTCTTCCCTCAATGGGGACTATGGAGTTTTGGATGATATGACAAACTCTCACTGAGGCTTATCATACCATTAATGATACTATAGAGGATGGGAAAGGTGGAATACCACTTGGCACTACCATTGAAACTGGAGAGGGTGAAAAACCTCTTCCATGCATCTTAGTTGAAGATATACGTTCATGATCGATCACACATTATCGACTACGAAAATTTTCACTTTTTCTATGGGGAGCCTTTTATGGAGTTCTCGGGGGAGATAGATGATCTAGACGAGTGATTCCTTCAGGGATGGTGGATCCCTTGGTGTGAGTTCAGTGGCAGCACATGAACCTCTAGGAGATCACATGGGAGTGAGAGGATCAGATTCATGCTCAGTACCCTTTTTTGTTAGGTTTGTCTTGTTTTGGCTTTCGGTTAATAAATCCCTATGTTGGGGAGAATATATTGTCTTGGAATGTCTGTATAATTTTTTATTATATGGAATTGTTTCATGACCATGAAATCTAAAGGTGTGTAATTCCCTGGCCAGGAGTGACAAAAATGATCCATCAAAAAAATGTTATGTTTAAAATAGCACGAGTGAGTGGTTTTCCTGAAAAAGTGAAATAACTCTTAAGTGAGTTACCAGATCCGAAATCCATTAGACCGTCATGTTTAGGATGTCGAGTTTACTCTAGAAATGAATTAAATTTGGTCGGCACAAGCATCCAGAGGGAAAACCTAAAAATGGAATAACGGTAAATAAAATAATTAAATAAAATTATTTTATTTTTTAAATGCTTATAACTCACGAACAGTGACTCAGATTAAAAATCTTAGACCAAAACTTAACTCAAGAGTGTATGGTTTTTTTAGGAAGATAGTAACATTGGCCAGTGTGGGCCACTATTAGAAGTTAGATTTTGGCTGTAAATAAAATAATTAAGTGAAAATATTTTTTATTGTAAAAGCATTAACATATAAATGGACCTAGGATTGAAAAAATGAGAGTACCGTAGAGTTCGTGAGGGCGTTTTTTCCTTAGGAAGTTCTTATCCTAAACTGGAGCATGTCGAGGGTGACTGTTAAAAATTTTTCTGAACTTTTTTTTGGGTACGTTTAGTAAACACACGGGTGGTGTTTTCTATCATTTGACAAATTTATTGGATAGAAATTCCGAGAGAACCATTGAATCCATAGCATCGAGATTCTCTTAAAGGAGGCTTCACTTTGACCGTAGTTTGAAAGAAGAAGAAGTCAGTTTTTTGAAAATTTTAATGAATAAAGAATTAATAATTATATGGTTATTTTATCTTTCTATTCTCCAACGGATGAGCGGCGTTGGCTGTATTGAAAAAATGTCAATCCATTAAGTGGATTGACTCACCAAGTGTGTAACTGCACCGTTGAAAATTTAATGATGTTCATTAATTCCTCATTTAATGAATCAAATTAAATTCTTCTATACATAACTCACCGTTTCCCCTCTTATATATATGAGTCTTAGGGATGAGTTTTGTCCCAGGTTCACCCAGTGACAAAGCTCTGCAAAAGTACTACAACACCAACAACTTAGTGAAAGTGACTGGTTACAGCAAGAAACGACAAGCGATACTGAATCACCATCCAACGAAAATGATGAATGAGTTATGTCTATCGCTATCAACGAATATCTCTTCCAAGTAGGGGGTTTATTTTGATGTTGTCTTTGGTGGATTAAATCCTCTAAAGCTCGCTATAAAATTAACGCGGAGGGTGCATGCCAAATGAACAAGGCCCGATCTCTTTGATGCTTCGCTCATGCTCTGTTCTTCGGGGATGATTTCCTCAGATTGACGAAAATGTGAAATATCGGGTCACACTATGATGGTGGCAGTGCAGGAGAGCCGTAGGTGCAGACGAAACCATGAATAGACACCATAGCATGACCAGTGACCCGTAGTAGAAACACCGGTTGCACCCTGTCGACAACAGGAAATGACGTGTGGCGGTGGATGGAGGAGACTCACAAAAACCCACCGCTGGTGGTGGAAGGCGGTGCCCGACAGCGCGGCATGGTGGATGAAGGTGTTCAGCCCGAGTGGGCCGTGCGGGACAAGGCCGTCGCACACATGGGCTGCCTCTGACGGCAGCCGTGACCAGCAGGGTGTGGGAGGAGGGTGCATCACAGCCACACGCATCGCCACATTTGTAGAAGCTGATTATCCTAACGTCTGATAATTTCATGCGGTGGGGATATTCCCCACCAGCATGGTGAAATAGACCCAAAACCATGGGTCCAGCAGAGAAGGCAGTCTGCCTTTTGGCGGGCCGGTCTAACGAGCTAGTGCGGGGGGAGGGGGCATTCCCCATCCCATGGGCTGGGCCAACTGTGTCCTATGCTTGTTAACCAATCCGGGATGAACTAGATGTGACGAAACCTATAAAACTTGTCGATACATAAGAGGCCTGACCCAGGTGGGGTCAGGTATTCCTCGGGACACGTTACGTCAGGCCGCCAGACAATGTCGGACTAGGCCCATACACAACAGGCCCTGCGATTAAAGAAATTCATGTAACTAACGAACCAGGTGTCTGTTAGACACATAGTAAGTGGAGTTGGGACCCCTTTTGGAAAGTGGCCCTTGGGAATAATCTAGCGTGCCCAAAATAGTAGGAACAGAACGAGGTGCAAACACCCTCGTTTCCCAGAAAGGGGTGTAACTAACAGACCGTGCGTCTGATCGATGCGTCGTCTGTGGAATCAGGACCCTTACCATAAGGTAGTACTTTTGATATACTCTATTTGTGTTTCTATGGTGTTTTACGTGAATCCATAATTGGGTCATACTTAAATTTAACCAGTCCCTTTTAATAAAAGATCCCATATCTCACAGACCGGTCGTCCGATCAACGCGACGTCTATCATTTTGGGACCCCTATGGTGGGTAGTCCCTTGGTTATGCTTTTTACAGGACATAATACCGGTTGAAATATAGCTTATGGATTGAGGAGTGGTTCTCCTAGATTCAAGTGTTCTATAAACTGGAATCCGGTGGCTGACTGTGAAATTGTAGAGCGACCCTGTGTGGATAATCATTATAGCGACTCTGTGTGGATCATCATTATAGATACCATGTGTGGATCTGCATTATAGTGACCATATGTGGATTAAAATTATATTGACCCTATCTGGATTAGCATTATAGTGACATTGTGTAGATCATCATTATAGAGACCCAATGTGGATCATAATTATAGCGACCCTTTGTGGAGAAAATTTATATAGATCCTGTGTGGATCGGCATTATAGCCACCCTATGTGGATCATAATTATAGTGACCATGTTTGGATAAACATTATAGCAACCCTGTGTGGATCATCATTATAGTGACCCTGTGTGGATCATCATTATTGTGACCCTGTTTCGATCAACATTATAGAAACCCATTGTGGATCAGCATTATAGCCACCCAGGGTGGATCTGGATTATAGCGACCACGTGTGAATTAGAAATATAGATACCCTGTGTGGATCGACAGTTTAACAACCCCCTGTGGATAAGAGCTATTGAGAACATGTGTGGATAAGCATTTTAGAGACCGTTTGTGGATCAGCAGTGCCCGACAATACGAGGAGCATCCTTAGAGCGGCCCGCCGTGGATCAGCGACATACGAACCTATGTGGATCGTCAACGGCACTACTACTTCGTGATTTAGTTATGGAACATTATAAATGGAATAAAATGATATATCTTAAGACTGGTCATCTTTATTCCCACTCTCTAAGTTTTATAACTAGTCTGAGCTATCTATTTTTCTTTGTGCTTCATGATTTAGATCATGCTTGTGGTATTACTGTTGTTATATTTTTGTGTGATGTTTTTCTATATGGATTATTAAGTGACCTTTGGGGGTCCCGGGGTCCCCTACATGGTATTACTATACTCACCCCCTGCATAGTATCCCCCCACACATGTGTGTCTGGTGAAGACTACTGATACTCTCGGGGCGACATTGGAGGTTTGGGAGTTGGTGGAGCTTTGTGTGTTGGGAGCTGTCAGGATCATCTTCTTTGATATCAGACTTAAAAAAACTACTCTCTAGGAAGAACTCTAAGGGATAAGCGGCATCTGTTAACTTTCATTTCAGTTTCTAGGGATTTTTTTAGCCCACTATTTTCATTTTACAATGGTACTTTTGGTTTCACTTTCTCTTATGGTTATACCTACTTTTGTTGGTTTCCATGTTCAGTTTCCCTATTTTGTGTGTACAGATCTCTAAGGCAATCCCTTCTGGGTTCGGAGAAATTCTTCAGGAGCTAGTTTCCAACCCCTAGTGTAACACCCCAAGCTTCTACGGTACGTTTCCCTTCGAATAATGCGATAGCGTGTGTTGTACGCAACCTCGAGTTCTAACACACACCACAACTAATTAAACTAGCCGTTGTGAATAGTAATACCTACTTTTTGAAATCATATATATTTTATATTTCAAAATGGACTTCATTTTTGGATTCGGAATATCGAAATTAGTCTAGGGTGAAATTTTGGTACTTTTCGGATAACTTTCATATTTTGATGAATAGTGAAAATTACTAAATTTTAATTGAAAACAACTTTTTTAATCAAAATAATTAATAGTGATAAATTATGAATTTGAGTGGTTTTAAAGTATATTTGGAATATATTTTTACCATTTAATATAATGTTGGTCATTGGACATAATTTTACAATTAAACCAAACATAAACAAGTGTCAATCTTTTGATAGTTATTATCTCTTAAAAACACGCTTTTTGTTTTGACAGCGGGAATTAATTTTAAATTAATTTCTGCCACTTCTGTGTTTTGAATTTAGAAAAATGGATTCCATATTTGGAATCAGGATGTTCAAATTGTTTAAATAGGTAACTATTATTTTTAGACATTTTGAATAATTACTGCGGTAAATATTTTATTTACCATGGTTAAAGGGTAAATCCGGTAAATAAGGGTTAAAAAAATAATATTATAATAATACAAAATTACCCTAAAACGTGTCTTAACCCTATTGGTTGATACATGGTCGACCATGGACATCTTTGTGTCAATTTTGGGACCCCATGTATCCACTTGTAAGTGATAATGACACTTTATTTTAATTAAGTTAAAATGAATACAAAAATGACACAAGCATATATCTTTTAGAAGAACAATTTTTACATAGGGTTATACATGTTGGATTTTCGATTAAAAATATTCATTAGAAAGATAAAAAGATTTCCTACATAATGATATTTTATTTAGAATTTTTAGACAATAAATAAGTTATTTTATTTATGACACAATGATGATGCAGTAATTACTATAATAGTGAAAAATTAAAATAATTGATATTATAAATACCCAAATAAATATAATATGAAACTTTTAATGAATTAAACTAATTTTCTAGGCTAATATGAAATATTAGGATTTATTTAATGGACTTTTTTCGAAGTAATCAATCTGTTATGAGTTTCACAAAAATCAACTATTGAATAGTGTCAAAATTGACATAAAAGAGTTCTTAAAACAAATATTATATTATTAATTGATATTAAATTCCTAAAAATCTAAGGTTCGGCCAAGAGACTTATATTATGATAGTTTAATCATTAATGGACCACTTGGGGGTCGCTTGGATGTATATAGTAAGTTTATTAACCATATTATATAAAAATACAAAGAGACATTGTAAAAGTGAAACTAATTAACTTAGAGTTAATACTTAAAGATAAGGTTAATATAAGTACCCAAACCTGTCTAAATTCTATTGGATGAGTTGTTTTCGACCTATCCCCACCTCATCCTTTGAATAGTCAACTTTGGATCCTTTAGAAACCGAATATGAATTTATTATAAATTAATATTTCTAGCTTTTCCAAAGGTCCCCCTCACCCCTCTTATAAAAGGGCACTCCCCCTTCTCATTTCTTCACACCTCTAAAGCCTTTTGGTTCGGCCAAACTCTGCCCAAATACTCTCCCAACATCCCTCACTACAACCTAGAGGCCTTAGTTTGATCAGAAAGCCAACCTAAGGAGCCCTTTTGATCAAATCAAAAGGAAGAACCCGAAGAAGAGGTAATGATTTCACCACCCTTTTCTAAGTTCATTTCTTCTTCCACTTCTTCTTCCTTTGTTCTTACCATTCTGAAATAATAACTCCAGTATCTCACATATACTGTGATGTTATTATAAATATGGTACAATCATATTCAGTATTCTATCCACCCTTTGAATAACATGTCACCATACGTGCGTACGTACGGCTTACCGTCTCCACGTCGTGGTGTAATTGTTATTCAATATAATATTATTTGGATGGGTATAATAATGATGTGTAACTCATGTAAATAATAAATATAACATGTTAATGATTCTTTATATATGATATACCATCCATTTATATATTATTTTAATATCAAAAGAATGATATTGTCGCTCGTGCGTACGTACGGACTACCGTCTCCACGAACGCGATGAGATTCATTCTCCATCGTATCCATTCAAGTATAATTATCATTTGATGATTTAAAAATGATGTTTAAGGACTGTATATCATTCTGGATATGAATAAGATACAACAACCATGGCTTATGTAACAAAACATATAAAAGAAAATGAGTAAGTTAACTCCCGAAACGACGATAATTCTAAGATATTATTAACAAATCAATGTTAAAAGATCATATATGATATCATATTAAAATATATGATTCTTGTATAATTTAATAACAACTATTTCACCATTATACAGGAGGTTAACCTACCCCAACCAAGGAAAAGTACAAGGTAAGGGTTATTTCACAATCTCTTCTTTATCCGAGGTTGTTTATACGTAATAATCTACTGGGATCTCGTTATCATCCACATCCATGTTTCTTCAAAATGTATTTCAAAACATTTTTACTATTTACAAGAATATGGGTTAAAGTCATTTATACCCTTGTTTGACTTTTTATAAGAGGTTTATAAAGGAATCTTACCGTCGTTTTCAAAACAAGGTCCTTTTTAACCTTTTCGACAGAATTGAGGTAAGAATGTTTTTTTAACTTATACGGCGGGTGCGGTTATTTTACGCCGTTATAAAATCTTCAAAGATTTCCTTACAAGCTTATAAGAATATTTTCAAAGAAAATGTTTTATTTTATATGGATCTTAAATGATTTCAAAATAAAAGGAGATATTTCTTTAAAAAGAATTTTGATTTCATCTATGTCAACATCCTTTGATGGATTTTAAGATTATTTGAAGTTGATTTATTATGATACAAAACTTCTATATTGTATTGAAGGTTTTGTGATATGTTTGACTGTGGATGTGCTATTTTTATACCATTCATAGTTTATTGTGAAAGATTTGACATTTCGTATGCTAGTTTTAATACGAATGTTTATGTTATGTTTAAACCTTTTCATATGGGAATGCATTGGACTTAATAAGTGACGGGTGGAGCCCGCTATAGCTCCTCGATGAATCGGTAGGTCTCATGAGACAAACTAGTGTCTTGGCACAAGGCCTTGACAAAATCTTATTTGTAGTCTTGGCACAAGGCCTTGGCTATGTGGTTATGATAGTCTGGCATTATGCATTCCAACATTATGAAAGTGGTTATTTATTTTTGCATGTGATTATTCGATTAGTGGAATATCCATGTGAATAAGTAAATGGCATTATTTCATTTTATTTATGCCATACCATGTTGAAAGTTCATGTTTAAAAGGGCTTTTGTTTTAGTTATACATTGCCTTAAATGTTTATTCTTATTGATGAAAGTTTCCGCTATATTGTTATCCTTACTGGGCATTTGAGCTCACCCCTTTTCTATGTTTTATTTTTCCCCAGGATGTGAAGAAGTAAATTATGAATGACCTGCAGGGATATTATGAGGGGATAGTAGTGTGGATTATGGAGACATTATGTTGTTGTAGTAGTTTTTCATTTTATGATGTAATGTAAAACTTATGAATATATCTAGTGTTTCCAAGGCTACTAAACCAATCGGTCTTTCGAGATTTGATCTTTCTTGTGATCATGCCAATGTTATGTAATTAATGCACCGACTCTGGGTAGCTGGGGTCGGGGCGTTACACCTAGAATATGGAAGCTGGGCTTAATGTAGTCACATCTGGTCCCCATGGGATGGGTCGTGACAATATATATATATATATATGATATTAATGTAATATTTATCATTTAAGATAATTAATATATCATAAATTTTCATATATTACAAGTAAATGATATGTGATAGTGTATTCCCCCACTTTTTAATGGCCACACCCTCTACTCCCTACTTAACACATCCAAATATATTTGAATCATCTATTCCATAGAAAAATAACTATGTTAATCCTAGAAATATGTCTTCGATCCTATTTTTTGACCAAGAATAAGCCATTGGAATGCTATTTTAGAATACCTAAAGAGGTCGTCTAAGAAGAGGTAATGTTCTTTAATGATATTTTTATATCTTTTATTATATAAATCAATAAAATTTTATTAAATGAAAAAACTTATACAAATACAAGTATATCTTAGATAATTATAATTTATTATTATTATATAATAACCAATATATATCAAAAATTCCATCAAATGGAAAATGAATCTGTCAATCTTGTGTAAAACTAACTACCCCCTTGTGAACTAATTGAAATAACTTTCCCTCAACACCTTGCATGGTTAGATATAAAGCTATGTTTAGTGCATGTACATAATAATTATGACATAATTACACTGGTAATTTTAATATCATACTAACCATCTTGCATTACATTCTGTTTAAAATAGGATTACGTCACTCAAATGTTTAGCCAACATCCACCTCATGTGGTGATGTGATTCATTTTTCACATACACATTACATGGAAGGTAATATAAAATATAATTCATATACGTTAAATATATGATATAATATCAAATACTTAAAATTTATATATCAAAAAATCCCTTACCGATTCACTTGTTAAAGGAAGGATGTCACTGATCAGGCACATGTATGACCTATTGTACCCATGAAAATATGTGAGTTATTTTACATTAAAATTTTATATGAATTATTATAATAATGTATATACTGAGTAAATATGATATTGGTATCATACATTGCATTTTTATATGACTTCCTTATATCAAATTTATAACCACCAAAAACATAAATGACATAAAACGCTTGAGAAAAAAGTCCAATTTACATCAGAAACAATGAAAATTTTGAATTATTATTAACAAATAGGTGATAAAATGTTATAATATGATATTATATGATATCATAACAACCATTATGGTTTTTATGAATTAATTACATTGAAAAAACCATTACAACGGATGGAAATAAAACATATATAAATTGAATCTATGAGGATTGTTATTTCATCTCGATTTCCATTTTATTGAGTCCTATATATTAAAATGATTCTATTCACTTTTATGTGGTATGTATGATTCACCCATGATGTAATTAATATTAATACATATTTATTCATGGTTATTAATGTTTTTTTAGTTATATTTTTTAAAGGGATATAATTTAAAAGGTACCAAATAGGTAAAAAATTGTTGTACAATGTGACCTTTTTTTTGTGATTGTTTACATTCGCATTGAATGAAATCATTTTATAAGGTCAATTTTCATTCAAAATATCCATTATATTAAATTTAAATATTCATTTATGAAAATATTCTTATTTCCTATAATTTATAAACATTTTAAAAAATGGTTCTGACCTTTAATGTTATTTTTGTAATTATGAAAATTTCGATATAATTGTATCCTTTACTCAATAAATATATTAATGAAAAGTATTATAGTTTCATGAATTTTATAATTTATCTAATATGTGAATAATTATTAGGAAATTTCGTTATTGGTGCGAACATGTTATATATATCCCTTTATTTCATCAACATGTCTTACGTGACAAATTACTTGGCCAGATCTGATTAGTATTTACCCATAGTTATAAATTTGGTCGTGAACGGTGTTGAAATTTATGGTATCATTATTACTAAGACAACAAAAACCAAAAAAAATAATTTATTTCATTTATAAATAATTTATTTTTATTATTATCCATGATAAATTTCCAACGATAATATAAATGAGTGCATTTCATTCCTAGTTTAATAATTAAATGGTATGTGTTTTTTTTTTCAATTTTTCTTACCATATTAATTAATACATTTCCAATTATGATAGTAAAATAACTAATTAAATTGTAATTTTGTTCAGTTATTTTCCTTTTAATATTGTTTATTCTTTATTAATTTCTGATATAATCCACAGTATGTTACCACTACTAAGAATATTATATCATCCATATTTTTTTTCCTTTCCACATATTATGAAGTAGAATTCTTGAAATGATTTTAAGGATGCCACATTTTTTCGATTGAAATTATTTTTATTATATATCAACATTTAAAATGGGGTTCAAGTATGTTTTTGGTTTTTGAAAACATCTAAAATGATCAATTGTTCATGTTTTCTCCCAGTATATCTAGGATAATAAATATTGTAGACATAGGCTATATGCGACTAGGGTCGGGTTTGTTATAGTTGGAATTATTTGGAGGTTTAGTAGAAACCGTGGGAACTATATTAATAAAAGAAATATTGTGGACTAAAACCCTAAGAAATAATATGAGTAGAAGTCTATAAGAACCACATAATGTTTCAGTACGTAAGATATTTTCTCTCCTTCTATTGTAATACGTCTCTTTATGAAACTAATTATGAGGTTCCATTTTGAATAGATGTACCTATGGGTAATAAATCCCAAATGGGAACATTGTGATTGACCCTATTTTAACCTTGTGCATGAAAATATGAGTTAATGTGCACCAAGATCATTACACCTAATGAATCTGATTTGGATAATTCACATTTTCATTATAAACCATTAGGTCGGATTTGAAAATATTGATATCCCAGATGCAACCATGTTTATGATTCTTGAATAAAATTTTAATAAAAAATTTAATTTATGTTAAGTGGTACCCAATATTGTTGGATTGATATATAGATGTATATGTATATTAGGTGGAATAATACATTAGGTGGTGTATTGTAGGTTTAGAACTTAATAAATTTGTTTAAATGATCTTAAACTAATACAATTCTCAAAAATTACAATTTACCACAATTTCCTTGGATATAAAATGTATGATGTGATGTAATACTATATATAAGGTAAATCAATTGCATTTAAAATGAATACAATAATCAGAGTACTGAAATAGTAAAATATTCTTCTATAAAGTGTATACAATCTATTAATATAATTTGTAACAGTATAATCATAATTGAAACAATTACAATTGAATATGAAATGAATAAATGAAACAATAAAATTTCCTTTCTTAAAAAATCAACAACAGAAATGTAAAAGTATGACAACTCATTTATCCCAAAGAGAATGGCATCCTTTCACCTAGGATAAAAGGTATGTCTTACCACCACCTCGGTAAGCCCTTGATACGATGATTAGTACGTCTGTCTTGCTATCCCCACAAGCCATAGATATGTTGATCGGTATGTCAGTATTGCTATCCTCACAAGACCTCGATTTTGTAGATAATCAGTACCTCTGTCTTTCAGACACTTGAAACTCCTCGATACAATGATCGGTAGCACCATCTACCTATCCTCAGCATTCCTCAATTGTTATCACCTGATCGGTCATACAATGATAAAAAAATAACATATTGAAATACAAAAACTATAAACGAGTCGTTCACATTTTTCAATTTCAAGGCTTTCGCATGAAGCAAGATAGAAGTCCCAACTTCTCTCTCTAGAACTTGATAGAAGAAATGAATTATCAAAGTCCCTTAGTCATGTTATCAATTTCAAATGACCTTCTTTATATAGGTTTCTGGTTACAACTATTGTATTTACTCCAACAGTCATATTTCTCTGGAAAACATGGAGGGACTTGGACACCTCTCATTTAAACGGATATATTGAAACAGAAAACATGATATTGTTTTTATTTGTTTATAACTAACACCATGAAATCATATTGGTTAAAAAAAGATATATGAAAATGATAATAATGAGTATGATTGATATAAAATATGTGTTTTTATAAAGGATAAATACATGAATGTGATAGTATTAAAAAATGAGTCCTATTATTATTACAGAGTTCAATGTATTCATATTATGCAAAGATAGTATGATGCAAAAAAGATAATATGATTGACAGATTCAGTATGATTGACAGGGTCATTATGATTTAGTCACTATGATAAACATAGTCAGTATGCTAAACATAGTCAATATGATAAACATAGTCATTATGATAAATATAGTCAGTACGATAAACATAATCAGTATGATAAACATAGTCAGTACAATAAACATAGTCAGTACGATAAACAATTATAAATAGATTTGTGATTTCCAAAACAAGACATAAAATTCAAAAGAGGAATTTTGACTTAACAATCTACCCCCTTTTTAGAAGGCCCAAAATATAAGGTAAAACTATAAATTAAATACTTATCTCCCCCTGAATTATGAAAACACTTTTGAAAAAAATTTGAATTCAAATAACTCCCCCTTAGGTATATACTATCCTAAGGATTGTATTCTTAAATTTTCCTTGATTTAGATATATTTGATTATAACATTCTTCCCCTTATAAAAGATTCTCCCCTTTGTGATTTACAAAAATAATAGGGTAATCATGAGTTTCCTGAAAAGGTTAGAGAGAAATAAAATTCCATGGAAATGGGAATGAACATAAACCTCATTAAGATAAAAAAATTCTATAGAATACCAAAAGTGAATAAAGAAATAAAGATACAACAAACCATTCATTTGTTTTCTATATCTTTTTCTTTCTTCATCATATCATGAAGAATATCATTCATCTTCATGATTTATTTTTTGTCTTTTGAAATATAATCTCTCTGGGATTTGAGAAGCTCTTGTTGATTGGAAAAAAGCTTATCTTGATTCTTGATAGTCTCTTCTTGAAATTTGATTACTTTTTCAAGAGTATCAATTTTGCCTTGTAAATTCTTATTGTCTTGAGACAACACGGAATTTTTCTACTTTAATAGAACTATTTCATCTTTGGATGATGAATCCTTGGAAACTCTAACTAGAATGCATTCATTCTCTCTTGTATCTCTTTTATTGAAGAAGTATTGGCTCCATGGGTTTTTGGCATCTAATTTATCCTTTAAAAAGTTTCTTTTTCAAGCTTATAAAAAGATATAGAAAGATAATTTTAAAGCCTCTGTAAGTATTCAATTGATACCTCATGTTCATCTGCTGAGATTTCTATTTTGTATGATTACTTATTGACAATAGTCTCTTTATAAGTTCCCTTATAGAACCAAACTTCTTCCTTTGATTGTCATTGATGAAATCAATTTTCCCATCAATTATAGGGAAATAAGTAATAGTCTTCTCAATTATCCTCAACAAATGAACAATGTAATCACTTCTCTTGAGTGAAATTGTGTATTATAAATTAGTATCCTCATCGTATTAATAATGTTCATTTGATCGTCTTGAGTCATAAACTAGATATTTTCCTTTTTCTTTCTCTTTTTCATTCTTTCTTCTTCCACATTGTCACTGATAACAATTAATTTCATTGTATGTGAAGATTGAGCACCTTACAGAACTTGAGAATTAAATCTATCTGAAAGAGTTTCAAGGGATTTAGCTAGTTCTAGACCAGCATGAGGAACTTTTAGAATACCTTCACATTGATTTTGAAAATATTACTCTCTACATTCCGTTGATCTCTGATTAAATTACAAAATAAAATCTCCTTCTTCTTCTTCAAATTCGTGAACATCTTTCAATAATTGATTCCCATTCTTTTTTTCTCGAAGTCGTTGTATGATTGGTTCTTGTTGCACTTCTTCTGTTAATTGAACACTTTCCAACTCAACTCCTTTCATGATTTTAGTGACATAAAAATATTGATCTTTTCTTTTAAAAAGAGTCATATTTTTCATCTCAGCTTGTAGAGTATCTTCTACCCATATTTTTTCATCTAAGGCTTCATCTGGATCAAGGCCGAACATAGGATCACCTTGTTTTCTTGGTTATCTATCTTTCCTCCATTTGGCCATTTCGTCCTTGTAATATTTTTTTCTTCTTCGACTTTGTACATATTTGTGGATCTATATTTTGGGGAGTAACAAAAACTGGATTATCTTCGAGTGGCATAGGTTCCGATTGATTTGGTGTTGATTAAGCTTCTACATCTTCAAAAAACATTGAATCTTCAAAAAAAAAACAGACATACAACTTCTTCAACATATTCTAACTTATCCAAGAAGGCTTTAGTTCTTTCAAATACACTTTAAAAGGAATATTACAAACATTGATCTCTCAAGAATTAACTTTGTAATAATAGAGGGATGCATAATCAAATAATACTTGATCACTCCTGACATTACATTCTTCATTGTTTTAAAAATATACCCCATGAGATTTACCATTCCAATGTTTACAAGATATTCTAACAAAAAGATATCAGAAACATTAAGGGTTTCTCTATACCATTTTATTGGGATAAGAAAGCCTTGCATCCAGAGCACCACAAACCTGTTATCTAGAGATAAATGTGGTACTTTAATCTTGTGTTCATTAATAATAAATAAATATTTTCAGCTATTTATCTATTAAATGTACCAACTTCTTCTGGTAGTTTATGAGATGGACAAAAGGAATCACCTTCCGTTGAAACATTGAGAAAGTGAGTTTCTTGTTTCACAGACAATAAATTTTTTCTATCATACACAGCAAAGTTGTTCATCATATTTTTTTCAAAAGACACCATTTTTTAGAATTGACTAACTTCTTCAATAAGAATTGAGTCTTGAGATACATGTTTCCCTACACAGATATGTTCCCATCCTTGATGAAAATAATCCTCTTGATTGTTGAATCATATTTGTTAAAGCTATCCAGAGAAACTAACCATTATCTGAAAAAATCTTTCCCTAAAAATGTCTTCGAAGAAATTTCAGCAGGAGTGTTGACAGAGGAATGAGACATACATGTGGAGCAAAACAAATCATACGAAGTCTTAAAACAAAGAGACAGAGCTTCACCAAGAAATATGAAAAAACTGGTTTGGGATTGGGGAGGGGGAACTAATTATAGGATAAGAATGATGGTTGTTGATCTTCTATGGTTGACATTGGAAGATATATAAATCAACAGCTAGGATTTAAAGGTGTAAAAAATGATAAATAATAAAATGTAAGAAATATAAAATAGAAGAAATAAATAATGTACATGTCAGAGATTCTATAGAATTTTTTTTTAATATTATTAACATAGTAAAATACTATAACAAAAAAAATACAAGCGTACATGTAAATGAGAAAATAATATGATCAGTGGTGATGCTGATAGAAAACAAAGTCATTACCATGGATTTTCAAGCTGATGGAAAACAAAGTCATTACCATAGGTTGTCAAGAAGATAGAAAACAAAGTTGTTACTATAGGTTATCAAGATTATGGAAAACCAAGACATTACCATAGGTCTTCAAGATGGTGGAAAACAAAGTCATTACCATAGATTGAAGTGCCGATAGAAAAAAAAGATGTTACTATATATTGACGTGTCGATGGAAATCAATGTTGTTACCACAGATTGACTTACCGATGTAAAATATAGTTGTTACCATATGTTTTCAAGCCGATGGAAAGCAAATTCATTACCATAGAATGAAGTGATGATGGAAAACAAAGTTGTTACCTTATATTGACGTGTCGATGGAATAAAAATAATTCACCATAGATTGACATGCTGATGGAAAACAATGTTATTATCATAGAATGGCTTGCTGATGGAAAACAAAGTTGTTACCATAGATTGATGTGCTGATGGGAAGAAAATCAATAAGGAAACTAGGTAGACATGATGAAAAATAGAAAGATAAAACTATAACCGAACTATCAGCATGAAAATCAGAAAGATTGAATAGAAAATAAATAGATATAGAATGTCATAAAAACAATGTTAAGAAATACATCAAGTGAAATAAAAGAAAATGTTCTCCCCCTTTTAAGAGGAGTTTTTTAATATAAGTATAAATTTAAAACATGAAGTAGATATGAATGATTATATTAGTGTAATCATTCCAAGCTTATTTTTTATGACCTCAAATCAATCAGAAGATAATTGTTTTTTGAAAAAATTCAGCATGTTGTTCTTGAGTTCTGATGAATTGTAAAATAATATCTCATTTTAGTGTGTGATCCCTAAGAAAGTGATGCCTAATATCTATATGTTTTCATGAGAGTGATGTGCTGGGTTTTTACTAAGGGATATGGAACTAGTATTATCACATTGAATTTGAGTTTAGGAGAAGATCAATCCCTAGTCAGTGAGTGTGTGTTGCATCCACAGCACTTGAGCACAACAACTTCCAGTTGCTACATATTCATCTTCAGCTGTAGAAAGTGATACCGAGTGTTGTTTCTTGAATGACCAAGAAACTAAGGAATATCCTAAGAAATGTCATGTTTTATATGTACTCTTTCAATCCATTAAACAACCGCCAATGTCAGCATCTGAAAAACTTTTCAATATAAAATCATTTCCAGAAGAATAAAAAAGACCTAAATCCAAAGTTCATTTTAAATACCGAAAGATCATTTTCACAAATTTTAAATGAGACTCTATTGGATTTTATTGGTATCATTCACGTAGGCCTACGGAAACCATTAATTCTGGTCAACTAGCTGTTATGTATAACACTCAACCTATCATACCTCTAAAAGTTGTTTAATCTACTAGTTTCCCAGTCTCATCAAGATCAATTATATTTGATGTACCAATTAGAGTGATAATACTTTTAGTATTGTTCTATACATACTTTTTAGTAAATCTTTTATTTACTTATGTTGAGATATACAGGTTCCTTATGGTTTTTGTGAAATTTGAAAACCTAAAAAGAATGATAACTCACCCATCATACTCCTTTCAAAATCAGATTTCATTAAATTCACAAAATAATCAATCAGAGATTGCTGAGTTGGCAAAAATATGATGTCATTAACATAAATTTGAATAATCAAAACATTTTTATTTTCCATTTTTATAAAATAGATTGGATCCACTCTACCTTTTGCATAATTTTTTTAAAAAAATATTCTAAGTCTATCATACCATGCTATAGGGGCTTGTATAAGTCTATATAATGCTTTGTTAAGTTTAAAAATATGTTTAGGATATTTTGAATCTATAAAACCAGGTTTTTGTTTAATAAATACTTCTTCTTCAGAAAAACAATTTATAAAATCACATTTAACATCCATTAGAAATAATTTTAAATTAATGTATACTGAAAATATTAATAGAATACGAATAGATTTGAGTCTAGATACCGGAGCATATTTTTCTTCATAGTCTATTTCCTCATGTTGATTATATCCCTCTGAAACAAGTTTTGCTTCATTTCATACAATGATTCCATTTTCATCACATGTATTTCTGAAGACCTATTTTTCACCAATTACAGTTGTCTCTTTAGGTCTTTCAAATAAATTCTATACTTGATTCATTTAAAATCCATTTAGTTCATCTTGAATTACTTTAATCCAATCTTCATAACCAAAGGCATCAATTGGACTTTTATGTTCGAATTGTGAAGGATAGTAAAGGTGTTCTATTTCATTTCTAAAGGAATTTCTAGTTCTTATAGGTTGATTTAAATCACCAATGATATTATCACTAGGATGATTCCTACGAAGAAATTGATTTGGGTTTTGTAAGACCTGTTCATCAATATATGGTAGAAAATCATCTAGGGTAAAAGATTCAGAAATAATTTCTTGAAGATTTTCCATTTCAGAAAGATTTTCTATCATAGGTGGATAATTAGTTTTTTAAACACATCTGAGGATATAGGTTGAGTTTGTTTGAAAACAAATGGATTAGTTTCATAAAATTTAACATGCACTGTTTCTTTAATACTACATGTATTTTTGATGAAAACACTATAATCCTTATGAGTTTTAGAATACCCTAGAAAGATTCCTTCATCTCATTTGGGTGAAAAATTTATATAGATTGTCTTTGGTATTCAATATGAATACTTTTCATCCAAAAACATTGAAGTATGAAACATTAGGTTTTTGTCCAGTCCATAATTCATAAAGTTTTTTATTAAGAAAAGGTTCTGTTAAGACCTGATTTATAGTATAATAATCAGTACTAACAGCTTTAGCCCAAAAATGATTAGCAAATGTGTATTAACTCAACATGGTTCTTATTATTTCTTGAAGAATATAATTTCTTCTCTCAACAATGTTTTTTTGTTGAGGATTTATTTGAGATGAAAAGTTATGAGTAATACCTTTTTTATTACAAAAATTTTCAAAATATGAATTTTGAAATTCACCACAATGATCACCATGGATAGTTATCAATGGTAGGGTTTTCTCATTTTTAACATGGGTTCTAAAAATTTTGAAATAGAAAAAGGCTTCATATTTTGTTGATGGAAAATAGACGCATATAAAACTAGTATAGTCGTCAACTAAAATAAATACAAAATATTTTCCTCCAATGCTTACTATTTGTGAAGGACCAAAAAGATACATGTGCACTAGCTGTAATTCATTGGATGTTGAAACTTCATTGATTTATTTAAATCTAGATTTAAGTTTCTTTCCAAATTGACAAGGATCACATACCTTTGAAGAATCATATCTATGATCTGGTAGATCCTTTACAAGTTTTTTCATTGAATGTTTACAAAGTTTTCTTAGGTTGTAGTGTCATAGTCTCCTATTCCATTGCCAATATTGGCCTTCTATTTCACATAAGAATGGTAAATATTAGCTCCTAAGGTCTTCTAAGTTAAAAGTGTATACATTCTCTTGCTTATGGGTAGATATAATGAATTAATCCTTGGAATTGTGAACTAAACATTTATCGTTTCCAAAATTTACATGGTATACATCATCACAAATTTGACTTATACTGATGACATTGTGCTTAATTCCTTTGAAGACAAAAACATTTGACCTTTGAACATTTACATGAAAAAAAATATTACATATTCCAACAATCTTTCTTTGAGAATTATCTCTAATGGTTACTTTTCCACCTTTTTTTATAATCTTTTCAAATAAATTTTTATTTTAAGTCTTGTTTTGAGAACAACCACTATCCATTTACCAAATGTTCTTATTGTTGGCACACTTCTTATTTTCCCAAAAAAAGTAATAAGTGTTTTGGAATCCAAACTTGTTTGGATACAGATGGGTTAGATAAAAGAATTTTAGGAATACACATGTGTTTTTCAAAATGATCTTTATGAAATCCTAAAGACTGAGTTCTATTAAGTGAATAATTTGTTCACCAGTGTCCACCACACTGACACTTCATACAAAATTCAGTACATTGAGGAATAAAATATTTATTACTAAAAACTTGTTCAGAATGAGTATAACCAACTCCAGAATGATTCCTTAAAGGTCGAATTTGAGAATACATTTTATCAAAGTTTTTCTTGCCATAGGAAAAGTTAGACAAACACTTCTTCAAGGAAAATATTTCCAACATTAGTTTTAAAACTATGTTTTTATCCATGAAAAAATTATTTTTGGAACTAGTGTTAGTCTCTAAAATAGATTTCTTCGAAATTACATTTTCATGATCCTTAAAAAGTTTATACTTATTAGAATTGACAATAAAAATAGATTTTAAAATACTTTCAAAATTAGAAGTTTTCATATCAAGATCATCGGAAAGATCTGATACTAATTTAGTTAAAATATATATTCTAGAATTTTATTTATCATGATTTTTCTTGAGTTTTGAATTTCTATTCTCAAGTACATTAGGAAACCTAGACACTTCTTCATTATAAGGTAATGTATTATCTTTTGATGATGTAGAATCATCATTTGAAGATTCATAATATTTATTATCAATTTAATTTGAATTCAAGGACACATTTGTAATAGCTTTAACACTATGTACCTAAGCCATTAAACAATGATCTTCAATTGGTAGTCTGCATATAAGTCCAATATTCATTTCTCCTAAAGATTCGTATTCTGAAGAATCATATGATGAATCACCCCCACTTGCACTGAAAGAATCATTTTCCTCCAAGATGTTCTTTCTCTTTGACTTGTAATAACTTTTCTTATTTCTTTCAGTATTGTTCTCCTTTCTATCTTTTCTTTTTAGTAAAGGACAATCAGGTCTTATATGACCTTATTTCCTGCATTCATAAAAATTTACTTATGAATCTTTCTTATCTTTCATATCTTTCTTTTTGAATTTATATTGAATGTCATTCATTCCCACAATCTTGTTCATACTTCAAGCAATATTAGCTATCTCATTATCTGAGTGATCACTATCACTTGATTCAGACATAAAAACATTCTTAGCTTTGGATCTTCTTATCCTTTTAGGTGTTTTAGCTTTAGATGTAGTAGTAAAATCTACACTTCCATTTCCATTTTTCTTTTTATTTAAATAAGAATCTATTTTCATCCTTGTCTCCTGTTGTAGAAGAGTTCCAAAAATTTCATCAACAGTAATCTGAGAAACGTTTCTATTTTCATCAATAATTGTCCTTTTTTACTCCCATTTGTTTGGTATTATATCAATAATATTGATTACAAGTGCTTCATCATCAAGTCCTTTTCTCCCATGGATTGTAAACTGTTGAAAATTGTCATAAATCGTTGTTTCCCCTTACAAACATGCTCTCCATAAGGAAAAAAGAAATCCATGATACTTTGTTCGAAGCATTTCTCTTCTTGTTTCTATAACCATAGATGTACCAAAATGTGTGACATCCAATTTCTTCCAAATACGGTTAGATACCTCACATGATAGTATCTGACTATATTTATTCTTGGTCATAGAACACAACAAAGTATTGTGTGCCTTGTAATTCAGTTGATATTCTTGATTCTTTGGATTGGTTAAAGTACTAACTTCATTGTCAGAGATTTTTTAACATCTCGTAAGGATAAAAAAAATATCTACACCAGTATTAATAACAAATGTCTTCATTCGATCTCTCTAGTACTAATAATCCTTCCCATTAATGATTGGTGGTCTAGTTTGATTTAGATTTTCAATTGATCCAATATTCATTCCTCCCATCTAATACAACAATAACTTTTCCACTCCACGCGTTAGTGTAGTAAGAGGTTGAAAATAGAAATTTGTAATAAAAACACAATTATTATTAAATATAAGAAATAGATCAGGTAATAAAAATCAGTGGAAACCTCATATGATACCAATTGTTGGATAGATATATAGTTGTATATATATATATTTGATCGAAAAATACTAGAGGGGGTGAAATGTAGGTTTCAAAACATAAGAAATTATTTTAAATGATGTTAAACTAATAAAATTCACAAAAAATAAAATTATCCAAAATTTTATTGGTTATATAATGTATGATATGATGTAATACTATAAGTAATGTAAATCAATTGTATCTAAAATGAATACAATAATCTGATTAATAAAATAGTAAAATATTCTACCATAAAGCGTATAGAATCTATTTATAAAATACGTAACAGATTAATCATAATTGAAACAATTATAATTGAATATGAAATAAATAAAGGAAAAAATTTAATTTTCTTTTCTAATACCAACATCAGGGTAAATGTAAAAGTATTAAAATTATATTATTCCAAAAAGTGTGTATCCATCCACCTAGGATAAGAGGTCCATATTACCACCACCTTGGTAGGACCTCGATACGATGATCAGTACGCCGATTTTGATATCCCTAAAATCCCTCTATACGATGATCGGTACGTTTCTCTTGTTATCCCCGCAAGCCCTCAATTTTGTAGGTAATCAGTACCGCTGTCTTTCAAACACTTGAAATCCCTTGATACAAAAATCAGAAGCACCATCTGCCTGTCCTCATCCACCCTCGATTGTTATCACCTAATCGGTCCCACAATGAAAAACAAAGCACTTACTAATATAAAAAAACTAAGAACCATCCGTTCACGTTTTGTAATTTCAAGTCTTTCGCATGAAGCAAGAGAGAAGTAACATCATCTCTCTCTAGAACATGATAGAAGAAAATAATGATCAAAGTCTCTCAATAGTGTTCTCAGCTTCAAATGACCTCTTATTTATAGGCATCAGGTTCATACAATCATATTTCCTCCAACAGTCATATTTCTCTGGAAAACAAGGATGGACTGGGACATCTAGCATTATAACGGTTATATTTAAACAAAAAACAAGACATCATTTTTATTAGTTTATAACAAACTCCATGAACTCATTTTGGTTAAAAAAATATATATGAAAATGATAATCATGAGTATTATTGATATAATACATGTGTTTTGATAAAGGATAAAAACATGCATGTGATAGAAGTAGAAAAATGTGTACAATTAGTATTACTTGGTAACACCCTGAGATTTTATAAGAAATATTTGGTTTTTATGTATTATGTTATACGCAACACCAAAGGAATCATTCACTATACACAACACTGTCTTGGCTTGAATTACACATAATTTCCACCTTCCTTGAGTGCATGTATTGTACACAATACCGAGTTTTACTAAACAACGATATTGTTGGTCGGAGCAGACACTAAAGAGGGGGGTGAATTGAGTTCCAATTAAAATTTCTGTTTAAAATCCTTTACTAAAATTCCCCAATTTAACATACTAATTGAATTTTAGTGAATTTGAACTAAGGAAAACTTTCTGTTAGGTTCTCAAGGGATTGATTAATTCCCAGTTAATCTAATAAGAATATCAGATTAGCTTTTGAAAATGACCTAATGATTTACAAATAATGAAAAAACATGCTAATTCAATTATCAGAGTAACTTTGAAAAAATATTTTAAATTTTAAAGCGCTTAGTAGCGGAATGAAATGGTTTTAGATAAAACTAAACTAATCACAGTAGATATATCCAAGAGGATCGGTCTTAATCGTAGACTTAGTCCTCTCAATAATTTATATAAAATTGATCCACACCCTGGATCAGGGTTCACAATAGTTTACAACTGTCCAGGTCAAAGACCTCTACTACAGTTCTACGTGGGAAATAAAAACAACAGCAAATACAGCTGTCCAGGTCACACATGACCTCTACCACTATCCACTGTGGGAAAAAGAAGATGTAAGGAGTTTGAATGAGTATTTTCAGATCCTCTAGTTAAGGTTCATGAGACATTGTGTGTGTAAATTAAAACTGATGACACACACTTCCCGTAATGTAAATAATAAATTACTAAGAAAGATATAGAGTTTAGAATGTCTCTAGTGATTGCAGTGTAGCTCTGGAATCCTTTAGTTTGATCAGAAATGGTTCTAATTCCTCTTCTGGTTTTTTCTGGAATACAGACTCTCGCCTGCTTGACATCCAGGTTCAGAGATAGTGGAAATGTAGTCGATGAAGTTTTTCAAAATCCTCGTGATTGTACAAATCTCTTCTTGAGTAGGCGTGAGTGTGTATGAGATTTTGTTTCTTATTGATTTTACATGTATATCTGTATGAGCTCTTCTTGTGTATGTCGCTTATAGATCACTTCTGTATTTTTCTTGCCTTTTTTGCAGCAGCAGGGACTTCTTATATTTATGGCATGAGCTCCGCCAGAAGAAATGATTTCTATTTGCAGGTACAAGGTACGGTTACCAGACATCCAACAACCTTCATTAAATAAGTGACAGAGCATTAAAATATACCTAATATGATCGTTGGTTAGATTAAACAAAGATAAAGAAATTAAGGCAGCGTCGGATTCTCTGGAACAGTGGCTTTGGATATCGGTAGCCTTGTGTCACGATAGGTCTTTGTATCGGTAATATCTTGTATCGGTAAACTCTTGTATCGGTAACCTCTCTATTGGTAGAATTCATGTCTGTCGGTAGACTTGATCGGTAGTGGTAGACTTAAGGTACCGGTGACCTCTTGTGTAACTGTAGCCTTCATGTATAGGTAGTTTCCTTGGTGTTTCGGTAGACTTCCTTCCGTAACTTTTCTGTAACAGTAGACTTGAATAACGATGACTTGTCTGCATCAGTAGGCTTGAAAAACGTTAACTTGTTGTACCTGTAGGCTTCACGTAACGGTGGACTTGTTGTACCAGTAGGCTTCACGTAACATTAGACTTGTTGTACAGATGGACTTGTCTATATCGGTAGGCTTCACGTAACGGTAGACTTGTTGTACCGGTAGGCTTCACGTAATGGTAGACTTGTTATACTGGTGGACTTATATGTATTAGTGACCATATACATAACGGTGGACTTTACAAATCGGTAGCTTTGTTCTATAATGGTGACCACATGTCTATTTAAGAATTATTTTGTCAAGAAGTGTTAAGTTAAAATATATATTCATCCAGTAACTGAATTATCTGATGATAATGTAAATATTATAATATATGAACATGTGAATGGTGTACAGAAATACTGAAATAAGTAATTAATTATTAATAAATATAGTGATTATCAAACTATAATTGATCATAATTGGGATTATCAAAATATGAGTTCAACTAATTCTCCAGAGGGTTCAACAATCTCCCCCTTTTTGATAATCACAACTTATGCCAAAGTATTAAGAAAAAATAAAATGGTGTCAGAGGACGAATTTCTAAAAAAAAAACTTTAAAACAAAGTTCTCATTTTTCTCCCCCATTCAATTGCACTCACAGTTCTCATTAGTTTCATTTTCTCCCCCTTTGTGATTAACCAAAATAAGGGTAGAATCAGAGAAATGGAGAATGGATGAGTAAATTTCCATTAAATCACAAAAGGCACAATCTGAAAAAGTCAGTATCATAAATATGAAAGTGAATCCTATCAAAAACATCTAGAGTCACTCAATCTTCCTCTTGAATAGGATTCTTTCCTTTAGGATTAGAAGAGGACGCAGGTTCAGATTGAGTAGATGGCTTGGGAATAGCTGAAAGAAAAACTGGAGGGTTAGCCACTAAAACTGTACCAGATCTGAAATTTGTGCTCCTCTGTGGGATCATAGGTGTCATTCTTCGAATAGCCTTAACAGGAGTCAACTAATGTGTACTCCCAAAGGCAGAGGCAGGAAGAGGAGGAGGTGGAATCACAGGTCTGGCATCCACATGCAAGAATGGTAAGAAACAAGTTCCCGAAATCCATAATAATAATACATCCTCTCTCCATTGCTGACACAAAATCATCTCGGTTTGCAATGAAATTATCCAAGGTAGCAGTAAGCTCCCAGATATTACTAACCTGTTCTCTGAAAGCTTGAGTCACTAGAGGCAACTTCATATTTTCTATCAAGAGTTTGAAATTGTTGGTCATTTGATGCTTGGTATAGACCTTCTCAAATTAATCATCCACCTTATTCTTAATGGCCTCTTGAGAAGCAGTAGCTGCCTGTAGGTGATCATGAACAAAACTACTATCTTCCCTAGTTGTAGCAAGGATCTGAGTATCTAAGGTTCCCCTGGTACTGGCCTTAGCCAATTCTTCATGGATCACAGTTCTGATCTGGTCAATGTTCATAGTGGAGCTGGATGAGGGAAGGGGTTTTACCGAGAAAGTTATTGTCTCTTTGAAAGACTGTGTAAAATTACTAACCACCTTCTGAACAAGTGCATCTTGACTGTTCAAATGTTCTTTGACTAATGTCTTAAAAGCCTCAAATACTTCCACAAACAGCTTGACTACTTTTTTGATATATCTGATATCAGCATTCACTTGGGTTTGAGAACTGTTCATCGCTGTCAATGAAGAAATTGATTTTTTAGAGCAACCATAGCTCATGTCCAACACTCAATTTGAGTATGGCATACTTTAACTTCATCCATCATTTCCTTGACTGGACTAGACACAACACATCCCAAAGATAGCTCTAGGGATTTCTCCACACTCCTCATTTCATCAACCAGGCTTTACTTCAGATCTGCCACTGATTCTCTCAGTGCTTCTTTAATTTCAGGCTTTAAGGACTCAAGGTCCTCCTTGGATGACAAATCTTTATATGCAGCAGGTAGGATAACTGAATCCCATTTGGGCTGGTCTTCCTCATTAGAATATCCATAATTGAGTCCAAGTACCATATATCCTGGATCTAATGACCAACCTTTGATGTCATACAACACATAAACTAAACCAAGATGCTCCCCCTCACATAGAGAATTCTCATGAGGAATCTCCTCTAACTATTCTTCTCGAGGTAACTCTACAACCTCCTCTATAACTTCAGCAGATGCAACAACCATTTTCTCTGATAGTTCAATAGTAGGGTTAGTCCTATCCTTTTCCGAGACATTAATGACTCTCTCATCAATGGAAGTAGATTCCAATTCTGCTGCCTGAACAGGCACAATCTTGTCTGTATTATCAATCATAGGGCTCAAACTGAGCTCTTCTTCTTCATTTTCCTCATCATCTGCTTCAGCAGCAGTCTCATTTTCACCATGAACAAAAAGTTCGGATTCGGTTGCCTTAACCTCTTCAGAGGTGTCCTTGAAAACATTCTGATATGCTTCTTATTCTTCTTCTTTAGTAGACTTAGTATCAATGTCCTTCAGAATAGTTTCTCTTCTTGGTAGTTCTTTTGGAAGACTAGCTGCTCTAAAGGAAATATTTTGATGCACAGGACTAGGAGGTAAATCTGGGTCTCCTCCTTCCTCAACTGACGTATCTTCCTCCTCAGTTTCAGCCTCATTATCACTGTAGACCAGATCTGGCTTGTCTGGTCCAAGACCAGGATCTCTCACATGCTTTGGTCTGGAAGGATGGTCCACATGAGTGTACTTTTCATAGACTTTACCTTCATCATTAAACCATGATTTCTTCTAAGGGTTTCAACTAACTTTTATATACATAGATATAGGCTTGGTGATGGAAAAATTATCCTTAACCACAACAGTTTAATCCTGAGGTCCAGCTGCATCCTTTGCCTTCAACAAAGTAGAAATCATATTAGAAAAGTATAGTTCATTGGACTTAGACTTCGATCGAGTCATATCGTCAATATGAATCAATTGTAATCTGCACAAATTCACCTTTACTCCATGCTTTAACAGATACAACAAATAAATATCCTGAAATATGAGGGTAGCAAGATCTCCTCTCCTGGGACTAATCACATGCTGAATGAACTTAAAAAGTAGTTTATCCTCCCCTGCCATCTCTACAGCAATGATCTTTCTAGGAGTTCCATTTCCTGTCAATTCTAACAAAGCATCCTCATATTTGAAAAAGTCAGTAGCAGTAGGTATGGATTTCGAATAAAATCCATAATCACCTCTATGAAGAACTCTATGGTTCTTAGCCCATTCAACAGATAAAGACACAAAATTTTGACCATTCACAAAAGAAATCATCCTATTCTCCTCTTATGAAGTCTCAAAATAGACAAACCTATAGAACTCCTTTACCAGTACTGGATAATATGGTCCATTATTGTTCATGAATCATTCGGGACATCCATGATCTTGTAAAATCTTCAGAATAAAGGACATACTTTCCAACAGCCATTCCACACATAACTCTTTTCCACTATAATTTCTCACTCCGATAAATGTGGATTCATAGGATTCCTTCGAACAACACATCTACTGCTTCCACTATCACTAGAATTGGTTACTTTCTACTTCTTAGCTTGTGGCACATCACTCCCTTCATCCACTGAGGGTCACTTCGCATGGGCCATTTCAAATTCTAAGGCTTAGGGTTTTGCGAGTATGAGAGGTTTAGGTAGGAGGGATTTGAACAGACGAGTTCACGATGATTGAGTGATGTCTAGAGTCGGGTTTAATATCATTTAGTATTCACATATAAAATAAATCTCATATTAAAAACTGTTTGACGACTCGGCCTTAATACGAAAATTTTAAAACAGCACGAGAGATGTACCGGTGATGTGTCTTTAAATGGTGAGGTCTATCCTAATGGTGAGCTTTATCTAACGGTGAGTTTTATCTAATGGTGAGGTTTATCCAAACGGTGAGGTTTATCTAACTGTGAGGTTTATCCTAACGGTGAGGTTTATCTAACGGTGAGGTTTATCTAACGTTGATGTTTATTTAACGTTGAGGTTTATCTAATGGTTTTAAGAGTACGTTATCATTCCTAATTCGTTTCTAATGAAACTTAATTTTTCTGAACTTAATGGATTAGTGAAAATATCAGCTAATTGGAGTTCAGTTCCTATAAATTAAAGAGTTATATCACCTCTTTGATAATCATCTCTTAGAAATTGTTGTCTATCGTCAATGTTTTTGGTTCTAGAGTGAGACACAGGGTTCATTGAGATGTTGATCACACTAGTGTTATCATATTTAATTGAGACATGTTTAAAATAAAATCCATAGTCCAATAAAGTGTGTTTCCTCCACTGAATCTGTGCACAACAACTACCAGCAGCTATATACTCTTATTTAGCAGAGGATAATGCAACCGAGTTCTATTTTTTAGTACACCATGATACTAGGGACTTTCCAAGTAAATGACATGTTCCAGATGTCCTCTTTCTATCTAACTTGTATCCAGCAAAATCAGCATCTGAATAACTTATTAAATCAAATGATTTTCCTTTTGGGTAAAATAGCCCCAAATTAGCAGTATATTTAAGATATTTGATAATCCTTTTAACAGCATGTAAGTGTGACTCTTTAGGGTTATCTTGAAATCTATCACACATACATACACTAAACATAATATCAAGATGACTACCAGTAAGATAAAGTAAACTCCCAATCATACCTCTATAATTAGTTTGATATACTGGTTTCCTAGTTTCATCAATATCTAATTTACAGGTGGTACTCATAGGTGTATCACTCCCCTTAATACTATCCAAACCAAAACATTTTAATATATCCTTAGTATGTTTACATTGATTTAAAATAATACCATCTTTAGTTTGAAAGATTTTAAATCCAAGAAAGTACTTAATCTCTCCCATTAAGCTCATTTCAAACTCATTTTGCATAACCTTTGAAAATTCAGTACATAGATAATTTTTAGAATATTCAAAAATAATATCATCAACATATATCTATACTATTAAAACAACTTTTGAAATTAATTTTATAAAATTGATTGGGATCAGTAATTCCTTTTCTAAATCCTTTTGAAATAAGGAAATTTTTAAGTCTTCTATACCATGGTCTTGGATCATGTTTTAAACCATATAAGTCTTTATAAAGTTTAAAAACATGATTTTCAAAGTGAGGATTTTAGAAACCAGGTGGTTGTTCTACAAAAACATATTCAACAATAAAACCATTTAGAAAAGAACTTTTCACATCCATTTGATATAACATGAAATTCAGATGTGATGCAAAGGCATGTAACATCCTAATTGCCTCTAATCTAGCTACAGGTGCAAAGGTTTCCTCATAGTCAATTCCTTCTTCTTGATTGTAACCTTGTGCAACTAGTCAAGCTTTGTTTCTAATGATGTTTCCAGATTCATCATATTTGTTTCTAAACACTAACTTCGTTCCCATGGTTAAAGTGTCTTTAGGTCTTTCTACTAATTCCTAGACTTTATTTCTTCAAAATTGATTTATTTCTTCTTGCATATCCATTACCCAAAATTCATCATTGATAGAATCATTGATATTTTTAGGTTCTAACTATGAAAGAAAGGCCTGATGTTCAACCTGATTTCTTAGAGAAGCTCTAGTCAATGTTCCTCTATCTAGATTACCTAGAACAGCATATAAAGGATGGATTTATAGAGTCCTAGTTTGTTTTAAAAATGTAGGGATAGATATTTCAGGTTCATCAACAGGTTGGGAATCAACAGAAGTAAGTTCTAGAAAATTTCCAGAACTGGATGTTTTACCTACAGGTCCACTATATTTATCATTAAGGTTCAATATAGAGAGGTCATCTTCAATATTTTCAAAATAGGTCCTAGGTTCATGTGGATCAGTTTCATCAAATTTGATGTGAACATATTCCTCCACACATTTGGTTCTCTTATTGAAAACTCTATAGGCTTTGCTAGAAATAGAGTAACCTAGGAAAATTCCTTCATCACTCTTGGATGTAAACATGTCAAGATTATCTTTGGTATTATGAATAAAGACTTTGCAACCAAAAACTCTTAAGTAGTTAACCTTAGGTTTCCTATGGTTCCACAACTCATAAGGGGTCTTTGTTAAGAACAGGTCTGATCAAGACTCTATTGAGAATATAACAAGCTGTATTGATAGCTTGAGCCCAAAAATAAATAGGTAGGTCATACTCATTGAGCATGGTTCTAGAAATTTCCTGAAGGGTTCTATTCCTCCTTTCTACTATACCATTTTGCCGAGGTGTCCTAGGGGTAGAGAAATTGTGACTATATCCATTGTGTGAGCAGTAAGATTCAAATTCATGATTTTTAAACTCACGAACAAGATAAACTCTCAAGGTCTTAATCTTATGACCACTAAGGTTCTCTACAGACTTGGAATATTCAATAAAGTAAGAACAATCTTCACTTTTGTGAGCTATAAAATAAACCCAAGTATAACTAGAATAGTCATCTACTAGAACATAGACATAGTGCTTCCCATTTAAACTAGAAACTCTAGAAGGTCCAAACAAATCCATGTGAACCATCTCGAGAGGTTGAGAAGTTGACACTTCTTTCATTGATTTAAAATAAACTTTATGTTTCATTCCCTTTTGATAAGGATTACAAACTTTATCTGCTGGGAATTCAAGTTTTGGTAGGTCTCTAACTAAGTTATTCCTAGTGAGTTTTCTAAGTGAATGTACATTTCAGTGTCCTAATCATCTGTGCCGAAGCCAATAATCTTTATGAAAATCATTTAGACAAATAATATTTTGCATAGCTAAAGAATTTAAATCAACAGAAAAGTCATTTTTATTTCGCGAGGTAGAAAATACTAAAGCATTTTTAGAATTAAAAACATTACAAGAATCATTTTCAAATTTAACATTAAAACCATCATCTCATTATTGAGAAATACTTAGTATATTATACTTAATTCCATCTACAAATAGAACTTTAGAAATTAATACTGAGTCATTGTTACCAATCTGTCCTAAGATGAGGATTTTCTCTTTAGAATTATCACCAAATATGAAAAAACCTCAATCAACTCTGACTAAGCTTTTAAAGCATGAGAAGTATCCTGACATATGTCTTGAACATCCACTATCCAAGTACCTAGTCTTTCTACAGGATCTCTTTAAACAGGTTCTCTACAAAAAAAAATTTAGATAGAAAATGATATCGGTACCCAGATTTTCTTGGGTCCAGACAGATTTGCCAATAGAACATTTGGTACCCAAATTTGTCTTATGGGTCTCATAAGATTTTCAGAATCAACAAATTTAGACAGATAAACCTTATTTGATCCATAACTATCAATATAACTAGTTGAAGAATATGAACACGAGAACTAGAACTATCTACATTCTGTCCAGATTTAAGAATAAATCTAGTTTTGGTAATTTTTCTTTGTCCAGGTTGTTATCCTATACCAGTAGTATATCTAGGTGAAATCTGCTTACATAGCATTTGTGTAAGAGTATTTTTTTAATTTGTGAACTTTTCTAAATCCTTACTAATTTTCTCATTTCAAAATTTCAGTTTAGTGTTTTCTTTAAGAAACTGAGCATTCTTTTCCATTTCTCTGTCAATATCAGATTTATGTTTAATAGTTAAAGCATATTGTTTCTTTAAACATTTGTATTTTTCTTTCAGCTCATTACAGGTTTCTTCCAACATATAACAGTATTCAAACAGTTCATATTTTGACATATTTTTAGAATCAGAATCATCTACAGAATAAAATGAATTTAAAGCAAGAGTTTCAGATGTTACCTCAGAAGTTTTTTTCATAAAACACATGATTGACTTATATCTGTTTTCAGTCACAGAAGCTTCATATTCACTGGATCTATCCTCAGAAGCACTCCACGTAGCCTTTATGGATTTTTTATACTTATTATACTTATACACATATCTCTTCATGTATTTCAGCTTTGAAAAATCTGCTTTTATATGTCATTTTCGTTTTCATTCATAGCAGTCACCTTCATCAGATTTTTCAGATTTCTTCCTGTCCTTTTTCCAGTGTCCCTTGATGTCATAATTACCTTTGTAATTTGATTTTCTGAAAAACACCTTCTTCCTATAAAACATCTTAAATCATCTGGCTATGTGAGCCATTTCTATAACAATATCAGATGCACTTTTACTTTCTTCACAGCTTGAGCTATCACTTATAGATTGAAGTTTCTCCTTATCCTTATTCTTTGAAGTAGATGTCTTGAAGGCAAGCGACTTCCTTTTTGGTTCATCATATTCTTCTTTTTTTACCTTAAGTTCTTCTTCATACATCATCAACTTGCAAATATGTTCCTTGACTAGTAGTTCACCAATATCACAAGATTCTCTGATTGAAACAGAAGTGCCCCTCCATCTTTCAGGTAGGCATCTCAAAATTCACACGATCTTCTCTATTGATGGAACATCCTTTACTAGTGAGATCATTGTATTGACAATTTTGTTAATCATGAGATACATATCAGAAATGGGTTCACCAGGCTTCATCTTAAAATTATCATATTAAATAGTATGGGTGTTCAATATCATTTCCTTAACATTAATTGTTCCATCATGAGAAACACTTAAAGTATCCCAAATTTCAAATGCAGTCTTACAAGCAGATATTCTATTAAATTCCTCATCTCCTAAAGCACAATATAGAGCATTCATATCTTTTCATTTATTATTGTATGTTGTCTTAGTAGCTTCATCCCAAGTCGATCTAATAGTAGTGGGAATTATATATTCTGATTCTATGGCAGTGCAAATATCAAAACCCATGATTTCTAAATGAATTTTCATCGTAATCATCCACTGAGCATAGTTTTTTCCATGGAAAAATGGCGGTCTATCAGTAGCAACACCTTCAAGTCTGTTATCCATGATAACTAGGTTAATAAAAAAATTTAAAGAGATAAAAATTTAGAAATAACAGAAATTTTAAGAGCATTAAAATGCAACTAAAATCACAGTATAAAAATAGAGTACTTCAGAAAATATTTTAAACCTCTGATACCAAATTTTGGTTGGAGTGGACACTCAAGAGGGGGGGTGAATTGAGTTCCAATTAAAATTTCTGTTTAAAATACATTACTAAAATCCCCCAATTTAACATACTAATTTAATTGTAGTGAATTTGAACTAAGGAAAACTTTCACATAGGTTCTCAAGGGATTGATTAATTCCCAGTTAATCTAATCAAAAGATCAGATTAGCTTTTGAAACTAACCTATTGATTTACAAATAATGAAAGCACATGCTAATTCAATTATCAGAGTAACTTTGCAAAACGGTTCAAATTTTAAAGCACTTAGCAGTGGAATAAATAGGTTTTAGATATAACTAAACAAAGCATATTAGATATAACCAAGAGGTTCAGTATTATACTTAGAATTAGTCCTCTCAACAATTTATATAAATTTGATCCACACCCTGGATCGGGGTTCACAACTATTTACAAATGTCCAGGTCAAATACCTCTACCACAGTTCTGCGTGGGAAACAAAAACAACAGCAAAAACAGCTGTCCAGGTCACACAAAACCTCTACCACTATCCACATAGGGAAATAGAAGATGTATGAAGTTTGAATGAGGACTTACAGATCCTCCAGTTAAGGTTCAGGATATACTGTGTGTGAAAATTAAAATTGATGACACACACTGCTCGTAATGTAAATAATAAATCACTGAGAAAGATTTAGAGTTTAGAATGACTCTAGTGATTGCAATGTAGCTCTGGACTCTTTCAGATTGATCAGAAATGGTTCTGAGTCCACTTCTGGTTTTTTTATTGAAAATAGAGAGTCGTCTTCTTGACATCCAGGTTCAGAGACAGTGAAAATGTAGTCGATGAAGTTTTTCGAAATCCTCGTGAACGTATAGAGCTCTTCATGAGTAGGTGTGAGTGTGTATTAGCTTCTATGTATTCTTTATTGTACATGTATATCTGTATAATCTCTTCTTGTGTATGTAACTTTTAGATCACTTTTGTATTTTTCTTGTCTTTTTTGCAGCTGGAGGGACTTCTTATATTTATGGCACGAGATCCGGAAAAAGAAATGATTTCTTTTTGTAGGTACGAGGTACGGTTCCCTGACATCCAACAACCGTCATTAAATAAGTGACATGGCATTAAAATATACCTAATATGACTGTTGGTTAGATTAAACAAAGATAAAGAAATTAAGGCAGCGTCGGATTCTCTGGAATAGTAGCTTTGGATATCGGTAGCCTTGTGTCATGATAGGTCTTTGTATCCGTAACCTCTTGTATCGGTAACCTCTTGTATCGGAAACCTCTCTATCGGTAGACTTCATGTCTGTCGGTAGACTTGATCGGTAGCGGTAGACTTAATGTACCGGTGACCTTCCGTGTAAGGATAGACTTCATGTATTGGTATCTTCCTTTGTGTATCGGTAGACTTCCTTCGGTAACTTTTCTATAATGGTAGGCTTGCATAACGGAAACTTGTCTGTATCCGTAGGCTTGAATAACGGTGACTTGTCTATATCAGTAGGCTTCACGTAATGGTAGACTTGTTTTACCGGTAGGCTTCACATAACGGTAGACTTGTTGTACCTGTGGACTTGTCTGTATCGGTAGGCTTCACGTAACGGTAGACTTGTTGTACCGGAAGGCTTCACGTAATAGTAGACTTGTTGTACCGGTGGACTTGTCTGTATCGATGACCTTATACATAATGGTGGACTTTACAAATCGGCATCTTTGTTATGTAACAGTGACCACTTTTCTGTTTAAGCATTCTATTGGCAGAAAGGGTTAAGTTAGAATATATATTCATCCAGTAACCAAATTCTCTGAAGATAATGTAAATATTATAATATATGAATATGTGCATGGTGTAAAGAAATACAAAAATAAGCAATTAATCATTAATCAATATAGGTATTATCAATCTATAATTGAGCATAATTGGGATTATCAAAATATGAGTTCAACTAATTCTCCAGAGCGTTCAACAGATATGTTATTAAAATATTATATAAACTAGTCGTTATGAATTTTAAAACCCACTTTTTTAAATTTTATAAATTTTATCTTTCAATATGGACTTTAATTTTGGATTCAAAATATCAAAATTATTCTATTGTTAATTTTTGGTATTTTTCTAAAAACATTCAATTTTTGATAAATATTGAAAAAAACACTGAGTTATAGTTTAAAACCGAATTTTTATTTAAATAATTATTTATTTTATTTAAAATTATATTAGGTCAAAATAGATACATAATACCTATATATGTTCAATATAATTCATTGGAGTCTATTTATAATAATTTTAGATATATAAAGATTTTATTGAACTTCTTACCTTCTTTTACCCACCTCCTAGGAGAATTTGTAGATTTACATAAAACATAATTTTACCACTTCTGTGATTGGAATTTAAAAAATCTGAGAGACACAACTAATATCAAGCATTCAAATTTTGTTCAATAAGATAAAAATAATTTTTGTTGAATTGTAACTTTTTAATTTTATTTACCACAGTTAAAATTAAATAGAGTAATTAAGGGTACAAATTATACTATTATTAAACTAACACATGTATTAATTCTATTGGATATGTGTAATTCGACCAAAAAAACCATAGGAAATAAATATGACCATTTAGGTTCACTTAGATTAGATTAGGAAATTTTGTATTATATAATTCAAAGAAGAGTTAAAAGGGGTAAAATAAATGTTAAATAAGTAAAACATTTTTAATATAGGGTTATACATAATATAAATTCGACTATAAGTTTTAATTAGAAATATAAAAGGATTTACAACATAATGGAATTATATTTATAATTTTTAGACATTAAATAATTTAATTTATTTATGACATAATGATGATGCAGTAATTACCTTATTAATGAAATATTAGCATAATTGATATTATAAATACCAAAATAAAAGTAATTTGAGCCTTTTTATGTATTAAACTAATTTTCAAGGTTAATATAACATATTAGGGTTGGTTATATGAATTTTGTTTGAAGGAATAATGCTGTTATGAATTTATAAAAAAACAAAATACTAAATAGTGTCAAAATTTTCATAAAATAGTTTTTTAAAATAATATTAAATTATTAATTGTTACTCTATTGGAAAAATATACAAGGTTCTTCCAAAAGACTTATATAATAATATATATTACATTAATGAACCAATTTGGGTATTATTGGTAGTTTATACTATGTTTATTAACCATATAGTGTAAGAATACAAGAAGGCACGGTAAAAGTTAAATTATTTAACTTAGAGTTAAATCTAAATGATAAGGTTAAAATGGTAACCTAAACATGTATAAAACCTATTGGTTGGTATTATTTCCACCCATACCCACCATAGACTCAATATTAGTTACTTTGGAGCCATTATATAATGAATGTGAATTTATTATAAAATAATATTTTAAGTTTTTTCTAAGGTGCCCCTCATCCCTCTAATAAAAGAGAACCTCCTCCCTCTCCTCCTCACTCCATTTTGAGCCTTCAAGATTGGCCAAACCCTGAAAATTTCTCTTCTCCGCCTCCTTAGATAAATAAAATAGGTCATCGTCTTCTTCACATACCAACTTTAGTGCCCTTATTGGAGGTTTAGAAAAGTCACGTCGAATAAGAGGTAATATCCTTGACCGATCCTTTCAAATTTATTTCTTCTTCTACTTCCTCCTATTTATTGGTTTCATTATAATGTAATAAAATAAGTATCACTAATATACTGATATGTTATTATAAATATGAAACAAACCTATTTTACCTTCTATCCATCCTATGGAAAATAAAATCTCCACGCATGCGTACGTACGGAATACCATCTCCACGCCTTAGTGTAATCTGTTTTCCACCACCACCTTACTTAGAAGGGTATAATGCTGAAAAATATCTATATATTATTATTATAACATGATACTAATATTTATATATTCTATCATCCACTCCTGGACCATTAAATAATTATGGGAATGATATCATCTCTCGTTCGTACGTACGACTTACCGTCTCCACAATGCGATGTGATTCATTCTACATGATCATCATTAAACCATGATTATATAAATGAATTGAATGAATAAATCTGATATATATTATACTACAACCATTATTTAAATGATTAAACTATAATCTAAAAATAGGAATAAGAATTTATTCGACAAAACATGTATAAGAACATAAAGCAATAAACACCTAAATAACAAGTAACAATGAAATATTACTAATAAGAAGTTGAGAATATGACCATATATGATATCATAACAATGAGTATGATTATGGAATAAGTCAATGACATTATTTAAATCATTATACATGAGGTTTGGATACGTACGGAGCATATCAGACCTACAGTAAGGGAAAATATTACAATCTCATTTTTATCCTAGATTATTTATACTTTAGAATATACTTGGGCATATTTATCATCCACATCCATGTTTCCTGAATATGTAATATTATTTATATCCTACTACAATTTTATAAATCCAATTTTACCCATTGGGTAATTTTTAGTAAATTAAATGAAATGAATCTTTTGTCGTTTTCAGTACGAGATACGTTTGAATTTTCTGGAAAAAGTATGATATGAATGTTTTCTTAACTTATACGACATGAATGTGTTTTTATGATTTCATAAAACATTATTTCCATGAATATTACTTTACAATCTTTCATGTGTATTTTTAATTAACATCTTTTACTTTAAAATTGTATGACATGCTAAGAATAGAAAAAATGTTTTTGAAGTATAAGGGATATTTTCCTCAAGAATGGAGTTCAAGTGTTTTATCAAAATTATATACCATCTAAGAAAATATAGGGTTATGTTTCAATCCCTATTTATACATTGATTTGATGATTTTAAGATGGAATTATTTTTATGATGTCCTTTTATCTTATATAGATTATGTTATGAAGGCATGATGTTTAAGAATCCCATTTTTATTAGATGGTTTATGCTAAGATATATGATCTATGATTTAGTAGAATACATAATAATGGTATCATTATGAGATGGGTGGGACCTATATCTCCCTCCAAAGCATTGGGTAAAGATTTATGTCTCATGAGAGAGACATGGCTGGAACTACATGTTAATTCGGTTCAATGATATAGGACTGGAACGAGGAGTGAACTCGTTTCAGAAATGGAATTTTCCCACTATGATAGTCTTGAAAATGACTCTTGACTAATAAGAAATGATTTTCTTTTATTATGTGGGTGTGCCACAATGCTTCATGTTTTATGTTATGATTATTGGGATTAAATTTCACTACTATAATTTATCCCATGTTATGAAATAATGATCTCTTTTGCAGGTTAATATTTTTAAAATGTTATGTTCTTATGAATATGATATGATTTATATTTCCTTTGATTACCCTTACTGATTATTTGAGCTCCCCATTTTTTATGTTTTATTTTCCCCAGGTCAGGAAGAAGTGTTTTAAGTAGGATATGAAAAAAGGGACTCTAGATATGATGAAATAAATGGGAGACAATGTAGATTCTTTTTGAACCATTTGTTTATGTCTCTCAGTTTCTAAATACACTATACATATACGGTCCTATCATAGTTTTGTTATTTTTTGTAATAAGTATTCTTCAATTCTGAATTAATAACAATGTATGTAAAGTATGGTTCGTTATAGTTGGTATCAGAGGAAAGGTATAGTCAACCTTTGGAAACTAGGATGTGAAAGCCTTAGTAAGAACCCTAAGGATATGTCTAAGCATAAAACTCAATATAAGTTTTTTAGAAATGGCCATTAATTACCTATGATAAGACCTAAAGTGTGAAATGTTATTCTTTATTATGTGGTTTTCCTATTATGATTAGTGTTTCTCACACTATGCATATTGGGTTTAGTCAATGTCTGGAACCCTAAGGAATCATGTTAATGCTAAATGCGATGGGATATGCAATGATTTTCCCCCTGAGCAACAAACATTATGGGAGATAAAATGAAAAATCTTGTAGCCATTCTCACACAACTTTCTCAAGCTATGAATCATTAAATAATTCTAAACAAGAAATGGAAAGAGAAAACTTCTATTGAATTCTTCTTGAGGAAGCGAGCACCCTCATTCAGCAGGTCTACTAATCCATTAGTGGCTGAACAATGCATCAGTACTACTAAAAAGATATTTTCAGTTCTTCAATGTTCTGAACATGATAAAGTCATCTTAGAAGTATATCGTTTGAAGGGTGAAGCTGATCAAATGACGATTCTTATAATGAATACGAGGCAAGGAGATGAAGTTGCGTCCATGGAATGGAATGATTTCAAGAACATATTTTTCAATATGTACTTCCCTCGTATTCTTCGAAAAAATATGGAGAAGGTGTTTCTTGAACTAAAGCAAAAGAGTGATGAATCTGTTGGTACCTACGAAGCAAATTTTACAAGACTTGGAAGGTATGCTTCTGGAAATATTATCCAAACTAAGAGTAAGACTGATCGATTCTATAGTGGCTTAAAACTAAGTATTCAAATGGCGTTAGCCATAAGGGACATCAATAGCTACAAGGAAATTGTTTGATGTGCTCTCAAGGGTGATATAGAGATAAGAGTAACCCATCAGTCATATAGGTTTGATAAGAAGATGAAAATCGAATTCAAAGGTAAATCAAAAGACCACAGTTAAAAGAAGATGAGTTTTCCTTTATGCTCAATGTGTGGAAATAAAAATGGAGAGAATTGTCTTAAAGGGACAAGTAAATGATTAAAATGTTTAAATGAAGGTCATCAGGCATTTGAATATCACAATTTATGGAAAAGATGTCTAGTGATGCGATCAAAAAAAAGGTTACACAGAATACACCTCCAACACATCAATGTTACAAGTGAAAGGAAATGGACCATTATGCTAATCAATGCCCTGATCCAAGGGTTGTTGATAATGATCGATGTCAAAAAACTCAGAAGGCCAAATAAAAAATAATGTCACATGAAATTTCTGTCAGCGATGTGGAGTAAGATAATGAAGTGGCGAAAGGTACACAAACCATCCACTCTAAAGTAGAAAATGTTTTATTTGATTCTAGATCCACCCACTATTTGATTTATGAATACTTTTCTAAGGGTATCGTCGTACTACATCAACAATTAGCTATTTAGTTAGATGTGACAACTCCTAATGGCACAACGGTGGCATCAAAAGTTTATAATTATTCTCCAATTGGCATTTGTGGGAATGTGCTTCCTCCAAATCTTGTGAACCTTCATATAGTATAATTTGATGTGATTGTTGGCATTGATTGGCTTTCCTTATATGGAGATCATATTGATTTCGAAAGAAGGGGAGTCACATTTCATATTCCTGATCAATCTATGATCATCTATCGATGCATGGATTAATATAACCTTACAGTGGAAATTTATTTTATCTAATGGGTCTTGATTCCAATAAATGAATGGAATTTATCTAAAATTATTGCGGAGAAACTCGTGAGTAATAATTGAACCATTATAAGGGTGTTTGATGATGTCTTTCTAGAGGAATTTCTAGGTCTTCCACCAAATAGGGAAGTTGAGTTTTAAATAGAACACATACCGGGTGCTATGCTCATTTCAAAGACACTATATAGAATGTCCCCAATTGAGTGGCAGGAATTAATGAAGAAACTCTAAGAGAATCTTGATAATGGATTCATACGCCCTAGTGTGTCACCTTGGGGAGCACCTATTCTATTTGTTAAGAAGAAAGATTGATCAATGAGACTCTGCATTGATTATCGAGAACTTAACAAGATCACAATCAAGAACAAATATCATATCCCATGCATTGATGACTTATTCGACCAACTATGTGGAGATCAATAATTTTCCAAGATTGATCTTCATTCAGGGTATCATTAATTAAGGTATAAAAGGGAGGATATACCAAAGACGTCTTTCCGTACAAGGTACAGACACTATGAATTTATATTGATTCCATTTGGTCTTACTAATTCCCATGCTGTCTTCATGGATCTAATGAATATAGTCTTTAGAGACTATCTTGATCAGTTTGTGGTAGTCTTTAGGGATGATATTCATGTCTAGTCAAAGAGCAAGGAAGAACATTAAAATCACATGAAAATTGTATTAAAGACCCTAATAAAGGAGAAGAATTATGACAAATTTACCAAGTGTGAATTTTGGCGTCAAAAAGTTTCATTTTTGGATCACATAATCTCAAAAGAGGGGATATCTGTGGATCCTGCAAAAACAGAGGTTATCAAAAGATGATCAAGACCAACAATAGTAACTGAGATCCGATGTTTTTTTTGGTTTGGCTGGATATTATCGATATTTTGTGAAATATTTTTCACGATTACCAAATCCACTCACCAGGTTCACTCAAAACTATGTTAAGTTCATTTGGACGAAGGAGTGTGAAGAAAATTTCATGGAGTTAAAGTGAAGGTTATATAGTGTAACTATGCTCACACTTCCTTGTATTGGATAATGGTTTGTGATCTACCGTGATGGTTCCAAGAAGGTACTGGGGTGTGTTCTCATGCAAAATGATATGTTGATAACTTATGCTTCACGAAAGTTGAAAATCCATGAGAAAAATTACCCAAATCAGGATTTGGAATTAGCTGCAGTAATTGTTGCATTGAATATTTGTAGGAATTATCTTTATGGTAAAAGGTATGATATTTATACTGATCATAAAATATTAAATTATATTTTCACACAAAAGGATCTGAATATGCGCCAATGAAGATGGTTGGAGCTGACTAAGGATTATGACTGCTCAATTCATTACCACCCTAGGAAAGAAAACAAGGTGTAAGACGCATTAAGTCGAAAAGACCATGCTATCTTATCCATGATGAGGATCAAAAAAGATCAAATATTTATTGATTTACAATGGATGGATCTTGGAATTATAATGGAAGGGAAAAAATATTATCTTTCTCAAATGAATGTTCAACCATCTATACATGTGAAGATTAAAGAGGCACAGAAAGAAGATGTAGAGTTTCAAAAGAAGGTGAGAAATGATCCTGAATTCCACATTCAATGTGATGAAATAATATGGTTTGGTAATATGGTTTGTGATCCTCCCATCCCAGAATTAATGAAGGAAATATTGGATGAGGCTCATAGTTCTTAATTCCTTGTTCACCATAGAATCACGAATATGTATAGAGACCTGAAAGAGTACTTCTAGTGAGATGGCATGATAAGAGATGTTACGGAATATGTATCTCAATGATTGGTTTTTCATCAAGTTAAACATGAGTGAAAGATGTCTAAGGTGATGTTAAAACCATTACTCATACCAGAATGGAAATGGGAAAACATCTCTATGGGCTTTGTCACTGGACTTCCTAAAACATCCAATGGCAATAATTCTATCTGTGTTATAGGTGATTATCTTATGAAGTCGGTACACTTCATTGAAATTAGTGTGGATTTATCTCTTGATTAGATTCCCAGTATATATGTAAATTAAGATGTAAGATTTCATGGAGTACCACTTTCCATTATATCTAATTGGGATCTGAGTATTACCTTAAATTATTTGCGAAATCATCACCATACTCTAGATACAGAGTTGAGTTTCAGCACTGCTTATAATCCTCAGAAAGACGGTCAGTCTGAGAGGAAAATTCAAACTCTGGAAGACATGTTGAGAGCTCTCTGTGGATTTCAAAGGACTTTGGGATCAACATATACCTTTGGTGGAATTTTCTTATAATAATAGCTTTCACTCCAGTATTCAGATGGAACCTTATGAAGCTCTCTATGGAAGGAAATGAAAAACTCCAACTTGATAGGATGAAGTTGGGGAAAGAAAGCTATTAGGACCTTATCTTGTTAATGAGATGGCAGAAAAGGTAAGTTCTATTCAACAACACGTACGATCAGCTCAGAGTTGACTAAAAAGTTATGCGGACAACCAAAGAAAAGACATAGAGATTGAAGTGGGTGATAAAGTGTTCTTACGAATATCTCCTTGGAAGAGAGTAACGAGATTTGGAAATAAGTGCAAGCTGGGGCCTTGGTATATTGGTCCTTTAGAAATATTGGATCGTGGTTGGAAAGTAGATTACCGATTGGAGATTAGACTGAATCTCTCTCAAGTTCATGATGTGTTCCATATATCTCTCCTGAGAATGTATATACCTGATCCTTCACATGTACTAAGCTCAAAAGTTTTACCACTAGATCAAGATCTTTCTTATGAAGAAAAACCAATAGAGATTCTAGAACATAGTGAAAATGTTCTATGAAACAAGACCACTCAATGGGTTAATTTTCTATAGAGGAACCACCAATTAGAGGAAGCTACATATGTACTTGAGGATATGATGAGGGAGAGTTATCCTCATCTGTTTGTTACGAAGTGACGAATTTTGTGGGAGAATTGTTTTTAAGGGGGGTAGAATGTAACATCCAGAGGTTTTATGAGAAATATTTTGTTTTTATGTATTATGTTATACACAATACCAAAGGAATCATTCACTACACAAAAAACTATCTTGGCTTGCGTTACACGCAATATCAACCTTCCTCGATAGCTTGCGTTGTACGCAATACCGGGTTTCATTAAACAACGATATGTTATTAAAATATTATATAAACTAGCCATTATGAATAGAAAAACCCACTTTTTGAAATTTTATAAATTTTTTCATTCAAAATGGACTTTATATTTGGATTTGGAATATCAAAATTAGCTTATGGTGAATGTTTGGCATTTTTCTAAAAATGTTCAATTTTTTATGAATATTAAAAAAACATTGAGTTTTAGTTTAAATTAAAAATTTTTAATATAATTACTTATTTTATTTAAATTTATTTTAGGTCAAAATTTATACATAATACCTATATAAGTTAAATTTAATTAATTGGTTTCATTTTATAATAATTTTAGATATCTGAAATTTCTATTGAACTTTTTACCGACTTTTACCCACCTCCTATGAGAATTTGAAAATTTACATAAAACATAATTTTACCACATCTGTGAGTGGAATTTCAAAAATCTGAGAGACACGGTTAAAATAAATTAATAAAATGTGGTTCACTAAGATAAAAATATTTTCTTGTGAATAGTATCTTTTTACATGTATTTACCACGGTTAAAAGTAAATTGGTTAATTAAGGGTAAAAATTATATTATTATTACCCTAACACATGTCCTAATTATATTGGATAAGTATAATTCGACCAAAAACAACCTTAGGAATTAATTATGACCATTTAGGTCCACTTGGATTAGATTAGGACATTTATTATTATTAAATTCAAAGAAGAGTTTAAAGAGTTAAAATCAATGTTTAATAAGTAAAAAATTTTCAATATAGGGTTAAACATAAGATAAATTCGACTATAAATAATAATTATAATGATAAAATGACTTCCTACATAATTCTATTTTATTTATAATTTTTAGACATTAAATAATTTAGTTTATATATGACACAATGATTATGCAGTAATTACCTTATTAATGAAATATTAACATAATTGATATTATAAACAACCAAATAAATGTAATTTGAGAAATTTTATGTATTAAACTAATTTTTTAGGTTAATATACATATTGGGGTTGGTTAGATGAATGTTTTTTGATGTAATAAAGCTGTTATAAATTTAGAAAAAATAGATTACAAAATAGTGTCAAAATTGACATAAAAGAGTTTTTAAAACAAATATTAAATTATTCATTTAAATCCTATTCATAAAAAATATATGGTTAGGCCTAATGACTTATATAAAAATATAAATGAAATTAATAAACCAATTGGGGTTTGATTGGTAGTTTATAGTATTTTTATTAACCATATAGTGTAACAATACAAGAAGACACGGTAAAAGTAAAATTATTTAACTTAGAGTTAAATCTAAATGATAAGGTTAAAATGGTAACCTAAACATGTAGAAAACCTATTGGTTGAAATTATTTCTACCCATCCCCACTATATACTATAAATAATTCACTTTGGAGAAATTATAAACCGAATATTAATTTATTATAAAATAATATTTCAATTTTTTCATACGGTGTCCCTCACCCCTCTTATAAAAGGGCACCTCCTCCGTCTCCTCCTCACACCATTTTGAGACTTCAACCTTGGAAAACACTTAAAATTTCTCTTATCCACTTCCCTTGAAATATACTAGAGGTCCTGGTCTTCTTCAAAGACCATATTTAGTGCCCTAAGAGGAGGTTTAAAAAAGGCGCGTCGAAGAACTGGTAATATCCTTTACCGATCCTTTCAAATTTATTTTTTCTTCTACTTCCTCTTATATATTGGTTTCATTATAAAGTAATAAAATAAGTATCACTAATATATAGATATGTTATTATAATTATTAAACAATCCTATTTCACCTTCTATCGATTCTGTGGAAAATGAAATCACCACGTGTGGGTACGTACGGAATACCATCTCCACACTGTGATGTAATCTGTTTTCTGCCACCACCTTACTTGGATGGGTATAATGGTGTAAAGAATAACTATATATTATTATAATAACATTATACTAATTCTGTGATATTCTATCATCCACTCTAAGACCATTCAATAATTATGTGAACAATATCGTCACTCGTGCGTACGTACGACTTATCGTCTCCATGATGCGTTGTGATTCGTTCTACATGATCTTATGTAAAACATGATTATAAAATCGAATCAAATGAATAAATCAGATATATATTATACTACTACCATTCTTTAACTGATATATCTATAACCTAAAAAGAGATATAATAATTTATTCGAAAAAACACGCATAATAACATAATGAAATAAACACCAGAATAACAAGTTGCAATGAAATATTACTAATAAGAAGCTAATAATATGACAATATATGATATCATAACAATGATTATGATTCTGGAATAAGTCAATGTCATTATTTAAATCATTGTACCAGAGGTTCGGATATGTATGAAGCATATCAGACCTATGGTAAGGGAAAATCTCACAATCTCATTTTTATCTGAGATTGTTTATACTTTAGAATTTACTAGGGCATACTTATCATCCACATCCATATTTCCTCAATATTTAATATTATTTATATCCTCCAACAATTTGTTAAATCAAATTTTAACTATTGGGGAATTTTTAGTAAAATATTTGAATGGAATCTTTTTTCATTTTCAGTACGAGATATTTTTGAATTTTCCGGCCAAAGTACGAGAAGAATATTTTCTTAACTTATAAGGCCTAAAAGGGTTTTTATGATTTCCTAGAACATTATTTCCTTGAATATTCCTTTATAAGTTTTAATTTTTATTTTTAATTTACATCTTTTAATTTAAAATTGTATGACATGTTAAGAATGGAAAAATGTTTTTGAAGTAGGAATGATATTTTCCTCAAGAATGGAGTTCATGTGTTTTACCAAAACTATTTACCATATAAAATACTATAGGGTTCTTTTTATATCCCTATTTTTAAATTGATTTTATTATATTATGGTGGAATTATTTTTACGAAGTCCTTTTATCTTATAATGATTATGTTATGAAGGCGTGATGTTTAAGAATCCAATTTTTATTTCAAGGGTTATGCTATGATATATGATTTATGAGTTAGTGTCACACATATGAATGGTATCGTTATGAGATGGGTGGGACCCATATCTCCCTCCAATGCATTGGGTAAACATTTATATCTCATGTGATAGACATGGCTGGAATGGCATGGTAATCTGGATAAGTGATACAAGACTGGAAAGAGGAGTGAACTCTGTTCAGAAATGGACTTTGTCCACTATGATAATCTTGGAAATGAGTCTTGACTAATAAGAAATGATTTTATATGATTATGTGTGTATTCAAAAATCTTTTATGTTTTATGTTTATGATTATTGGGATTACATTTTACTACCATGATTTATCCCATGTTATGATATTATGATATCTTTTGCAGGTTAAGATTTACAAAATGTTCTGTTCTTATCAATATGATATGATTGATATTTTCTTTGTTTACCCTTTCTAGTCATTTGAGCTAACCCTTTTATATGTTTTCTTATCTCCATGTTAGGAAGAAGGGTTTTAAGTATGATATTCCAAAAGGGACTCTAGATATGATGAAATAAACGGGAGGCAATGTAGATTCTTTAGGAACCATTTGTTTATGTTTCCTTGATTCTAAATACTCTATACCTATACGGTCCTATCATGGTTTTTTATATGTTATAATAAGTATTCTTAAATTATGAAGTAATAACATTTTATGTAAAGTATGGGTCGTTATATACATATTTAAACTTATTGATATGATGTAAAGAGAGTATGATGCACAAAAACAGTACGATTGACAAAGTCAGTACGATTGACTGGGTCAGTATGATTTAGTCAATACGATAAACATAGTTAGTATGATAAACATAGTCAGCATGATAAAAATAGTTAGTACGATAATCATAGTCAGTATGATAAACATAGTCACTACGATAAACCTAGTCAATATGATAAAGATAGTTAGTACGATAAACATTTATGAATATATTTGTGATTTCCAAAACAAGACATAAAAATCAAAATAGGACATTTGACTTAAAAAATATATATATAATCATACATTATGATATAAAATTACATATATTATATGTTAATCTATTATATTCCATATTTTATAATGAGATCCTATGAATGGTTAAGGGTATCAATACTCATGAAAAATGAAGAAATTACCCTATAGATAAAGAATATGTAGCAAGTATTGTATGTGAGAAGATAAGGGATATATTATTAATACCTGACCTGGTTAGGAAAAACAATATTTTCTATATGAAAAAACGTATTCCATATAGATATTCTCCAATGTTGAATCACTTCTGGTGACAAAGGTCTTAATAAATTCGAGAGACAATAAATACAAAGGTATAGAAGAAAATGAATATGTCTCTTGGGAATAAATTATTTTATACGTGAAGTGATGAAAAGGAAATCATTACACATGTGTAGTATTTTCTCAACAGTGATGTGGATCATTGTTGGTCATTGATACAAAATTTTAGGGTGGAATAGAATGAAAAACTCATTGATTGAGACCATTTTTAGGAGAATGTATTTTCCAAAATTTCCATCAGGAGAAATAAACAAAAATAAAGGGAAACATATTATATATATATATGATGGATAATGTGATGCAGATTTTGAGGATAAATTTAAAAGATTATCCAGGAATCCCATGGATTAAATAAACAACACGATGTTCAGGATTGAACATTCATTTTTAGGCTTGATCCATCACACCAAAGTGAACTTGTGTCTCGAATCATTTCATAATATGTTTAAATTGTACCATGTTCAATAAAAAATTGAAATTACTATATAAATCCTACTTTTTTTCTAAATGAATAAAATAAGAGTATTAATGAGAACTCATAAAAATGGATTGTGTCAGTGATATAGATATTAAAATTTTAATTACATTTTATGATAATTATATAAAAAAACAACATCGAAAATGTATGAGGTGATTTGGAATTTTTTATAAGTGTTGATATAATGGTCAACATTCTAAATAATTAAAAGTGAGGGAATAAAAAAATTATTTAGTTATTTATCTATAAGGAGATGGGGTAATCAAAAAATTAATTCCCTATGATTCTAGGTAATATTTCACTGAAGACACTAAGAAATGAAGGCTAATAATATATTTTAACTATAAGTGAGGATGAAGTTCAAAATAATGTGGTGGTATGTACTTTAGTAACATCTTCAAATATTACTATTTATTTATTTCATTATTGATCCTTATAGTATTTTATATTTTCTACCATTTCCATGAAAACATTATATTTACCAATCCTATTAAGAAAATATTTTTCAATCAAAACTTATAGTGGTTGTCCCACTAGAATAATGGTGTGTTAAGAAGACCCCAATATGACACACCAATTTTCTCTATATTATGATCTTATTCTCAAATCTATGGTTTAATATGATATAATTCTTAGTACGGATTATTGTTAAATATATGATGAACATATTTATTACAATAAGAAAGATTAATGATTTTTTATGATGAAAAATAATTAAATCATTTAAGATAATATACATTATAATCTGAGACATATCGTGATCATCCACTAGTAGATCTATTAAATTAAATTCTTTTGGAATAAAAGAAGACACAACCTAGGAATGAAGAATGGATTCTTCACATTGAAATTATATCAATCGTAAAGGATTACATTAATTTATTTCAATTTGATTTCCTAGGAAAACTCCATTGAATTAGGTTTATATTTACATTTATTTAATCCCTGGTCTATGAGAAATATCATAGTTTCTTAGAGAATTGGCACTATAGAATTACTGGAGATGAATAAATAACTAGACGAGTTTTGTGATATGTGATTTATTCACCCCAAATGTTTCACTATGTGGAACCCCCACACTCTACCTTATGAATAATGATGTTTCTATGAGGCTATACAATGATTATAGGGAAATAATTTCTATTAAAATAAAGAATATGTATCCCCTGAGTCACACTATGGTATTATTTGATCAACTTCATAGAGCTCTATAATTTTCAGACACTGAACGTTATTCTAGTTATGAACAATTAAAATTAAAAAAGGAATACATTCTGAAAAACTATTTTCAAATGATTTATCAACATCAATATTTTATAGTAATTATATAATTATTGATAAGTGAACCAATTGTTTTTAAAAAATCAATATTTTATTAATTAAATATGTTAATAATTTAGTTGTGGTATTAATTGAATAAATCAAGGTGTATATTTAATGTGATGAGGAACATGAGAATAAAATGTGGATAATTCATGATACTCTTATAAGAGAAGATTTATAAACTTAATTTTGGTATGTTTGATTTATTACGTGAATATATTTATATTATGGTAAACATTTTCCCTATGTTATTTATCATAGCTGTTCCTATAAATAAAATGATAGTCATATATTTGTCGGTACTAACGAACATAACTGAGGTACGTAGTGTCATTAGTTTTAAAGGTTATTATTACAGATTCATTAAATGTTTTTTCAAATTCGATTACTTGTTATACAATAATAAAAATAATGAGCTTATGTTTAGTTTGGAAAATAAATTTGAAGAATTTTCTCAAAGACTAAACTGGATATTGTTCACTGATCTAATTTCGAATCTACTATCTAAAAATTATAGGTTTCTGATATATAGTGATGAATTAATGAATAGAATTGGGTGTATCCTAAAAAAAATATGTTTATTCAGTTGAATAAGGGTAATTTTTGTCTCGTGAATGGAAACATCCAACATATGATTTTTAGATTACATTACAAATAAAATCATTGATTTTATGGTTGTATTTCCCCAATGGTCAAATTTTTGAGACTTACTAATTCTCAGAAATTAATAAAATATATATTTTTATAGAAAGAGATTAATATGAGACAATGTCCGAGGACGGGGCTACTATTTCATAATGATTGATCGATAAAATATAACCCATGGAAAGAAATTAAGGAGGACGATTCATTATATAAGAATGATCATGGAGTTACAATGTATATAATGACTGGGAGAGATCCTATGATCATGGATCTAGTACGGATGGCTATGGAAATTATTAAGGAAGAAGTGACATCACTCATTTTTATAATGATTGTGATACCATATATATTTTAAATAATAATATGTTCTCAATCTAATAAATAGAATTCATAGAAACAAATAGACGTTATGAATGATATCAAATTAGAAAGATTCCTTTGTAAAGGTGGTATTATTCAATTTGGATTGAGATTATATATTCTATCTATATGTGAGATAAAAATTAAATTTTTAGTTTAAGATAACAACACAAATTACTCTATCACCTTGGTAGCAGCAAGATTTTTATGGATTTTAGGGAACAATTTTTGTGGGATAACATAAAGTAGTAAACAATAGACTATAAAAAATAATTTATTTGATCATTAGGTTAAGGTTAAGATATATTATCCTAGAGGACTCTTAACTCCTATTCATATTTTGATATAGAAAAAATATAAAATTATTATGAACATCTTCATAAGACTACACAAGATTTCTAGCAATAATTGAGAAATATGGGTTATCACATATTTCTTAAAACACTATACCATTTTTTTCATTAAGTTATGATTTACTTATTTAGATCATCATAAGGATATATATTGATGATGTAGTATGACATAATATTGTACATCTTTCTATTTTTTTAGATTATGATCCCTGATTTACATCGAAATTATGTAAGAGTTCTATAAGGATATTAATTATGAGATTAACTTAATAACATCTTATCAAAATTTAACTAATTTGTAGTCCAACAGGAATATTCATATAGTGAAAGACATCTAGATTTGATGCTTATTTTACATTCAAGGTATGTGATATATTTATTTAGATTTTGTACAGTTTTTATATTAAAATTTTTTTCCCATAAGGTTTTACAATAATTTAATAATAAGAATTATATAGCAACATAAGTCATACTGCATCCTATTAAGAGGATGTTGGTGAATGGAAATTGTTAATATTAAAACATATTGAGGAAATAATTAAAATGGATAATAATATTTAGGATCATATTAAAGATTATTAATGTAGGAAAATGGGATATTCCGATAACAAGAGGATGGATTTGTAATTCCATGTGGGAGACCATGTCTTATTGTATGTATATCGAAAGAAGGATTTCATAATGATTAGTAATAAATGGATATTTAGCCATAGGTTCATAAGACACTTTGAATACTAAAATGAATTGTGGATATTTATTTACATTTTTAAATGACACCATGACTCTCAAAATTAAATTATGTGTTCCATATATCATTTTTAATGTAGTATGTTCCATACCCATTACATATGCTCTACTCTGATGAAATAAAATTGGAACCTGATCTATCTTAAGGTGAATAACCCAAATATATTCTTGATACTAGAGAGAAAGTATTGAATAATTAGACAGGTTTCATATTATAGTTACTTTGCAGAAATCAAAAAATGGATGAAGAAACATGGGATCCAATGGATGTAATGAATAAGATGAACCATAATCTATTTAAATAGAAATAACCATGAAATTTTATGGATGATATATTTTAGGGATTAAATAATGTAACACTAGAAGAAAATATTATATATTACCTGTTGATGAAATACAATATCTTTTATAGCCTCTGATGCCAACACAACCATGATTAAACAAAATTTTATACTTTCTTAAAATATTATTTATGCTTGACCATTTTAACATTAAAATTATGTTTTTGGGAATTAATAAAACTTACTAAACTATGAAAGTTATGGATATCTATTTATAAATAATTAAAAATAAATCCTTAAAAATTAAAGAATTAATTTTTTTTAAATATATTTTTTGAAGGAAAATTGTTTTATCAAATAAATATATATTTAAATTTATTAAATTTAATATAATAGTATGATAATAAGACCATTTATACTTTTGAGAATTTTATCTTTGAAGCCGCTCTCTATCACCAATTATACGAGTATAATTTTATATAGTATTCTACCACTTCTATGAATTGTAATTTTTAAAATGTATTACTACTTTAGAATCAAAAAAAAAAATATTATTCTATAATTTCAACATAATTTTTAACCACAATTAATATTAAAATATTTAAAAATTAATTACTACTATTAATAAAAAAAATTATTCTATCATGTGGTTAAAACTAAGAATATATTGGTAAAAATGACCATGAAACTAAACAACCCATTTCAAGTACTTATTTAGACCCTATCACATTTATGGAAGGATAATGACCAATTTTCATGGTTTTTTACATTATAAAAATTTATACATTTATTGTTTTCGAAGATACAATGAGTTTCCTAATTGCCACTTATTAAAGCACACCACTCTCCTACCATATACATGCTTCCAAATAAATTTTTATTGGACAATATCAGAAAACATAAATTCCTCAACACCCAATAAAAATATTACTTTAAATTTTTACATCGTAAATATATCATAGGAATGATTATTTTTTCAAACCAAAAGAGGTCATCCAAAGAAGAACTAACATTCTTAAACAGTCTTATTTGTTTTTTTGGTACTTAAAACCCATTGAAATTTTATACAATAATGATAATACAATAATACCAATTCTAAACAAACATCTATATTTTATTATTTTATGTTCATAACCAATATCCACATTTTCTACAGTCAAATGGGAAACAAAATTGTAGAACTTCCCTATGGTGTACTACCCCCTTGAGAATCAATGGAACTCAATATCCATCAACACCAAATGGTTAGAAATAATGTTAGATTTAATGAATATATATATTATATAAATATACTTCATAAATCATAAAATAAAATATACCTTATTATGTTCCATTCCATTGGAAATACGGTAAAAGTTCCCTTTTGTAGGGAAAACTATCGTCTAATGAAGTTATATGATTGGGTTTTCACTTATGAATTAAATGAAATCTAACAAGGATAAATTTACTAAATATATGTTATATATATTACAATATATATATTATTTGAAATTAATATATCATACAATTCAATACACTTTCACCAACTAAGGGAATAATTTCATCGCTCGTGTGCATGTATGACATATCGTCTCCACAAAGCCATGTGATTAATTTTCCCTTACTATATTTTAAGCATGTTTCAAATAACACATCTAATAAGTAGATATAATATTAATAAAATTATTAACAATAATTATCATGATTTATATAATCCAATATACAAGTAATGTAACATTTATGACAAAACATAAATTTGAAAATAAGTCAATTAACCCATAATACAATGAATTTTTTTTACTATTTTTAACTAATGGGTGATTAAAACATATAAAACATTCTTATATAATATTATATATATATGAGTATTATAATGACCCATACTTTACATACATTGTTAAAACATAAAAATTGAAGCATACTTATTACAATATATAACAAAACCATTAATGGACCGTATAGTTATAGTGTCTCTAGAAACTAGGAAACATAAACAAATGGTTCATAAAGCATCTACATTTCCTCCCATTTATTTCATCATATCTAGAGTCCCTTTTGCATATCCTACTTAATAACCATCTTCCTGACTTGGGGAAAAGAAGAAATACAAAAGGGTGAGCTCAAATACTCATTAAGGGTAAACAAAAGAAATATCAATCACATCATATTCATTAGTACATAACATTTTGGAAATCTTAACCTGCAAAATAGATCATAATTTCATAACATGGGATAAATAATGGTAGTGAAATGTAATCACAATAATCATAACATAAAACATGAAGCTTTGTATCATACACACATAATAATAGAGAATAATTTCTTATTAGTCAAGACTCATTGCCAACACTATCTTAGTAGAATCATTTCTTATTAGTCAAGACTCATTGTCAAGACTATCTTAGTGGACAAAGTCCATTTCTGAACCGAGTTCATTCCTCGTTTCAGTCCCGTTTCACTGAACTGATCTAACCTTCCGTTCCAGCCATGTCTATCTCATGAGATATAAAATCTTTACCCAATTCATTGTAGGGAGATATAGGTCCCACCCATCTCATAATGATACCATTCTTATGTGTGCCACAAAATCATAAACCATACATCATAGCAGAACCCATTTAATAAAATTGGGAATCTTAAACATCGTGACATCATAAAACAATTCTTATAAAATAAATGATTTCATAAAAATAATTCCATCACAACATAGTCAAATCAATGTAATAATAGGGATAAAAATAGAACCCTTTTTAATCTTATATGGAAAATAATTTTGATAAAACACTTGAACTCCATTCTTGAAGAAAATATCCTTTCTACTTCAAAAACACTTTTCCATTCTTAACATGTCATACAATTATAAACTAAAAGAATTTGATTAAAGATAAACATGAAAACGTGTAAGGTATGCTTCTTTGAAATAATTTTTTAAAAATAAAATCATGCCGTATAAGTTAAAAAAACATTCTTCTCGTACTTTTGCCAGAAAAGTCAAAAAGTACCTCGTACGAAAAACGACAAAAGATTCCTTTCATATCTTTTACTAAAAACTCACCGAAGGGTAAAATTGGATATAAACTATTGTATAAGGGTATAAATATTACATATTGAGTAAAGATGGATGTGGATGATAAAATGCACCCCAGTAAATACCAAAGTATAAACATTATCGGATAAAAATGAGATTGTGATATTTCCCTTACCTTAGGTCCGATTTTCTTCGTAAGTGTATGAACCTCCTGTATAATGATTTAAATAATGTTATTGAATTATTCCAGAATCATAAATATTTTTATGATATCATTTATGGTCATATTATTAACTTCTTATTAGTAATATTTCATTTCTACTTGTTATTCGGGTGTTTTTTACTTTTTGTTCTTATGCGTGTTTTGTCGAATAAATTCTTATTTTTCTTTTTAGGTTATAGACACCTCATTTCCAGAATGGTATTAGTTTAATATATATCATATTAATTCATTCAATTCATTTATATAATCATTATGCAATGAATATCATGTAGAACGAGTCGCATCACATCGTGGAGATGGTATTCCGTACGTACGCACAAGCGATGATATCATTCCCATGATCATGGAATTGTATTGGAGTTTATTTATACTATTTAATAATCTATATCACTTTACAATAATGATATATTGTCATTATTTACACCATTATACCTATCCAAGTATGGTGGTGGTGGAAAATAGTTTACACCATGGTATGGAGACGGTATTTCGTACGTATGGAGGCGCGGTGATTTCGTTTTCCGTAGGATGGATAGATGGTGAAATAGGGTTTTTTCTGTAAAGTCCTGATGCTTGATGTCCATGGAAATTACATTACTTTAGTGGAATACTTAATACATAACAAAAACATACACACAATGACGGTAATAGTTTAGTGTCTTTGGAAACTTGGAATGTAATCATCTAATCGCGGTGAAAGATCTTCAACATCTCCCATAAAGATCTTCCCCTTTTTTTATTTTCTAAAACCTTTCTTTATATCCAAGGGAAAACAAAAAATAAAAATGGTGAGATCAAATTCTCATTAAGGGTATGCATGGATAAAACAAAACTTACCGTATACATTTGAACTTAAAAACATTAACATAATGTTTAACCATCAAAAGCTTGAGCAATGACATAAAACATGGAAGTACGAAAGGCATTGATCATAATGAAACATTAAGAATGATAAAATATCATTGGAATAAAACATGTAATTGTGGAAACCATTAATCACATGATATGATTTCCATAGTAGCCAAGGCATTGCTGCCAAGACCATCTTATTGGACAAAGTCCCTTTCTAAATCATGTTCACTCCTCGTTCTAGTCATGTATTACTGAACCGGTTTAACTTGACATTCCATCCATGTCTATCACATGAGATATAAATCTTTACCCAATGCATTTAAGGGAGATATAGGTCCCACCCATCTCATAATGAAATCATTCTTACTTGTGCCACAAAATAAACATACATCATTCATAATAACCCTATAAATAAAATGGGTTTCATAAACATCATATCATCATCACATAATCCATATAAAATAAATGGATATCATTTCATAATAATAAAATTTAAACCATGTAAATCTTAGATACATTAATCATAATACACACACATATGAAATAATTTCATCTTAGATGGAAAATGGTTTTGATAAAATATTTGAAATGAATTCTTGAGGAAAACATCCTTTCTTCTTCAAAATCAATTTCTTTTCATAAAACGTCATGCTAGTTTAAAAGAAATAGATTTTGTTGAAAATATTCAGGAAATCTTTTGAAGGAAGATTCATCCAAATAAGTCTTTATAAAACCGTAAAAATCCGTTCGTTCCATATAAGTTAAAAAACATTCTTCTCGTACTTTTTCCAGAAAAGTCAAAAAGTACCTCGTAATAGTAAAATTCTATACATACCATGTAGTAAAAGGAAAAAATGGGTAAAAAGGATTCTAAACATACATGAAAACACTTTTATAAAACATGGACATGGATGATAGAAATAACCTCAGTAAATTCTGATGAATAAGCAATCATAGAAAAAATGAGATTTGCAAAATTATCCCTAACCTTAGGTACCATATGCTTTGTACATATCCAAACCTCCTATATAATTATTTAAATAATGTAATTTACTTATTAAAGAATCATATTCATTGTTATGATATCATATATGTTTCATTTATGACTTTATATTACCCGTTCTTTTGTAAATTCCATGTTAAAGTAGCGTTTTGGGTAAAATCATTTCATTTGTCATCTGTATTTCACTTGTAATTATTTATATGATTACGTAGATCATGATTAATTTATTCCAGAATATAAAAAATCCTTTATATATAATATATATTCATCATATACATATATATAATGGATCGATAAATGGAAAGAAATACACCATTCATGGAGACGGTAGGTCATACGTACGGATGAATGCTGTTTTCGTTTCCTTATTGAATTGAATGGAATTAAATGGATGACATAAATATATATATACATAAATCCAGTAGAATTATTAAGTCATATATTTCATTATTACTTATTATATATAATTTATAATGATTCTTGAATGGTTAACATGGAGAATGAATCTCATCGCATCGTGGAGACGGTAGTCCGTACGTACGCACGAGCGATGATATCTTTCCCATAATTATTGAACTGAATTGGATAGGATGATACAATATATCATAATAAGTATGATGTTATAATAACTATTTATATTTATTCTTTACATTAATATTCCCATCCAAGTAAGGTGGTGTTGGAAAAATAGATTACACCACGGCGTGGAGACGGTATTCCGTATGTACGCACGCGCGGTGATTTTGTTTTCTGTAGGATGGATAAATGGTGAAATAAGGTTACTTCATAATTATAATAACATATCAGTATATGAGTGATACTGATATTATTACTTAATAATGAAACAACTAAAGAAGAAGAAGAAGTAGAAGAAGAAATAAAGTTGAAAGAATCGGTGACAGACATTACCTCTTCTTTGAAGCTCCTCTTTGAGAACTCCTCTTAGGGCACTAAAATTGGTCTTTGAAGAAGACCAGGACCTCTATGATGTTTATATGGAAGTTGAGAAGAGAATCTGGCCGGGGTTGGCCGAGCATGAAGGCTCAAATTGGTGTGAGGAATAGAGGGAGGAGGTGCCCTTTTATAAGGGAGGAGAGGGGCACCTTTGGAAATCTTAAAAATATTAATTTATAATAAATATAACCCCACTTAAAAACATTCAAAAATGACTCATATTTGAATATTAGATGATATAGGGTTGTAATCTCATCAAACAATAAAATTTAGACATGTTAGGAAATTACTTTAAACATTATCAACTTGATTTATCCTTACTTAATCAATTTAATTTTATTTGTGGTTATAACATTCTAAATTTTAAATTATAACAAATAATTACTTATTTGTTGTAAATTATCTATAATTGGATAATTTATAACATTTTATACCATATAATTTTAAATTTATAATTTATATATATATTTGTGATTTTTAAACAAATTTATAATATGTTATTTTTATAAAATAACATTAGTGTCAATTTTGACACTATTCATATATTTGAATTTAAATAAAATATATACAGAAGATATGTTCGAACTAAAAGCATTAATAGATTTATAAAAGGTCATATGTATCTATAAAATTAGTGGAAAACATTAAATGGTTCATATAATATTTATTTTATTATTTTTAATACCATTTATTTGGTTTATCTATTTATAAAAAATTCCAGCAATATGATTGTATAATTTTTTAATATACTTATTTGTTTCATAAAAATTTAAAATAAAATCCTATGATGAATATAAATCTATTAAATTTCACAATAATACTTTTACTCTAAATTATCATCTTAAAATCACAATATTTAAATTTTTATATTTATTAAATTATGAAGGTGACAACTTTTGCATCATTTAAAATAAAATAATATAAGTGTCATAATCACTTTTATAATACTAAAAACGGTTATATATTAGGTCATTGGATGATTATGGAATAGATATACACTACCAATAAGTTTTGGTCAGGTTTGTGGGCCTTTTAATGGGTACTATTATTTCAATAATAAATATATTACTGATTTTTCACATAATAAATAATTTCTGCATCATTAATGTATCACCATTAATGACAAATATTTAATCCCTAAAAATTCTAAATAAATTATCATGATGTATATAATATTATTAGCTTTCTGGATACTATTCATGTTCGAAGTTTAATGATGTTTATCACTAAATTAAAATTATTATACTTATAAGATTTAAGAGAGTGACATGATGTCACTTTCTTTGGTTTTAATAATAATTAAATTATTTTCATAGTCAAAAGTCCATTAAATGGTTCTAATCCGACCCTTAGGTGATATGGGTCGACTTTTAGTCATCAAATAGAATTTTGATAATTGATAGGGTAATTTTATAATCTTATATTTACCCTTAATTACCCGATTTACCTTTAACTATAGTAAATAAAATATACCGTAGTTACTATTCATAATTCCCAAAAATAAAAAGTGGCCTATAAACATAATTTGGACCCACTGATTCCAAATATGGAATCCAGTTTTTCAAATTCAATACAGTGAAGTTTCAGAAATTAAATTATAATTAATCTCGTTGTCGAATGAAAATGGGTTTTTGATTAAAACATTGCAAAAGATTGATTTGATTTAACCTACGAATTCAATGTAAAATCAATGATAATAACATACATTATATTAAATGGTAAAAATATATTCTATTTATACTTTAAAAACAATTAAATATTATAATTTAACCACATAATTTATTACGATGAAAAAAGTTGTTTTTAATTAAAATATAGTGTGTTTTTACTATTCCTTAAAATATGAAAGTTATCAGAAAAATATCAAAACCTTATCCAATGTAAATTTTTATATCTTGATTCAAATGAAGAATTTTATTTTGTCAAATTGAACTAATAAACATGTCAACAACTAGATTTAAAGTGGGTGCGCCATCAAAAGGTAGTAAAACCGTATTTTTTTAAAAATACTTATTTTACCTGATAAATTTATTTTGTTCTTCTACCATGTTATTGAAAATGTTTAAGATGAATAATAATTTTATAAAATTAAAAATTTAGTTAATACTTTTTATAATGGCTAGTTCATAATAATATTATAATAATATACCATTTTTTTAGTAAAACCCGGTATTGCGTACAACACACGCTATCGAGGAAGGTCAGGATTGTGTATAATGAAAGCCAAGTTAGGGTTTCATGTTGTGAAAGACACATTTATTGTTTCATATAACAGAATCCAACCATATTTCATTTATACATTTAATATATATATATATATACACTCAATGTTGTGTAGATTGACTATTATCAAACGAACTTGAAATTGTGTGTAACACAATCTATGAATAGTGTTACGTATACTGCAAGATAATACGGTGTTGTGTATAGCGCAAGGTAATCCTAGTGTATCATAAAACACAAGAAATTAATGAAATTAAAAGAATATTTTTCATAAAATATCAGGGTGTTACATTCTACCCCCCTTAAAATGAATTTCTCCCTCGAAATTTGTCGGGGTTATAAATGGTTTACTACTCGAAAGGTTGTTTAATTGAAACCCACATCATAAAAAGTAATACCAAAACATGGATTTAAAAACTAATGTATGAAATGTAACGGTTACCCAAATTAAATCATCACTGGGTTTCAACGTAGGAGAACATAGGTTAACATATGGATTTGGAAGAAAAATCTAACCATCATGTTCTGAGGGAGAGTGGTAGAGAACATGGCTATGAAAAAGCCATCAATCAAAAAGCCATAGATTTGCGATGATCTAAGGTACCATCTGATTCATCAGATATAAGGGCACTAGGACAACATTTTTGGTTTTCAAGATCATTTCCCAAATGTTGATGAAATTTGAAATAGAAGGAATACTTTCGTGATTTTGGTACAGTCTCCCCGTTGTTCGTTCTATGGACAATTTCCACTTCATATCTTAAATAAATGAAGTTGAATTTGTCATCTGTGAAGCGTTAGCAGCTCATGTGATAGAATGATGGGACATTCCATCTGTCTCGAACAAAAGGTTATAAAAGTTATCATAAATACATAAGTCCAACTATAGTTAGATTAATCATATATGGTTCCTAAAATGGACTTATACTTCATATATCATACTGCTTAATATAATAAAACTAGTTTCTACTAAACAGGGACTTCCTGTATGCTAGTGGTAGGTGATAAAGGCCGGTCGCACTTCGGTTGTGGGTTCGATTCCCACAGCCTTGTCTGACGCGATGGGCTATCGCCCGTCCTGCAGGTTGTCATTTTTCGAAAACTACATTACTATAACATCCCATCAATAATATCAAAAAATGTTCTATCCATAAACAATACTAACTTATGTCCAACATAATCCATTCCAATCTTTAGGTTTATCTAGAATACTTCGTTCCAAGCTCATAGTATAAAGAAAATGATTACTTGAAATGTCATCAACCAAGCATGTGAATACCATCATTTATCCCCCATATATCTAGTTGGTCACATTCCAATCATGTGAATACCTTAATCATGTATTCTCTTGAAAAATGAATATCCATTAAACCCTGGTGAAAACATGAATGCTGTCAAAATTTTACTCTTTCCACATACCAAAATCCAAAAATTCTATATACTCAAACCATGATATAACCTTCTCCGTATATCAGTCATGATCTCATGAATACTATCAAACATTTAATTTTCTCTATATGCCTTCATTATGTGCATATCATCTAAATTCCAAAAAATATTTGAATAACCTTTCATGGATACTGGTACCATTAATCATACACTTTCAAAACTCATGGAAAGAAAAAACTGTAACAATCCTTAGATGTCTATTTATTCTATAGTATCATGAGATTACTTATACAACATTACAATTTATAAACATGTAATCATTCCAGTAATTTCTTAAACCATTGACCGACAATTCATTCATCTCACATATCATTTGTAGTCTCTTCATCATCATCAACATAAATACTACCCATACGGCCATCCTGATTCTCTTCATGAGACTTTTCCATAGGGAATTGGTTTTCATAATGCCTTTACGTTCCACATTTAAAACATTTAACCATTTTTGATGTCGTAGCAATACCATTATCCTCATCCATGGTGTTAACTGGAACTTTTCCTTTACACTTACTGGATTTGTGTCCTTCTTTTCCACACCCAAAGAATCTTCCAGTTCCCTTGAATCAATCTCCCCGATTCCTCTTCCAACATGATTTACGTGAGGAAAATTGAACTTTCTTTCCTCTATGAACATCACGAAACTCCATATTTCTCTTATTATCTGAGTTGGGAAACTTACCAAAGTTGAGATTATTGATTATATCATGAGATTACTGATTAGGCATAATAACGATAATTGGACTTCAAAATCCCGTTTCATTTGGTTTCTCATGTAGAATATCATTCCATTGTCCTTCATATCCTCCATTATCATGAATCTTCTGGTTTCCAGCAATTTTCTAAAACCCACAAAGAATAGTGTGAGAGGAAAAATCATGCTAGGGAAAACAACATAGTAAAGGGTTAACACCCTCAATATCTAACATCTTAGGATAAATTCTAAGATTGTTACCATAGTTATAGGACTATATCCTATACTTATACTTATCCTTAGGGACATCCCTAGACATACCTTATAAATATCTCTAGGTATCTCACTAACATTTTCGCATCCTAGTTTGAAAAGGTTGACTAAACCTTTCCTCTGATACCAACTGTAGCGGATTGGAATTACTTCCAGTGGACTATAATTGATACCTATCGGGGCACTCCATGGGTGGCTACACCCCCTGGCTGGGACACACCACCATCCTCCGTGGTAGCCATTTCCTCATGAAGCCCTTGGGCGGAGAGCCATGCTTCGTCCAACACTCACATGTGAGAGTTCCCAAGGATCGGATACATTCCTACCTCCTTTGCCTCTGATACCAACTGTAGAGGCCCGAAGCATGAAGTACATGGACATTACATTACTTTAGTGTAATACTTAATACATAACAAAAATAGACACACAAGGACCGTAATAGTTTAGTGTCTTTGGAAACATGGAATGTAATCTTCTAATCGTGGTGAAAGATCTTCAACATCTCCCATAAAGATCTTCCCATTTTTTTCTTACCCAAAACCTTTATTTATATCTTGGGGAAAAGAAAACATAAAAAGGGTGAGCTCAAATGCTCAGTAAGGGTAAGCGTGGATAAAATAAAACATACCATATACATTTGAACATAAAAACATGAACATAATGTTTAAACATCAAAAGCTTGAGAAATGACATAAAACACCGAAGTACGCAAGGAATAGATCATAATTAAACATTAAAAATGATAAAATAACATGGTAATAAAACATGTAATTGTGGAAACCATTAAGAACATGATATGATTTCCATAGTAGCCAATGCATTGCATCCAATACCATCTTAGTGGACAAAGTCCCTTTGTGAATCGAGTTCACTCCTCGTTGCAGTCCTATATTACCGAACTTGTTTAACATTCCGTTCCATCCATGTCTATCTCATTATATATAAATCTTTTCCCAATTCATTAGAGGGAGATATAGGTCCCACCCATCTCATAATGAAATCATTCTTACTTGTGCCACAAAATAAACATACATCATTCATAATAACCCAATAAATAAAATGGGTTTCATAAACATCATCCCATCATCACATAATCCATATAAAAGATATGGATATCATTTCATAATAAGAAATGTGAAACCATATAAATCTTAGATACATTAAACTTAAAACATAAACATATAAAATAATTTCATCTTAGATGGAAAATGGTTTTGATAAAACATTTGAAATGAATTATTGAGGAAAATATCCTTTCTTCTTCAAAATCAATTTCTTTTCACAAAACGTCATGCTATTTTAAAGATAGAGATTTTGTTTAAAATATTCATGAATTATTTTAAAGGAATCTTCATGTATATAAGTCTTTATAAAACCGTAAAAATCCGTTCGTGCCGTATAAGTTAAAAAAACATTCTTCTCATATTTTTGCTGGAAAAGTCAAAAAGTACCTTTTAATAGGAAGATTCCATACATACCATGTAGTAAAAGTCAAAAATGGGTGAAAAGGCCTTTAAAAATACATGAAAACACTTTTATAAAACATGGACATGGATGATATAAATAACCCTAGTAAATACTGATGAATAAGCATTCTCCGATAAAAAGGAGATTTGAAAAATTATCCCTTACATTAAGTCCGATATGATTTGTACCTATCCAAACCTCCTGTATAATGATTTAAATAATGTCATTGACTTATTAAAAAAATCATATTAATTATTATGATACCATATATGTTTCACTTATGACTTTATATTACCTGTTCTTTTGTAAATTCCATGTTAAAGTAGCATTTTGGGTAAAATCATTTCATTTGTCATCCGTGTTTTGACTTGTAATTATTAATATGATTACTTACATAATGATTAATTAATTCCAGAATATAAAACATGATTTATATATAATATATATTCATAATATTCATATATATAATAGATCGATAAATGGAAATAAATACACCGTTCATGGAGACGGTAGGCCGTACGTACGCATGAACGTTGTTTGCGTTTCCTTATTGAATTGAATGGAATTAAGTAGATTACATAAATATATATATATACATAAATCCAGTAGCATTTTTATGTTGTATATTTTATGATTACTTATTATATATACTTTATAATCATTCTTGAATGGTTAAATGGAGAATGAATCTAATCGAGTCGTGGAGACGGTAGTCCGTACGTACGCACGACCGATGATATCATTCCCATAATTATTGAATTGAATTGGATAGGATGATACAATATATCATAATCAGTATTATGTTATAATAACTATGTATAGTTATTCTTTACACCATTATTCCCATCCATGTAAGGTGGTGTTGGAAAAACAGATTACACCACGGCGTGGAGACGGTATTCCGTACGTACGCACGCGCGGTGATTTCGTTTTCCATAGGATGGATAGATAGTGAAATAGGGTTGTTTCATACTTATAATAAAATATCAGTATATGAGTTATACTGATGTTATTACTTCATAATGAAACAACTAAAGAATAATAAGAAGTAGAAGATGAAATGAAGTTGAAAGAATCAGTAACAGACATTACCTCTTCTTTGAAGCGCCTCTTTGAGACCTCATCTTAGGGCACTAAAATAGGTCTTTGAAGAATACCAAGACCTCTATGAAGTTTCTAGGTAAGTGTAGAAGAGAATTTGTCAGGTTTTGGCCGATAATGAAGGCTCAAATTGGTGTGAGGAAGAGAGGGAGGAGGTGCCCTTTTATAAGGGAGGAGAGGGGCACCTTTGGAAATCCTAAACATATTACCTTATAATAAATCTAACCCCACTAAAAACTTCAAAAAATGACTCATATTATAATATTAGATGAGATAGGGTTGTAATATCATCAACTAATAAAATTTAGACATGTTAGGAAATTATTTTAAACATTATCAACTTGATTTATCCTTACTTAATCAATTTAATTTTATTTGTGGTAATAACATTCTAAATTTTAAATCAGAACAAATAATTACTTATTTGTTGTGAATTATCTATAATTGGAAGCTTTATAACATTTTAGACCATATAAATTTAAATTTATAATTTATATATATTTTTGTGATTTTTAAACAATTTTATAATATGTTATTTTTATAAAATAACAATAGTGTCAATTTTGACACTATTCATTTATTTGAATTTAAATAAAATATATACAGAATATATGTTCGAACTAAAAGTTTTAATATATTAATAAAAGTTCATATGTATCTATAAAAGTAGTGGTGAACATTAAATAGTTCATATAATATTTATTTTATTATTTTTAAAACCATTTATTTGGTTTATCTCTTAATAAAATAATTACTACAATATTTTTTTATAATTAGTTAATATACTAATTTGTTGCATAAAAATTAAAAATAAAATCCTATGATGACGCTAAATATATTACCTTTCACAATAATACTTTTACTCGAATTTAGAATCTTAAAATCACAATATTTAAATTGTTTTATTTATTAAATTATGAAGGTGACACCTTTGGCATAATTTAAAATAAAATAATATAAGTGTCATAATCACTTTTATAAGACTCCAAAAGGTTATATATTAGGTAATTGGATTATTATGGTATAGATATACACTACTAATAAGTTTAGGTCACGTTTCTTGGACTTTTAATGGGTATTATTATTTCAATAATAACTATATTACTAATTTTTCACTTAATAAATAATTTCCGCATCATTAATGTATCTCCATTAATGACAATTATATAATCCCTAAAAATTATAAATAAATTATCATGATGTAGATAATTTTACTATATTTCTTTAGAATATTCATGTTTGATGTTTTATGTTGTTCATCACTAAATTAAAATTATTATACTTATACGATTTAAGAGAGTGACATGTTGTCACTTTCTTTGGTTTTAATAATAATTAAATTATTTTCATAGTCAAAACTCTATTGAATGATTCTAATCTGACCCTTAGGTTATATGGGTCGACTTTTATTCATCCAATAGGATTTTGACAGGTGTTAGGGTAATTTTATCATTTTATATTTACCCTTAATTACCCGATTTACCTTTAACTCTAGTAATAAAATGTACCGTAGTTACTTTTCATTATTCCCAGAAATAAAAAGTGGCATGTTAACATAATTTGGACCCACTAATTCCAAATATGGAATCCATTTTGTCAAATTCAATACACATAAGTTGCAGAAATTACATTAAAATTAATCCCGTTGTCGAATGAAAACGGGTTTTTGATTAAAACATTGCAAAAGATTGAATTGATTTAACCTATGAATTCAATATAAAATCAATGCTAATGGAATAAATTATATTAAATGGAAAAAATAAATTCTATTTATAATTTAAAACCATTAAATATTATTATTTAACCACATATGTTATTATGATGAAAAAATTTGTTTTTAATTAAAATATAGTGTGTTTTTACTATTCATTAAAATATGAAAGTTATCAGAAAAATATCAAAACTTTATCCAATGTAATTTTTTTTTTCCTGATTCAAAAGTAGAATTTTATTTTGTCAAATTGAACTTATAAAAATTTCAACAACTAGATTTAAAGTGGGTGCGCCATCAAAAGGCGGAAAACTGCATTTTTTGAAAAATACTTATTTTACACGAAAAAATTATTTTGTTCTTATACCATGTTCTAGAAAATGGGAAAGATGATTAATAATGTTATAAAATTCAAATTTTCGTTAATAATATTCATAACGGCTAGTTCATAATAATATAACATTTTTTTAGAACCGATTATTGCGTACAACACACGCTATCGAGGAAGGTCTGGATTGCGTGTAATGAAATCCATGTTAGGGTTGCGTGTTGTTCAAGACTCCTTTGTTGTTTCATATAACAGAATCCAACCATATTTCATTTATACATTGAATACATATATATATATATGAACCCTCAATGTTTCGTAGAATGACTATTATCAAACGAACTTGAAATTGTGTGTAACACAATCTAAGAATAGCGTTGCATATACTGGAAGCTAATACGGTGTTGCATATAGTGCAAGGTAATCTTGGTGTAGCATACAACACAAGACATTAATGAAATTAGAAGAATATTTTTCATAAAATCTCTGGGTGTTACAGTTTCATACTTATAATAACATATCAGTATTTGAGTGATAATGATGTTATTACTTCATAATGAAACAACTAAAGAAGAAGAAGTTGAAGAAGAAATAATGTTGAAAGAATCGGTAACAGACATTACATCTTCTTTGAAGTGCTTCTTTGAGACCTCCTTTTAGGGCACTAAAATTGGACATTAATGAAGACCAGGACCTCTAGGATGTCTCCAGGGATGTGGAGAGGAGAAAGTGGCATGGGTTGGCCAAGCTTGAAGGCTCAATGTGGGGTGAGGAAGAGGGGAAGTGGTGCCCTTTTATAAGGGAGGAGAGGGGCTCCTTTGGAAAAACTAAAAATATTATTTTATTATAAATCCAAATTCGGTTTTAAATAGCTAAAAATTGATTTATTTAAATGATAAGGTAGGTATGGGTCTAAATCCTCTCATACAATAGAATTTAGACAAGTTTAGGTTCATATTTTAACCTTATCATTTATATTTAACTTTAAGTTAGATAATTTTACTTTTACTGTGTCTTTTTTTATTATTACACTATAAGGTTAATAAACGTACTATAACAAGCCAAACGAACCCCAAGTTGTTTATTATTAATATATATAGTCTTCTCTAAGTGATTTGGCTGAACCATAGTTTTTTAGAAACAAACTAACAATTAATAATATAATATTTGTTTTAAAAACTATTTTATGTCAATTTTGACACTATTTAGTAAATGATTTTTGGGAAAATCATAACAGAATGATTAGTTCGAAAAAAGTTAATTAAATCAATACTAACATGTCATATTAATTTAATAAAATAGTTAAATTCATAAAAAGTCTCAAATTACATTTATTTGGGTATTTATAACATCAATTATGTCAATATTTCATTAATAAGATAATTACTGCATCATCTTTGTGTCATAAATAAATTAAATTATATAATGTATAAATATTACAAATAAAATACCATTATTTAGTACATCGTTTTATATTTCTAATGAATATTTATAGTCAAATTTATCTTATGTATAACCCTATATTAAAAATGCTTTAGTTATTAAACTTTGATTTTAACTATTTTAACACATCTTTAAATAAATTAATAATAAATGTCCTAATCTAATCCAAGTGGGCCTAAATGGTCATATTTTTATTCCTAAAGTTGTTTTTGGTCTAATTAAACTTATATAATAGAATTATGAGATTTTTTAAGGTAATAATAATATCATTTTTACCCTTAATTACCCTATTTACTTTTAACCGTGGTAAATAAAAGTAAAATGTTACTATTCACCAAAAATTATTTTCATCTCATTGAACCAAATTTTACTCACTGGAATCAACGGTATCTGTAGGATTTTTTAAATTCCACTCACAAAAGCGGTAAAATTATGTTTTATGTAAATTTTCAAATTCTCATAGGAGGTAGGTAAAAGACGGTGAAATGTTCAATAAAATTTTTATATATCTAAAATTATTATAAAATTAATACAATGAATTGCATTGAACTTTTATAGGAATTATGTATCAATTTTTCCCTAAAATAAATTTAATTAAAATAAATAATTATTTAAATAAAAAGTCGGTTTTTAAATAGTAACCCAGTGTGTTCACTATTCATCAAAAATTGAATGTTTTCAGAAAAATACCAAAATTTCACCCTAGGCTAATTTTGATATTACGAATCCAAAAATGAAGACCATTTTGAAAAATAAAATTCATAAAATTTCAAAAAGTGGCTATTACTATTCATAACAGCTAGTTTTAAAAATATTTTAATAGCATATCGTTGTTTAGTGAAACTCGGTATTGCGTACGACGCAAGCTATCGAAGAAGATCGCGATTGCATATAAAGCAAGCCAAGAAAGTGTTGTGTGTAGTGAAATATTCCTTTGATGATTTATATAACATAAAAAAAATATTTCTCATAAAATTCTTGGGTGTTACATTCTACTCCCCTTAAAATTAATTTCGCCTCAAAATTTGTCACTTTGTAACAAACAGATGAGGATACCTCTCCCTCATCATATCCTCAATCTCCCATGTAGCTTCTTCTAATCAGTGGTTCCTCCATAAAACATTCACCAAGCGAGTGGTCTTGTTTTGTAGGACTTTTTCGCTTCGATCTAGAATCTTTATCGGATATTCTTCATAAAAAAGATCTTGCTCCAGCGGTACAACTTCTACGCTGATTACCTGTGAAGGATCAGGTATGTACTTTCTCAGGAGAGATACATGGAACACATCGTGAATGTGAGATAGATTCGGTGGAAGCGCCAATCGGTAAGCTACCTTTCCAACACGATCCATTATTTAAAAAGGACCGATATATCTAGGGCTCAACTTCCCCTTCTTTCCAAATCTCATGACCCTCTTCCAGGGAGATATTCGTAAGAACACTTTATCACCCACTTCAAACTCTAGGTCTCTTCTTCAGTTGTCGACATAAATTTTCTATCGAATCTGAGCTGCTCTTATGTGTTTTTGAATTGATATGACCTTTTCTTCCATCTCATCAACAATATCAGGTCCTAATAGCTTTATTTCCCCAACTTCATCCCAACAAGATGGAGTCCTGCATTTATTTCCATATAGGGATTCATAAGGAGCCATATAAATACTAAAGTGATAGCTATTATTATAAAAAAATTCCACCAAAGGTAGGTGTTAATCCCAACCACCATTGAAATCCATAGAGAAAGCTCTCAACATATCTTCTAGAGTTCGAATTGTTCTCTCAGACTGATTGTCTGTCTGAGGATGATAAGCAGTGCTGAAACTCAACTCTGTATCCAGAGTATGCTGAAGACTTCGCCAGAATTTTGAGGTAAACCTCAGATCCCGATCAGATATAATAGAAAGTGGTACTCCATGCAATCTTACCATTTCCTTTATATATATCATGGCAAGCTGATCTATATAGAAATCCTCTCTAATAGAAATGATGTGTGCAGACTTTGTAAGACAATCAACTATGACCGGGATAGCATTATTGTCTTTGGATGTTTTAGGAAGTCCGGTGAAATGTCCGTAGTTATGTTTTCCCATTTCCATTCGGGTATGGGTAATGGTTTTAACATTCCCTTAGACTTCTGTCTCTCAGCATTAACTTGCTGATAAACCAAGCATCAAGAGACATATTCAGCAACATTTCTTTTCATGCCATCCCACCAGAAGTACTCTTTCAGATCCCTATACATCTTCGTGCTTCCAGGATGAATAGAGAATGAAGAACTATGAGCCTCATCTAGAATATCCTTGTTTAATTCTGGGATGGGAGGAACACAAACCCTATTCTAGAACTTTATTATCCCATCATAATCAAGGTTGAATTCAGGTACATTTCTTACCTTTTTTTGTGACTCTACATCTTCTTTCTATGCCTATTTAATCATTACATGTATAGATGGTTGAACATTCATTTGAGGAAGATAAGATTTTTCCCCTTCCATTATAATTCCAAGATCCATCCTTTGTAAATCCATAAATACTGGATCTTTTTTGATCCTCATCATGGATAAACTGGCATGGTCTTGTCGACTTAATGCATCTGCCACCTTGTTTGCTTTCCCAGGGAGGTAATGGATTGAGCATTCGTAATCCTTAATCAGCTCCAACCATCTTCTTTGGCGCATATTCAGCTCATTTTGTGTGAAAATATACATTAAACTTTTATGAACAGTATAAATGTCACACCTTTCTCCATAAAGATAATGCATCCAAATCATTAATGCAAAGATTACTGTAGTTAACTCCAAATCATGAGTTGGGTAATTTTTCTCATGGATTTTCAACTGTCATGAGGCATAATCTATTACCATATCATTTTCCATAAGAACACACCCCAATTCCTTTTTGGACGCATCACTGTAGATCAAAAACCGTTCTCCACTACAAGGTAGTGTGAGCACAGGTGCACTGGATAACCTTCTTTTCAACTCCTTGAAATTCTCTTCACATTCCTTTGTCCAAACAAATTTAACTCCTTTCCGAGTCAACCTGGTTAGTGGATTAGATAATCTTGAAAAATCATTCACAAAACATTGATAATATCCAGCCAAACCAAGAAAACATCGGATCTCAGTTACTGTTGTTGTTCTCGACCATCTTTCGATAACCTCTGTTTTTGATGGATCCACAGATATCCCCTCTTTTGAGATTATGTGACCCAAAAAAGAAACTTTTTGAAGCCAAAATTCACACTTGGTAAATTTGGCATAAAGCTTCTCCTTTCTCAGGGTCTTCAATATAATTCTCAATTGATCCTCATGTTCTTCTTTGATCTCGGAATATACAAGAATATCATCTATAAAGACTACCACAAACTGATCAAGATATTCTCTAAAGACTCTATTCATCAGATCCATGAAGATAGAAGGGGCATTAGTAAGAGCAAATGGCATCACTATAAATTCATAGTGTCCATACCTTGTACGGAAAGCCGCCTTTAGTATATCCTCCCTTTTGACCCTTAATTGATGATACCCTGAATGTAGATCAATCTTGGAAAAGTATTGAGCTCCACGTAGTTGGTCAAATAAGTCATCAATGCGTGGGAGAGGATATTTGTTCTTGATATTGTTCTTGTTAATTTCTCGATAATAAATGTATAGTCTCATTGATCCATCTTTCTTCATAACAAATAGAACAAGTGCTCCACAAGGTGATGCACTAGGGCGTACGAATCCCTTATCAATATTCTCTCAGAGTTGCTTCTTCAATTTCTTCAACTCAATTGGGGCCATTCTATAAGGTGTCTTTGAAATAGGCAAAGCACCCGGTACAAGTTCTATTGAAAACTCAATTTCACGATTGGGTAGAAGACCAGAAAATTCCTTTGGAAAGACATCATCAAACTCCCGTACAACGAGAATATTCTTAATTGTGAGTTTCTATCCAGCCATTTGAGATATATAACCCTCATTTAGTGGAATAAAGACCCATAAGATGGAAGAAATTTCCACTGGAGGGTTATGTTCATCCTTGCATTGATAGACGATCATAGATTGATCTGGAATATGAAATGTGACTTCCCTTCTTTGGAAATTGATATGAGATCCATATAAAGAAATACAATCCATGCTAGTAATCACATAAAATTCCACTATAGGAAGGATAACAAGATTTTTAGGAAGAACTTTCCCACAAACATTAATCGGAGAATAATTATAAGCTTTTGATTCGACTCTTGTGCCATTAGGGGTTGTCACAGCTAACTCTACATCTAACTGTTGAGATAATATGGTGATACCCTTAGAAAATTTTTAAGAAATAAAAGAGTGGGTGGATCCAGAATAAAATAAAACATTTGATACTTTAGAGTGGATGGTAAGTTTACCTTTCACCACATCATTATCGTACTTCACATCGCTGATTGAAATTGCATGTGACTTTCCTTTGTCTTTAGACTTAATAGTTTGTTGACGTCGACCATCATCATCAACCCTTGGATTTGGGAATTGATTGGCATAATTCCCCATCTCCTTGCATTTGTAACATTGAAGTGTAGGAGGTTCACTCTGTGTAGACTTCTCATTGTTCGCATCACTAGACATCTTCTTCCCATCATTGCGGCATTCAAATGCACGATGACCTTCCTTTCCACATTTGAAACGTTTACTTGTCCCTTTAAGACAACTCCCTCCATGTTTCTTTCCACACATTGAGGATAAGGTAAAGTTCATCTTATTTTCAGTGTGCTCTTTAGATTTTCCTTTGAATTCCATTTTCCTCTTCTTATCAAACCCATATGACTGATGGGTTGCTCCAATCTCCATCACAACTTTGAGAGAACATCAAACGATTTCCTCGTACCTATTAAAGTCCCCTATGGCTAACGCCCTTCGAAGACTTGGTTTTAAGCCACTAAAGAATCAGTCGGTCTTACTCTCAGGTTGGATAATAATCCCTGAAGCGTAACTTGCAAGTCTTGTAAAATTTACTTCATAGGTACCAACAGATTCATCATCCTTTTTCTTTAGTTCAAGAAACTCATTCTATAGCTTTTTTTGGAGAATACGAGGGATGTACTTATTGAAAAATAAGTTCTTGAACTCGTACCATTCCATGGACTCAATTTCATCCCTTTGCCTCGTATTTTTAATAAGATTCCACCATTGATCATCATCACCTTCCAAATGATACACTGCTAAGATGAATTTATCATGTTCAGAACATTGAAGATCTGAAAATATCTTTTCAGTAGTACTGAACCATTGTTGAACAACTAATGGATCAGTAGACCCACTGAATGAAGGTGGACGCTATCTCATGATGGATTCAACAGAATGTTTCTCCTTCCTTTGCTCGTTTGGGAGTCCTGCATGATTCATAGCTTGAGAAAGTTGTGTTTGCATGGTTACCCAATTTTGCATTCCAGCTCCCATAACATTTGGTTGCTTAGGGGGACAATCATTGCATTGCCCGTCGCATTCTGCATTAACACGGGTCCATTGTGTTCTATCCATTGACTAAAACCAAGAAGAATAGCGTGAGCAACACTAATAATAATAGGAAACCCACATAATCAAGAATAAAATTTCACACATAAGGTATTATCCTAGGTTATTCATGGCCATTTATAAAACACTATGATTGTGTTCTATGCTTAGACTTATCCTTACGGTTCTTACTATGGCATTCACATCCTAGTTTCCAACGGTTGACTATAACATCAATCAGATACCAACTATAATGACCCATAATTTACATACATTCTTAATACCTCAAAATTGAAGCATACTTATTACAACATATAACAAAACAATGAAAGGATCGTATAGGTATAGTGTCTTTAGAAACTGGGAAACATAAACAACTGGTTCATAAAGCATCTACATTGCCTCCCATTTATTTCATCATATCTAGAGTCTCTTTTTGCATATCCTACTTAATAACCTTCTTCCTGACCAATGGAAAAGAAAACATACAAAAGGGTGAGCTCAAATTCTCAGTAAGGGTAAACAAAAGATATATCAATCACATCATATTCATAAGAACATAACATTTTAGAAATCTTAACCTACAAAAGAGATCAGAATTTCATAACATGGGATAAATCATGGTAGTAAAATGTAATCACAATAATCATAACATAAAACATGAATCTTTGTGGCATACACACATAATCATAGAGAACTATTTCTTATTAGTCAAGACTCATTGCCAAGACTATCTTAGTGGACAAAGTCCATTTCTAAACTGAGTTCATTCCTCGTTTCAGTCCTGTTTCACTAAACCGGTTTAACCTGTCGTTCCAGCCATGCCTGTCTCATGAGATATAAAATCTTTACCCAATGCATTGGAGGGAGATATAGGTCCCACCCATCTCATAATGATACCATTTTTATGTGTTCCACAAAATCATATACCATACATCATAGCATAACCCATGTAATAAAAATGGGAATCTTAAACATCGTGACATCATAAAACAATTCATATAAGATAAAGGAATTCATAAAAATAATTCCATCACAACATAGTCAAATCAATGTCATAATAGGGATAGAAATAGAACCATTTATTATCTTAGATGGAAAATAATTTTGATAAAATACTAGAACTCCATTCTTGAAGAAAATATCCTTTCTTCTTCAAAAACACTTTAACTTTCTTAACATGTCATACAATTATAAACTAAAAGAAGTTAATTAAAAATAAAATTGAAAACTTGTAAGGGAATCTTCTTGGATATAATGTTTTAAAAATCCATTCATGTCGTATAAGTTAAAAAAACATTCTTCTCGTACTTTTGTCGGAAAAGTCAAAAAGTACCTCGTACAAAAAATGACAAAAGATTCCTTTCATATCTTTTACTAAAAACTCACCGAAGGGTAAAATTGGATATAAACTATTGAAGAAGGATATAAATATTACATATTGAGGAATCATGGATGTGGATGATATAATACACCCCAGTAAATACCAATGTATAAACAATCTCAGATAAAAATGAGATTGTGATATTTCACTTTCCTTAGGTCCGATTTGCTTCGTAAGTGTCTGAACCTCCTATATAATGATTTAAATAATGTTACTATCTTATTCCAGAATCATTAGTATTTTTATGATATCATATATGGTCATATTCTTAGCTTCATATTAATATATTTCATTACTACTTGTTATTCGGGTGTTTATTACTTTTTGTTCTTATGCGTGTTTTGTCGAATAAATTCTTATTTATATTTTTAGGTTATAGATACCTCATTTACAGAATGGTATTAGTGTAATATATATCATATTAATTCATTTAATTCATTTATATAATCATTATGCAATGAAGATCATGTATAACGAGTCGCATCACATCGTGGAGACGGTATTCTGTACGTACGCACAAGCGATGATATCGTTCCCATGATCGTGGAATTGAATTGGAGTGTATTTATAATATTTCAGAATCAATATCATTTTCCAATAATCATATATAGTCATTATTTACACCGTTATACCCATAAAAGTAAGGTGGTGGTGGAAAATAGTTTACACCATGGCGTAGAGACGGTATTCCGTATGTACGCACGTGCGGTGATTTCATTTTCAGTAGGATGGATATATGGTGAAATAGGGTTGTTTCATACTTATAATAACATATCAGTATTTTAGTGATACTGATTTTATTACTTCATAATGAAACAACTAAAGAAGAAGACGTGGAAGAAGAAATAAAGTTGAAAGAATCAGTAACAGACATTACCTCTTCTTTGAACCGCTTCTTTGAGACCTCCTTTTAGGGCACTAAAATTGGACTTTGAAGAAGACCAGGACCACTAGAATGTCTCTAGGTAATTGGATAGGATAATGTGGCAGGGGTTGTCCGAGCATGAAGGCTCAATGTGGTGTGAGGAAGAGGGGGAGGAGGTGCCCTTTTATAAGGGAGGAGAGGGGCTCCTTTGGAAAAACTAAAAATATTATTTTATTATAAAGAAAAATTCGGTTTTAAAATTCTCCAAATTGATTTATTTCGAAGCTAAGGTGGGGATGGGTCGAAAGCCTCTCATCCAATAGAATTTATACAAGTTTAGGTTCCTATTTTAACCTTATAATTTATATTTAACTTTAAGTTAGATAATTTTACTTTTACCGTGTCTTTTTGTGTTCTTACACTATAAGGTTAATAAACTTACTATAATAAGCCAAACGAACCCCAAGGTGTTTATTATTAATATATATAACCGTATCTATGTCATTTGGCCAAACCTTAGATTTTTAATAACAAAATAACAATTAATAATATAATATTTGTTTTAAAAACTATTTTATGTCAATTTTGACACTATTTAGTAATTGATTTTTGTGAAAATCATTACAGAATGATTAGTTCCAAAAAAGTTAATTAAATAAATACTAACACGTATTATTGACCTATAAAATTATTTTAATTCATAAAATGTCTCAAATTACATTTATTTGGGTATTTATAACATCAATTATGTCAATATTTCATTAGTAAGATAATTACTGCATCATCTATGTGTCATTAATAAATTAAATTATTTAATGTTTAAAAATTACAAATAAAATACCATTATGTGGTAAATCTCTTTATCTTTATAATTAATATTTATAGTCGAATTTATCTTATGTATAACCCTATATTAAAAATGCTTTAGTTATTAAACTTTGATTATAACTATTTTAACCCTTCTTTAAATAGATTAATAATAAATGTCTTAATCTAATCCATGTGGGCTTAAATGGTCATATTTTTATTCCTAAGGTTGTTTTAGGTCTAATTACACTTATCTAATAGAATTAGGACATGTGTTAGGGTAATAATAATATCATTTTTACCCTTAATTGCCCTATTTACTTTTAACCGTGGTAAATAAAAGTAAAAAGTTACTATTCACCAAAAATTATTTTCAACTCATTGAACCACATTTTACTTAGTGACATCAACCATGTCTCTATGATTTTTGAAATTCCACTCACGGAAGTGGTAAAATTATGTTTTATGTAAATTTGCAAATTCTCCTAGGAGGTGGGTAAAAGACGGTGAAATGTTCAATAAAATTTTTATATATCTAAAATTATTATAAAATCACTCCAATGAATTGAATTGAACTTATATAGATATTATGTATCAATTTTTCCATAAAATAAATTTAATTAAAATAAATATTTATTTAAATAAAAATTCGGTTTTTAAATAGTAACCTATGTTTTCACTATTCATAAAAAATTGAATGTTTTCAGAAAAATACCAAAATTTCACCCTAGGCTAATTTCGATATTCCGAATCCAAAAATGAAGTCCATTTTGAAAAAAAATTCATAAAATTTCAAAAAGTGGTTATTACTATTAATAACGGCTAGTTTTAATAATATTTTAATAGCATATCGTTCTTTAATGAAACTCGGTATTGCGTATGACGCAAGATATAGAGGAAGGTCGTGATTGCGTATAAAGCAAGTCAAGAAAGTGTTGTGTGTAGTGAAAGATTCCTTTGATGATTTATATAACATAAAAACAAAATATTTCTCATAAAAGTCTCAGGTGTTACAAGTATGGTCGTATTATTATTTATATTCATGATTAAAACCATTACACATGAGTTTAAATCACATTAATCTAAAGGAATCCAAGATGTAAGGGATTTCATCTCAATTTCCTATTCATTGAGGCATATTGTTAATATACACCTACTCAATTTTTTTGGATGTCAATACTAAATATTTTACATTTTTAACATCAATACATATTTATTAATGATGATTAATTATTAGTTTCATGTTTATTAATCAAGGTTTTACCATTTATATTTTACCAATGTAAACATTGTACTCTGTATCATTCTTTTATGATTGTTTTCTTTTTATTTAAATAAAATAATTATTTTGTTGAATTTTCATTATTAATTAAATTTATATAAAATATCTACATATTTCTGGGTGGATATTATTATTTCCAAATCATTATATAATTTTTAAATATATGGTTATTACATTGAATGTACATTGATGAACAACATAAATATTAATAAATATGTTTCCTTTACTCAATAAGGTAAATATTTATATTTATTATTATTTTGTTAATGAAATTTTGTATTTTATATGCGAGGAATGAGTCAAATAATAATTTTTGGGTGGGGATCAATAATATATGTCCCCTTGATGCATCAACATGTCTCATGAGACAAATCAGTTATCCTAATCATGTGGGGTTTTAGAAGATGTTTTAAATTATCCCATGGAAGGACTTCACAATAGAGTTTTCATAATGCCTGATGTAATGATGCTTAAGGATTAATAATTTCTTTCAATTATAATTCAATTGAAAATTCTATTGATGTGAATTTCAAAATTATAATCATATTTATTAATTTCATTCTATGTTTCTTTATTAAATATAATGTGTTTCAGTTATTTATGTACTAATAATTATTATCCCCTAACCAATTATTATTTATAATAAATTAGAAAAATGTAATGTGTATTATGTTATTTATCTTACCATATTGATTAATCTTTTTTGATTAATAAAGGCTTCATTTATATGTGACCCATAGTTATTATTTAAGGGAACCCTTATTTTTTTTACTTTCACTTGGATATGAAGAAGAATTCTTTGATTGAGGTCAAGGATATAATATTTTATCCATTACAGCAATTTTTATTTCTTTTCCTATGTACAATTGGTATGATATATGTATGTAGACCTCAAAAACTATTAAACTGATTAATCATTTGGGATTTGACCACTATTTTATATTCCAATCTAATATAATAGACACTAACTGCAAGTTAATTGTATCATAGTTGTTACAGTTATGTGTATGATTAGGGATTAAACCTAATCAATTATGTAACATTTTCCACATTTTGATATTGTTTAAGTATTTATCCATTACTCATGATTCTATCTTCTTAAATGTTACTATCACATATCATAGGTTTCTCTATATTATGATACAATGTTTTTTATCATTAGATTTTATGATATTACTCATGGGATTTCGATTTCTTGATATCTTGTAATAGATTAGATTAGACTGTTATGTTTATTATCCTATTCAATCCAACACTAGGATATTTAGCTCACCCCTTTATGTTATTTATTCTCTAGGTTATCTTATATCATTTTAAGATCCCAAATAGATTTATGATTTCACTAAAAATAATATAAAATAATTATTTTATGTTTTATTATATTTTTATGTTTTATTTTCCGAGCGTTCAAAATATAACATGACACAATTTGTTTTTGTAATTAGTGGATATTTATAAAAAATTCTTGTAATAGTATTTGTAAAATTTAATTATTCACTATAGATGGTTTCAGTGAAAGGTCTAGATTTTGTTTTATTATAATTATAGAGTATTAGAAAATCCACAAGGAAAAGTCTATGTATAATATTTCATCTTAATATTTTTTGTAAGGAAGTAATTCCAATGATTTCCTAGAAAAACATCACTGCTTAGATACTACAAATGGGCATGGTTTGGTATTGATTTTTAAGGTGCATTAACCCAATAGAAGTATTTGAGTACTTCTCAACCATAATTTTTTCTCATTGTGATTGTTCCCTTACTGTTCACCTTTTTTTAACCTTCTTAAGGTATATGATTCAGTTAATTTTCATTGTTTTCATTGCACTATTAGGATGAATTGGTGAATATAACATACAATGACCAATAATATTCCATAGAGATATAGGATAAACATAATGTGACATGGGATATTTATTCTAGCATCAATCATAAGATTGAATGAATATATACCAAATTTAAGGTTTTATGTGATGGGAGTTCAAATTGATTAAAGATATTTTTGGATGAAATATATTGGAATCAAACACATTTTCTTTTTAGATGATTTAGTTTTTATGTATAATGACTTTATATTTTTTAAAAATATGTTAATTTCATTGAAAAAAATTATGGGAAACATGGACATTAATTTTAAGGTCAAATTGAGATTATTGTAATTTTTTTAGAAAAATTATTTTTTATATAAGATATTGTTGGCTATAAACTTATTTGATGATTAATTTTATTTTTATAATGTTCATTATATTTTTTTTAAACATTTTTGGAATAATATTGATATAGTTTATAGAAATGGAAATCCACCATGTCACATTATCAAATATTAAATATATTAATATCATGCTTGTGGTGTTTTTATAAGAGAGAGGAATAACACCTGAATGGGAACATAAATGGAATATATGAGACAACTATTGTGTGTGGAATTTGGTGTTTCTTATATGCATGATATAATCTTATTCAGTACCGTGTTTTTGGGTTGCACTCTATTATGGGATAAATAACTAAATATGATTATTTATTAATTTATTTATTTAAATTAATATTTCAATCATATATATCTTTGATAAATATTTTTTATGGCCTATTATGAGGGTTATATACATATCATTAAAATTTGAGAGGATGATATATGAAATCTTGGAGGATGTTGATAACGGATCGATGATGTAATGACTCAGAATTCTATCAATTATATATTCCTTCTTATAATTATGATATAGAGCATAAACCACATGAAATCAATTTTATAACAAAATAAAAACATTATAAATTAATAATTAATGAAATAAGGGTTATTTTTTAGATATTATAGAACTGATACCAATAGAATAATTACATGACCATGGGAATTGTAATGTGACCATTATCAATAGTAAACAAGACTATAGAACACAAACATTACCTATAAAAGAATTAATAAAAAATTATTTAAAAAATGAAAATATCATGAATTTATATCACACTATATGTAAATCAATGTTTTAAAATTATAAATTAATTATTTTATTTAATTTAAATCCTAAATGTTTATTTACAATATTATAATTATTATAATTATTGGGAAGAGAATTTATTTTCAATAAATAGATTCATAAATTTATCTTTTATTGTATTATGATTATAAGATAACTTTATTAGACTTTATTTAAAATGGTTACGACCTCATATTTTTGAGACATGAATACTGGGTGGAAAACAACATCCACTTGCATGTTGAAGTGGTTTTGTGTTGGTTATACATAGATTACCTCATTCGAGTTAGGCCACAATGAGTGAGGTCCTGAAAATAAAATTGGTTTGCCCTATACCAACATAGTTTTCTGGTGTGATTAAAACTCTATGCCTACTATTGTAATTATTTTCAAATTCCAACTATTGAAAGATCTTCACATTATGATCTATACTTATCATTATTCTAAACATATTTCTCATTAAACTTTCCATTTTAAATATTATATAGGGGATTCCCTTGGCATGTATTATAAGAAACCTCCTTACTCATAAAGGCCCTTCGGGGATTTTTTTCTTCTGTGGAATAAATATAATTATATATATGATGGTTTTTTTTCTTCTCCTATATGTAGTATACCAACTTTTCAATAGAAAATACTTTTTTCCAAAAGATATGATATACTTTAACTGAAATTAATTTTTTCAAATTCTACAAGAGCATTATGAATTTTTTATGCAAATTAGTTACTATTTATAATGTGATTTCACATGTGTTAATTAGAACTTTTTCAACTTATTAATCAAATATATGAGAATATGTGATTTTAAAACATATCAGTTCCTTAAAATATGAGTGGTTTTATATAGATGAATAATATCATTCAAATATTAATATTCACCTGTTATTCCTTCTACTCCCTAAGAATATACATCAATTAATACCATATAATATCAATTTATTCGAATGAATTTGAAACTCAATTGATCAATAGGTAAATAATATAATCATAAATCTCATATACTTTAAAAGTGTGTTGTTTATAATATCACACAACATAATGATTCTTAGATATCCAAATTTTGGTATCCTTCCCTTATTTATTATTTTCTTTTTTATAAAAAGGTAATCATAAATGATATTTGATCATTTGTTAATATTGAATATCCCTATATAATTAAATTACTATAACTACTAATCAATTTCACAAATATTTCCTACATGGGTGACTATATCAATATTCCATTTACATTGAATAATTATCCTATGTATATTTACATGAAATCCATTGATATTTACCTTTTTATCCTTTAAATATTTATATTTCAATAGTAAATTATTCCAATGTATTATTTGATTTTCTAATTTATTGAAATATTCCACGTATTCTTATAATAAATTTACTAAAATCTACAAGATGAAACATTATATTTTATTGTAGATAAATCATACATCACAACAACATGTTTGAAAAAAAATCATTATGTAGTGTGGTATCTTAAAATTCTATGTATGATCCAACTTTTGGTGTGATGATGTTGTTCACGGAAGAGTTATAATACATTCAATAGTTATAAATATCATCACTCACTATTAATTAATCATGTATCCAATATAAAAATTATATATCATTGTATTAATAGTTCAATGCAATCTTTTGTAGATTGGGAGAATAATGAAATAACAGTGCATTCATTATTCTGATAAACAAATTTAGAAGAAATCATCATAAATATTCATACATCATATCAGTCGTGAATCATTTTTGTTTTTCTATTCTTTCAAATAATTAATAAAATCACTGAAATATACATGTTAGTCTTCCGAATTAAACACAAAATTATTAACATTAAACTTCCAATTTATAAATCTTAATATAATCATTAATGAACATTCAACATATATCTAATTCGTGAATCTTCAATTGAATATTGAATCAAGGATCACGAAGATTTAATGATGTTTAAATCATGTTATAATAGATTCTGAAACATCTTGTCAAAAAATATTCATTTCTATAATTTTTTATTTTTTTGTATAAAAAATGTTCAAAAACTCATTCTGCATTGATCACCGTTGAATAGCCATGGTAATTTGTAGACACGATTTATAATAATGTATCAAAATAATTTAGTGATATTTTGATCATTTAAAACTAGAACAAGCATATTCTCAATCAAATTCACATTTATATTATGAATATGTAAATATTACATTCTTATTATGTATATTAATCTAAATCTCTCTACAATTATAATTTTCCTTACATTGAAGAATATAATCAACCATTTATATATTGACCGTATAATATAATTAACCAGCTATATGAATTGACTTGGAGGAATTTCTAGACAATGGAACATATTAAAATGAATAAGATGAACAATTTACTTAAGTTTGTGATCGATCACGCACTCAGTGGATCAACCTCATATATAACTCACAAACGTGTTATGAGGCATTTGATATAGTGTTTGACATATTGGATTGACTCGAATAAGGAATGAAATATAGTATTATTTGAAAATTAAATAATAATTATTATATCCTAAATAGAATAAATCTTTTAAATACACTTATAAATACCATCCATGTTACATGGTAATAAAAAACTAATCACATCACATCATGGTGGTGGTAATCCACACACACGAATGAATACAATTACAATATTTAAGGAATTAAATTGTTAAAACATATTTTTTATAATACTTTAATCAATGATAATTATGTCATTAATGTCACATATATACCATATATCCATAATCCTACATATCCTTTATTGGTTATGATGGAAAATGTATTACATTATTTCGTAAGGGAATAGTCTATTGTGCACAAAAAACCTGGGTTTTGTTTCCAATTTTATGGAAGAGGATATGGGTGTAGGTTATGGTATTAACATAATTACATATCATTAAAATTCAGATACTAATGTTATTATATCATCATTATTGAAAAATATTTTAAGGACATGTAATAATAAATCGATCTAAAACATTTTTTTAAAGAATATAGATATTTTTCAGAAAATGTTCCTCTAATTTACTGTATAAAACATCTATGGTTTCTATTCATCACAATAATTACTTCTTTATCATATTTAAGGATATTAGTAAGTTTTTTTTGAATATTTTTTATGAATTAATATTTTTTATGATGAAATGTGGATATTTGTTTATATTTTATAAGAGCAGGGAGGGGAACTCTTGTAATTTCATTAAATAGTAAATTAATATACCTTAATTTTTAATTCAAAATGCTAAAATCGAATATAATTGAAATATATGATGACTATTTTTTTCAATAAAATCATCAAATAAAATTCATCTGTGATTATATTATTTTTTTAATCCATTTGTCTTTGTTTAACCCACATTAACAATTTCCTAAAATCACACTAATAATGATGTTTTTTATTGTTTATGGCTCAATATAGTTACTATAAAAGGAATGTTGGTCCGTAAAAGAAAATTATTTTAAATTTTAAAAACATATACAAATTAATTGTATGATAATTATATTTTTTAGGAATTATAAATCACATAAAAAAATATTATTTATTAATAAATATTATTAATGATATATTTGGAACTGTTCCTTTAATTTTTCTTGAAAACCCACATGAAGGATTGAAAAAAAATTTTAAATAAAATGTAACATGTTATGTTTGACAAAAAAAAATTATGAACCAAAATAAATAATATATATTTATATTTATTTAATATCTTTTAAATCATTTTATTATTAATTGAATAAATACAAGGTCCATATTTCATACGAATTTAATTTTCCAATTTCATTAATAAATATTATTATAATTTTTTTTTATATGTCATATTAATCATAAAAAATTAACAAATGTTGTTTTTATACATTCTGAAACATATTTTAATTATAATCTCAGAGAAATTAAAATTTTTGTTTTTATCTTTTAATTGAATATTATAATGTAAAAAATCAACGAAATATTATGCCAGGTGGTCCATATATTTAGTACCTGGATGGAAATGGCCAATATACACTCATAAAATGAGATAATGTAAATTTTTATTGTTAATTTTCTCCTCATAATGTTATTTTTAACACTAATTAATCTTTTTACCCTTGGCATGGTAATAATTAATTAATATTATTAAAATTCATAATGATTAAGAAATTGGAATATTTACCTAATATAGACCTCCTGATTCCAAATATGGAATCCAATTTTCATTGAAAAATTTACATAATGGGATGAATTTTATTTACAATTGGAATCGTTACACGCGGGGAAATGTATTTTTTCATAAAAATGAATTTTTATTTATAACATGTTTTCTACTATATACTTGTATAAAATCCATTCCTCAGAATTTAATTATATTATTTATAATAAAAATAATATTTATAAAATAATAAAATATAAAATAACATTACTTTTTAAATACATAAAATGAAAATATAGTTTTTTTCGAAATAGTAAGTATTTTCTTTATATTCATTCAAAAATGTCAACTATTTTAGAAAGTTTTCCAAAATTCAACATAATACACTTTTTATATGATAATTTCAAAAAATATAGCCTTTTATAAAATATAATTTCTAAAATTACAAAAAATTATTTATAAAATCTTCTAAAAAATTAATAAAACCCATTTATGAATAAAAATCCTATTATTGAAGAATGAATTCACATTATTAGAAATTCAGTTTTTATTTACATATGATTTATCAATATTGAATTGTAAAATCAAATATATATATATATATATCATAACATAGTTAATCCTATTTGTAACCTCCAATTTATTGGAATGGTTATTATGATCATATTTTAATTACAATATTTCATAGTTTTTCTAGGCTCGATGTTGTGTGCCATATACACTATCAAACATAGTTTTTGTTTAAAACAATTTGTTGTAATAATCATCTTAATCCATGTTAAAAAAATAAAAATAACGTCATAAATGAAAACAATTTTCAATTTTATCGTATAATGGAATTTCATGCCTTATATATGGATCTAAATTATTTCATTTTTTTATTGGGTATAAAAATTAAATCATACTCTATTTAATACAAATTGTAATTTTTTAATTATATAACCAGTTGTGTGGCTATCATCTGAAATGGATTTTAAATCGGCGATTTTCTCATTTTGTTTAATAAGAATGAATTCCATTTTATTTATCTCATCATCAAATCTCTTAATCATAGATTAAAAATATTTTATTAATCATAAGTACATTATCTTAGTTATTGTGTGGTTTAAGGGTTAATAATATTCAAATTTAAAATCATTATGACTGACAAAGGATCCATAGATCTAAAATAATGTATGACACATGGAATAGTTTATTCTTATAAATGGGTTCTCCCTCACTACCATTTTTATATATATAACCCCAAAAATTCAATTTATTTTGTTGTGTTCTATTATCCTTATAATTTTCTACATGAGTGATTGGGTTTCCTCCCCCTTTCCCACATTTTTAATTTTCAACCTATATGAAGATTTTTATATTTTTGAAGGAAATAGATAATAAAATGTATCATCGTGTAGTGGTGAAATTCAATCCCAAAATTGATGGATATATTCTTATCATTCTCAAATATTCCTAGAGTGTATTTTCATCTAATATATAAGAATAATAATTTCCCAATGTCTCAACAAACATTTCCATTATATTTTTTAATATACTATAAATTTCCATCACCAAAATGAGTTCAATCATAGTCCACAAATTAATTCTAGAGATAAATGGAGTCATATTTTTAGATTATACTTTTGCGGACAAAAATAAATAATTAGGGATACTGGGATCTAAATAAAATGGTTAAATATAAAATTTATTTATTCAATATCATGCCTAAAGACTCTCAGAAAAACGTTTAATATATTTTTGATTTCAAAATGGGTTATAATCATCTTTGTTGTGGTAGAAAATATCATTATGGACATTACTTGTGCACATTGAGAATTACATTTAACCAAACATCATAAAATGAGACGATTTAAAATCAACAGAATAATGAAAATTTTAACATTCATTCAAACCCATATAATTTCAAATAACTATATTCTATAAAAAAAATGATAACTATAATTTCCACAATTTATTCATTGAATCTTAAAGATCCTAAAATATTCTAAAATCAACAAAAATAAATGGAAAAAATGAAAATAGTGTGTTGATTGTTAACCATCCCTAAAAATATATAAAACAAACCATTAATGATAAATCATGATAACAATATATTGGCTGTGATTTAAAATAATTTATAAATGAAATAAAAAGTGGTTTACAGTGAATATGATATTGAATTAGAGTATTAAATTCAGAGTTATGGAAATATTTATTTAAAAAAGCCGTAAGATTTGTTGTCTACAAACCCAATAGAAATAAATAGAAGTTAAAAAGTTAAATTAATGTATAATTATTATATTAACTACATATGTGAAATTTGTTTTGAATTAAAAAAATGGGTCATATTAACTAATTTCTATAGTCAAACAGTGGGTGGATCTTAATTTATTTGAACCACAACATAGTGTTACTTCTAGGAAAGTTTACATCCTATCAATTGGATAAAATCTAATAGATAGATATCATAAGTTACACCTTCATGTAAGAAATATATGTATTTTATTGGGTGGATAGTATAAAAACTGGTCATTATACTTTGTTTAAACCACAATTAATTTCTCATATTCTTCTCCTTCAAGGGGTTTATCAAAATGGACTTTATCTACACAATCAATAAATGGAATGCTTATTAATTTTTCTTTTTTAATATAATTATATAATAGAAAATCTATAAAAAACTATTCTCTTTTTATGTTCCAATCATTTAACTATAGTTATTTTTGTAATTATAGTGGTAACTCATATTTTTCTCACTATATTAGATAATCAATGGCTTACATCATCTTCAAATGTTCCCCGTTATGTGATTCATCATTTTCATCATTATCTCTCTTGGAAATCCCAGAATTTATTGAATGAGTTATTTAAACAAGGCCAATGACTGCTTAATTATATTTCCAAAAAATAATAATAAATTGTTTTTATGAATATACAAACTCTTAGATATAGTTTTGATTTCATCTATTATTTATTTTATAATTCCACATTGATATGAGTTTTCATCAATGGATGAAGGTTTTCAGGCTCCTACATAATCTCCCCAACTTCAACCTTTGAGAAGGTTTCTTCTTTCCAAGTTGGGGAATATTATGGTGGTGTTGATTCTTCTTTTTATATGGTGGGGAAATAATTTTAGAGATCCCCTATTAAAAAATTAATGTTGGATCCATATAAAAATAGTTGATCTACCATTAGTGTTGATTTGCTTATATGTTTTCAAGAATCTTATGTATCCATTTCTGGGTGATATTTGAGGATATTAAATACGCATGTAAATTTTTTTCAATGTCCTTGGATTCATTAATAATAAAAAATACATCAATAAAAATCATCCCCAAGTAGTTTTGGATCAAATTTATGTTTTGTTTTCTCCATTTGATAATCTAGGTATAGATGTATATGACAATCTATCCAGTCTATTTTACACCAAAGGTTATATGTGTCTTCAAAAATTCCTTGGAACTAGTATCCCTTTATATAATGAACATATAAATGTTTTTTGCGTTTCAAAAAAGGGAATTTAGTACAAACAGAATAATTTAATTGAGAATACATCATAAGAATGATTTTTTCTATATTTTTTTGAAACCCTATATTAATTTTAAATTAACTATGAAAACAAGTAGTTATTTACATACCCCTTTGATTCCCAAAACACTTTCTATGTTTTTTATAATTATCATTTGATATTCCATTAAAATTATTTAATTGCATACTGCATATTTTGGGATAACTATGGTGATCTAATATAATCCACTATCACAATTTAATTCCAACTATCCTAATTCACAGAATATACATTTTATTTGTGTTTTTAAAAGAAATATAGTTATTTTAATATGGAATGAAAACATAAAATAGTACATGATAATGAATAAAATTTACATTAAAAAAAACCCTAAATTCAATGGATAATCATTCATTAAAATAAATAAAATCCAAACCATCATTGAATTTGAACTATCTTTATACTGGCATAATTATTGAACACTATAATTTATGTGAAAATAGTCATCCTAACAAGTAGATAATATTCAATAGACTCTATTGACATCAATACAAATCCACCATCCCAGTCGATGGTGAAAATTATTGGAAAAGATGATAAACCTCAAGTGGAAATTGAAGGAAAAAAGGATGATTTCTACAAAGCATTCCATGTTTCTAAATAAAATTAACTATGAATCATTATGTATCAATGTGTAATTAAAACTTTTCAACATTCACTAACTCGATGAAGGGAGTACTTATGTTAGTCACTATTATCATGACTACGTGACCAGATAGTGAAAACTAGGGGAATGATAGATAAAAGGAAATTAATTATATATATATATATATATATTAAGAAAAAAATTTGAAAATTTGATTGAATATAAATGAAAAAAAAATTAGTACAAGAAATTTGACATTGTTTACAGTGTAGTAATTTGTCCCATTTCACTAAATCTATCAATTTATTTTTATTTTTAGCATATCCTCTAATGTAGAGGTCAAAAATACCCCTATTAAATTCTTATAGAAAATATAGTGATCAAAATAAGATTTTTTTTAAATTACATTTCCCTATTAAAGATATAGTAGAATTATATATTATATACTATCATGTTATGTGACTTCACTAATTTCTCGGTGATTAAATTCACTATAAATTCTATGGTAATTATTATTTGTTTTTTCTAAGTAATTATGAATGATTTTAATCCATGTGGAATACTTCTAGGAATGGAATTAATGTTTACACATAATCTGAAATCATTGTCAAAAATTTTGGATGAGTTTCCCAAGGAATGCTTCTAATCAACAATAAATCAATTTTTTAGAAATATGTTGTAATGGTCATAAGGTTCAACTCAATGAATCTATCATGTGGTACAAGTAAATGGTTCAACCTTATAGTGTATTAGATACTCTGTATTTACAAAAAAACATGAAATATAAGATACCATGGTATCAAGATAATATATCGATGACAAGAGACCATGCGGTAAATTTATCATGTGTTTTACAGGTCATGAATGGAAAATAAACCACCATGAACATGTTATTTATCAAAACTACACATATATGATGGTAGATTGGGAACATGAATAGTATATTCATTTGAAGCTTAACACATGGTAGTACATATATCCATGGGACCAATTTTATGTTTTTGAATTTTCTAATGATGGTTATGGAGACTAAAAATGTATTTGGGTGATACATATACAAGGTAACATCATTCATAAATTCTCTTGTTTGAGACAATGTTGATATTAATGTAAGGGTATAATGTAGTAAACACAACCCCAGTAGCCTAGAGCCAGTGTCATGCTACTAATTCATTGACATGATTAAATGGAATAAAACAAAAAAGGACTAATCATGTTACTTTTCATGGTAAACGTTATATATAAATGATTCTTTCAATATAATGAATTCAATAATTACAACATATTTTTTTTAATAAGAACTTTATTAAATTTACAGTATTATCCCATGCAATTACTAATTATATTTAGTGAATAATTGGGAAATGATAAAATATATAGGTGATTTCAAATATACTGTAAGGGGTATGTATAACATAAGATATAATTAATCAATGAAAATATTCAATATTGTTAAGTAATGATCATAAAAATAAATCCACGTAATCTATAATAATTTAAGTAACTCTATAAATAATATGAAATGGTAAATAATTAAAAACACATGATATTTAAATGACCTGGAAATCACGATAAGATAAACTTTTACAAAAAAAACATTGAAAATAAAAGAAAACACATTCAATTAAATCAATAAACTGATAATGAAATGCATACATTTATAATTTCATAGGAACATCTCAAAGAAAATCACAACTGAATCTAAAATATGGAAAATATTAATAATTTTATGTTTTTATTTCTTATGTAAATTGTAGATTTACCATCCATACAATTTGAAACACCGTTTTAGAATACTACTGTCAAGACTATTAAAAATACAATTAAGAATGTTCATGATTAAAAACCCAATGGGTTTAGGCCCGATTTTTTATTTTCTCATGAGACAACCAATTCATTAGGTGTCTTATATTATTTGTTCTAAAACCCATTTCTTGAAAATCCAATGAATTCCTTAGATATCAAAAAATCAATTTAATTATAAAAAATGTTCTTTATAAAAATTTATTTGTAAAAAGTAAAAGATATTGATTTATCTGTATTTACTTAATTAATAATATATATTTCAACATCACACCATATGATAAAAGGGAATATGGTTAGGGAAATTGTCATATCCATTACAAATGAAATGGATATTTATGGGAAATTTAATGTTCAATGATCATCATAAGGTGAATAATGCAAGGGGAAGTTAAAGAAGCAATTATTAAAGGAAGGGAATTTTTATAATACCCTTTATTAATATAATCTAAATCAATACATATAAATAATAAGGATGGTATAAATAATATATATACCAACTGAACTGAGAATAATCCTTACTATCATTGATGAAATGAAAATAGAATAAAAAATATCATTCAAAATGTTTGTAAAAGAAAATATCATTTTTATTTATATTTATTAAGAAATACTTTTATTTGGAAAACACCTTGAAAATATTTTTTTATCAAAATATATTTGTATACATTAAAATTATGCTTCAATGAAATAAAGGTATGTAATTCCATACAAGGTAAAAATAATATTTTTATTGGATGGTAGAAATGATAGAAAAGTGCCTCTTCAGAAAGAGACAAGATTATTAATTTAAAAACTATTAAAAATAAATAACTGGTAAAAAATAAAAGATAGTTTTTAAAAGGATAAATTAATTTTGGAAGAATTTTTATAAAACATGCTTTTGTAATAAAATATATCCCTCATTGAAGAGAAAAATGAATATTAGTTTAAAAAAAAGTAAATTTAAAAACTTTTTAAGTGAAAATTAGTGTAAAAGTAGTATTATTACATGAAAAAATCCATGATTTAATAGAGGGTAATAAATTCAAAGGTTTTAATGTAAAATTATTATATATTTTCATTTAATGTAAATTCTGGGATAAGCAATTTTGATTAGAATAATATAATGAAATAAACCCTAAAATGAAAATACTTTTGATGTGTGAATTATTCAATAAATTGATTATGTGTATAAACAACACATCCATATAAAATAAGTGTGTATACATAAATATATATTAAATATAATTATACACATAATCATATATCATAAATTAAAATGAGATAGTAATATAACATGAATATAGGGAATTGAGTTATTAAATTTATTTATTGCTTGGAAACATTAAGTTATAACCCCCTTAGATTAAATCTATCAAATTGAATCTAAAAATTACCCTAATAATGAATTATTATTTTTATTAAATGAAAAATGGGATGTCTTTAATCCATATAAATGAAATTAGTTTAACAACATTACAATTGGCCTCAATGAAATGAAATCATGATGAAATCCCTTACCTTGTGTTTCTTTTTAGGTGATTATACATCAGAATACTAAAAAATGATTTAGAAATTGTCAATATCCTAAAATATTACAATATTAAGATCTATTATATCATATATAATTCTTTTATAACATTAAAAAATCCATTCATTAATAATATATCTTTATTTTTATCATTTTGGATGTTAATGGCCTTGTTATTTGAGAATGTTTGACTTGTTATTTTTTTGTTTTGCATAAATTGATCAAGATTTTACCATCACTATAATTTAAATAATGATATAAATATCATATATATTTAGTATATATGGATTTATAAAAATCCAAAAATTTGATGAAATAAAAGATATGCAACATTCATAGAGATAGTAGGCCGTATGTACACATTAATACTGTTTTCATTTTCTTATCATATTAAAAGAATAAAAAATATATAATATATATGCATATTATAAATAAATTATAATTTTTTTATCATATAGATCACTTATTTTTATAAAAACCATTCTTTTTTACATTCCACATATTTTTTGAACGAATCAAATTGTTTTGAATAGGTAGTTTTCCACACTTCCACAAACAATGATATCGTATTCCCTTAAAAAAAGTAATTCATAATGGAATTTTTTATAAAATATTAATAGGATTATATATAATCTATAAGTACCATATATATAATAAATAAACTATAAATTCATAATTATTACCTAGCATGAAATGTGGTAATGGATGAACGGATGATAGTTGTTTGTGAGGTGGTAGTTCACCAAACACACGAATGATAATTTCATATGGCATTTGATAGATGTGTTTGGGGGTTTAGGTCATACCATTTAAATGACAAAATCTATTTATATTTAATATAATGTGGATTTAATTTGAAAAATATATACGAATTATTTTAGTGCGGGATAATGAATGAAAACATAATTTCACATTGATGAATGTTAACTATTTTTCAGGTAACACCATTTTCTATATTTCAAAACGTATCCATAGTTTAATTTCATCCAAATTTTAGTATTATAGGATTATTTTGTAGATTTATTTAATATATGATTATGTTTTTATGAGAAAAATAGATTTAGGGGATTGAATATGTCAAAGGGGTGACTACCTTTTTATAGTGGAGGAGTGAAATTATTGTAATGTTTTATAAAAGGTAATTCCACCAATGTTTTTCCCCATAAAGTGGTTAAAATAATTAATAAATATATCCAATTAATTATATGGTTTATATATGTCCATAAAATGAGATTTTATAATATATCTAAATCATTTTTTCCTTATTTATTTTTGTTTTAGGCACATTTTAAGCTTGGTTTTCTATTAATCATTACAATTATGTTTCATTTCATTCACATATATTTTTGGTTAAATATTTATGGTCACCATATTATAAATTATAAATTAATCTTATTAAAAATATTTAATCCATTTTTCATAATTCAAATATCATATTTGGTATAAATTAATATAAAATTGCACCCATGGATTAAATGAAAAAGAAGGTTTTTAAAGTGAACATTCTCCAATGTTGAAAATATTTTTATATCCAATTTTAATCTTAAATTAAATATTGTGACCTAAATTGGGTTAATATTTGTATAGTTGATTTATGTTTACTTATATACCAATTAATAAGATAATTGATCCTTATAAATTATTTAAATGGAATAGCTTTTTCCAATTGAATTTAGTATTTTCACTGTGGATCAAAAAATAAAACATCTCGGAAAAATGAAAAAAAATCACCCATGATAATTTTTATGTTATGATATAAAAATGAAAGTTCATTTTTTCATATAATAGTTATCTAATTATAAAAATTTAGTTTTAATGTAGGGGTTCCATTAAAAGGTAGTAGCACTAACTTTATAAAAATATTACTTTATATGCATAATATGGGGATTTTTCTTATCTTATGCCTATCAAATCTATTGGATTAATTTTAAAAATAGTATATTGAAATTATGATTTATAAATTTCATTAGGGTTAGTAAATAATAGTAATTAATTTATTTTTTTAGTATAAATTTTATTTGTGAGAATAAAATTAATTTCATTAGATTCAATATGTTATTATATTCATTTGTAATTAATTCCCATCTAATGAAGTCATTTTATATTTTCAAAGACCATATATATTCATAATTTATTTAATAATATTTACAATATCAACTAGAATTGTTATTTTATATCTTATTATAATAAATAATAATATTTTAATAATATATTGTTGTACTATTAATTTAATCTTTCAGTGTAGCAGAAGCTATCAAAGATACTCATTATTGTGTGTGATAAATTATAACACAGTATAGAGTTCATGTAATGTTATAGAATCTATTATATTTATTTAAAATATCAAATATACCATAATTTATTGGGAGGTTATATTCTAAAATATGTTTGTTTTTTTCTATCACACACACAATTGAATAAATGTTACACAGAATTTTTGTGTTCTTACATTCTCCCAACATTTAATAAATAGCATTATCGAAATCTAAAAACATTCACTGACTTCCATCGCATGATATTTTTAAATTAATTTTTGAAAACACAAAATAATAAAAGGGTTATTAAAATATATTTTTAACAAGAGAGAAATGCTTTTTCAGTGGTCATGTAAAAAATATATTACTAGGTTTCAACATAGGTCAACATTAGTGGAAAGTAAAAATAAGGAAATTGTTAAAAATCATGAATTATTGTAATTGGAGATTGAGGAAATTGATAAAAAACATTAATTGATTAATGGAATGTTAAGGGACCCAAATTAATAAATCTATAATGATTTAAAAGTTCATCAGTTCAACAAATATTATGGTATTATGACAAAATTTCTATGATAATTTTAATATTTTGAGTAATTATTTTACTTCTTAAGAATATAAGGAAATATAGATCATAAAATATTTATGTAAAAACAATTTACATCATTTTTTATTTGATCAATTTTCATTTCATCCAATACTTCAACAAATGGATATCAAAAAATAAACATTTATTCCTAAACACTCAAATACACGTTTATGGGATCGTATGGCCCATTTAAAAGTGTATAGTATTTCAATATCTCTCTAACTATTATCAAAATAAAATATTATTTGTGAATTAAGATCTAAACCTAAAAATGACAGGAATGGTTCATCATTAATATTTAGGAATCGATTTTTTGACCTAAAAACAATGGAACATTAAAATGGACATTGTGTAGGTCAATGGTTGGTGTTAAAAACTTATCATCCACTGGTCATGTGTTCAAGTATCATTTCCTTACAGAATATTATAGTTTCTCATTCGACATTCATTTTTTCTATAACACCATAATATTTTATGGTGTTTATACTTTTTTTAAAGTTAATCTTCTTGATATCTTACATTTGATGCAAGACAGAGATTAGATGTATTAATGATATAGAATGAATAATATAATTAAAAATTTATCTATCTCTTAGTAGTTAAATTGGTGGTTATGAATATGATTAAAAATATAATGAAAATCTATTATTTAATTCAATGGTTAGAAAATAACTAAAAATAAAGATAAATACAATTTAATACAATGGAATTTTTTTTAATAAAAACTATTATGAAGCATCAATGATTTTTTATCATAATAAATTATATTATTTTATTTCAGTGAATTATATTAATAAAATTAAATGTATCAATGGTATATACATCATCTTATGTGTTTTCTATACATGTTAGAGAAATAAATTCAATTTTTATGCATAAAAGATAAATTTTTATAATGGAAGTTTTGTTGCCTTTTTGATTGTGTACATGTTTTAAATAATGTTTTTTTTTCAAACAATAGTAAATTATATTTCAAAATAATAAATGTAATATATTTAATTATAAAATAAAAATTTTCATTTTTATTAATTCTCTTATTTTTTTAATAAGTTTCAATTTTTATAAATAGTAATAAAATAATGAATATTAATTAAAAATACATTTTTCATCCCAATAATTTTTAGTGTTAGCTTAAATTTTTTATGTATTTTAACGTATAACTAGATCAAAATCTTTATCGTTCAATATAATTTATGTTAATGTAATAAATTTCACATTGAATTCGAATATAAAAACTTTTACATCTTCTAAACTTCTCCACTTTATAAACTAATTTTATCATTTCTTCAACGAGATTAATTTTTTATTCATTACTATAACTACTGTGTTTTGAATTTTTAAAAACTATATCCATATTAGAAATTAGTGGATAAAGATTATATAAATAGGTTTCTTTTATTTTTTTGTCATTATGAATAATAACATAACTAAATTATTTTATTAACACGATTAAAGGTAAATCGAGTAATTATGGGTAATAATAATATTATAAATAATAGAAACACACCCTAATGCTGGTGAAAATACCATTTTACAGGTTTTTATCAACCAAAATCATCCAAATGATGAGATTGTAACATTTAGAACCCACTTAGAAGATAATATCCGATTTATTATAGTTTATTTGAAGAAAATGTAAAGACATAATACTCATATCTCTAACAATTAAATAATTTTTAATATAGGGTAATACATGAGATATATTATACTTTAAATAGTTATATAAAGTATAAAATATTTTTATTCCTCATTATAATATATTTTTAATTTATAATATATGATAATTACCAAAATGGCTTATGAAATTATTGTGGAGTAGTTATTTAATTAATGTAAATATCAAATAAATGATATTAAAAATATTAAAATAAATATAATTTGAAATAATTAATTTCATATAAAAATTTAATAGACACCAGTGCCATTTTATTGATATGTAATAAGTGATTTTTTGATGATTTAAAATGTCATTTATTTCTTAAACATCAATGTAATTAATTGTAACAAATTTTTCATTAAGTTATACTAAAATAAATATGATATTTTTAATTGTATAAAATTAATAATAAAATATAACATTCATAAAAATTATTGGATTAATGATTAAAATTTAACCCATGAATCATTTTTTATTTTTTTAGAATTTTATCTTTTCTATATTGTCATTCATTGAGTAAAAACACATATTGTCACGGTAAGAGTTAGGGATTTTATATAAGTGTTAAAAAAAATTAAAAGATTAATAGTGAGCTATAAAATTTTTATGAATTATTTTTTGAGACAATTTAGACTCATATTCATCATAGATTTGAAATAAATCAAATTGGTGACATTTGGAGTTGAAAATTAATTTATATTAATTTAATATTGGGAGTGTTTCTAAAAGTGCCTCTCACCACAATTATAAATGGGAACCCACTCCCTAAATTACCCACATCACATTGAGCCATATATCCTGGCCCATCCCTTCCAATTTATCCTCCACGTATTCTAAAAAAAATTCATAGGCCATGTTATTCCAAAAAACCATTCCCATATCAATTAAGCAGATATCTATATGATGTCTTCCAAAGAAGAACATAATCATTTTTTCCAAATCAATCAAGTTAATTTATTCTACTACTTAATTTTCCAAATATTATTTGATAAAAATGTAATAAATCTAGTAACATATATATCATTAAATTTCATTATCATAATGGGATATCCAAATCCCACATTTTATCTATAATAAAAAATGGGAACACATTGTGTGTCTGTACGCATGGCTTTCCTTCTCTTGGCTGGGGTGAATTTTTTTATATAGACATATAATTTATATGTATATAATAATGGATATAATGGATTTAAATGATAAATATTACCAGATATTGATTGTTTCTAATTAATATACTATCCAATTCCTTACAGTTTTACCATTAAGGAGATGATATTGTTGCTCGTACGTATGTACAACCTACCTTCCCCATAACCTGTTTTGATTCATTTACAATGTTAAAAAATGATGAATATTTATGAAAATATAAATAAATAGAAAATATAATGACCTTAATATGATTGTAGAGAAGAATGAGATATATTTTATTCATATGAAGGAGGACTTACCTGATAAACCATGAAAAGTAAAGTGAAGTAGTTTACACCAGAAAAAGGGTAATAACAAAATATTATTGAAAAAATGATAAAAATGATCATATGTGATATCATAAATAAATAAATATATATATATATATAAGGTTCTTGTAGAAATTATTTTTTATTTATACAATAATAAAAGAGGTTAAATCTCATTCAACTAAAATAAAATATAAGGTAAGTTTTATTTCACAAGCTCATTATTATTCGAGGTTGTTTATACTTAAGTATCTAGTGGATAATATTTATTTTCCATGACCATGATTACTAAAATAAGTTTCCAAATTATTTTTACTATTATCCTATGAATTCATGAGGTATTTTTACACATGTTGTAATTTGTTTAATTTTTTTGGAAAACAAAATTATTTCAATATTACAAATGAGGTACTTTATTAGTTATTTGGAAAAAAAATACAGAAGGAATGTTGTTGGAAATTTTATAGAATGAGCATATTTTTCCACTATCTAGAAACCATAATGTATTGATGATTTACTTATGTTGTTAAATGATTATTTTCAAGGGAAAATTTTATTTAAAAATTGTGTGTCCATTTAAATAAATGATTTCATAGTAAAAAAAGGTAATTTCATGCAAAATATTCTTAATGATTTTATTTTAGTATATTTATATACGTAAAGATTCTATTATGAATCCATGGTTTTCTTGTTATAAAATTCATGATGTTTTATTCATGGATAAATAATTAGTTTGAATATGGATTAGCTATTTCGATACCACTCATGTTGTATGGTTGAAGTATTCTTATTATGTAAGTTATTTTATCAATATCAATGTTTATGTTATTTATGTTGAACCCTTTTCATATTGATAATTCATTAGAGTTATTAAGTTGTAGGAGGGGATCACTATAGCTCCTCGATGCATCAGTAGGTCTCAGCAGACAAACTAATTTGGGTATTGGTCGAGTCCTTGCCTTTTTTTGTATGACGTCTTGGATGAATCATTGATGGTATGTTTATGATGTCTAGAATTATGCATGTTTTTATAATATCGTGATATTTACACTTAAACCTATTGATCATCTATGATCACCACTTTATTATGCCTTATTTTTTACAAGATTATACGATTTATATGATGATTTATATAAGGGTTTAGGCTAAAAAAATATTTGAACACCAAATGGATTGACTATGTGGTATTTTATAATTCCGTATTATAATGAATTTAATATTTTTTACATAAATACTAAACTGATTGGTCCTTTGGGATTCTAATAATTACTCTCGAGAATCTAATTAAGCGAGGTTCCATATTTATGCTATTATGGTCAGAGTCTTTACTATTTCAATCAGAGAATGTTTAGTACATCCCTTGGGAACTAGATTTTGGAAAACACATATTAGAAAGTGATAACCTATGGTTGAATTTGTAAATATTTCATAATTAACATAGCTTATGATATATAGATTAGGTATACCTATATTTTCAATTTTGGATATGTGATTCACTACTTATGAGATTATACATTATGTTTCATAATGTTATAATCTATCCTACTATATGACCTATTTTAGAAATAGTGACAAGTGGATGGGATGTAATTTTTATCAATGCACATAATCCATATAAGGATTGACCTCCTATTAAAGATAATGATGTCACAATTGAGCTGTAAGTATTACTAAAAACCTAATACCATATCGATGAAGATTAATTAATTAATGAAAAATAACATTTCCCATATAGAGTGATGAGATTCACAATGTTAAGGAATTATTTTAGATAAATTATGAGCCAACAACTTCCCTTATTCAAATGGACTATAAATCCATTTGTAGTTGAATAATTGATATGTTCCAAAAAAAAATTTCCTTCGGAATTATTGAATGTGATAAAGTTATCATGAAATATTATCATTTCCCTGAAGATGCCAAAAAATGGTTCTCATTGATTTAAAACATGATGATTGAGGAATAAATTGAAAAAAGAACTAGATTTATTTTAATGAAATTTTTATTCAAAAAATATTCCCCTCATGAAAAGAAATACGATATGGAGATACAATTCCAGAATATGAATAAAAGAATAATGATAATGTTGCCAAATATAACAAAAACTTGACATTGTTATCATGTAGTGTTATTGAATACATACATTACCCTAGGATTAATATTGATCATTTATATGATGGGTTAAATCCATTACTCCAAATGGAAATGGTCTCCAAAACATTCATATCATACAAAGATATATCCTCATATGTTATCATGAATGAGAAAAAAAATATATGTATTATTACATTAATAGATATGAAGTGAATAATATAATAGTGTATTAAGAATTATTTAATCATTTAAAGGGAAGTATGTATTTCCTAACCATTCATAATTTATGAAGAATAACTCGAGTACTCTAGGGAAGGGAATTAGAATCTATTAAAATTTAGAGTGAAAGGTTACTAGGCTGATGATTATAAGGTAAATAATGAGGCTATAAATTTGAAATGTGTCAAATATAAATAGATAGGGATCTTGGAAAAACAATGTCACAATTATGAAGGAAATATATCTCAGGAAAAATAAAAGGGATCAAGGTTAATTGTATAATTTTAAAACAATATATGTATAATAAATAATTTATTTCTATTTTTATGTTATGATGTTATAGTTATAAGAATCATGATATATATAACAAATTTAATATTTCCCTTATTCATTACTAATTTTAAATAATGCATGTTTTTATAATGTTCTTAATGAGATCAATGTACTCATATATTTGGTATGTGACATAAATATTAAATTTTCATTTTCATTTAGAAATTTTGTGACCATACTTATATTTTTTTTTGACTCTGGTTTTGGACAAATATATTATAAATGAAACTTTACTTTGGAATATATTATGTCAAAAACTAGATACTATTTTATGAGGTTAATTTTATATTTATCATAATGGGTATCATTTGCAATCCATCTGGGTTTCATTAAACATTTAAATGAAAAAGTAATGACTCATTGATATTATTATTTTAAAAAGTGATTCAATATTGGAATAACCAGTTTAAACAATAATTTCTAGTTTTAAAGGATGACATGGAAAAGATGAAAGAAAAACCAAAGTATTAAGTTATTATTCTAAATTTGAAGGAAATATGTAATGTGCTTTTTAGAATTTCAAAATAATTCATATCCTCTTCAAAATGTATTTTGGAATTGAAATGATATTGGTTTAGTTCTCTTTCTAAGAAATCAATGGTCAATTAACTAGTCTCATATTTATGGTTTGTGAATATCAACTTTATCATGACCATATTATATATTACTCTCCATCAGAACATGATATTTTGTTTTTTCTTCTATGTAAATGGTTTCCTATATGAAAAACTATTATGTATTATCCTTTGTGACCTTTACAATTCCCCTTCTTTATTTTCAATATTAATTTTTATTAACACTATACTAGATATATATGATATATATGATTTCTACATCATGAACATAATTATGGATATAATGGATATATCACCACATGAACAACTTGTAATTATAAGAATTTTATTTTTGACTCAAGTACCTAAGATTGACAAAATGACCGTTATAAACTTAAATAATTACATAATGTTCATAACATGGTAATAAGGGATATAAAAGCGATAATGAACATGAAAAAGGTTTTTATGTAAATAGAAATTAACTCTAGTTTATTATTCTGGAGGTTAAAGAGCGGTCGAGTCAGGACAGGACGCAAGGTAAGGAAACTTCTTAACCCAATTACAATTCTTTGGGTTAATCTCCTACATTCAAATTATGTCATGATATTATTATGTCCTATCTCGTATTTGTACTTTCTTTATGTTTACTTATAGTGAATTCACATAATAGATCTATTTTATTTTAAAAATAATCTTTGTAAGGGAACTTCTTAACCCAATTTCCATTCTTTGGGTTAATCTCCTACTTTCAAATTATGTCATTATTATGTCCTATATTGTATTTATACATTATTTATGTGTACATTTAGTGAATACAAATAATAGATATATTTTATTTAAAAATGATCTTTTAAGGGACTTCGTCTCAATATCCATTCATTGAGGCATATTTTGTTTTATACACATACTTCTTTTATACGGTGTATAAACCCCTTTGACTTTTACGTTTATTCAAAAGAAATCTTTTTATAGGAACTGTTTTACTAAATGACAAAAGGGAATGTTTTTCTTTCTATACATATGCGGGGACAATGACTTCTCCGCCGCCGTGACCATTATTTGAGTTTCGGCTTCCTCTACAAGCCATCACTTTTTTTAATGAAAAATAAATACAAAGTTTTAACTTTCTTTTATTTTGGTATTGAAAATGGTTTTGAAAGTGTTTTTATTATATCAATGTGTTGTATTGATATCTTGTGATTGAAATGTGGAAATGTTATGTTTCCTTTATGCATGTTTTATGTGATACGATTATGTTATGGTTTATGATATGTTTAAACCTACTCATATGAGGAATGCATTGGACTTAATAAGTGACGGGTGGAGCCCGCTATAGCTCCTCGATGCATCGGTAGGTCTCATGAGACAAACTAGTGTCTTGGCATGAGGCCTTGACAAAATCTTATTTGTGGTCTTGGCACGAGGCCTTGGCTACGTGGTTATGATAGTCTGTCATTATGCATTCCATCATTATGAAAGTGGTTATTGATATTGCATGTTATTATTCGACCAGTAGAATATCCATGTGAAGAAGTAAATGAAATTATCTCATTTTACTTTTGCCATATTATGTTTAAGTTCAAGTTTAAAAAGGCTTTTGTTTAAGTTATACATTGCCTTAAATGTTAATTCTTATTTTCAAAAGCTTCCGCAATATTGTTATCCTTAATGAGCATCTGAGCTCACCCCTTTCAATGTTTTAATATTTTCCAGGATGTGAAGAAGTATTTTATGAATGACCTACAGGGATAGTCAGAAGAGGATATGAGTGTTGACTATGAAGACTTTTTTATTTTAGTTTTTCACTTTATGATTTAATGTAACATTTATGAATGTATCTAGTGTTTTCAAGTCTATTAAACTAATCTGTCTTTCAAGACATGATCTTTTGTGATCATGCCAATGTTACGAAGTAATGCACTGACTCTGGGTAGCTGGGGTCGGGGCGTTATAATAAATTCCTCAATAAAAAGTATTTTAAGACAAAAATGTTGTTTATTAACTTTTTCTACTGGGGAATCGAATACCATTTAACCCATCACAAGTTTGTGATTTTCTTATGGTTAACTTTCTCTTAAACATGTTTTCTATCACTCTCCATCAAGGAATGACCCTTTGTTTTTTTCCTCCATGTCGATATATTCATACTTGGAATCCTAGTATGGGTAAACTCTGGTGACCTTTGTACTTATCATTATTTATTTTAAAGGGATTGTTTTACCGACTCTTGTTCCGATGTAGGACTTTCAAGGATGTTTCTAAGCCCAATTTTAAAATTGCGAGGATGCAATTCCCAAAAGGGTGGAAGGATGTAACACCCCAGGTAAATAAAGAATATTACAGCTTTATATTTATCCATATTTGTGAGTAAAATATTAATATTACTTTAAAGGTGATTCAATGCTTGATGGCGTACCATATACGCAACAACGAGTTTCTTGGGAATCTTACGTTGCACTCTAATAACAAAATAATATTAATTTAAATGGTAGTTAACGCCTAGCCGTTGTAATGGCAAGAATGAACAAAACTAACTAAAAAATGATTATATATGTTTGTCAAATATTTTTACTCTTTACAATAATTTTTAGAGGATTAATAATTCAAATGAATCTAGTTTTTAAGCATAAACATTCTAATATTCTTTAAAAGGATGATTAACCGCCTTTTGATGGAGAACCCCTTTTAAATACACTTTTTGACAATTTTATAATCTCTATTTTTCAAAATAAACATATTATTTATGATTGGTACATTGAAATTTACTTTGGGTTAATTTTTGGTATTTTTCGGACAATGTTCATTTTTCAATGAATAGTGAAAAATACTGCATTTTACATCAAAACTGCTTTTTCATATAATTTAATTATTTGGTAATCTTATCTTTTTAATTTGTTTTAAAGTGTAATTAAAATATATTTTTACCATTTAATTCAATGATGTTCATTGGGATTAATTTCACTTTGGAATTTGGCAAAAACAAGTGCCAAACCTTTCATAAATATTAATTCTAAAAAACCCGCTATTTGTTTTGACAATGGGAAGTTTTTTTAAAATTAATTATTGAAATTTATGTGTTTAGAATTTGGTAAAATGATTTAAATATTTGGAATCATAAAGTCCAAATTATGTAATTAAGACTCTTTTGTTTTTTGGACATTATGAATAGTAACGACGGTAATTATCTATAATTATCTTGATTAATGAGTAATCAGGTTGTTAAAGATAATAAGATAATATCATAATAATAAAAAATGACAACAAAATGTGTCCTAAGGTTACTGGTTATCTCATGGCCGACCATGGTATGCCTTGTGCCAATCTTGGGGGCCCCATGGAATCATTATTGTGAGAAAGTGACTTTGTATCTGTTTATTTTTAAAGATTGTTAAATGTAACAAATAATGTATCACCTAAGTAAAATATTTTTAATTTTGTATACATAAATGATCTTTTAGACTATAAATATTCATTGTAATGATACAATGCTTTTCTACATCATAGTATTTTTTTATAAATTTTAGACATTAAATAAATCAAATTATTTATGACATCATGATGATGCAGCGATGACCTCATTATTTAACGATTTAAATAAAATGGAAAGATAATTTCCAATCTAAGACCTAAACATGTCCAAAACCTATCGTATGTGTGGATTTCTAACCCTTATAACCTTATCCTAGAAAAACATCAATTTGGGACCATTAAAATCCGAAACTCATTTGGAATTAAAGTTACATTTTATACCTTTCCAAGAGTGCCCCTCCTCTCCTCTTATAAAAGGCCCCCACCTCTACCTCCTTACCCAGACTTCCAAAGCCTTTAGCTCAGCCAACCCCTACACATTTTGTCTCTACAAATCCCTATATAACTCCTTGAAGCCTCACTTTGGGCATAATCCTTTCCAAGAAAGCTTTTGAGCTCAAATCAAAGGAAGTTACCCGATTTTAAGGTAATGTCTTCGCTTGAGTTCTTTTGTTTTATTTTGCTTTTCCAACCCCCTAAAATCTTTATATACATTTATTTTGTAACAAATACAGTTTCTTAAATATACTAAGTTGTTGTTATAAGATATTTTATATCTACACATACACACACCTACATCTAATGGTTAAAGAACATACTGTTTCCGTGGATGGTGAATTTCTGCCCCTCGAAACGATGATTGTTCAACATTATTCTAACACCTTCAAAGGTGGCCATTAAGATGAAAATATATTTATATATGATATCTAATATGTTTATGTTTTACTTAAGCTTCTGTATTTTTCATTTATGGAATACTTTTATGGTTTCCATTATGGGTAAACGTGATATCATCATTTAAGGATGTGCGGACTACCGCCCCCTCAAAGTGATTTGATTCGTTTATACCATATGTGGTATGTATAAAGGAAATATTTAATGATATTATATATGATAACATACTGGAATTAAAATACTATTATGTATCATTATGTTTTAATTCCATTAAATATGAAATAGAAATTGAAGTAGCATTCATGCGTACGTACGACTTACCGTCTCCACGAATGGTGCATTTCATTTCTTAACTCTAAATGTTATGTAATATTATAAATGCATGAATATAATGGATATATATGATATATAAGATAGATACATCGTGAATAAAATTCTGGATATAATGATCCTTTGACCACATGAACAACATGTAATTGTAAGAAGACCACTTTCGATTTAAGAACCAAATATCGACAAAACAAACATTATTAACTTAAAAGATTACATAATGTCTATGACATGGTAATAAGTGATATAAACGGAATAATGAACTTGAAAAAGTTTTTTAAGGATGTATAAATTAACTCAAGTTTATTATTCAGGAGATTAAATAACGATCGAGTCAAGTCGGACCCGAGGTAAGGGATCTTACTCCTCTATTTCTTTTTAAGTACACTCTTTTATGTCATTCCTTCTTAAGCTCATCTTTATTGTTATTGGGATGTTATTTTATATTAATCTTACTGTAATTCTTATGTTGATATGATGAGAGACCCTATTCTCTCTCATAAATCCATTTTGGAAGTTTTGAGTGGCGCCGTTAGGCTGCCGAATTTTCTTAAGAGATCTAACCTCTCTCTTTTATTTAAAGTACTATCCTTTATGTCACTTCTTTTAAAATACTCATTGTTTTGTTGGGGGATGTTATTTTATATTCTCCTTTCTTTAAAATTTATGTTAATATGATGAGAGACCCTATTTGATCTCATCAATCCATTTTTGTAAGTTTTATGTGGCGTCGTTAGGCTACCGAGTTTTCGTAAGGGATTTTTCATCTCACTTTTATTCCTGTGATATTTATGCTACATTTGCCACAATTTCCTTTGAGTGGTGTATGTTCTGCCCTTTATTTTACTCATTTTGTAATTTAATATCATTTATGAGTATTTACATCAATTTTTTATTGTACTTTTTTCACGGGGTGCATGTCTCGAAAGATACCCATGTCGGTAAGGGAACCTTTCACCCTCCTATTTTTGTAAAAGAATTCTTTTGTTATGTCTTTTAATTCACATAATATTATGTTGGGATATGTTCTTCTATATTCTTATTGATTTAAATTTTATTTCCAAGTGATGAGATACCATTTTTATCTCTCATAAACTCATTTTCTGAATTTTGTAGTGACGTCGTTAGGTCGTCAATTTTTTGCAAGGGAACTTCTTAACCCAATTTTGATTCTTTGGGATAAGCTTGTACTCATTGAATATGTCATTCTATGAATATGTGTGAATAAAATCTTATTTTCCTACACTTAATCTATATTTATATTTGGTGTATTCGTTTTTCACACATAATTATGTAATTAATTTATCCTTAATCCAAGGATACCGTCTTTGTAAGGGAATTCGTCTCAATCTCCTTTCATTGAGGTATATTTCGTTATATACACAACTTTCTTTTATACGGTGTATAAACCCCTTTGACTTTTACTTTTATACAAAATGAATCTTTTTCTACGAATCATTTTACAAGACTACAAAAATGAATGTTTCTTTTAACGTACGCGGTGACAACGACCTTTTCCGCCGCCGCGAGTATTATTTGGTATTTGGCTTCCTGAACAAGACATAATGTTTTGTTAAAATGAAATAAATAGCATATAATATTTTATGTATTTTGGTATTGAAAATGGTTTTTATAATGGATTTGTTATGTCAATATATTTAAGTGATATATTCTGATCAAAGTGTGGAAATGTTATCTTTCCATTATATTTGTTTTATGTCTTATGATTTTTATAATGGTACTTGGACATTTGATGGGTGATTACATGATAAACCATATGACGGGTGGTGCCGTGAATACCCGGATGGGTGGTTACATTATAACCTCCAATGCATTGGGTATGGAAGTCGTCCTTATGGCTATTACATTATGTATGTATGGAAGTTGGCCGAATGTCTATTCCATTAAGTGATATGTGTGGAAGTCGACCTTATGGTTATTCCACTTAAGTATGTTTATGTCCCAAGTTACCTTTATAAGTTATGTGATCTTTATATGGGTTTTATGGTAATCATTTGGTTACAGAAGGGTAAGTAATGAACTTTTATTCAGTTAAGAGTTTTTACTACTTCGAAAAGGTGAAAAGTATTACTTTGATAAAGTATACATGGTTTACTTGTTGTTTTGAAAAACTAACAGTTTTAATTCTTTGTGTATCCCTTACTGAGCTTTTTAGGCTCATCCCAAGTTTTTGAAATGTTTTTCACAGGACTTAACGTGGAATAGGGTCAAGGATGGGATCAAGGTAAAGTCATGTTACGTAAAACATGGAACTAGACATGTTTCTTTTTAAGAGTTTTTATTTGTTGGAAACTTAGTAGAAGTTTCTACATTGTAATATTTTGAGATGTAATAGTTATGTCCTAATTCTATAAAACTATAAACCTGAAAAGATCCTCAATGTGAATTATTCATTTAATTCAATATTAAGTAAGGTTTATGGCCGGGGTCATATAAGAAATATAGCTAGAATCTTCCACCACATCCTCAACATGATGAGGTTCTTGAACATTCAACACTAATTAAACTGATGAGTACTTGCACATCTAATATCGTCCATTATTTCCATCATGACATATTGAACTCCAGCATCAACATTCATCTTGGCCACCCCCATCACAGTACACATGGCTCAACTCTTGACTTTTTATCTACCAATCCTCTTGGTCAACATAGATCTACACTCACCAGTGATGCCAAAAAACATCGTGAGATGGCCAGATCTAGACTTTGATAGTTGGACACCTCAATGTATGTAGACACTTACATTTCTAAAACATTTCCCATAAGATGCACTATCATCATTCCCTAGACTTCAGGCATCAACACTACAAACTGCTATAAGAAGAATCCAGACAAAAACCATCTTGAACCCTAGGAATTATAGCACCAACATTATAGTGTTTTTATTAGGACTTCCAAGAAAAATAATTTGTGTCGATGGAAAACAAAATTATTTCAATATTTTTACAAAGTAATTAATGATCATATTAACCTTAATTTATATTAATACCCTTACACTCATGTGTATAAAAGGTATATTTTTGATAATTCAAATATTTTTTCTCTTAAAATATATTATTTTGGTAATTCTATAAAATTTCCTTAATCACATTATACTCTCACACCATGAATCCTAAAAAGTTGTTTTTCATCATTGAGCTTATAATCAACTTCATCTCATAAACCTGTGATAGAATCCACTAATCTTTTGTAAATCAATAAATATTTTATTCAAAAATTTCACATAATATTTAGATAGTTGATGATAATTATAACCAAAATATCTCTAGAATAAGTACTTTTATAATTAAATTCTTGAAAAATAAATAAATAAACACTTCATCATTTTTTCAACATATTTTCTTTTATGGTATAAGGATTAACATTAGTCATTTGTTTTCATTATCTATTCAATATCATTATATCAGTATCTATCAAAGTGATTAAATATCCTAACAATATCCATTGGGAGTTTAAAACATAGATAATAGTAAGGACCATTTTCTTGTAATAGGATATAGTCAATACATCCCTAACATGCCATTTGTATTGTTTTTACACATAGGTTCATATTTTACATAACAACATCCACTTTTATTATCTACAAAGAAAAATATTTCTAGGAGGACCCAAATAATTTAAAAATTATAAACAATTAGAATGATACTATATTGTTATCATCATTTTATATAATTGGATTATGTTTCCTAATATATGTTTTTCTAAATCAAGTTCCCAATTTTGTAAAAAAAATTAATCTGCTTCCAATGGTAAAGCCCAGAACCCATAAGTAGTGATCCCATGCCATATATTATTACATTGGAATAAGTATAAGGGATAAAATCCCAATATACTGGTTAGTTTAGTAGTCTTGGAAATCATGATAAACACATGAGTATTGTATTATAAATGAATACACAAATTAAAATATGATTTCTTTTCATTAATAACATTATTCTATCTAGTGTCTCCTTTCATATCATCCTTTGTACACATTGAGTAATCTTTTTGAATGGAAACAAAATAAGTGTGAGATGAAATTATCAGTAAAGGTTTTGTATAGTTGAAAAAATATTTAAATAATGATAATAATAATTGTAGAAAGGAAAACATCTAAACACACATGACATGAAACAATGAATTAGACAATGAATAACAAAACAATAGAGTGTTAATTAAATGAAAACACATTCAATTTAGAAAACACGAATTTCATAATAAGATAAGTCATAATCAATATATAAAGGTAAATGACTAAAAAATCATAAAATATAATCAATAATATTTGATCAAAATGAATATATATATTTTTTCATATTTAAAATATCAATCATAATTAAATTGAATCTAAATGAAAGAAGTTAATAATTATTTGATTCTATTTTTTTTAGGCACGTGGTACCTTTATAATTAATACCTTTTATAAGTCATTTTTGTATACATGTGTTAAGACCTTTTACAAGATATTTTAAAACATGATTAATTACAAACACAAAGTGATTTCCAAACATTTTCATCTAATGAGACAACATATGCATCAATGAGATTACATTAAATGGTCCAAAACCCATTTCATATCATTCTAAATAATTCCTCATATATCTAATAATAGATTTAATTCATAAACAATGTTCATTATCATAATGTATCTGTATTGAGTAAAAGAGGCAGTTTTTTCAATATTTACTCAGTTAATAAAATAAATAGCAAGAACAATCCATTTGTAAATATGGTATATATTTTAGTAAATAATGATATTCATGTTCATATGAAATATAATGTACAATTATCACTATAATGTAAATAATTGGAGGGAAGTTAATGAAAAACAATTATTCATAGAACTGCTTGTTGGTAACACACATGGTCAAAATAATCATCATCAATAAAAAGAAATAATAGGGATAGTATCAATGTGAAATATACACATTAGATTTAGATTTATTTTTTTATCATTGTCCATATAAAAATATAATAAAATGTTATTTAAAATACTTATTTAGGAAAATAACATTTTTATCTTGAAAATCATTCTGAAAATCATTTTCATCGAACACAAATTTTAAAAATATTCTACTTAAAAATCAATGTTTAAAATTTTCATAGGAGATTACATGAAATGATATAATGTAAGTCTGTACATGGTAAAAAGAACAATCTTTTTGTAATGAAAAAAGGTCAGAAAAGTTACTGGTACAAAAAGATAGAAGAATAATCCATTGAAAAAATTAAATGAAAAATGTGATAAATATATTTTTAATTAATCATTATGAAATGTATCATAACCTTTATGAATAAATTTAATATATATATATATATAATTAATACAGAATATATCTCTGATCTATCCGATAAATAGAGTTTGGTTTTCATAAAAACAATTTCAAAATCATTTTAAGTAGCATTTGTTGCGAAAAGGTAATATTAAATGGAAATAGATGATGAATTACAATAGGATATAAAAACAATATAGTCTATTATATGATTATTATATAGTTTCATATAGTGTAAATTTAATAATAAAAAATCAGGATTATGATGTGATATTGAAATAAATATTTAAAATGAACGCAGTGTTAATGTTTGAATTAAATAATGATTATACAATTTCTTTTCTTTTGTTTTACATTTCTCACCTCCATTCATCCAAATGTTGTGATGAATCGAGAACTATAAATGCACTAGAATGTGATTATGATAAAAATTTATCATCATCTCTTTTTTATTATTTTATACTATAAATGAAAACATCATCTGTGATGTGTTAATTTATCACTTTCATGGATGACGAGTTTTCAATTTATATTATCATCTTAAATTATATTCATGAACCAATTTTTTGGGTTTAAAAAAACAATAATATATATATTATAAATTATTTATGTTTTTTTGAATACTTTTAACACATGATATTAATTTATAAATCGAAAATACATTGTTGTGTTCGAGAACCTCCAACTAACCCAAACAACTATCATTAATGTTATATATAATGATTCATTTTCAATAAACATAACTTAATGAGAATTATTACCATGTATTATTATGATTATTCACTAATAACATAAATTTTCTATTCTAGATAACCATTCTCAATCTACATGTTTATACATACTTTAATATAAGTAAACATATCATGAATACCAAGGAAAAAAACTCACAAACAATGAAATTGAATCTCTTAACCCATATAAAGACATGAATGGACTGAATAAGGTTATAATAAATTATATAAATTTATATTAGGTTCTATAATCATTAATTTATGAACCTAAATTTTATTATTTGGGTCGTTAAGATCAATCGGGGAACAACTGTGTACTTTAGGTAAGGGTTTTTTACTCAAACCTCCATTTTATTACTGGTTACAGTTTGCCTATCTTAAAACCAATTAAATTATTATTTATGGTTATTTACTCATATTAAATTATGTGTAAATTTTTTTTATATGTTTACCAATGATAACCACTCTTCTATTTAAGGGGAGTTACATGTTTTAAAAGGATCATTCAAAAATCTTTCCCGATAAACAAGCTCGTTTCCAGGAAATTTCTCAAATTCATAACTATTTTCAAAGGGAACTATATAACTTTTTTGAGAATATTATCTAAATAAATTAAATAATTTTATTATAAAAATAATATCTTACGTCACTTGTGGTTTTATATCAATTTTTTTACAAAATAACTCATCTTTTCAAAGTAAATAAATATTCATTTCAAGAATTACTCGATGATTTTATAAGAGTGTCTTAATCTATTTAAACACACTTATTGGTTCATATGTATTATTGGGATTATTATTTTAATATATCATATAAAAAATATAATTGAATATTGTATGATTTTTTTGACATTTTCTGTGTTATATTAATATTATTCACCAATTCACTCTGAATTGTTAGTGTTTATGCTTAATGTCTGGGGAATGTTATCTACATTTCCTTTGTTATTTCCAATATGATTGTATATATTTTCTATATTTATAAAAATTCATATGAGGAATGAATTTGACATAGTATGTGATGGGTGTGGCCTACTATATTTCCTCGATAAATTGGTAGGTCTCATGAGATGAATTACGGTCTACCACAAGGCTTCGATGAAATGATTATTTATGGTCTTGTGATGAGGCCTTGATGGTATGGTTATGATGTACAACATTAGGAATTAACTCATTATGAAACTATTAATGGAATGTTTATTATTTTATTCAACTAGTAGAATACTCATGAATATTCTTTATTATGGAATTTTTTTCAACTCTTATTCTTTCCATTATGTGTTCAAGTTCGTTTTTAAAGTCATGTGTTTTTTGTAATTCACCATGCCTAATTTTTACATTTATGATTTCTTATATAGCATTGCATACCGTTACTATGATGTTGAGGTCAACACTTTCAAATGTTCCATTTTCCCAAGACATGAATAGAAATATTCTGAATGACAAGTATAAATTACCTGGGAGTTATAGTTGTTGGAAAAGTAGTTTCAAAATTATTTTTCCTTTCACGCTGTAATGTTGAACATATTTATTTATCTTGTTTTCCAATACAAATAAACTATTTCTTCCTTCATGATGTGAATTTCTTGTAATAATTTTATGGTAATCAAATAAATCTCACACTCTTGGAAATAGGTTCAAGTCATTAAAAATATGAAAAAAGGTTAATGTAACTTATGGAGGTGATAATCCATATGGAAGACTAACGAATTATTCATTATTAGAATGGATTTGGTGTGGGTATAAATTTGATTCCCAAAAGTGAAATAAATTATTAGACTACTGATGAAACTAATTTAATTTTTTTACTTAGGTAAATTTGTTTTTGAGGAGTAATAATATGAATTCAAAGGAAAAAAAGGAAATGGGTAAAATTAATAATTGTACCACACAGGTTAGAAGAAATCATTTGAAAAAAGGATTAAGGGTTTTGGAGGATTTATTTTTAGAATAACATATCCACTTAAATGAAGATAGAAGTTTTGGGGTGTAATTTGGGTATATTCTATACAAATATTTTATTCATAGGGTATGAACAAAACTTGAGAGGTAATGTCACCTTTTACATGTAAAGGGAGTGGATTTTTTATAATAATATATATGGAATAGTCATTATTCAATGATAAATTGGATAAAATAAGTTAAACATATTTATTAAGGAATTATTATGATTAAGAAACCCTTCACTATAAATTTAATATTTTTTAACAAATTTTTTGACTTGTACCATAATTTTTTCATATATACCATTTTATATTTTTACCTGGGAAACAAAATTTTACTAATGTAATTTCATTTTAATATATATAAAAATGAATCTTAATTACTATTTTGGACCAATATATTCTTAATTTAAAATAAATTTCACCAACTAATTTTTATTTAGAATAAAATTAATTTTATCATTAACCCATTTTATATGTAAAAACCTTGTTTTAGAAAAAAATATTTTAATCATTAAAAAATTTTATGATAATATTGCAATATTCTTGATTTTCATGATATTTATTAGTTTAAAATAAAACAATTATTTAGATATATTGATAACAAATATTTCCAAAATGGAAATATAAATTATCAAATAATAATTTAAAAATTAAGAAACATGTTTTTTACGATAAAAGACTATATATGTTAAAAATGATTAATATAATGTTTATAAATATAATTTTAAAAAGATTCATTTTAATACTTAATAAATTCATGGAAATGATAATTGTTTAATAAATTTTTTAATTTAGGATTATATCCTGTTAACCTCAAAACGTATTAGTAGTAATATATTTTTGGTTTTTTACAATTATACTAAAATAAACAAGTTTCATCAAAATACAAAAATCATCAAAAAATATTATATTATTGATTAAATAATTATGTTAATGTCATGAAACTATTATTCTAAATTTATAAATTTGATTTTAAATTAAAATAATAAATCATAAGTAAAACAATTATTTTTATTTAAAATAGGGATTAAAAAAGTTCCCTTTATAGTAATTCTTCTAAATTTATAATTTATTTGTTGTTATTTTAAAATATTGAATAATATTGAAAATATAACAGATTTAATTAATTAAGATAAAATATAAAATGATTTATAAGAAATTATTTGGGAATTAACAATCCTTATAAAACATAAAATCATATTAATTATTTGGACATAAGTGTAGACAAATAGTTGATTAATATAATTTTATATAATTTATAATTTATTATGCCAATAAATGATTATCAATTACAATAAAATATATAATGATTTTTTTGGTTTGGTGATTCAAATTAAACATATTTTGAATATAATTTGGATTTTGCAAAAGAAATCCAAAATCGTATGGTGTTACATTCTAATCCATTAAATAAATTAATTCAAGATGGCATTAATTATCATTCACTAGTGAATGATGTTGCGGGATCTATTAGAAATTGGTGATATTCTTTGAAGTGAGATATTAACAACATAATATTACACAATATGAGAATCAAAATTTCTCATATAATACACATGTATTATTATTTTTTATATCCCATAAATCTATACTTAATATGATTCTGTAATTGTTTTTTGTAGTCTCTATAGATATACCATTTATAGAATAATTTTTTAGATATTATTTACAATAAAATACTAAGAAATTAATGGTTTTGGTAATACGAAACAAAATTTTAGTAAATTATAAAATGAATATGAAAACTCGAACATATGATGTCTTCCCCAATGACACATTCACTTTATTTTACGAATCATTTAGTTGAACAATGATATAATTTGATAAATCAGTAACTTCATTAGTCTATCCTATGTTTTCTATGGTAATATTCCAATTAGGTTCTATAAAATTAATAAATTTATATCCCTCATAACAGTTCATAAAGAGAACGTAAATCATCAAACCATATACCTCTGTAGTGTCTGGATAATTTTGTGTTTCAAATCCCACTCATCATGAATCGAGTAAAGGTAAAGTTTATAATGGACCATCCCTTTACAATATTTTTACACCAAGGTGTATATATATGATAGCTACATCCACTTTCTAATAACCTTGTATGGATTTAAATTACTGTAAGTACACATAATGACATCTTAAAAAAATAATTATGTTGTCCGACACATAGAATTATAGATATGGTTTTTCGTAATGTTATATTATATTATTTCAAAAATATAACTAAAGTAATCCTAAAAATTTACTAATAAAAACTCTAATTCAAACTAAGTCACCCAATACCATCACTATATGATTACATCTTTTTCTATGTTAATACTTCTTGATTTTTTTTGAATATTTCCTTATCGGTTTACTTTTATTAATAAACACTGATTGTAGAAAATTTTATTTTTTAGATTTAGAGATTCTTTACATTAAATGGAATAATATTCAAGTATTATAGTTTTTAAATTAAATGAGACCTTTTATAAATATGCTAATATCCTTCCATGGGTGTTAGGGGGTTTTGTAAGATTTTGAGGTAGATGGGGTTTTTTATAAAAAATATGGGATTTGAAACTTCTAATGGTCAGTTTCATGAAATGAAAAGTTTAAGAAATGTGAAAATATTTCCATTTATAAGCAGCAAATATGATTGAACTATGAAACAATTAGTAATCAAGAAAATGTATTGATGTTATGAAGGTTCAATTAAGGTTATTTTAACATGAGGATATTCCATTTATAACATGTCATCCTAAATGGATAAATTCATGTCATGAATTGGGTTTGAATCATCAAAGTCTAGAAAATAGAAGTTTTGAACCTGATTGTGAATAAGACTTTATTTCATCCACCAGACAAGCTCTTCTCTCAAGCACTTAGATGACTCAAACTGCATGAATTTTGAGTGATTATTTTCCTTCTATATATCACCTTCTAGAGATTAATGTCTTACGAGTACCTTCAGATTTTTTTTCTCCATCCTTATATGATCATCCTTTATAGATGATAGACCTATTGACCACAGTCGAATTGAGACTTGATATTGTTGTTTATTTGATCTATTTTTTTCCTTGGGATCATTTTCGCATTTGATTTTTGTTGGAGTTCCTGGTGGGGACTTATTCCTTGATAACATGATAACGGAAGATTGTGTATAACAAATCACTATTGTCAATGTCAAATCTGTTGATTAGTTTCAATAGTATGTGATTTTATTAATAAAACATTAACATTAACAAACATATTAATTATGTAAAATAATCATTTGTTTAGACCAATCATCTGATCCATTTGGATGCATTAGTGTTGTGTTCTAGTAGGAGTCCACCATTTGGGTGATCTTTCACCTAAACATTAATGAAATGGTTATTGGATTAAAATGTGAATTATCATTACATGAGTCCTTATTCTATTTCTTGTGATAGAATCTCTTTGGAAGTTTTGTGAAGTTTTTATTTGAATAAAATTTAATACATTGATAGGATATAGTAGTGTATACAATAATGTCAAAAAAATTTAAACCTAACATGATTAATGAAAGGGAATTGAATTATAAAATGTAATAGGTGAATTAACATTGGTTCTTTATGTACTCTTGAACTCTTCATTCCCTTGTTACATTTTTTCTGTTATACTATAATGATTACACAATGTACACACTCTATTTACAATATTACACATATAGGGAATAACCCAGTTATAGTAAAAAAGATTATATAATGGAATTTGTATGGTTATACACAAATTCTGAAATAGATGAATTTGTATGTTTATATAGAAATGACTATATATAAGACTTGGTCTGGTTATTCTAAAATTATTATACAGAGGACTAGGTCTGGATATGATAAAATTATTATATAAAGGTATTGGCCTCAATATGATAATATTAATATATATATTTCTTTGTTTGGAAATGTGAATATTCCATGGACCTATGGTTACTATTGGCATTATAATTCTACACAGTTAGAGTTATTCAATGAAAGATCCATATATGGTTAATTTTATAACTATATTAATTGTTTTATTAATAAAAATATAAATTGTAATATTTCATTCACATTGTATAATAATGTTTTTTTAGACATGGTGGTGACTAAGAACTAAGTTTTACTCAAACCCTATTTGGTTCCTGATTTAATACAGTAGAATAAAACTTTTATTCTTGTTTGGAAAATAGAAAAAACTATTTTGATGACTATTTTTATGGGTTGAAGAATAGAGATTTTACTGAAAAAAGATTTAAGACTGGGTCTTCTATGTTTATTGATGTCATCTAGGCCATTTATCTATATGAATTCCCAAATGTATTTTTTCAAATATTAGCAAGAAATTACATTCTTCATTATTAAGTGGTTTACATGGTTCACCCTTTATTTTCTATTTGATTAATGTACTCTTTCAAATATGTTTATTACACATAAATTTTTTTTTATTATATATTTCAACTCTGTACTAGGGTATATAGTTTCCCCACTATGTTATAAACACAACTGCTACTATTTGTAGCCTCTGGTGTGTGGGGTTCCACACTTGAGGTCTAGTAATCATATATATTTATTTTTATTTTAGTGTCTGATTAGGGGACCGAAGAATGTTGTATCAGGGGATCATGTTTTTCATTTCTATTTATTTACAACTTTCTAAAAGATAAAATGATACTATGATGTTTAATTTATTTTTAATGAACTAGTTCTTGGCAGTATAGATCCCACGTATGGGGGAAATAGAGTACCTAGGTATGGGATTTACATTCATATTTTTTTTTCTGTTGATATTAATTCGCATTAGGTCCTTCACAAATTGTGTGATATTATTATTCCTCAATATTTTTATGTATTCCCTAGTTTGACATGAAACTATTATACATCTATCATGAATAGAATATAAGGATATAAATTTACATCCATTGTTTGTTATTGGGAAATATATATTCCATGTGATATATTATCCCTTATGAATTGTGAAATGATATTGTTGTTATACTTGACAAATTAAATGAAAGAGCCATTATTTTGTTACAATTAGCTTGTTATGCCACATTTTGAGAGACTATGAGCTAGTGTTTATTGGATATTTTCAACTTTTTTAGGTTGACCTCATTAGTAAACAATTTCATATGGAATCTGTTTTCATGTAGAGAAATTGAATCCTTATAATATTTAAATTGAGAATCGAGATAGGGAAAATCTGCACACTCATAATGAAGCTAAATTAAATCTACCTGTTTCTCTTGGGCATTATATATATTTTTAGCTTTGATGCAACTTCTAAAGAATCATCTGATCAATGTTGGGGGATATTTTTTTCATTGTACCTTCAATGATTTAAATGATGAGATATTTCCATTAATAAAATCTTTGTACGCTCATTGGGGAGAGATTCCACCCATAAAGCTGAGTACTAGATCAATTTGTTCTAGATGGTTTTTAAGAAACTTGATACACCTAGAAATATGGGGTTGATAACTATTACATGAATGATCAAAGGACCGTTAAAGCATGGGTGGGTCATTCTATTGAATGATGGGTAGAAGGAGGAGTTCCCCTGGAAGGTCTTTAAGTAATAGTTTTTGGGAAACAACTATGCTGAAAACCTAAGGGATGAGAATCACCATGAGTTCATGCACATGATATTGGTTGTATTTTCAGTGATGAAGGACATTGGATATTTAACAAACATGTAGCACTCCTAAGAATCTATATCCACGGATAATATTTCAAGGTCAAGTAATATCTAGGATGGTATTTTCTGTGAAATTGGGTCAAAAGATAATGTTTTCCCTTGATTTGTATTATGAACAATAAAAATCAGGATCATATCTTACTAGGGAGTCTGAGATAGGACCTAAATAGTAGAAATTCATTTCATTAGGGTGGAATATGTGCAGTATTATTCTCATAAATCACCTTAAGGAAATAGTGTGATCAGTATTCAAGAATGTGGGTCTCCAACTAATGGTTATATTCTATTTCTCTACTATTAGTGTGGAACATTCTGTCACATATTGCCTCAGATTATAAAACCTTATTTATAGAGTCATTATTGAGGTTGTAGTTTCCCCATGCAGAATTTTTTGTAGGGTTATGTAGAGTGAGGGGAGTATAATAGGCTTAGTATATGAACAATTTTCTAGGAAATACATATCTACCCATCAGTTGACTAGTATCTAGAGTTCAACTCGATATTTAGGTTGAGGTAGGGTATATGCTACTATAGTTTAAGAGCATTAGTACCAACTAGAATGAAGATTCATAGAAGAACTATTTGGAATAATAATGTAGAGGAAAATAAATTATCTATTAACCAAGTCAACATCATCAAACTATTAAATGAGGAATTGATGGATATTTATTATTAACATGACTAACATGAAAACAAATTGTGAATCTATTGTTGAACATCTTAACCCTTGAAACCTCTAACTATTTTCCTACATTATTACATTGTAATGATTAATGTGAATAAAATATACATAGAACGATCCATTTAGATGTTTTTTAAAACTAAATTATAAACATGGTACCCATATTATAGTGGTGAATAGAAATTAATACATGGTACATAATAAAATGATAAAAACAAAACCCTTCCAATATTATTTAATGATTTCTTATTCATAACATATTGAAAGGAAAAATTAAGGGTGACATAAAATGATTTGAAATTTTTAGTTATAAATGAATTCATAATAATTTAAAAATTAATAATCAATATAGAAAGGTAATAATGAAAAAATTACCTTTTATATATGTTGATAAGGCATAGTCAATATTTCAATGGATAAAAAAATACACAATCCATTAAATCAAAAAAGTTAGAAAAAAAATGCATCAATAAATGATGTCTGAGAAGAAATATCATGGATAATAAAAATAAATAAAGTTAAAATAAAGTAAATTATTTATTACTAGGCATCATGTTTCCCAGGAACATGATACCTTTACTATCAATATATTTCCTCAATACTTTTTAAAACATATTGGGTACCCCCCATTTGAGTGGGCCAACTGATTTGCCTCGTTAGACTTCTAGTGCATCAACGGGTATTCATTAAATGTTACCAATCCCATGTAGTGAATTTAAAAATAATTACCCATATATAAAATCATATATTTTTCTCATAAAAAATTTTCTTAACAAATATTAATTGAGTAAAAGATATAGATTTATCAATAATTACCAAGTTAATTAAATGACATTCAAAGTATACATCATATGTACACATGGTATAGTGATTAGGAAAGAGTCAAATCCATGCTATTTTTATTGATATTAAGTATAAGTTTATTATCCTATGGAAAATTATTAAAATAGACTTATTTATTCAATATAATGTCAACAATCAAAAAAGAACATTACATTTCTAGTATAACATTTACCAAGTGGAAATGTCGATGTCAAAACACAAAGTATAGAATAATTGAATGTGAAATAGTAAATATAATGAATAATGAGTGAATCATGATATTAAATGATATAATGAATGTATATAGGCCACATTAATGTGAATTTGTTCATAAAAACATAAATGTCTCAATACAGTTTAAATTGAGACAATATTTCTTATATTACGATACCTATTGATTGAATGCTCATTAACCACATGTGTAATGGTTTAAGAATTTTATATTCTTATAAAAGAACCATATTGAAATTAATTACATCTTATATAATCCTTTTATATCATCACATTACATAATTTTTATTAATCATTAATTATTTTTAATTTTTGGGTTGTTAATTTCCTAATTTTTTTAGTATGTTTTGAATTGTTATCATTCATTCATATTACTCAGGTAATGGTTTCATCATATTAAAAATTTAAATAATTATTTAAAAAAAATAAGAATTCATTATATATTTATTTATTTTTATCCTTAAAACATGTAGATAATAAATGAAATACATCATTAATGGAGATGATATATCATATGTATGAATGAACATTGTCTTAATTTTCTAATAATATCAAATTTGTGAATTCATTTTACATATATTTATATAATAACATTATTATCATTTTAATCTATTATAAATCACGAATTTTAATTAATACCATCCTTCATACATTCTACGTAGAGCATGAAGGAATCAAATCCCACAGTGGAGGCGGTAATCCACACGCCCATTAACGATGTTAACATATTGTCATAAAATAAGAATCCTCACGGTATGTGTTATGAAATAACTTCAGAATAATAATTTAATTATAAATATCATATATATATATATATAATATAAAAAATTAATCCTTTGTTATTCAAAACATTGAAAGGTACCAATGGATGAATGAATGAGATCAGTTTATAAGGTGGTAGTCCATTGTTGACACGAATGATGATTGTGTAACCCATTTGATGTAATTGTATATATTTGTAGGTCATAAACATAAGATAGAAAAATATAACCAAATTGAGGATAGTGAGGTTTTTATATAATCAATATTTAACAATATTTTATGTGGCTGAGAAAGAAACAAAACAAAATTACTCCTTGATAAATGTTACAAATTTGATAGGTAAATATATTTACTTTATAAAAAAAGACTAAATTTGATGGAATTATGAACAAATTTATTCATTTATGATAAGTGGTGAATTTTTATGATCTTATCTAGGAAATATGTTTATGATCCATATGGATTCATTAGTGTGAAGAATTGTGGGGGGGAATTCCATTTTACTGTGGAGGAGGGGTATTCTTGTAAATAATAAGTGGTAAACACAATTGGAAGGTCTCCCTTAAATAATATTTCTAAATAATAAACCACATATATAAAATAGAATATATGTTATAAATATTAACAAATAATAGGCTTTTTAGTTGTATATAGGACTTTTGGACTTAATGTTTAATGTTTAGTCCCTTGTTAAGAAATGTTTTCTCTTAATAATGTAATTAATAGAAATGACATTCATGAATATTTCTATTTAAAAACTATGTTTACCTAATTAGAAATTAGAAATTATAATTTTTCCAATTATTGAGTACATTTTCTCAAATTCATATGGCATAAGTGGCAGAAATTAATTTAAACATAATCGTGCATACTTGACGAGAAAGTGTGTTTTGAAGTAAAAATGATTCAAATATGGAAATGTTTTTACCACACATTTCAATATTAAATTGGCTCCAATTAACTAAATTGGATTAATTTATCTATAATTTAACTAATTATACTTGAAAAACAACTTAAAATATTATATTATTTTATATTTAAATTTTATAAAATGCATTTTATAGTTTAAACTCGTTATTTTTTATAAATAATAAAAAGAAAAACTTCCCATCAAAATAAAAAGGTTTACCCTAACATAATTTTGTAATTATGATATAACAAATTTAGTTTATTTTGAAATATAAATATTATAAATTCCCCAATAATTTTTTTCTATATAGTTATGTCGTTAAATAGTGGCAAAACAACCTTTAGAAATAATATCTTTTTATACATGACATTGGATTTGTTATTATCATATGCATATCAATTATAATAGATGAAAATAAATTTTTTTTTGAAAATATTATTTAGAAATTTATTTAATGTAATTCATTTATAGTTATTAATTTACATGGAGAAGTTCCTAATTTTCCAATTGAAATCATGTTAATACATTATTCGTGTATTTTTTTGAAATAGGTTAATAACATGAAATATCATAAAAACATATATAAAATATTCATTATTCCATATTCATTAAACAAAACAGTGATTAATGGATACGTTACATAAATAAGAAATATATTTTAAACTTCATCCAAGATAGCATAAACCACATTGTCATCAAATAATTAATCAATTCCAAGGTAGTCAGAAATATAAAATTTATTTTATCCATATCAATCAACTCTATAAAAAAATATCCACCCCAATGTTTAGAAAATATTAATGATTTTTTTCCCTTTATCATATGTTTTACATGAGTATCATCTTCTCATTGAATCATTTTTAATGGTCATCTATACCAAACAACAAATTCTTTTAATCCCTTGATTAGAAAGTAATACAATACAATCCTTATACATTGCACAACACATATTTTGATGACATCTTTGAAAATATAATATTACAACATTATTCATGGATTCGAATTTTGGAGAAAATAAATCATTCCACATTTTATATATCAAAACGAAAATCTTGACCCTGATCCCTTAACTTATTATTAGATATAACCTCTTAACACTTGGTGAAATAATTTTAATTTTCCTATATATTCATGTAGTTATAAAAGTGAATGAAATCTAGTTTTTACTTTCCTTTGTATTATTTTTCTTAGGGACCCTTATCTTAACACATATAAAAAAATTCTAATCCATTCCAGCATTTCCCAAGATGATTTCTTTTCAAAATAGTCACACATATGAAAATATGTCTTCCCCTTCACCCCTTTATCCTTTATTTGTTCTCACATACTCGTTTTCTCTTGATTTACTCCGATTCTAATGATTTTTTAAATTAATTTGTATGTTTGGATAGTGTACAAAACTGTTTAATCGTATGAAAAAAATTTGGATATCAATTCCCTATAAAGACATTGATTATGTAAAACCATGTTTTGATCTATATTTACCTCTATGTTATGTGTGTAATACATAGCATAAATTTCAATCCTTGTATTGGTATTTTCATAATGCTTCACACTTTATTATTCTTTTCATTAATGTAATGAAAGTTTTCTTCATCCATCTTTTTTCTATAAGGGAAATATTTATCAATTATTGTGTCCATAATGGATTTCGATTCCAATAATTCTATATATTATTCATCCCCAGGGTTTTAGATCAACGAACACCATTAATCAACAACTCCATAGATAGAATACTTCCCATGGTTGACCTTTTTCATTCTCACCACATCTTAATTACAAAAATAACATATCTAAAGACATAAACTATTTCTGAACTATGATATCGTTAGAAGTATCACTAAATGATTGGGGTCTCAATATCATTAATTTATTGAACATCAAAGTATCTTTCTATGGAATAGATTTCTCCACCAATGAAAATTTATTTTTCATAACATGATTATATTGTCTTAATATATCAATAACATGATATGTTTTGATACCAAATTTATGGGATTCTTCAATAGTGAAACATCTACATTTTCCATGAGTATTGATACCCCTCTACCATCAAGTTTCGATTTGTAAAACAATTTCATACACTAGATTAGATAATATTATTTTAAACCATAATTTATAATCCCAAAACTGGTGAAATACTTAATATATATAGAAAAGTTCATTATTATCTAATATTTTAATAAAAAACATGGTTTTCATTGGATATTATTCTAAATTTATCTGCAAAATCAATATTAAGGTTATTTTCCCTAATATACATTTTCCTAAATCTAGTACCCATGGATTCAACTAAACATCCTCGGATTCCAACTATAATGCTCGGACCCCAGAATGCTGGATCAAGTGACTTTTTTTATTATTGTTTCTTAATAATGAGGACACAAATTCGGAATGACTGATTAGTTTATCATTTTTTTAAAAACCATATTTTAAACACAATACCAATATTAAATATAGATTGAGTAATTTATACATGATACAAAATAAAATGAGATGAAAAACATCCTTGAAACATTATTCAACGATGTATTCGTCAGAACATAGAGAAATGAAAAAAAACAATGGAGAGATTAAATACTCAGAAAGGTTTATGAATAGAAGAACATATTAATAATTTATTGTTAAAAATAAATTTCGAAATGTACCAGATTAACAGACATTAAAATTAAATAACTGGATAAGAAATAATCATGATGTAAAGGTAATTATTTATTATATCATATATATAATCATTCTATAACATCTAATTTCCCTTTTTGTAATTATCTTTAATTATTTATACTATTTTAGTTGTTAATTTCATTTTGATTAAGTATATATTTGACTATTTATTTTTAGTTCCTATTAATTATATCATTATTTCATCATATGATAATTTTTAATCAATATATAAATATAATATATATTCATTATATATGAATTTATATTAATCCCTAAAATTTGTTGATAAGAAATGAATTACACTGTTCTTGGAGATAGTAGGTTATGCATTTGAAATAGTGACCTTTTCATTTTCTTCATATAAAGATAGTGAACATTAAATTATAAATAATTATATTATAAATATGTTATTATTTATGTTTCATATATATGTAATATTTTAATTAAAATCCAATTTTATATATTCCAGGTAAAGAGTTAAGGATTCACATCGCTTTGGGGAGGTAGTAGTCCACATGTCCACAAAATTGTAATCATATTCATGAAAAAAGGCATGAAGGTATGCGTTATGAAATAGTAAAATAAGTGTAATGAAATTATAAATATAATATATATAACATATAAACAAATAAAATCCATTATTATTCCCATCCTTGAAAGGTGGTAATTGAAGAACGAACTGCATCAGTTTCCATGTGATAGACTTCCTCACAGAAGAATGAGGATTGCATATTTTATTTGATTGATATTTGTGGAGGTTTGGATAATAAATTTAATTTAAAAAAATATCTTCATATTTTGGATATCGAATTGGGAATCAGTGAGAGGATTGGATTCATTTTTTGTAGTGGGGGAGGAGTTTCATTATTGTAAATAAAAAAAGGTAAATGCAATTTGGAGGCATCTCTAACATCATGTTTCTCCTATAATAATTTTTTTCCATGAAAGGGTTTGGAATAAATATGTCTAGAAAATAGGTTAATGACATGGTTATAGGTAATTTTACCGCTTATGATTATGGTTTAGTGCCTTGTTAAGCTAGATTATCTCATAATAGCTATAAACAACTTATATTACTTTAATTATTATTATTTGTAAAAAACTACACTAAACATACTATATATTATATATTATTATAATTAAAAATATGGAATCCATTTTACCATACTCCAATCACATATTTGGTAGAAATTATTTTAAAATTAATCCCAAATATGGGATGAGAAAACATGCTTTAAAGGTAAATATGTTCGAAACATTGAAATAGTTTCTCTATCCATTATCAATTATAAATTTAGTAGAAAATATATATAAATTTAATAAATTAAATTATAAATGATTTAGATAATATTTAAAAACAGATTACAATATAATTTATCTATATAAATAAATTATACTGAAATTTAGTTTCCAATTAAAATTCAGTATTTCTAATTTTACATCAAAAAATGAAACACCTCATAAGGATACCATAAGTTTTCCCTAATGTAATTTTGACATTAATCATTCAAAAATTATAATTTATTTTATATTTTATATTTTTTAAAACTTCCAAAATTTAGTTATACAATAAGTGCACCATTGAAAAGAGGAAAGTCAACTATTTGAAAATATAGATTTTTATACATAAAATTCTATTTTTTTATAATCCTATGAATTTAATATAAATTAGATAAAAGTAAAAAATATTTTATTAAATAAAAAAAACTAATTTCAATAATATCATTCACTAAGATTAATGACTTTAATTTATTTTCATATAACGACATTATGATCATTAAAATTGTTTTTTTTATAAAAACATTTTTTGTATTCAATTGGTTTTCACATTCATTTATAATCAACAAATAACCCATATATGTTAATAATTTATTAAATCAAATAATTATAAATACTTTAATGGCTAAGTTATAAAAAAATATATTAAATAAATATATTTTATTAAATTTTATTGTTTAGTAAAACTCGACATTACTGGTAACACAATCTATCGAAGGAATATTGTATTATTCGTAAAAAAATCCAACATAACGTTCCTTATAGAACAATATAATATCAATGTTTTGTGTAGTGTATGATTAATGTTTTTGTGTATAATGGAATATATCAAATGAAAATTAATTTACTCTTAATGTCAGATATTGTAATGTTTTGGGGCCTTAGATGTTGTATGAAGTTTTTTTATTGTTATGATATATAGTCGACCGAATGAATATAGGACATAACGTTGGAGGGTTTGATTGTATATAGGGGTATTTATAAATAAATAATCCTCAATTATTTGTTAATATTATTTAATTAATATATTTTATATCTATATTGAAGTATTTTTGATGTTTTTGGAGAATTAGAAATGTTTTTGAACAGTAAGAATGGAGGAGGAGAATTATTCTAAGTACTTGGATAAAAATGGGTAACTAGTTTCATCCTAGTGGTTGTAGAGAAACTATCAACACCAACATGTACCCATGGACCTATAGTGTATATATCATATACCTCTATGTTTTTTTAGAACATGGTGGTAGTGTGGACAATTCAATTATTAAAATTTCCTCTAATATAACCTATACTCCAGATTTTTTTGCCACTTAGTGTTGATAAGATGAACATGGTGATATTTCCCTTCTAACATCTTACATAATTTATTCTACTATCACCCTTTGTCTATATCTCCTTTGAGTTATTATGGAATCTTCACTTAACAAATGTTAGGGTGTAGGAATTCTCCAATTCAAATCATACATCATTTTCTTCAATGAAAATTGATTAATCTATTAACATCAAATATTGGATAAGTGATATCTACATATTAAATTGTATTTCACATTTTATAGTTATTATATGTGTATTTACTAAGGTAATAAAGGGTAAGGATGTTACCTTTTCTTCATTCTTTTCTTTTATTAAAATGATATGACTTACAATTTTCTCAATGGTATGTTTTTTGTTCAATTAGGGGTTTACATTCCCTCAAATAACCTCAAATTAGAAATATATAATTAAATTTCAAGGAAAACATGTTATTTCATTCATACTCATAGAGTGTTTTCATAGTAAATTTATGGGGACAACTGTACAAAGTAATAAAAATATTTAACTAGTAATATATATTAGATATGTTATTATGGAAATAAATGAATTCTTTATTGAATTCCATTTACATTTTCCAAGTTAGTGTGTTATACATGTGATTTATATTTCGTTTATTTTATTTATAAATTTTTAGAGATTTATTTTTATTTTTAACATGTAAATATATATGAAAGGATTATTAATGTCATGAATTCCTCTATACATATTGGTTAAAGGGGAATCTCACATTTATAACACGTGATATATTTTCTAGAAAAGTATTTTATACTGTAATTTTTCAATCCTAAAATATTTGGATTTTGTGTTTGTGTGTGTGTGTGTACTATTATATTATATCTTGAGAACCTATCCATGTAGTGATAAACTGAGGGTTGGAATGGGAAATGTTAATAGCTCCATAATTATGTAGAATCCTTCCATTTCTGAATTGTTTTGACAAAATATTTCTATAAAAATATAATAACTATCATCATTACACTTATGAATCATGTTTTAAAGCAAAAATATGTAATATATATTTATTATAAAATTAATATGTAGACGTGATGTAGGTAGTAATATCATAGTCTTTATATAGGGATTAACTTTTTTTCGAATGTGTGATATCTAGGATATACCATGTTGATAACTATATTTTTAAATAATTTGTAATTATATTATTTACAAAAAAAATTGACAGTGAAAGGTAGTTAATGGGAGGTATAAAGATTGATTTATATTTTCTAACTCATTAACAATTATTTCTCTAGATGGACGTCTGTGGGTTCATTTTTATGTAAATTAGTTAAAGGTAATTAAATTGAGCATAAAATATCGCTACACGTGATGTGTGTGTTCATGGAGGTTTCAATTTAATAAATTCTTTTTTGAACAATTATATGGCTCTAGGTAGTTCATGAATATACTTATAAAGACCATACTTACTACTTTCAAGACTGTTACATCCTTTTTTTAACTTAACAGTTTAATATTCAGTGATCTTACATAATAATTTTTTTGGAAGAATCAGAACATAAATCACATATACATAATAAGAAATAAATATTATTAAAATCCATTTTGTTATCTAGATGAAATCCCACACATTATCAGTATTAATAATTGTCACCTTAGGATATACATCAAAGTAGTGGGTGAGCTAAATGTAATGTAAGAGGAAGGAAAACATAGATGAAATTGGAACCATGAATCAATTGTACCGGGGTGAGAATAAGGATCATTATCATTTCATAATAATTGGATAATAATCATAATCATGTGGAATTCATCTAGAATGTTGAATAGAATGTGGAATATTCATAAAAATGAAACATCATGTCATATTGATCAATACCACACATTGTTGTGAAAAAATCTATCATCATGTCCACACATAATATATGATTGTAAATAATAACATATTCATTTTGAACATATCATGCATCATGTTCATTCATAATACACATAATATCATGAGATAGATCACATTTCAAATTTCATTCGGAGGATATATAATACATGGCCGAGCAATCACATCATATTATTTATATAATAATAAAATCCATAGGGAATGTATAATAATTATAGTTATTATATTACCAATGGGATAAAATGGGTTTATAAGGATTTCATCAAGCATAATTTCATGAATAAAATTGAGATTACCAAATTAATATGGGGAAACAATTTTTTCCTAAATAACATCATACATTAGTGTAGAAAAATCATTCAATATGACTAAAAGATGTGTTTTGGAATGAAAATGTTTATTTGAAAAATCATTTTATTTGGCTTATAAGTCAGGTGGTAACATTTATATCCTAGAAATTACTAGAAGAATAGTTAAATGATATTTATGAAGCATTATAGGAACATCGATTCAAAAATTCATGGGAATATGGGACAACCCAATGAAATACAGTACGGTTTGAGAGTCCTCTGGGCTTTAATCATGCTCAATTAACATTGTTTTATATCTCCTGAATAATAACAATTTGTTTATTAATATAATTATCCTAATGTGATTTATTTTAAATTTTTCCACAATTTATCAATAATAATTATTTTAATATGTATCCCAACTTCCATTATTAATGGGAAGAAGTTTTTTATAATGTTTTCCATATAAATTTTCCTTTTTACTTAAAAATTAATATTTTGGTAAATTTAATTTATAAATAAGAAATATTAAATATATAAGATTAAGATAAATAAATATATACATTTTTATATGATAAATTATTTACTAAAACAAACCATATTTTATGTGATAATGTACCAATTGGAAACATCCACATTAGCGGTTGGCTGATCGTTAGAGGGACATTGTCCAATGGGAAGGAATGAGAAGTATGAAAAATTAATATGTTGTAAATATAATGAATTTGGTTGTTTAACATCAAGAATATAATTTTATAATACAACATAATTATACTTATAATAAATAATTGTGATAAGGGTGGAAAAATAATAAGTGGAAATGGAAATGGGAGGGAGAATTGAATAGAATATACTCTGTCATAAATGTTACTTATTCTCTATAGCAATAAAATCCTTTTATGATTGTAGTTTTATGGATACAGAACATCCCTATGTATCATAAGAGTATAAATTCATAATATTGGGTTATATATTTGTCATTGTATTGTGTTTTATGAGTGGTTTTCCATGGTCAAGTAGATAGGTTATTTATAATTGTGAAGACGGGTCTTTTTGAGATATAATATTGATTAAAATACTATATCTATGGTAACACATGTAATTTTAATATTTTTAATATTATAAACCATATATGAATTATATAACTTTATTTTAAGAGATTTAATCACATTATTATTGTAATTTTATTTTAAAAAATGAATGTCAAAAAATGAGTAAATATTATTTTAATGTAATAATTTGGATTTTAGACAATTAAAAGTACATTTTATGTTTACAAATAATTTTTATTATGTTTTAATGGATAATTTAATAAATTATATATAATTTTTAAAGACATTATTTTTAGATAGTATTAGTTCATTATTTGGTCTCGAATGATGTGAATTTAGATATAGAAATTACGACAAAAAATGTATTTTAAAAATTTACATAGAAATAGATGTATTTTAGAAAATTAAAAATATAATCATTGTATATTTATTTAATTATAATTTAAAAAATTATATTCATTTTATGATAATAATTTCTTAAGGTGTAAATTTTTAATTTTTATTATAAAAATAATATTTTTTAGAATTCTTTAAAATAATGTTTATAAACAATTGGGCTAATAATATCAGTCATATTTTAATAATTACATTAATTTTTTAGAGTTATAATATTTATAATTACATAAAATATAATTGGCAACTATTATTTATCTTTTGATTAATTTTTTCGGTTAAATAACTATCCCATGGGAATGTTACTCTTCCCAACCATCATGTTACTATTCATAATGGTTATTAACTATTCCCAATTGTCATGACACAATTAAAGATGTAAAATTAATATACTAATGGTCACATTAAATCCGATAAATAACACTTCATTCCATAATTCATTATTCACCTCAATTTCTCTCATGGTTCTACATTTATATTTTTAAGAATTTCTATTTATTTACTAATATTTTGTTTTATTTCTATAGTGTTGTTTGTGGGAGGGTTGATGTTGTCTAATATGGATTATCCAAATTATTATGATTTCATTTCTCTATTTTTTAATTGTTTTCTCCTTATAAAAGTTTTCATTTTAATTGGTATTATCATTTAATAATTAAATGATTATCTTTTCTGAATCGATGTGTTAATGGTTTATCTATGTGATTTATTTTTATAAATATTATATAAAATAATTTAACACACAATTATTTAAAAAATCATTCAAATTGTATGGATAATTATATTCATACCCCATTTAAAAATTTCATCCCCAAAACACATTGATAATGAGGGTTGTATTATTTTATATAAATTGGGCTATGTGGTCAAATAACATCACTGTATTCTCCTCATATGAGAGCTCATTCTCAAATTTTATCACTTCTGGATTTATTAAAAGTGAGGGATTATGTAAGCACTTCCTTTTGAGAGATATATGGAACACATCATGATCGTGATTCATATTTGTGGATGTACCTGATTATGGTCCACTAGTCTTATAAAATAAAATATATCAATACGTATAATTTATCTATAGATAATCATCCCTTTTATTCAAAATAAAATGACACTTTTAAATGGTGATATTCAATGGAAAAATCATTCTATAACTTCATCATCCAAATCCCATTTATAGTTGAGAGAATATATATTTTCAAAATTCGAGATAAATTTATCTGTTATTTAATGGATTCAACCACATTAGACATTTATTTCAAAATATTGTGTACAACTATCATTTCATATCTAAATTTAATTAAAAATTAGAAATTTTACAAAACCTCCTATTAAGAGCTTCATATGGAACTATTTTAATAATCAGATGGAAGATGTTATTATATGTGAGGTCCACTGATAATAGATATTGATCACATACATTATTAAATACCATTTTAGAAATCTCTTAGGATTTTTTCATGCGTCTAACTATTCTATTCATATTGGCCATTATTTTCCATTGATAATATATAAACTATTTCCATTAAAAATTCAAATCGTGATTATGAATTATCTAATATTTAGATCTGAACATTAGACTATGATCAGAAATGATCGAATGTGGTACCCCATGTATCTTCATGAAATCATTCACATATTAGATGTTATTTTGTTCAATGTATAAATTCTCCCTAATAGAAATGAAGTGGGCAGACATGGGGAGTTGCTCCACCACAACCCATATTTTATTCTTTCAGGTGGATTTCCTTGGGAGACCAGTAAAAATGTACATAGTGATGTTATCCTATTTACATGTCGGTATAGTCAATGATCGTGTCATCCCTTTAGACTTCTATTTATTTATATTTTCTTGTTGACATACCTATCATCATGACATATACTAAGAAATATAATCATAGATATTGTCCCACCATAAGTGTTCTCAACGATCATAGTAAATTTTTGTACTTCCATGATAGATGGATAATAATGATCTATTTAAATTATCCTATATATCCTTCATTATCTTAGGCGATACATTCATACAAATTCTAGTTCCAAATCAAGTGAATCAATCATAATGATTTAGTAACTCATGTATCTTCTCATCCATTATTGATTTCACCTTATTTACTGTTACAGATCATTACATTATATCACAATGATCTTCTATAGGATATATGGTTGGGAAATTATTTAGGAATTATTGGTTTTGTTCCTTAAAATTATAATTTCAACATCCATTATTTTCATATTCATGAAGATAGGGTCATTATCAATCTTCCTTAAGGATAGGGTCTTTCATTATTAGTACCTTGTTCACCTTTAGTAGATAGCAATGAATAGAAATATTGTATCACATGATTTGCTATAACTATATTATTTTATTAATTTATAGCTCCTTTTTTGTGAATATATAATTTAGACTCTTTTGATCTCTATATATGTTACACTTTTCATTATATTGGTAGTTCTTCCAAATCATCATTGTGATGATCAAATCTATAAGCCCCAGATAAATAATTGGGTAGTTCTCCCCATTAATACTAAACTATCATGGGTAATAAGCTATCACATTATCATACCTCATGATTACATTAAATAAAATCTCTTTCAATAATCAATTTTTGTCCCAAAATCATTATTAACTTGTTGTAGTTTGAGTACATGGGTAGTGATTCGACTTGTCTATAGCTTGTTAATATTTTTCTAATATTTTTTCATACATTAATACATTACCCCTTTCTATGTAAATGTAGTTAGTGGGATATAAAGTCATGATAAATTTTAAACAATACATTGGTAGTAAATAATATTCTTGGAAAACTAAAATTTTTAATAATTGTAGTGGCTTGGAGGGATTCCACAATTACCATTTTCAATGAAGGATCTACAGAAACTACATCACCTCTGATTGAGTTCCCTAATAATGTGACATGTTGTATCCCAAATTCAAACTTTTTGATCATATCATTCATTTTATACTTCCATAACATTTCATGTACAATTCTTTAATGGATTTCAAGTTCCTCATTGCACTTGGAAAAAAATTAAAACATCATTGATAATGAAAACCAAAGTTTATTAAAGGTAGCGTATAAAGAATTTATTTATTACATACACAATGATTATTAGAGTATTATTATGTGTGATTGGAGTCACTAGGAACTCATAGTGTCCACACATTTTTTTTCAAATCTGCATTTTAAAAAACAATGTTCTTCACATTGTACTAATGATATCTTGAATGTAGATCCTCCCTTGGAAAGCACGTAGATCATAATAGTTAATCAAATTAATTATAAATCCTATATTGGGAAAAATGTTATTTAAGGTGATATTTTGAGATCCCAGTAATTTATACACATCATCATTGATCCATAGTTTTTCATTAATAGGTGCGCTAGCCCACTGTAAGGTGACACAATATATAGTATAGACCCTTTTCCCAAAGGCTCTTATATCCCCATTTTTAACTTCACTAGTTCGGTATGGTCTAAAATACATGTGAATATGAATATACGAATTCATTTGGGTATTAACTCAATTTAAAAATATGTAATACAATCCAGGGATGTTCGAGAAATAATATAGAAATTATTTCAATGTTTTTGTCATAACGGAAATTTCCACTTGCTAGATAATATAGAATGACTCGACCATTGTGGAATGGTATCCTTATTCAAGGGGTTTAAACACCCATACTACCAAGGAATTTAAAAATAGATATTCATGATTATTATTTCCTTTTTATAGTAGAATGGGATGATTAAGAATGTGAAAAAACCATTACATTCCTTGATAGTTGAGTGTTCTCTATATAATGAGATCGAATATATACACTTTGTAGAGTCAAATTCCACAAAGTAATGGCTTGTTAAATTCCCTTTATAAATCTTCCCTCATTTTTAATAGAATATAGGTACAAAACTAGGGTCTCCCTAGTAGTACCACTAGGTATTTTTTAGATATATATAATTGATTGCATTATGGATTTCATTCAAAAGTTATAGAAAACATATAATATATAAAGGATTGGGTAGAAACATAATAAAGAAACTATTTACAATATTGGGTAAATAGGAATTGTACCATGTAAGATTTCATTTTCATGATACACTTTACAAGTATTGATGGAATAATCTTTCCATTTATCGTTTAGTTTTTGTTGCCTCTTTGGTCGATTACCCTTAAGGACCCATGTTTTAGTAGACTGAATTTCATAGATCCCTTTCTCAGTATAGTTGAAGCATTGAACAGTGGGTGGGGCCAAGGATGTTTCATCCTTTCTCCGTTACATTTATTATATTCTTCATTTCACTTCATCATGCATGAGAATTGTGCACTTCTATACCACACATGAATAATTTCACTTTCCTTTGAGACAATTTACATGATGCTTTTTCCAGCATTTTTTAAATGTGGGTTGTTATAGACTCGTTCTTCCATTTCCCTTTGACCCACCAGCTTGAAAATCCATTATTGTATTCTAATACCCCAATCCAAATTATTACCCTCCAAAATTAAGATGTACATTAATATCATGACAAAAAATGTATTCATTACTAACCAAATGGTGGATAGATAAATCAATTCAAAGGATTAGTTTTTATCCAATAATGAATATATATTTTTGTATCATTTTATTTGTAATAAATCATGAGTAGCATCTTTAAATCCTTATGATGTATTCCATGTAATTCCTGACATATTTACCTTCCATTTTAATTAGCTCTAAAATTGTTTTATCCATATTTGTCTCAAGATTTTGGTGATAACTCATTCTAGGAAATATTTTTTTAAATGTCTTCCCACTTTATATCATCAATTTCTTACTTCTTCTTAGTGTTATTTATAAAATCCTACCATTTATCATATTATTAATTATAATTATATAATTATTGAGTCACCGTGTCATTATCATTGTAGTGACGAATAGAAAATTTCATCTCCAATGTGTTAGCCCACTCTTCCATGAAAATTGGATCTGAATACCCACTAAATGTCAGTGGTAATTGTTGTATAAATTAATAAACATTTATTTTATCCTTCTTGGTTGAAGGAGAAAATATCATATGGATCAGTTAATTTTTATATCCTCAGACAGTTGGGTAAGTATCTCAAAAATGGTTACTACTCTACATATCAAGACATTGGAGAGGTAAATTGGAAAATAATTTCATTATCCCTCACATGTCTTATTAGACTATTTATCTCAGTTCCCACCACTTATTAAAATATAAAAGGATTTAACTAAAAATTATTCAATAAATCATTAACAAGTAAATTAGTTTTATTAGAATACCATGCCTAAAATCAAATATTATGGGATCCACCTATTCAGGATTCCTCTAAATAAAATCATCTTGTATGTTTAACTATACAAAGTCTTATCCTAAGTGTTTCCATGAAATTTATATAATCTTAATTCAAAAATTAAATAAAACTTAACTTTGATACCATCTATAAAAAATCGACATTTTCCTTACATTACTAATATATCATTTTAATGATATTAAACATTTATAGATATACATTAAAGGGTAAAAATTTATAGTATTTTGGGAATATTATCAACATAAATCACATATATATAATAAAAAATAAAAATTATTAACTTCCATATTCATTATCCACCTAAAATCTCCCACAGTATCCATTGCACATATACTCACCAAATGATATACAACGAATAAAGGTGTGTGTTAAGACCCCATTAGGGGGTGGGATGACATAGATAAAATAAAAGAAATGATTCAATATTACACTAGTGAGAATAATCATTAATAGTAATATAATAATCATGGTATGATATTCATAATCATGAGTAAAACATTTGGAAATTTATATATATATATATATGTTTCATATTCATAAAAATGAAAAATCATGCCCTAGTGGTAAAATAACACATATAGTTGTGAAAACATATTGCATCGTGTACTTGAATGTAACACCTCGACCCTAGTTACCCAGAGTCGGTGTATTATTACATAACATTGGAATGATCACAGGAGATCAAGTATCTAAATACTGATTAGTATTGTATCCCTGGAATTAATATATAAAGACATAATATTTACATTACATAGTGAAATAATGAGAAACAACATTTTGTTCCATTTGAAAAAACTCATATCCTTTAGCCTATCCCTACTGGGTAATCAAAATATTATTCTTCACAAACAGGGAAAAAGAAACCATAAGAAAGGGGTGAGCTCACATGACCCATAAATATATAAATATAGAATAATATATCGAAAATATATAATAAGTATTTATGGAAATGTATAAGACTAAACAGAATCCTTTTAAACATAAAAATCAGTATAATATGGAAATTATAAATCAAATAACCAAATTTACTTATTCGTATGGATTTTCTACTCATTATATAATCACATTTAATATAAATATCTTGTTTCATAATGATGGAATGCATATTTACGGACATCATAACCACATTGTCAATACCTCATTACTAGATCACAAAGAAGATTTTGTGAAGGCCTTGTGCCAACCCCTATTTTGTCTCATGAGACCTAAAGATGCATTGAGGAGATATAGAATCCTTCACCCATCACTTACTATGTCCAATGAATTCCTCATATGAAATGGTTGATACATAATCTTGACATTCATATTAAAAAAAGAATACATAATGTCAATATTTTAACCGTAAACCATGAATGTTATAAAAATAGCACATCCATAGCCAAAAATGACTCATTCGATACGATATGGAAGATTTTTTTATAATAAATAAACCTCAATCCATAATAAAAAAGGTTATTGAATTTGATGAAAATAATCAGTAATACTATTTGAGATAAATATCCACTTTTTCTTGAACACTTTTACAAGTATTTATATTTATCAAGAAGCTGCTAAAAGTTAGATTTTTTAAACAAAGTGTCACATAACACTTTGAATAATTTAAAATAAATTATAATTTTAAAACATTCAGGTCTATAAAAATAAAACCTTAAACACATTTTTAAAACATGGTCGTTAATGGGAAATATTTAGAAGAATAAATCATTAATAAATTTAAAACAATATTTTAGTTAGAGTTCCTAACCAAATTAAAGACACTTGAATACAAATAAATGAGGAATAATAATAATAATAAATTTATAGTATCATGAGAGTAATGTTATTTATGATATAATATATCCAAAGATTGTATATACAACATATAAAAGTGAATTGGTGCATAACAACAAAGAAGTTTCAATGCAATGTAAATTGAGACGAAATCCCTTATAAAGACCATATCATTAAATTAAGGATAAATCAATGAATTAAAAACGTCTGAAAAATATAAATACAATCAATATGATTGTATATTTAGTGTAAGTAAATCAGAGTAGATTCAAAGATATTCTTGAAAAAAAAACCAGACTTGGATGTTTAACTCAATGAATGGAAATTGAGTTATGATTAATGTTATCAAGTTCATATAAATTACTTGAGAATTTATAAATGGAGTGATTGTGTGTTTAAAAATAATATCCACACAATGGGGAGTGTAAATAAATAAATAATTAAATAAAATAGTGATTTCACAATTAATCCTGGAGTATAATAATCAATGAAGTGTGTGTAAAACTCAATGAGTTGAAATTGAAATTAGAAGTTCTTATACCGATTTGGTAACTTACGAAGCAGACAATCCATGAAAGAAGGATCGTAAAACTAAGATGTAAACACCAATAAATTAAAATATATTACACAATTAATACAATCATTGGAAGTACATACCCCACAAAAAAAGAAATAATGGAAAATATAGCATGAATCTCACGGGAATAAAAAGTGAGATGAAAACACCTTACCTTGTTCTTTTCCTTAGTGAAGGGAAGTTTAACATCTTTTATAATGGTGAAATAATTGTTGTTAAATTATAAAATATCCACCAAAATAAATATGATATCATATATGATCTTCAAATATTTCTTTGTTAATGATATTTCAGTATTATCGTTGTTTTGGGTATTAATTGATTCAATTTCCATTAAAGATATTTCTACAAAAGTCATGTTTTTTATTGATTTGATGTATTAGATTTATATACAGAATGAAATTAAGTTCTTAAAAATTATTTTTAATCATCAAATGAATATTATTCTTGAATGATTATGATGGGGAATGAAATCTCATCACGTCGGGGATATAGTAAGATGTATGTACGCACGAGGGACAATGGCATTATATTAGTAGTGAACTCGTATGTAATTGGATGGTATATTATATTTAAATAATCCCAAACATGTTATATTTATTATTCACATTATTTTACTGATTATTATGCCCATTGATATAATGAAGGGTTGAATACCAAACTACACCATGACGTGGAGACGGTAAGCCGTACGCACACACCTATGGTGAATTTGTCATTCATAGGATTGATAGAATAATGAATATGGTTGTAACATATTTCTAATAACATAAAAGTATTTATAATGTAATGGAGTTATTATATTAATATGGTAACAACACATAAAGAGGAATTTGAAAAGGAAAAGAACTTTGAAAGAGGTGATGAAATTATTACCTCTTCTTTGGGTTCTTCATTTTAATTTGATCAAAAGGGATCCTTAAGATGGATTTATGAACAAAGTAAGGCCTCTATGTTCATGTGATGGTATTTAAGAGGATATTTGAGCATGGTTTGTCTAAGAAAAATTTATTTGGAGGTGTTATTTTGAGATAAGGGGAAGTACCCTTTTATAAGAGAGGTGAGGGTCACTTTTGGAAAAGCTTGAAATATTATTTTATTATAAAATAATTTTCAGGTTATAATGGCTAAAAATAGATTTATTTCGATGATATGGTATGCATTGGTCTAAAACCTATTATCCATTAGGTTTTAGACATGTTTAGGTCACCATATTAACCTTATCTTTTATATTTAATTCTTAGTTAAATTATATAACTTTTACCATGTCTTCTTGTATTTTTATATTAGATGGTTAATAAATTTACTATAAAATGAAAATTGAATTTAAGTTGTTCATTAATGACATTTATATCAATATATATGTCCATTGTCTGAACCATATATTTTTAGGTATATTATATCATTTAGTAATATAGAATTTGTTTTGAATACGCATTTTCGTCAATTTTGACACTATTGTGTATTTTGTTTTTGTGAAAGTCAACAAAACATGATTATTTCGAAACAAATACATTAAATCGACCCTATCATGTCTTATTAACCAATAAAATTCATGTAATTCACCAAAAATATCAATATACAATTATTTCGATATTTATTATATCAATTAATTTAATCTTTCATTAATAAGATAATTACTACATCATCATAGTGTCATAAATAAATTTGATTATATAATGTCTAAAAATATAATGAAAATACCATGATGTTTTAATTCTTTTATATTTATAATGAATTTTTATAGTCCAATTTATCCTTTGTACAACTCTTTATTAAAAATTGATTACTTACAAAACATTGAATTTAACAATTTTAAGTCTTCTTTAAATAAAATAATATATGTCCTAATCTAATCCAATTTGATCAAAAAAATAAAATTGTATTCCTAATGTTGATTTTGGTCAAAATAAACTTATCCAATTGAATTATTACATGTGTTAGGGTAATTATAATATTATTTTTAGCTTTAATTAGCCTATTTACTTTTAACTGTGGTAAATAAAATTCAAAAGTTTCCTTTCACCAAAAATTATTTTCATCCTATTGAACCACATTTTACTTTCTGATGTCAACCATGTCTCTTTTATTTTTTAAATTCAATTCACTGAAGCTAAAAAATTATGTTTCATGCAAATCTGTAAATGTGACTAGATTGTGAGTAAAAGACGTTAAGAATTTTAATAAAATTTTATATATCCAATATAATTATAAACTTACTCCAATGAATTAAATTATACAAATATAGGTATTATGTATCTATTTTTACTTTAAAAACAATATATATTACTAATAATTTTTAAATAAAAAGTCGGCTTTAAAAAACAACACAATGTTTTTCACTATTCATCAAAAATTGAATGTCTTTAGATTAATACCAAAAATTCATCGAATGATTTTTTTGATATTAAAAATTCATAAATTGTGTTTATTATATCAAATTAAAAACATATAAGTTGTATTAATTATTTTAGAAAAATATTCCCATTGTCAAAACCAGAAAGCAGGCTTTTGAGAAGTAAAAAACTATCAAAAGATTGATATGTGTTTATGTGCAATTTAAATTAAAAATTACATCAAATAAAAAAAGTTATATTAAATAATAAAATATAATATAATTATACATAAAAAACATTAAAATATATTATTCAACACTATAAATTATTTTGATTAGAAAAGTTTTTTTCAATTAAAATTTATTATTTTTCACTATTCATCAAAATATTAAAGTTATCATAAAATGATCGAAAATTTATCCAAACTAAATTATTTATGTCCCACTTATAAAGAATAAGTTTATTTGGTAAAATTTAATAAATAAAAGAGTCAATTATTGGAATTAAAAAGGGTTCTCCATTAAAAGGTTGTAAAATGGGATTTTTTGAAAAATACTTTTCTCATCAGGAAAATCGAATTGGATCATATATTCTGTTTATGAAATGCATAATATGGATCAAAAAATTATATAGATTAAATAAAATTCATAAGGAAATTAATATTATTCATAAATTATTTTGAAGGGCTAGTTTAGTATGTCATGGTGGGCTCGAACTCGGTGTTGCATGTAGCGTAAGCTATATAATTATTTAAAATAAAATAAGTTACTATGAAATCATGGTGTCAAACATTCTTCCCCCCTTTTGGTAATTTCATCCTCATAATTTAAAAACAAAATTGGGAACTTCCTTGAATGTCCCACATTGGAAAAAGAGTCAATAAAACTATCACTTTAAATGAAATAAAGAGAAGTACAAATATAACCCAAGATAACCCAGACTCGTATTCCATGTTTGAAAACATGGATATGAAACATAAACTAAGTTTCATGTCTAAAATGAAGTGATAGAAAATATTATCAAGTAAAATTTTAAATAAAAACGCCAAATTTGTGATGGGTTAAATGATCTTTAGTTTCCCAGTTGGAAATGTAAACAGACAATGTTATTTTTTTGTTTTAAGTTTCATTTCATAAAGATGATGAATATATTTTTGAGATTGACTAAGAACAGAAAGATATATACATACCTTTTATGTATAGATTTATCCTTTAATAAATTTATACCACTAACTCATCATTTCTTCAAATGATGAGTATTCAGGATGACTTGGTCACACCTAAAGTGATTGAATCAACATTAAGAGAATCACAAAATCCAAAAAGGATGAACTATATTTTCACCTTTTATTTAGAGATTAACCAAAACCCAATGGGTAGTACAGGATCAGATGGTCCATGAAATGTATTATCCATTATAAAAACAAATACTAATCCTAATTTCCAAAATTAATAAAACAATTCCCAGAGTTTAATAAATACGATTCAATAAACAATTTTCCTTAAAATCCGTAAATATAATCCAATCTATGATTGAAAACAAAAATTTAGAATAAGTTAATCACAAAGTCATTCATATTAAATCTTAACATTTATCTTAAAAATAACATCAATTAATCTTAATGTATCATACATAAGTGTAATTAACCAAATCACATATTCTCTATGATAGGTTAATCCTTTCGATTAATAAAATGAATCTCAAAGAAAAATAGACTATTCCAAAAAAATCCACCATTACTCCTCAAATGAAATCCCATAGTATTATATTTTCCATTGGCATTTATTGTAACCAATAGAGTGAACATATTATAAAATAACATTTACCAAATTCCACCAAACCATTTTCTAATAATAAGGATGTCCATTTGATAAAACATAAGATCCAAAAATGACTAAAAATCCATAAATTAGTTTAACCACAAATATTATCTCACACCTCGCATATTCATACGAAAAATTAATAACCAACAATTTCCTCAAATTCAAGGATCATATAAACCCAAATGGTTCTCTATAACTATATCCAAAAAAGATATGATAGTTCTTCCTCAAATAGTATTTTCACTTAAAAAATAGTAGTGTTACTCATACAAGACAAAGGTATTCCAATTCAATCCCGTCAATAAATAGAATTAATACTTTTAAACATATCTCCATAAATTTGTTTCCAAATAAGATAATTCTTGACCTAGTGGTTATCCTATAGAATAGAGCACTGACTTTGGTAATTCCCAGGTCCCCTACATTTATGTTAAGTTATTTTAAATTAATACCTAGGATCATTTTCATTTACTTCCATAGTACTCTTCATTTTCCCTTGTCATTTCATTACTTTATGTCATTCTTTCACACACATAAATTATTTCATTGTTCCATTGAGACACATTCTTGGGTGTCTCCTTCCACATTTCTGGCATGTGGATATTGAGATTTCTTTTCTCCATGGTCTCCACTGTCGATGCTCTAATCATTCTCGACCATTATATTCTTAGTTGAGTTTGGGAGTTGGTTAATGTATATATTATTTATTATATTTTTGGGAACCTTCTTCGGCATAAACACAATATTTTTTACATGTATCAATATTCCAATTAGTTTTTCATTTCCACAATCTTTCCCTCCATGTACATCATTTTCAATGTTTCTATGACATCCTTGGAATCCATCCATTGACTAAAACCAAAAAACATTGTGTGAGTAAAAATAGTCATAAAATAAGTTAGAGAATATCATGACATCTTATTTTCAATACAAAACCTCATAGGATTAACCGAGGTTATTTATTCTAATCTTATATTAAAATTTTATAAAATGTTTTGTATAGAAAATTTGAATTATCCTAAGCATATCCCTTGAGACTTTCATAACCAAAAGAACAACAAGGCTCGTTCTCATGCCCGAGTTCCCATTCATGTCTTTATCAAAGTGGTGTTTTCTAGTTTTATGACTAGGTACATCTATTCCAGAGCTTCTACTACATGCTTGTATCTAGACAAGGATATATTTCTTGTAAAACCCACATAATATGTACATTACCAAAAATTGTGGATGTTTTTTATTCTAATCCTCAAAGCATATCATAGAGTAGTGTTTTATAATCAGAGGTTTTCTAAATCTAGATTCCAAGGATTTTACTAAAATTTCTCTAAAACCAAATATAACGCCCTAACCCTATTTACCTAGATTCATGGAATTATTGTAGGACATTATAATGATCATAAGAGATCAAGTCTCAAAAGACTGATTAGTTTAGTAGCCTTGGATGTAGTAGATACTTACATAATTTTTTATATTACATAATGAAATAAAGAGAATCAATATTGTGGTCCCATTTAACACACTCATATCCTTTGTCACATTCCCGCAGGTTAATCATAATATAATTCTTCACATCATGGGATAAAGAAAACATAATAAAGGGGAGAGCTCAAGTGCTCAGTAGGGATAAAAATATAGTGAAAACAATTATAAATAAGGATAAACATTTAAGGTAGTGTATAAGACTAAACCACAATCGTTTTAAACAAAAGCTTCTGCATAATATGGAAATTATCTATGAAATAATTCTATTTAATTATTTTCATTGATATTTTAGAAGTGGAATAATCATATTTAATATCAATATCTAATTTCATAATGATGGAATACAAAATTCTGGACATCATAACAACATAGTCAAGGCCTCGTTCCAAGACTACAAATAAGATTTTGTCAAGGCTTTGTTCCAAGACACTAGTTGGCCTCATGAGACCTACTGATGCATCGAGGAGCTATAACATTCTCCACCCATCACATAATATGTAAAATGAATTCCTCATATGAAAAGGTAAAAACATAATCAAGACATTCATATTAAAACTAGCATATGACATGTCAATATTTTAATCGCAAACCATGATTGGTATAAAAATAGCACATCCATAGTCAAAATAAATCATTCTATACAATAAAAAATATTGTGTTATAATAAATTAAACTCAGTAAACAATAATGAAAGATATTGAAATAGATGAAAATAATAAGTCATACTATTTAAGATAAATATCCCATTATTCTTGAAAACATTTAAAAGTATCACTATTTATCAATAAGTTATTAAAAATTAGATTTTTGAATCAAAGTGTCCCATTCCACTTTGAAACATTTAAAAAAATTAATTTTATAACATTCATGTCCATATAAATAAATCAATAAACCAATTCGATAACATGTACGTTTATGACAAACATTTAAATGAATAAATATTTAAAACATTTAAAATGTTATTTTATTTAAAGAGTTCCTACCCAAATAACAAATTACTGAATAAATATAATTAATGAATAACCATAATCAAAAAATTATAATATCGTGAGAATAAAATAAATTCATGATATATTATGTCAAAATATAGTATATACACCACAGAAAATTTAATTGGCACATAACAATAAAGAAGCCTCAATGGAATTTAAATTGAGAAAAAATCCCTTATAAAGAACGAATCTTTAAATTAAGGATAAATAAATGAAATAATTATGTGTGAAAAATATAAATACACTCAAAATTATTAGATATTCTATGTAAATCAATCAGAGTACATTCAAACATATTCTTGTAAATTAAAAACCAATGACTTGGATGTTTAAATCATTGAATGGAAATTTGTTTAAGATTATTCTTATAATGTTAACATAAATGACTTGAGAGTTTATAAATAGAGTGAATAGGTGTATAAAATGTATATTCACAAGAATTGGAGTGGAAATTAGTACATAAATAAATAAATATGGATTTCACACATAATCTTGCAGTAAAATAATCAATGAAGTGTGCGTAAAACCTAATGAGTTGAAATTGAAATTAGAAGTTCCTTACCAATTTGGTAACTTACAAACTCTACACTCCTTGAAAGAAGGATAATATAATGAAGATATAAATACCCATAAATTAAATTATATTACACAATTAATACAGTCATGGGAAGTACATACGCCACACAAAATGAAATAGTGGAAAATATAACATGAATCTAGTGGGAATAAAAAGTGAGAAGAAAACCCCTTACCATGTACTTATCTTTATTATAGGACAGATTAACCTACTATATAATGGTTAAATCTCTGTTTTTAAATTATACAAGAACCACATATATAAATATGACATCATATGTGGTCTTCCAATATTTATTGGTTAATGATATTTCAGTAGTATCATAGTTTTGGGTGTTGACTGATTCATTTTCCTTTATATGTTTTGTTACGTAAGTCTTTTTTTTATTGAGAGGATGTATTTGATTCATATCCAGACTGATATTATGTTCTTAAACATTTTATTTAATCATCAAATGATAATTATTAAATAATGGTTATGATGGGGAATGAAATCTCATCACGTCGTGGAGAAGTTATGCTATACATACAGACAGGTGACAATATCATTCTATTAGGGGTAATACTTTATTTAATTGGATAGTATTATATATATATATAAAATAATTAACATGTTATATTTATTATTAAATCTGTTATACTCATTATTATACACATCCAAATACTGAAGTGTTGAATAACAAACTACACCCCGAGGAGGAGATGGAATGCTCTACGTACGCCTGTATGGTGTGTTTGTCATTTATTGGATTGATAGAATAATAAATATGTTTATAATTATTTATAATAACATCACAGTATTAATATTTTACTGGAGTTATTATTATTTTTTGGAAGCAACAATTAAAGATATGTTGAAGAAGAAAAGTATTGGAAAGATGTGACGAAATTATTACCTCTTCTTCAGGTGCTTCCATTAGATTTGATCAAAATGGATTATTATGTTGGCTTTATTATCAATGTAAGGCAATATTGTTCATGTGAGTGTAGTTGGGAGGATATTTGAGATGGGGTTTGTGGAACCAAACAGATTTGGAGGTGTGATTTTGAGAGAATGAGAAGTACCCTTTTATAAGACAGGTGATGGTTACTTTAGGAAAATCATGAAATATTATTTCATTATAAAATATTTTTCAATTTATAATGGCTAAAAAATAATTTATTTTGAGGATGAGTTGGTGATGAGTCTAAATCATCTCATCAAATAGGTTTTATACATGTTTATTTCACTATATTAACCTTAAATTTTAGATTTAATGCTTAGTTTAATAGTTTAACTTTTTCGATGTCTTCTTGTATTTTTATATTACATGGTTAATAGACAAAATAAAAAATTCAAAATGAACCTAAATAGGTTCATTTATGACATATTTATCATTATATATGTCCTTTGGTAGATCCTTATATTTTTAGTAATATTATGTCATTTAATAATATTATATTTGTTTTGAATACACATTATTGTCAATTATCACACTATAGTGTATTTGGTTTTTGTAAAAGTCCAAAAAACATTATTAATACTAAAAAAATACATTAAATAAACCCTATAATGTTATATTAACCTAAAAATTTCTTTTAATGCATCAAAATTGTCAGTTTACATTTATTTTGATATTTATAATATCTATTATTTCAATTATTCATTAATAAAGTAATTATTACATCATCATTGTGTCATAAATAAGATAATTTTTTTAATGTCCACAAATTATAAACAAAATACCATGATGTATTAAATATTTCCATATTTATAACTAATATTTATTGTCTAATTTTTCTAGTGTATAAACCTATATTAAAAATAGTTTAGTTATTATACTTTGAATTTAACACTTTTAACTATTCTTTAAATAAAATAATAAATGTTCTAATATATTTCGTGTGGATCAAATGGATCATATTTTATTCCTCGGGTTGATTTTGGTCAAAATACAATTATCCAATAGAAATAAGTAATGTTTTACGGTAATTATAATATCATTTTTACCTTGAATTACCATATTCACTTGTAATCATGGTAAATAAAATCCAAAAGCTAACATTCACCCAAATTTATTTTCATCTAATTGAACCATATTTTACTTACTGATTTCAATGTAATCTCTCATATTTTTTAAAATAAATTCGAAGAAGTGGTAAATTTATGTTTTAAGAAAATTTGTAAATGACCATAGAAGGTGAGTAAAAAACAGTAAAAAGTTCAACAATATTTTATATATCTAATCTCATTATAAAATTTATTAAATGAATTAAATTGGACTAATATAGGTATTATGTGTCAATTTTAACTTTAAAATAAATTTATATTAAAAATGAGTATTTAAAAAAAGTTGGCTTTAAATAGTAATGCATTGTTTTTCAGTATTCATAAACAGTTGAATGTTTTTAGAAAAATACCAATAATTCACCAAAAGATTATTTCGATATTAAAAATTCGAAATTATGACAATTGTAACAAATTCAAAACATAAATGTTTTATTAATTAATTTTAAAAAATAGTCCCATTGTCAAAACTGAAAAGAGTTTTTTTTAGAAATAAAAAACTATCAAAAAATTAATATGTGATTATGTCCAATTTAAGTGTAAAATTACTTCCAATGACCAGAATTGAATTAAATTATGAAAATATAGTCTAATTATACATTAAAACATTAAAATGTATAATTTAACACTATAAATTATTTTTATTACAAAAGTTGTTTTCAATTAAAATTTAGTATTTTCACTATTCCTCAAAATATGAATGTCATTAAAAAAGCACCGACAATTTATCCAATAAAAATTTTTATGTCCCCTTTGTAAATAAAAAGTTTATTTAGACGAATTGAATATATCAATGTGTGAAATATTATATTTAAAATGTTTTCTCTTTTGAAAGGTGGTAAAATTGATTTTTTTTGAAAAATACTACTTTTATCTGAAAAATTGAATATGTTTACATATTATGTCTATGAAACACATAATTTGGATTTTAAAATTATATAGAGAATATAAAATTAAGAATTTAGTTAATAATATAAATAATAATTTTTTTAATTGATAGTTTCGTAAGTCGTGTTGCGCTTGAACTCGGTGTTTTGTGTAGCGCAATCTATTTATTTAATTTAAAGAAAATAACTTACTATGAAATCGTGGGGTGTTACATTAAACATCATATGGGGATAAAAAATATAATAATTATATAAGAATATCTAACATAATGTTTACACGTAAGACATATTATCTCATTATATATAACAGAATATAAAATTCATTTGACTTATATACAATCTCGGGCCTATCCTTCATGCCATAATGTTTACAAAATATTAAATTCCACTTAAATATTATGAAAATAATTATCATGAAATATACCATGTAAAAGAATATTTTTCATAATAATTTATTCATCCATAAATTCATGAATAAAATTTTGGTTCCCAAATCAATATGGTAAACCAAATTTGGCCTAAAAACCATCATTCAATAGTGAATAAGGAAAACTCAATAGGATTAAAGTTGTTTTTTGTGATGAAATTTTTTTTTGGAAAATATTGTATTATGAATTTATATAATTATTGTAACATTAATAACCCCAAATTTAATTGGATGGATATTAAAATGATATCTATGAAACATAATAAATAAACACACTAAAATATTTATGAAAGAGGGTCAACCCAATTAAATGGATTTTGGTTCAAGAATCTCCAAACCTTAATCCCACTTTATTTTTTCTCTTTCATACTCCAAAATAATAAAAATCTTATTTCTAAAAAATTGATCAAAATCTGATTTTTTTTCACTCCTTATCAAATATAATCATTTCATTATATTTAATAATTTTTTCTGTTAAATTGAATTAATTTTTATTTATTTTTTTCAAATATATATATATATATATATATATATTATTTTGATTTCAATATTTGGTTTAATATCATTTATACATAATATTGATTAATTAATGAAGTATAAAATAAATATATTTATAAAAATAAATTACAAAAATAATTTATTTTAACCATCCCTGGGGTTGGTGATGAGAAATGACTTTGAAATTTCCTCATTGTTAGATAACTGGCCATTAATACGACATTATCAAAAGGTCCATAATGGGAAGTATGAAAATTTAATATGTTGTAAATATAAAAATAACTGTAGGTTAACATAATTAATGTAATTCTATCATACTAAAAATATACCTTTTTTTTTGAAAATCAGTGGAGAATATAGAAATGGGATTTGAGAATGAGTGAGATAATTGATGAGAACATACTCTCTTCTCATTGTTGTTTCATCTCTATGGAACTAAACTCCTCTGTTGATTTTATTTGGATTCCTTTAAAATTCCCTCGATGTCATTACAGGTTTATAATAGAGGTTTTGTGCTAGTATTTGGATTTATAAATTGAGTGAGGTGTGGTTTTCCAATGAGAGTTAGAGGGGTTATTTATACCTGTTTGTATTTATTAGTTTAAATATTATATAATATACTTCATTTAATGTACAACCTTTTATAATTTTTTACATTTTATATAAAATTTTAAATAAATAATTTTTTTAAAATCATTCAATAATGAAAAAATAGTATTTATTATATTTAATATTAAAAAATGTTGGAAAATGTGTAAATATTAATTTAATGTATTAAATTAGATTTTAGAATTTGGATAGAATTTTTTGGTTTTGAAATCATGATTATTTTATATTAACGATTCATTGATAATGTTAAATATATTTTTATGGAGTCTCACATTATAGAAATGATTATTTCATTACTATTTAATGAATGATGTAATTTGGGATACACTGGTTTTCAAAATATTGATATTAATTTTTTCAAAATAAAAATTATAAATTGGTAATTAGAATTATTAATAAAAATATTATGGTTTTTAAGAAATCAAATAAAATTATGATTATAAAATTAGTTCATATATATTTATAAATTATTTTTATTCATGTTATTTATTTTTTGGAATTAAAATATTTATATTTTAAAGGATTAATCTTGATATATATGATTTGTATTATAATTTATAGTTTTGAGGATAAATTACTATTCAATGGTGAGGTTACTATTCCCAATGACCGGGTTATTATTTTAAATGATAATTTATTATTCCCAACTACCAAGATACTATTCTAATTTTCACATTATTATTCCAACAATTTCAGTAACTCCTAAAAACACATATTCCTTCCATAATTCATTAATCAACTCAATTCCTATTATATTTCAATAGTTCCATTTTCTATAATTTTAATTGTCTTACTCATATTTTGTTTCATTTCAAATGTGTTTCTCGTGGGAGGGATGATTCCATCCGATTGGGGTGATAAAACATTCCTATTATAGTTAGACTATTCTATTTTTAATACACTGGTAATACTTTACATCCTAATGGTTTTATTAATCAAATATTGTATCTTTTTTCCTTACTAAATCTAAGTTTATTTTTTAACTTATATATTTTCTTAATTTTCATAATTCAGAAATAATATATCATAACACACATTTATTCATGAAATAATTATTAATTCAAGTGTTTGAGTCGTTATAATTATCACGGTAGTTCCATGCAGGGGAAATTAATTTTCATGGATTTTTATGTTCTTTTTAATTTCATAATAATATTTTATAAAAATTGTATCTGCTGCATTACTGTTGTAGGATGTTTGAATATATTTTCACTATAGTGATAAAATATTTCATGATCAATAAATTTTTTAATAGATTATATTTCAATTATAAGTCTACATCCATTAATTATTTAATATTCACCATGTGGGATTGATGTTTTCATAGAACATACCATTTATCTTAGTTAAATTTATTTTTGTTGTTATATTATTTAATTTGGGAAACATTCACTCAATCATATATCATTTGAACCATAGATATTTCCCCTACCTCTATAGATTGTGTGATGTGACTATGGTTGTCATGAACCAGCCGAAGTCATCCCTGAACCGGTCACCCAGGCCAGCCCGCGACAAGTCCTGATAGGCATTCCTGATCCATCCAATATGGCGACAAGCACCAAGGGTGTCAATAGAGTACACAAGGGAAAGATTTCACACATATATAAACAATCAAACAAACAGCAGAAATAAATGGACATCCACAAATGCATTTATATAAAAATTGAACTAAACATTATTTGTACAAGAAAATAAAAGTAGAACTAAACCAAAAACACAACTAAACAAACCTAATAACCGAATAACTCCATGTGACACAGCTGGTCACTCTCCAACACAATGATCAAACATCACCCAAGGTGGTCAAACTCAAGTTGAAACCTGCATAAGGGTTAAAAACAGAAGAAGAGTATAGGCGTGAGTATTAAAACTCAGTAGGTTAGCCCGATATTCTATTCCCAGTTAACCTCCTTTAAAAAAACATCAATTTCATGTATTAAATACAAGATATAAAAGTTTGTTTTTCAACTGAGTTTCCATGCTATAATTATTATCAATCAAAAAAACTTGCTTGTTTTATAATAAAAAATGCAAGTAACAGTTTTTCAAAGAGGTTCCACATCAAAAGAAAATTTTATTTAAGGAGGGCTTCTTTAAAGATTGTACACTTTTAAATAAATAACACACACTACTGAATTTACCAAAAAAACACACCATATGCCGATAGTGAGTACAAAATTGCCAATGAGCACAAGTCATGGGAACACCCCTATGCTCTAGTTAGTTGTGATCCCCAGGTACCTCGTATATCATGTCAAAGTAACCATAATAAATATCTTTTCTCGTGAACAAGATCCACTAGTAGGGAGCATACCCATAACCTAGTGGTACCACAACATCATCATGATCATAATTTAGTTGGTGTTGTAATCATCAAACTTGTTATGTGAAAAGGGTATGAACCCTACATAATCACTTACATACTAGTAAACGTCCACCCACCTAGATACTCGAGAATCCATTTAGTTCTCAATCAAGTTACATGTATTATAAAATGCACATTTCACATCCAAATTCCATTCCCAAACCATAAAAACACAAACATCCCATAAACCTTATTCACATTTCTTTCCTAAATCAATAAACCACAAAAAAAATTTCCTAAAATAATTTTGAGGAACTGCACAGAGGATTTGCACATAAAACTCATTCAAAAACACTATTTGAATTATAAATAGACAAAAAGACCATACCCAACCATATTTGGAAGAACTAAAAACATTTAATAAAATCATTTCATTGATGATAAAATAATACCAATTGGCATAACATGGAATATTCAAGTAAAACATTCATTCTTCATTCATAGTAAAGGCAATACCGGCCTCTAAACATTTTCCCAAAACTGGCATTTGAAAAAGATATGAATTTAAATTTTTTTAAAGCTGTGTATACAAAAATATACAAAATAAAACCACATTCATAAATCCCATAAAACACTCAATTTACATTTTCAAAACACAACCATTTTCATAAGAATGTGAAACATTCCATTTTCCGGCAACTCGGGCCAAAACATGTTGTAAACCAAAACCCATTTATTTGTAAAACAAAATACAAATTTTAAATCCATAAAAGGATCCAAAAATTATTTTTCTTCATGCCTCCAATGTATTTATAAATCCAAAAAAATAATAATTTTAAATTGCACTATACACATAAAATCCAACCGGGCAATTTACCGAACACATGGCATTCACTCTTAAAAAACAACATATATTAATCACTTAGAAAGGGATAAAATACCATTTTCATGCCATAATGTTATTCAAGCTACAAAAACGTATTAAAAATAAAATAAACCATGTGTGTAAGCTCATGGAATAATTTATCCAATAAGTGGTGTGAACATTTATGCCAAAACAACTATCTTTTTAACAAAATAAGTCATAAAACATAATTTGCACAAAAAATATTTAAAACCAAGGTTTCAAAGAAGAACATATCATATAAATAAAGTTATAATAGTATGATAATGATGAAACTTAAATGATAAAGTCTTGTGCAAGGGACATCCTACCTCAAAGCCTTGGGGTAATGGAAACGCACACACGAAATCACCATCTGAGGGTTTACAAACACTAACCCTATGACGACCAGACCCAAATGAATAAAAACCCCATCACAAATCATGGAATAATATAATACAAAGTCTAATAGGACTAGGGGAGATTATAAAACCATGAAATAATTAAAGGGGGAAGAAGATGAAGGATACATGGGAAAGAATCCCACCTTTTCAACTAGAAAACTCTTCGTATTCCACTAGATATACACCCGTAGAATAATGTTAATGTCTTAAAACTTCATGGAGATACTCTTAAGGTCTAGAAGAACCACAGAAATAATATTTATGGCCAAAAAATTAAGAATTGATTGATTTAAGAATGATACAGTTTACATTGTCAATTCATGACGATTTGAGATGCATTGCGAAGGTTTCCCTACTACGCGAATATGATTTGCTCCAAAGATGGAAAATAGATACTGGGGGTGATGATAGGGATATTAGTTTTGGGTGGGAGGTGGAATCACCGAAAATATTAAATAATTAATAAGATATAAAATACAAAAATTAGTTTTTTTAAACTGGAAATTGGCCCATGGGCTGGCCCAATGCCTAAATTAGTAACCCACATTCCCCATGATTATGAATAATTAAGTGGTTCAAAAGAATATGGTAATTTGAATATAACAGTTTAGGCCTTGTGGAATGATTAATGGGTAAAAAAGGTTGAAAAAAAATGAGTTATAAAAGAAACAAATTAGGTTTTTAAAACTGAAAATGGGCTCATGGTTGGCCCATGTCATGAAGTAACCACCCTTTCTCAAAAAAATCCTAAACAAGCAATGGGGAACCCAAATTAGGGTATTTAGAAATAGATGAAACATAAAAACTCATCATTAATATCAAACAAGTCCCATTAAAAGTATCAGGATTTCAGATGAACCTGATTAAAACAAAGACATGAAAAATTGGGTGCAACAATTCTCCCCACCATTAAAGCTTCCCGCCCCCTTGAAAGCCATAACACCTTCTAACTGAAAGATAAAACCCAAAGGTTTCCATATCAACCTGAACCAACCAATAAATCTAGTGAAATATCATTTTCCATCAACATAACTTAATAATCTTTCCCAAACAAAAACCCAACTCACAACCACTTTGTGAAAATCAACGGAACGGTCAAGCCACCACCTCCACAACCAATCCAAGAACCCGATTGTTATGCCTTCCCCCAATGAAACAAAAAATCGCCAAAACTAACGAGAACTCAATAAAACCAAGGAATATAGGGGAATTTCGAATTAACTCCCCATCATTAATAAACTACTAGAACTATACAAGTTCATAGGAGGAAAAATAAACAGGACATGTGGTGGGTTTCCCCAACATTAGAACCCAAATAGCAACAAAAAAATAAGAACTCAACATTACCTCACATTAAAATTCAAAAAAAACTCTCCCACAACAACCCAAAAACCAATGTTAAGAGGGTTATAACATGAACATATAAACCACTCAATCCCAAACAGAGGGGAAGAGAACATGTCCAACACTTTCAGCACGGATATGGACCCCCACCACTCGGGGAGGGGAGGGAAGGGGACCCAATAATATGGCCACTGGAACAACAATATTGATATAGAAACTACATTACCACAATAGTGGAGGCAGGATCCTGGTCATTCTCTCCAAACCTCTATAGATTTCCTGACTACATGAAAAGATTCACTCCGAGGCTGATGGCTAGAGCCCTAAATCATGAACCATCCGATGCCTCGCAGTCAGGTGCTAAGTATCACACCACTCAAAAAAACACACTATATCAACAAAAAACATTCATCTAAATTTGAAATCATATATATAGATATATATATTTATCTAAATTCAATCTCACTTGGAACGAGGAGCAGAATGGACATCGAATATGGTGAAATGCATCAACATCTACGAACACAACTGTTATGTCCACCAGAATTATCACGAACTGGAAGCGCTTAAAATCGATCCCAAACAGACCTTTTTTTAAACTAAAGGGATGAGGAACTATTTTAGTAGGTGGATCTATCTTGTGAAACATGATAAATAATCCTTAAGATTATCAATTGGAAATCTTGCAAACATATAACTATCTGTGGCCATATCACAAATTTCAACACTTCTTTAGAAACCCACTGAACATTACTACAAAACCGAGACACCAACAAGATCCCATCTCAATATTCAACAAGAGTATGAATTATAGGTCATAAGGAATCATAATTAATAGAAACACTACTAATACATAGGATAAACCAACCACAGAACTGTTGGTTCTAAACAAACACCACGATTGTTTATCTAAAAACACTTTGGAAAAAATCTAACCTGGTGGATTTTCACATTCACCAATGGTGTCTCATCAGGTCTCAATCACCTGAAAATTTACATGCCACCCAAGGTACTCAACAAACATTCCATATAGGCCATCCTTCTATAAATCAATAAAACCATGCATGTGAGAACCTATGAAAACACCAAAGGCTAAAAAACAACATCATTCCAAAAATTATGTATCGTCAAAAGGAACACCATCCACCAAGTAAAAAATGCATTTCATATTCAACAAAATAAACCACACTTCATCAAGAACCATTTGATTAAAAAAATACATTTCATTTTATAAAACATAAAGAAACAACCATTCCATGACAAATAGCCCTTTCCCAATTTTAAAAAAATTACGCAAGTTATCTTTTCAAAATCTGACAACCACAAAAGTGAAAACCCCTTTCCAAATAACACCAGCCGCACAAAACTGAATTTCCAAAACTTATCCATCATATTCAAACAGTTTTCAATAGCCAAAAACACCCCATTTAAAACAATTTTCTTTAGAATTACTTTAAAATTATTCACACATATAAAACATTTTATTTCAAGAAAACACAATTTTAGATTAGGGAAAATCCAATCCCATTAAATCATTTCTACTTCCTCCCCAAAATTCGTTTAAAAAAAACAAAACCTCACCAAAACCATTATTATATTTAATTTTTGAAAACCCCTTTTTTACTTTTCCAAATTTAATACTTCCTTTAAAACACATTTCCATAATTCTCAAAAAAGGATTTTTAAAACCTAAATTAAGAATTCATGAATGGTCCAAGAAACACAAAAAAGGTAACTAGTGTTAGTGGGTGACTTGACCATACGGATGGTGGCCATATATCAAACCCAAAAACAACACGGAGAGACTTATTGGGACCATGCCCCTGCTCCACATGGCTTTCCAGGCCCTGTAAGCTCATAGATGCCATTAGTCAGACTCACCATGTTTTATCCCAACACCAAACAATCAGCAAGAAAAAAGGATAATAATAAAACCTAACTTCCCATAGAAACCCAAGGATCAGAAGGAGAAAGAGTCTGCGACACTCTAACTACAATTAAACCTCGTGTACCAAAAATCCTACTACATCTACCTTGACATCCCTAAATAACAAGGGAACTCTAAAAATAATGGTCTTCTAAGAGTCGACCTCCTCTGATACCATTTTGTCACGAACCATCCCGAGTCGACCGTGAACCGGTCACCCTGGCCACCCCGCGACAAGTCCTGAGAGGCATTCCAGATCCTCCCCGGATGGTGATAAGCACCACAGGCATCAAAATAGTATAGCAGTGAATGATTTCTCCAATATATAAATAATCAAACAAACAACGGAAATAAATAGACATCCCAAAATGCTTTTATATAAAAATTGAACTAAACATTATTTGTATAAGAAACTAAAAGTAAAACTAAACCAAAAAACACAACTAAACAAACCAGATAACCAACTAGTTCCTTGTGACACCGCTGGTCACTCTCCAACACAATGATAAAACATTTCCCAAGGTGATTGAATAAAGGTTGAAACCTGCAAAAGGGATAAAAACAGAAGAAGACTATAGGCATGAGTATTAAAACTCACTAAGTTAGCCCGATATTCAATTCACAATGCAATTACTTTAAAATAAAAGAAGCATCAATTTCATGTTTTAAATACAAGATATAAAATTATGTTTTTCAAATGAGGTTCCATGCTATAATAATTATCAAACAAAAACTTGCATGTTTTATAAACAGAAATGGAAGTAACAATTTTTCAAAGAGGTGTCACTTCAAAAGGAAGATTTTATTAATGAGGGATGGTTTAAATATTGTTCACTTTTAAATAAATAACACACACTATTAAACTTACCAACCAAACACACTGTATGTAGACAGTGAGTACAAAATAGTCAATGAGCACAAGTCACGGGAACACCCCTAGGCACTAGTTAGTTGTGATCCCCATGTACCTCATATCACGTTGAAAGTAACCATAATAAATATCTATTCTCGTGAACACGAGCCACTTGTATGGAGAATATCCATAACCTAGTGGTCCCCCAAAATCATCATCATTATAGTTTAGTTAGTGTTGTCATCTCCAAAATTTCTATGTGAAATTGGGGTAAACCCTATAAGATCACTATCATACTTGTACACTTTTGCCCACATTAATACACGCGATTCCCTTTAGTGCTCAATCAAGTTACAAATATTATAAAATACACATTTAACATCCAAATTACATTCCCACACAATAAAAATACAAAAATTCCATAAAAATTCTTCATATTTCTTTTACGAATCAATAAACCACAAAAAAATTCGTAAAACAATTTCAAGGAGTGCACTGAGGCTTTACACATAAAACTCATTCAAAAACCCTATTTAAATTATCAAAAGAGAAAAAAACCATACCCAATAATATTTTTTAGCCCTAAAACATTTAATAAAATCATCTCAAGGACAATAAAACAATCCCAATTGACACAACATGGAATATACAAGTAAAACATTCATTCTTCATTTTTAGTAAAGGCCAAACAGGCCTTTAATCCAAAAATGACATTTGAAAAATATATGAATTTTTTCTAAAGAGGTGTATAAAAACTATACACATCATTATACAAAATTCATAAATCCTATAAAACACTCATGTTACATACTCAAAAAACAACCTTTTTCATAAGAATGTGAAACATGCCATTTTCCAGTAACTTGGGCCAACACATGTTGTAAACCAAAACACATTTATTTTTAAAACCAAATACAAATTGGAAAGCTATAAAAGGATCCAAAAATAATTTTTTTACATGATTAAAATTCATTTATAAATCCAAACAAATCATTTTAATGTGCACTGTACACATAAAAGCCAACCGGGCAATTTACCGAACACATGACATGCACTCTTAAAAAAACATATATTCAGCACTTAAAAAGTTATAAAATACCATTTTACTTTGATAATGTTAATCAAAGTAATTAAATTTATTCAATGTACAATAAACCAAGTGAGAAATCTGATGGAATAATTTATCAAACAAGAGGAGTGAACATTTATACCAAAACAACTATATTTTTAACAAAATAAGTCATAAAATATTATTTTCCCACAAAACCTTTAAAAAAAGTTTTCACAGCCTTACATATCAAATAAATAAGTTTATAATAGTATGATAATGATGAATCTTAAATGATAAAAGCTTGTGTAAGGGACATCCTACCTCAGATCCTTGGCGTAATGGAAACGCACACACAATATCACCATATGAGGGTTTACAAACCCTAACCCTATGATGAACAGAACCAAATGAATAAAAACCCCATAAAAAATCATGTAATAACAGAATCCTAAGTCTAAAAATACTAGGGGAGATTATAAAACCAAGAAATAATGAATGGAGGATGAAGATGGAGGATAAAGGAGAAGGAATCTCACCTTTTCCACTAAAAAACTCATCATATTCCACTAGCTATACACCAATAAATAAACGTTAATGGCTTGAAACTTCTTGGAGAGACTACTAAGGTATGTAAGAACCAAGGAAAAAATATTGGTGGCCAAGAAAGTAATAATTCATTGATTTATGAATGATACAATTTACATTGTCAATTCTGGAAAATTTGAGATACAATGAAAATGTTTCCCCACTAATTGATGATGATGTTCTCCAAAAAGATAAAATAGATAATTTAGGTGAGGATAGGGATATTGGTTTCTGGTGGGAGGTGGAATCAACAAAAAATATTAAATAATTAATTATATATATAAAAAAATTTTTTTTTTTTAAAACATGAAATGGGCCCACGGGCTGACCCAATGCCTAAATAAGTAACCCCGATTCACCATGATTATGAATTAATAAGGGTAAAAAAGTATATAGTAGTTTGTATATATCAGTTAAGGCCATGTAATAAGTTTAATGGTTAAAAAAGGATGAAAAACAAAGGAGTTATAAAAGAAACGGGTTTTTTTAAAACTGAAAATGGGCTCACGGTTGGCCAAAATCATGATGTAACCACCTTTTCTCAAAAAACACCTAAAAATTAATGGGGAACCCAAATTAGCGTGATTATAAATAGATCAAACATAAACACTCAATATTAATATATCAAAAGACCCATGAAATGTATCAGGATTTTAGATGAACATGATCAAAACAAAGACATGAAAAACTGGGTGTGACAATGGTGGTACCAAAACATAGTTTTAATACATTTATGTGTTGAAATTATTAATATTAATAATATTATTGAATCCTAATAAGTGATATTATGTATGGGATATGAATTTTCCATGGAGATCGAGATATTTCTAGCCAAGATATAACCTACATGTTTTCACATACAAATACATTATTGTGTAATATTCGGTTACCAAGGGTAGACTATGATATAATTTTTTCACTTTGGGTAAATACCACATTCTTTATTATGATAAATCATTATAGTAATAATTTTGTATGAATACCATGAGTTTCATTACATATATTTAGATTCCATGTCACTAATTTAGTATATCATTATTGTAATTAATTGATTTTTGATATTAATTGAATCAATATAAATAAATAAACAATAATTTTCAATGAATTTATTGTTAGTGATACGTATAATTTTAATTCCTTTTAGAATAGGTATTTGATTTATTTATGTTGATATATATATATATAAATATATATTCAATGTTTTTTTAATGTATATAGTAAATTATTTTAAATTTAATCTCCAAAAATATAAAAAAAATTGAAAAGGGAATAGTTTTATTTTTTTAAAATATAAAGTATAATAAAGAATAGAAGATGGAGGGGGATGGGTTTTGACATTACAGTAATAATACAGTTTCATAATTATCTAATTTTTATTTAGGGTAATAATTATTTATTGATATCCTGTATTTTATTATAGATTATTAGTAATTTTCATATGATTATTCAAAACAAACTTAACATAAGGAAATTATTCTCGGTCATTAAAGAATTTCCCTTATATTTAAATCTAATGGTTTTTTGGTTCTTTATTGGAATCCGATAGACATAGAAATCATGTAGGAAATTCAATTTCATTATCCTCAATCTTTTTAGGGTGTTAATTCTCTTAAATTTGTCTAGTGAAATATTGAGCTTCAACATTATTTAATATTTTATTATTTCTACTCTAAATCCACATTTGGTTAAATGAGACATCGTCAAGATAGAAGGTTGAATTTACTGGTGGTGGGATTTTATTATCATGGATTAGAAACATAGGAACCGTATCTAAAAGAAAATATGGGTATAATTCATGAGTATTATTACCAGAACACCCAAAATTGGGTAAATTCTTGGGAGTTCATGGACCTGAAGTGGCTATTCGTGTTTTTCATGAATATTCCATTTAATTTTCTGACTTAATAGCTTTATATATGTGTGTCTCTATTTTAATTCTGACGATGAATCTAAAATCAATCTATTGTAGTAAAAAAATTATGTCATATTTTTTACATTTTATATAAATAAATTTTCACCATTAATTAAGGCATTGTAAAAAAGTAAACATTTAATTTACATTTTTAGTACTATCATTAATTTATTTTATACAATTCATTATTCATTAAACCAATATAAATGATAAATTCTATTTTTAAAATATGAATAACTTTTTAAAATGGTTTATTATTAGAGTAATTTTTTTTGAAAGAACTATTATATTAGATTTTTTAAGGAGACATATATAACACCAACCATTATAATTTTATTTAATTATATTTCATTGTATTTTTTCAAATAAGTGAAATTGAAAATATATAATATGGTGTTTTATTTTTGTAAAGTCTATTGTTTATGGTCTTAGCTGAACAATAATTTTAATATTATTATATATCCGTATTTAGAAAAACATCATGATATTTTTTTATTTATAATTTTATAAAGATTTCATAAAGAAATACCTTGAAAATGAAAAATATTATTTATTAAATAATTTTTGAAAAGAAATACTAGAAATTTATTTTTTAAATAAATTTTCTAATTTTTGAAAATTTTTTTTATTTTTAATAAGGTATTTTTAAGACCAAGATTATTTAAAAAATTCAATGATAATTTTTTTAAAAAAAACTACCATTAAAAATTTACTATTTCATAGTTAAATAAATTTTTAATTTAATTGATAAGTAGTTGTAAAATATTTTTTATTGAAATAGTTCAATAAACCAAAATGAAAATTGTTTTTAAAATTTATAACATTTTGTTAAACAATGTTATAAAAAATATATTTTCTAATAATTTGGTGGTATTTTATTTTACTAAATTATATTAATGATGGAAAAAATTAAGACATGCATTAGAATAATATTTTGATGATTCCTTTTTTAACTCTAACATTATAATGGTAATTTATGATTTTTATGATATCTCTAGGTAAAATCATTATTATGATTTTCTTCATTCAATAAAATTATAAATTTATCCTGAATATTGGATAAATAGAATCTTTTTCCCAATATCTCAATTTTATAAGAATTAAATTCATTTGATGTCATGATATATCCATATAAATATAATTAAGTTGAAAATATTACATTCGAATCTATATTCCTAAATAAATCAAAGCCTAAAAGTATAAAATAATTAGAAAATAAAAAATATTTTCCATTATAATAGAAATTGATTGCAATAAATGTGGATATCCATTAATTTAAATGGAACAAAATGAAACTGAAAATACCCCCAATCAATAATATTTATTATTTTTTTATAAAATTAAAACATATTTAACTGACCATCAAATAAAATAATTAATTGATTGTAATTAAATATAAGTTTAAAAAATTTATTATAATAAAAAATAATTTAAGAATATAATAGAAATCATAAATTTAAAGCAGGGTAGTTCAATATATGAATTTCAATATATAAAAACCATTAAATGCATTGTGAAATGAAATAACTTTCAAAAATGAAATTAATATAAATCATTGTGAATTAAGGTGTATACATTATTACTTACTTCATAAATTGATTCATGACTCCATATGAATAATTTTTATCATAGAATAAATATATATAAATGTTGTTATAATTTTATTAATAATAATTTAATTATAGATAATAAAAATATTTAATTAAATATTCCTCTAACAATGAATGACCAAGAATTACTTATACACCTATTTTTTGTTTGTGAAACAATTATTATAAAATACTAATATTAGTTTAAATATTAAAAATTGGATTTTTTGATGAAAAATATTCTTCAAGATAATCAGATGAGCAAAAAATAAAATACAAGGGCTATAAGATATCTAGCCACTAATCCACCCTAATAAATAATCAAAAAATATCTTCAATACCTTATAAAAAACTATACCTTATTCATAGTGTTATTTCAATATTCCCAGAATGTGGGATATTGCATCAACATCATCGTTTTAAATAGGATATTTTATTTTAACCTACTCATTGGATTTCATGGATTTAATCAATTTACTCTATAAAATCGCATCTCTCACACTAGTTCCTAGTATATTAGTACAATTATAAAATTAATGATCAATTTACTATTTTGAAATAATTAATTAGGAAGGAACATGCATTCTATGATATTGAAAATAGACATTGTAATAAATGGGTGGATTGATTATTATGTATAATTAGGAATATATGTTAATCAAGAACCTTATGTCATGAAATGTGTGAAAAATATGTCCCCTTATCTTTATATTTTTTCCTTTTTTCAAATAAATTTTTTCCTTTAAAATAAAAAATAATTACTATTTTTTCAATGGAGGGAAAAATTCCCTATAGAAATGGATCAATTCATATTCTCTAACTACTCATTAATCCATGTGTATTTATTTATACTTATCAAATTATATTTTTACACACTAGATGAACTATGAACAATAGTTTTCCAGTAATAATAAGAAAGAGGATTAACAGATCATTGAAATGGGGCATCTAAACAAGTGATTAATATACCACATAGAATCTTCAATAGTCAAACGTTTTTTATTTTGAGTGGAATGATGATTCTCTTTTTATTAATATTTCATTTAGTGAATCATAGAGGATTATATATTGATTAATCATTAATATTTTTTCGTTATTTCATTAATTGAATGGTGGGAGGATTTTAAATAATAATAAATGAATGGTAATACTTTGTTTTTTTATAATATTTTATTAGCAAGGATTCTCATTAAATGATGTAGTTTATTTAGAAAATAGAAGTAGGGGATGTGGTTCTACAGTTCTAGGAGTGTCCTTAAATGAAATATATCATTATTTGGAAGTGAATTCAACTTAAGATATGACAATTACAGGTGAATAATATGATATAATGATTCATCCACATTCCATATACCTATCTAATGTTATATATAAGACATAATTGTATTCCTTAAGTGGGATTTTCCCATTTTGGAATAAGTTTTCGTATGAACCTGAATCTTCATTTTTAGGTATGTTTTTCTTTTCATGTTGTTTCTGAGAAAAAGTGGTGTTTCTGGAAATTTCAATCCTACACGGCGTGTGCTTATAAATACACGCCGTGTACCCGGTTTCCACGGGTGACCTTGTGCTGGCTGTGTAACGGCCATGTACATGGAAGTGTGTGGTGAACCGAAGACAACCTTAAATGGATGTCAGAGATGGCAAGCACACACTATATTCTTTTAAAGAACACATTGTGGGATTTCTTTTTTTCATTAAACAGACCTAGGTTGGGTCTGATATAAATAATTCTCTTTTTCTCAACGTATTTCACCCTAGAGCATCCGTACGGTCGTGAATCCTCTCCGAGCCCCTGAATTTTCATCCTTTCTCTGAATAGACCATTGTCGATTATGATGGAATCACATTGGGGAGTTCTTCGTACTTCTTGAAAATCATCTCCTCATTTATCCTCTTTCAAGATTTATCTTTAGTTGAACATTATTATCATTTTTGTAGATCTATGAAGTTCTAGAGATATTCAAGGCTTGTGTTTCACGTATATTGATCTCACGACATCGAGGTATGTGGTTTGTGCCTTTCCATAGTTAGCCTTTATTTATATGGGCAAAATCCCCCAGTACCATTGTTCAGGGTATTGCATTTTTATGGTTCTCATCATTTTCATTTCTTGATAAGCATTGTTTGGTTTGATAGAGGTCAACTATTTGAGAATAGGCTTATTGTTCCATGTTATGGATGTTTTTCTCATATTTTGTTGTTATTGACCATTGGTTGTAGATTTTCTTATTGGAATGCTACTTTTTTTCATTCTTACTGCTGTTAGGATGGAGTGATTATTTAAACTAATATGATGTACCATTCCTAGTAACTAAATTACCCTTGTTTTACTTCGAGCTTTACTTTGGAAACTGATTATCGTTTGTGCACAATTACTTTAAATAGGGCTGCGGGAACCTGATGTAGTGAGAACATATGGGAAATTGACATTGAGGGCTTTCCCACAATGTATGTTGTAGTTATCACGCTGCATGACCATAGGGGGGGTTTGAAGTTGCGTGCTCCCTCATAGTTTCTATAGTTACATTGTGAGACCAAAGGTGGAATTGACATTGAGTGCTTCTTCAGAGTGTCTGTAGTTTAACATTAAAAGACTATAGGGGGAATTGATGATGATTACTCCCCCAATTAGTCTTTGATTATGCATGACTATAGGGGGAATTGATGGTGATTGCTTCCTTAGAGTGTCTTTGTTATATCCTTGTAAATTGATCCTGAGGGGATAGGTTGTGAGAACATTCACAGAGGGTTTCTTGTATTGTGTTTGGATGATTAAATTGTTGAATATAAATGATGTAATTGAAACTGTATGTTGGTTTAATATTTATAATACCTTGTTTAATGCTTCATTTTGTTTATTTCCTCCCATATATAATCAGTGAATGTCAGGAACTGATCTATGGGTGGTTGCCTACTGGGATTAGTCTCACACCCTGTTTGGGTCATGCTTTTGAGCCCTAACAGATTATATTGTTGTAGTTTTAGATAAGTTCAAATTCCCTTCCACTTTAGTTACATGACTTCTTTAGAGCTAGGGAGCATGTGACCTAGGTGAGGATTCCGATCCTGAGGCGATTTTACTTGATTTTATTATCTACATTGGTTTATTACTGTATTCTGTCATTGTGATTTGTTTGGATACTTTCCTACACATATTTATCATGCATCATTTATACAAGTGTCCTCTAGTTTTTCTTTAATTATATTGTTTACTTACAGAAAGATTTACTATTTCTTCTATTTCTATTTGTTTTACTTCCACTGTGTTACTCTGCCAATGAGGGGAGAGTTTCCCCACTATCCCACCCAAAGCCCTCACTGCTAGTTGGCAACCTCTGGCATTCTAGGAAATGTTTTTAAGGCCGTGTGACCCACTGGGTACGAAGCACCTCTGGGTGTCTCTTGGAACTGGGAAGTTACAAAGTCTTATCACAGGAATTCTATTCTTCTTAACATAACGTTTAGAGCCTATAACCATGGATAAGAAGGAAATAGGTACTTGGTAATAATCTTTCCCTAAGAGTAGCTAACTTGTGTATTGGGAGAAGCCAATTTCCCTCGTTATTGAATTTTTTTTGGTTTTTTGATTTTACAATGGATTTGATTATACTATTGGGAGATTCACATGTTTTGTGCTATTATTGTTGATGTTATTGATTTTCTATTTCTATTTCAACCCGATGAAATGAGGGTATTCTATCTCATGCATCATAAATGGCACTTTCTAGAGATCACATGTCATTCATTCTTTCCATTCCATTTAGGGTGCATTAGTGATTGCATGTTTTTATTATAAATTTGGTGTTAAATATGCATTTTTCTGTGATAAATTCCTTGATAGTATATTTTATTTTGATAGGGTAATGAGTTTTGTAATATTTTGTTTAAATGAATGCCAAAATTTAGTTCCTTAGGTGTTATTGGGACCTCACGGATAAGAATATGGCACTTTAATGTTTGTTTAAGTATTTTTCTATGTTTTGGAGTAGTTTCTGAGGCTTACTATCTAGAAAAACCCAGAATACATAACGTGTAATGATGAATACACGCCTTGTGCACTTTTGTTTAGGAAGTAAATTGTCACGACCTGACCCAACGAGGCTCGACTGCGACTCCCCAAGCCCGCCTTCAATAGGCCAGGGGCTGGTGACTAGCGCCGAGTATGATATCACACACACATGGTAGGCATTAGCCTAATGTACATGTACACACGCACCCACAAACACCTCCATGCAACAGTGCAGAGATATAAAAACTGAAAAGTAAATGCATGCATACAACTATCCCAAAACCAGAGTATAGCAGAAGTACAAAAGGGAAAAACAGGGCCCACCAAAAGAAAACTTCAAAGTGTCCAACCTGCTCAGAAGGAGGTTAAAAACCACCAAACACCCGTCAGTCAGCTCCTCGGTCAAACCCGCTCACTAAGCTCCGCTAGTTCCAGGTCCTTCGGGGACTCCGTCGAAAGTCCTGTGGTCTGCAAAAGACACAAAAATGTGCGGGAAAAGCTCGTGTAGGGGTGAGTATTACCATACTTAGTAGGCACCCCAAAAAACCAAAACAAAAGAGTGCAACTGAAAGGCAACAGTCTGCTCATCCCAGCCAGAGGGAACCTAGACGAGAGAGAAACTCCATCTCGTGACCATCCTCAGTTAAACACAACTAAGCTTAGCTCAGGTGTATGCTCATACATACACCTTGAACAATCCAGATATACTCAGCTCACGCAACAAGACACATGAGGTACCAACCTCATCACCATAAAATTTTCACAACCAGGAGAGCACACTCCCTAATCACTATCATCCCATATGACACACAACCGAGAGAAACACTACATCGGGTTTCTCAAAAACATCTCAGACGCTCACCTGAGAGATCTCACTTGTCGGATAGCATCATTGAGGAAACCTCACTGAAACAACATAACTACAAAACTCTTCATATATGGGGTTCTCTCCTAGGGTCCGCTATGAGATACCAAAACCCACTTCGGTAGATGAAGATCTCAGTGATAGGGGATCACTCCCAGGGTCTGCTTGGGGATACCGCAACCCGATCTGGAATTCGTAGATCTCATAGATAGGGGATCACTCCCAGGATCCGATGGGGGATACCATAACCTGATCTAGCGCTCAACAGAAGCACATCACTTAGATAGAGGATCATCACCCATAAAAAGGTTGTCACGATGATACCGAAACCATATCTTTTATAACTTGTGATTTAGGGGATCAAACTGACAATACCACAACCCTACAGAAACCACGCGCTAAGTAGGGGATTGCATAACCAATGATACCACAACCCTACTATAAACCAGCTTCTAAGAAGGGGATCGTATACCCGTCGATGCCACAACCTTACTGAGCACGACTCACTGCGTAGGGGATCATATTCCCGATGATGCCACAAACCCTATGGGGTTATCTTTCTAGATAGGGGATCGCCGCCCGTGAATAAGAAATCACATCGATACCAAGAACCCGATCAAGGGAAAATATGCTAGAGGATCCCGCTCCGGGCCCACTGGAGGGATGCCACAACTCTAAAAGTTTAAACATCCCATCGGGAGGATCGGAAACCTATACAATGGTTGTGATGCCACGTGAACCCTCGTGGGAACGAACCAAGGGAGTACCGTAAACCACTGCTAGTCTGAAACCTCGCTAACCTGAGAGACCCACAACAAATCCACACTGCGCACCTCTTAGGCAGATACCGAGGCCACCATCGCGATCTATGCGAAAAAACACACAGGATATGTGGTTTTCTCTCCAGAAATGGAGCACCAGTGAAAAAGGCACCATTCAGCATAGCTAGCTCATGCGAGGCCCACCCAACGATCCCAAACCCCATCGAGGGGATCATTCCATAGTGATCCCCTCAAAAAAACAAGCGGAATCGACTACTCTTTTGTCCGAAATGGACACCCGGTGAAAAATGCACTATTCACTGGAGCCATCCTTGGTTGGGCGTACACCTCGATCCCAAAACTCAACGAATGGATAAAACCATTGTGATCCTCTCGGAAAGGCACACAAGATTTCTTATTTATCCGTCAAAATTGGACTCCTGGTGCGAATGTTGTGTTTCTATGAAAATGCCAAAAACCCGGCCTCGTGGGGCCCGCACCCCGTTCTCAGTCCCAACACTAGGAAACCATCTCAAAAAGTCCACCGTACCATCAGGGTCTCAATGCCACTGACGACACATCATTTGAACGGTCCGGGTAGAAGTTACAACGTTCCGAAGTCATAAAATAATAAAATATTATTATTTTTCACGACGTTTCTAACTCCTGGGGCACAATCTCGAACCATTAAACACTAGAACCCACACCAGAGGGTTCGGATCGTCCCCAGGGTCATGTCACCGAAGATGGAAGTTGAATCTGAGCACCAGATTGCAAGAAATGGGGATCTAAAGACCCCCGTATGAGAAAAAGTGGCCAGACCGGACCGCCGCGCGCCGTCGCGGGCCTCCACTGTCGGCTCCGCTGCAGGCCTCCACTGCCAGCTCCACTACCAGCCTCCGCCGGCACCGCCGCACCGGTGCCCCGCTGGCGGGCCTTCCGAGCTCCGCCAGAGGCACCTCGGTTTTCCAAACGCAGATCCCGAAGCATCTGTGCGCCCCCTAGGACCCAATCTACACTGATATAGCTTTGATTTGCAGAAAAACGCCGTAAAAATGGATCGGGGGTTAAAACTAAAATCCACCTACCTCGTGGGCAAAACTCCAATGTTCTGGCTTAGAATTATACTCTAGAGCTTCCGCTGCACGCTCCTAGAACGCCCGTCGTCGAATTCTGAGCTCGTCGGCGCTTCGTTTGCTCGATTCGGTGGATCGGTGGCGAAGAAAGCTGAGAGTAATGAGAAGGGGGGGGGGGGTGCTAATATTTATATCTACCTCCCACCGGCGCCTAACCCGGATCGGACCCGACGCCCAATGTGTACAAATTTAAGGTCACCCCTAGGGTAAATGTGTCGTTCTGAATGCAACATCAGACTCATATTTTCAATCCGAGTCTCCGTTCAGAAGATATTTGAGCCGACGCTCTTACACTATCTTTTCCATTTATTTACGAAAACTCCGCTGGTTACATTTCTCACCGCAGGCCCGTGCCCGGAATGTTTAAAACTCACCTAGGGTAAAAGGCATGTTCCAGACGCAACTGTGCCCTCAGATTCCTATGCTGAGCTACGGTTTAGGAGATATCACACCCCCGACATGTGCATAGTATAAAAATACGTAATGTTTTTATAAAAATTAATTCTGGGCACACCGGGCTTTGGAATCGCATGCCATATTCACTCCTAGCTCTAGAATTATTCGTAAAAATAATCCAATGTCTAACAGGGCCAAAACCAGAGTTGCTACATAAATATTTTGTTAACTAGACATCGTGTATTGTTTGTACACAATGTGTTGTCTCTAACCGTGTCACTAGATGTTTGGGTAGGGACATGGTGTTGGAAAATATTTAGTGGGACACATTGTGTACTGGATGCACATGTCGTGTTGTGTAGAATATGTGTCCACCCGTGTGATTAATGAAATAGAAAAATAAAATGTAGGTCATAAACATCGTTTCTAGATTGAACAAGACATGTATTATAACCCTTGTATATGGCCGTGTAACAAACAACATAGGGAAAATTAACTCTCCTAGTACTCGTCGTGTCTTGTATAAACATGCCTTGTAGGGTCAGTTCTGTAAATGTATGTGTGACTAACAACATGGACAGTTGAAACCTAAGTGGCACACAGCGTGTCTTGAACACACAAGTTGTGTAGTCCAGTCCTAGGAGAATTGTCAGGGTTAGTCGTATAGATGAACTCAGTCAGGGGAATCGAATCATGTACACAAAGTTTCTTGGGAGAACACGCTGTGTGTATGTGGTGTTACATGACCAATTTTGGAAGAAGTTTACACCCATGTGAAGGATTAAAGGAACTTTTTGTATAGGCATTATACATCTCGCATATCCATGTTTAGAAAAAGTGGAATTATTTCTTTCTCTTATAATCATCTTACACTTCTATCTTTCAATCCTTGATAATCATGATCTAATGTGTGCACTTGACCTTGCATTGTAATGAATTTGAGACGTCCTCTGTTGGTACACTAGATTTACGGTGCTGATTAGACACCAGACATGGATGATCAGGGACAACCAGTCAATCCTCTAGTTGGGCCAGTCTTGGAACCACCTGTTATCTCGGAATTAGGTGTTGATGCACAGTTCTGAGAGGGCTTTGTATGGTTTATGCAGACCTTCCAAGGAGTAATGCATCCTACCCCATCAATAGCAGAATTGATGTGGATTTTCTGGCATTATAATCCTCCCACCTTCATAGGTCAATGAGGACCTCAAGCTGGAGAGTCATGGCTAGAAGCCATGATTTCTATCTTCGAGCATCTGGTGATGCCTCCAAAGAGGAGTGTTAATCATGCTACATACAAGCTACGAGACTACTCTAAGAGATTGTGGGATGTGATCTCATAGGTGGGATTCTGTCATGTTATGGATTATGATGAATTTTAGTTTACCTTCTGTGATTACATCTACTCCAAGACAATGAGGGCCGATCGAGACCAAGAGTTCATGAGTTTATTGCAGGGTACTCTTTCAATCATGGAGTATTGTTCTTTCTTCTAAAAGCTACAATGCTTCAGACCCATTCTAGGGGGTGATGAGTTATTCCTATCATGGAAGTTTGAGGATGGTATTAGACGAGACATTTATGCTTGGGTGAACATATTCAAATTTACTTCCATCACTTCTATAGTGAACCAGGTGCTGATCATGAAGCGCAACCTGGGGGATTGTACATATGTGGGCCTGGTTTGTTCAGCATCCATAGTTGGTACTTATCTTTCTAATAGTAGAAAGCTCATCATGATGTCTACACTTGGAAATCTGAGTAGGTGGGATGAACCATCTGGGAGCCAGGTGGAATGATACTAATGCGGGGTGGATGGGAATATGAGGCCAAATTCCACAAGAGACCTAGTGGAGTGTCGGTCTTGTAGAATGATTGGTCATATTCAGTGCTTCTATCAGTTTTTATCTCTTGCTGCTTGTGACATGGGTTCCTCTATGACTTCACATTATGGAGAATTTCCACGGGTATATCACTACTCTATGAAATGGAGTTCTTCCGGCCATTCGAATTGAGGTGGTGGTTGTGGTCGTTGTAGCCAGTCGGTTGGCTTTCAATGACAACAGGGTGGATCATCTCAGGGTGGTCAGGTAGGGTCGCATGGCCACAATGTAGGTTTGAATTTTTCATTGCAGAAAACACCACTAGAGTAGGACCCCGAACCCTATACAGTTCGAGGTATGATCCTAGTTTCCTATATTTTGTATTCTTCTATTTTCGATAATTGGGCTTCCCATAACATCATATCTATTGTTGTAGTGGAGATCCTTGAGATATGTATCTTTTATTCAACTGATTTATTGAATCTAGAAACTCTGTTTGGTACAAGAACGACTATTGTACATTGGTGAAAGGTGTGCCCACTTAATGTTGGTGGGTGTCACTACATATGAGACATCTATGTCCTATAGATAACAGGTAATGATTTCATTATTAGAATGTACTGGTTAGTTTCCTTCCAGGTGTTAATTGATTCCAATTGTCGTAGGGTGATTTTTAGATCACCAAAGGGAGGATCATTTCATCATAAGGCTGAGTGGGATGTCCATGCGAGTAGAGTAGGACCCGAGCATCATGTGAGGGGAGGAGTTACAGCCTAGATTTCTAGTCTATATATAGATGACCAAGGGACTTAATAGATTGACTTTCCTCCGGTGGTGGATCATTTTAAGGATGTCTTTCTAGAGGACTTTTCATGTTTTCCTCCAGATCTAGAGGTGGAATTTTCTCTAGACCTTATGCCCGAAGCAGCAATAGTGTTCATTAATCCTTATAGGATTTCTACACCAAACTTACAGGAGCTCAAGAAGTAGTTGGAGGATTTTCAAGAAAAGAGTTTCATTAGACCTAGTACTTCTCCTTGGGGTTCACAAACCATGTTTCAGAAAAAGGAGGATGGTAACCTTATAATTTTTGTGCATTATTAGATATTGAACAATTTGACAGTCAAGAAGTGATATCCCTTGATAAGTATTGATTTTATCTTTGATTAAATTCGAGGATCCTTCATGTTCTTCATGATTGAATTGAGGATCAGTTACCATCAGTTGCATGTTAGAACATCATATGTACCTCTTACTACCTTTCAGAGCAGGTATGGTCGGTACAATTAAGTCGTTATGCTATTCAGTGTCATGAACAAGACTGTAGTTTTAATGGTGCTAATGAACTGATTGTTCTATCCATACTTGGATTCGATCATGGTAGTCTTCATGGACGATAGTTTGGTGTACTATTACACTCGACACGACCATGCCACACATCTTGATATCATTTTGAGTTCACTGAGAGAGAATCTGTTATATGGTAAGATCTAAATATTTCACTTTTGGATGGAACAAATTCACTTATTAGGTCATGTTTTCTTAGAGACAGGAGTACCAGTGGACCCAGAGAAAGTTAGATCAGTAGTTTCCTAGGAGAAGACGAAGATCATCATTGAGGTATGGATTTTTCTAGGGCTACCTAGTTAATACAGATGTTTCATAGAAGACATTTCACACTTAATAGCACCAATAATGGGCCTAACTAAGAAGGGTATGAAGTAATTGTGGTCAGAATCTTGTGAGTCATCATTTCAAGTGTTTAAAGGGATGTTGACTTCTGCACCGAAACATGTATTGCAAGAGCTGAGAAAAATCTATATTGTTTACTGTGAGTCATCATGTATCAGGCATGGAGCTATGCTTATGCAGGGGGATGTAGTATTTGAGTACGGGCCATGGTAGTTGAGTCAACATGAGAGGAACTAGCTGATACACGATCTTGATTTGGCTACTGTTGTACATGATTTAAACTATTGGAGGAATTATCTTCTGGGAGATAATTTTTTAGAGTTCACCAACCACATAAGTCTCTTGTATATCTTCACTCAGTGCGATTTGAATTTGAGATAGTGAATATTGGTTGAGTACCTTCAGTCCTTTGACCTTGAGCTTGCATACATGCATGAGAAAGGCAATGATGTGGCTGATGCACTGAGTTGGAGTACTCAGATACAGGTAGTTCAGGAGGCTAGCAGTGAGTGGAAACTTATGGCTATATCCTCTAAGATGCATTTGAAGGTGCCTCATAGACAAGGGAAATGTATCTATCAACTGTGGATGTTACCTCTACTCTGCTTGATCAAGTGAGAATGAGGCATCCATCAGATTATTAAGTCATAGGACTACGAGAAAGTGTGTTAGGATGGGACCCTATTACTGGATGGACCATTGGTGAGGATGAGATCTTGTGTTTTTAGGGGCACATGTGGGTGTCAGCAGACATACACGGGGAGCTGCTATGGGACATTCATTCCTCAATTTGGGTAGTTCATCCTAGTGTCGGTAAAATGTATCGTGATCTACACCATCATTAGTGGTGGCCCAACATGAAGAGTGATGTTTCCGGTATTATCATGAGGTGTTCCACCTGTCAGTAAGAGATGGTAGAGCATCAGCGACCAACAAGGATTTTCTAGTAGTTACCCATTCCTGAGTGGAAGTGGAATGTGGTCGTGATGGATTTCATGACATGTTTTCTTAGGTCACCTCAAAGGAATGATGCAGTATGGGTTGTCAGTGATAGACTCATGAAGGATGCTAACTTCTTTCCGATCAAGGATACTTTTATCATTGATGAGATGGGAATTCATTACATCTTATAGATTGTGCATTTACATTGGGTTCCACACTCCATTGTTTAATACATAGATGTTTGTTGTACTTATGGGGTCTAGCTGGGACTACAGAGGGCTTTCAGTATCTAGATACTTCATAGTACATCATTCCATTCCCAAACAGATGGCTAGTATGAGTGTACAATTCAGGTGCTTGAGGACATGCGTCAAGAATGCATTCTGGATATTGGATGTTCTTGGGAGAAGCACACGTCTCTTGTGGAGTTTTCCTACAATAATAGTTTTTATGAAACTATTCATATGGAACCTTGTGATACTTTTTACGGTAGGCCATGCCGATCACCCTTATTTTGGATGTATGTAGGAGAGGAAGCTTTGTTGGGACATCGTCTTGTCCATGAGACCATAGAGTTGGTAGTGTTGATTGGGAAAAAGATGGCTATTGCACAGTCATGATAGAAGCATTGTGTAGATCGACAGACAAGACCTCAGGAGTTCAAGGCCAGAGATCAGGTTTTTATACATGACACTACAAGGATGGGACACAAGAGGATTAGGAGACATGGCATGATCTTTCAAAGATATATTGGGCTGTTTGAGGATTCTGAAATGGCCGGGCTAGTTGCCAATTGGCTGCAGTTACCTCATAGGTACATGGGATATGCATGATTTCTTCCACGTTTCTCACCTACGGTGTTACGTCTGAGACTCATCTCATATCTTTCAACTCGAGAAGGTTGAGTTAGAGATAGACACATCCTTCGAGGAGCATCATATCTAGATTATTGATCAAAGTGAAAAGGTTCTATGTGGCTGGTCTGTTCCTGTGGTACAAGTGCTATGGCTCCACGGGCGAGTACAAGATGAGACCTAGGAGAGGGAGGCCATTGTACGATTGATGTGGCCAGAGCTGTTCAAGGATTTTTCATCCATGTCACATTTCTTGGGAAATTCTGGGATGAACCTCTCTAGGGGAATGTTTCTAAGAAAAAAGAACTTCTTTTCATGTGTTTTTTTCTGGTTTTTTTTGAGAAAATGGGGTGTTTCTGAAAATTTCATGAGTACATGTTGTGTACTTATATGTACATGCCGTGTACCCAGTTTCCAAGGGTGACCATGTAATGGTCGTGTATCTGCCGAGTACCTGGCCATGTGTGGTGATCCAGAGACCGCCTAATGCTGAGGCTGGAAAAGGAATATACACATCGTGTAATATTAAATAACTTTTAATGAAATATATTATTATTTCATTAAACAGACCAAGGTCACGTCAAACAGATAGAACACACATCTTCTCAACCTATTTGGTCTCGCATAATCCTTACAGTGGCAGATCTTCATTGAACCCTGGACATGTCATCCATTCTCTCAATCGATTGATGTTGATTGCATTGGAATCACATTAGTGAGTTCTCCATTCTTATTGGACATGATCTCATGATTTCTCCTCTTTATTTGGTTATCCTCCGTTGAACATTTTTAACATTTTGTAGATCGACGACGTTCTATGGAGATTCAAGGCATGTGGGTCACGTATATCGATCTCACGATGCTGAGGTAGGTGGTTATTTCCTTTTCATAGTATGTATTGAATTATATATGTAATAGTGCCCAATAACATTGTTCGGGGGTATTGAGTGTTTATGGTTATTATCCCTTTCATTGAGTTATATGCATTGTTTGATTGGATAGATGTCAAATGATTGATAATAGGGTTATCCTGCCATGATACAGATGTTTTGTTCATGTTTTGTTGTTATTGACCAATGGGTCTAGCTTTGTATGCTTGTAATCTACTTTGTTTTCTATTCCCAACGTTGTTAGGATGGAGTGATTATTTAATCTAATATGTTGTACTGTTCCTAGTATCGAAATTTACCAAGTAGTACTTTGATGTTTACATTGGGTGTTGATTATCTTTTTTTCACGATTGATTTTCACAGGGTCGTGGGAACCTGATGTTGTGAGACCATAGGGGAAATTGGCGTTGAGGCCCTTCCCAGAGTGTTTGTTATAGTTATCACACTATTAGACCATAGGGGGGATTAACATTGAGTGATCCATCAAATTGTATATAGTTACGTTATGTGACCACATGAGGAATTGACATTTAGTGATTCCTCAGAGTGTCTGTAGATTACCATTATAATACAATCAGGGGAATTCATGGTAAGTTATTTGTTAGAGTTTCTTTGTTTACACATGACTATAGAGGGAATTGAAGGTGGACTCTTCCTCCAATATTCTTTGTTATAGCCTTGTAAATTGAAACCGAGGGGATAGGTTCTGAAAAATTCCCCAGAGGGTTTCTTGTATTGTGTTTGGTTGATTAAATTGTCGAATGTAAATGTTACAATTGAAAAATTAGGTTTGTTTACTATGTGTAATTCTCTATTTACTGCTTCATTTCATTTATTTCTTTTCATATATATTCAATGATTGTTAGGCACATATCTTTGGGTGGTTGCCTACTGTGATTAGTCTCACACCCTTTTTGGGTCATGCTTTTGGTCCCAAACAGATTATATTGTTGCAAGTTTAGATAAGGGAAACTGCCCTTCAACTTCATGAACATGACTACTTTGGAGTTGGAGAGCATGGAACCATGCTGAGGCTTGCGATGTTGAGGAGCTATTTAATTTATTTTCTGTTGTACTTTGGTTTAGTACTATATTCCAGCACTGTAATTTTTTTGGGTACATTACTAGACATATGTATCATGCTTCATTTAAACCTGTGTGATGTAGTTGTTATTCACTTCTATTATTTACTTATTGAAATATTTTATTGCTATCTGTTTTACTTTAGATGTGTTACTCGGCCATTAAGGGCATATTTTCACCACTATAACACCAAAGGCCCTCAATATTGGTCGGCAACCTCTAGTGTTCATGAAAATGTGCTTAAGGCCATGTGACCAACCGGGTACAGGGCACCTCTATGCGACTCCCAAAACTGGGAGGTTACAATTTTTTACATGCGTTTAAATCATTTCTAATCACAATTATTCAAATGGAAAATATTCTAATAACTCTATTTCTATGGATGATTTTTTTGTCCATAGAATGGTATAATTTTTTATATTTGAAGAAATATTTATATTTATAACATATTTTAGGATTCCAATTAGATGAATTTAATTTTTTCGAATATAGTTTTAAAAATTTACCTTTAAGAGAACAATGTAAAGGATAGGTTGTGTGTTATTGATATTATTAGTGGGGGTGAGTGGATATTATAATTTTTTAGTCGTAGTATGTGGCTTGATTTATTCACTCTTACACATTATATACCCTCATTTATTCCTATACATGTATCCAATATAGAGATAATGTTACCATCCATTAATATTCAAAAAATATTTCAAAAAACATTATTTTTTTTTTATTTTAAGACATCAAGAAAATTTAACGAGTACTATATAAATGAAATTTAATTCGATGGAAACCACATTGTCATCTTGAAAATGAGTGTCAAACTATCCATGTATCTTATGGTAACCGACCATAAGCATCCAAATCACCCCCAATAATTGTTTTAAAAGCTATAGAAGAAAAGTTTTCATTATACTATTAAAACCCATAACATCTTAAGTGAAACTTATATTATCAAAATATAAAATAAATTAATTATACTATTATATTAAAAAATTAATAATATTACTTGAGTAATTTTTTTGTTGAATAAATTGGAAGGATAAAGCACCTATAAATATATAAAGAAGTTAATGGACTTCACATTCCCTTAAACTAAATTTTTTTCTTGTAATCTTTTGGGATATAATTTTAATTTGAAAAATCAATCAACAATGATATATAATTTATTCAATTATTAATTAAGGTTGATAAAATTATTTTTGTATATTTATTATTAGAGTAGTAAATTACTTATCTAGAAAAATATTTCAACAAGAATTGACATATAAGGTGGATTAACTGTATTATCAACTTTATTATCTTTTTTATTTTGTACATTATGATAATAAGTATTTTTATTGGGGAAAACAGTGTGGATGATTGTATTGATTTACTTGGATATAATATTGATTTTTTAATATATTTTCCATAAATTCTATAAAAATTTAAAATCATTCATAGAAAATATTTTATTGATCATAACCACTGTCAACAGTCTTGTATGAATGTCATATCTCATAATCATTGTCAATTTTTATCATCGACCTCTGTTTCCTACTTGATGATGTGAAATTTATGCATCATATAGGTACTTCTATTTTTACTAGTTACAGAAAAATCGCCAATGATCATAAATTTTATATTTTTCTAGATACATGAATTTAAATCCAATAATAATTGTAAAAACTATTCCATCGGTAATTGAGTCATGAATATATTGACCGGTGGAAGAAAAATCAAACATCCTATATAAAAATTAATTGAAATTTGAACATTTTGAGTGATTGATAAGTATCCAAATGGCATATTCATGTGTTTCAGTTATTTATGTAGAAAAAAGTATAAAAAATAATTTTTTTGTCAAATGAATATTTTATTTCACTTATATAGATCACATACATGAAAATATACAAGAAACCGTATAATAATAATAGTAATTATAATGTTCGTCTCCTATTTAACACCCAAAAAACATATCATATCTTTATCCCGATATTCAATTTTTAATTTTGTTTATGTTACTTATTAGTGAAAGTGTATTTATCTTATTAGAAATCTTTTAATGATATTTAATTCCTTGATTTAGAATTTTTACCCTTGATCTTGAAATTTATATTTACTAATTTGACTTTTAAAAAATCATTATAACAATAATTATTATTAAAACCAATGAAATTTTTATTCTTATTAAATAATATTTTTTAATATGAATTTCAATTACCATCCATGATAAGAATACTCTATGGTTATTTTAGATTCGTTTGATTTTACCCCAATCAATATTTTTAATTAGGACAACCTATTTCATATCGACCACTACCTTTGGAAACCAAATTATTCCCAAAAATAATAATAAGACGTTCATATCATACACTATGTTGAAATTACTCTTTCTACCCTCCACCATTATTTATTTGGATTTTTGAAAATAATTTTTTTTAATCAATGAGATTTAAGATGTAAAAAATTATTATATTCAGTTGTGATGTTAGGGCTCTTTTGGAAAACATGGACACACTCATAGATTAATCACATCATAAACACTCTCTATACAACAAACATTTTAATTTGAAAACCAATTTGGAAATATAAAATGAGATTTAAATGAAAAAATGTTAAACTAATCATTACAATAGATATTAATCCAATATCTTTATATTTGAGTAGTTTCACACTTCTAAGGAGGTAAAATATAATAATTTATAATTAGAGTTGATACAAAGCCCTTTGAAATATTCGTACATTCTCATTTTTAAATTTATAATGTAATTTACACTCTCTCAAAAAATGTTAAAGATTCTCTTCAAATGGTGGAAGAAGTGATAATTTCAGAACTGTGGATTAGGAGACTAAACCATACACATAAAATTTAATTTTGGGATCATTTTTTATTTAGATTTTCAATATTGTTATCCAAACACCCCTCATAAAAAACAATAATAATTCTAACAAATAACATCTTTTTAAACAGAATGATTTTTGTTTCCATGAATATAATATGAATTATATCTGTATAATTTTCCATAATTATGTGTATTTAGTAATCAATGAATCTAATCAACTAGTTACAGTTGATTCCTTTTGTAATATATCTCTATTTTCTATTGTTGTTTTACTAATAAATATATTTAGTTTGAGAAGGACACGTCAATGATATTTTATGATGATATAATAAAAATTTATTATATTTCTCAACATTAGTATCATAAATTTATTTATAAAATTAGTATATTATTCAATTTAATTTAATAAAACTAATGAGGGATTTGGAAAATAATTTTTTTGAACATGTCATTATCACTGAATAAAATAATTTACCTCAGAATATCATATTATTGTAAATTAAGTTTTCTAGAAATAATTTTATAGATTTTATAATTATAAAAAAATTTCTAAAAAATATAATTAGATATATATATATAAATCATTCTAAAAATAAATTCCGAAAATTTTAATTGAATATGATTTCAATTAGAGAAGTGACATTAGGGGTAGAAATTTTTTTGTTTAATATGAAAAAATAAATTTAAAGATACGGTTAAATTATTGAAATTGATTCCTAATTCATTCTCATATGACTAATTTACACATCAAAAAAAATCTTCATCCTAAATAATATTTTTAAAACTTTAAAATTCACTTAAAATTATAAATGTTATAGAAAATAATAAAAATATTATTTTGTACCTCCATAATTAGTCCCAATGATGAGGAAGTTATCAATTCAAAAATATAATGCATTGTAAAAGTATTATTTTATAAAACATGGATAACAATGAAAATTTTAAAAAGAAAAATTACATTTTATATTTAGAAAATATTGAAAACATATTATAATTACATCATTAATAACCAATACAGGATTCATGGATAACATTTTTATTTTTACTAAGTGGGATGTGTTTACATAATAATTATACATACACCAAAGAAAATAATTAATAATTCTTGAAATTCATGTTAAATTGGATAGGTTTAATAAATAATAATATTTAAATCATCCCATAAAATAACAAATGAAAAAAATATTTCCCCTTAAAATAAAATACAATAATTTTTTTAATATCACATAATAAAAATTTATAAATTGATTATTGTTTAGGATATATTTTTTCAATCTTAAATAAATTAAACCCTGAATTTCAAAAAAATTCCCATTGATCACATTTATTTTATTTCAATGGTAAACAATGTATTGATATTTGGATAATGAGGATCGTAGAAGTAATGGGATTCCACGAGCACCATTACGTTACCATGGGACTAGCTTCTTGGTCAATGAGAGGGGTTTTGGGTGTACAAACACCCCAATGGGGTCTCGGGTATGTGCCCCTACAGAAAATAATTTTTCATTTTAGATATAATCCCAAAATGGTAGTTTTAAATACTTCCCTCTATTTTTTAGAATAGTGAAGATTTAATCTATTTAGAGAGTATATAACATTAGTACAAGGAATAGCCTTTCATAGTTAAATACAAAAGGAAACTCCAAAGTGGATTTCACTAAACTAAAGGGGGGACATTTATGGATGGTATAATTACTAAATTATTTATAAGAGATTATTTAAAAATGAATCTAATTTATATATGAAAAAACATTTTATAATTGTGTTTAATCTGAAAATTGAAAAAGATTGAATTGAAAATAAATATTAGGGGTAAGAAAATTGATAAAATTTTGCCTATAAAAATGTATAAATCTTTGTATAAATTATCCATAGTATATAATATATTTTAATAATATATTCACAAAAATTTAAAATATATTTTCCTTATAATGGTATTAAAATTAATATCATTCAATATAAATCATAATTCACCTAGCATTCCACCTACATCTACTAAAATGATAGTGAATAAATTATTTGTTTTATTTTAATATTAATTTTAGGAATATGTTATAAATAATTTTAATGGTATTAGATTATGTAAAATAATATTTATGGAAATTGGAATTAAAAATTAATTAAAATTTATAATGAATCATAAGTAGTATTTATATTAAAGAATAAAAAATTATTGATTAGGGAATAATTTAATTTAATTTTCACCCTCAATGTAAATCAGATAAATATATAGAATAATATAATATTATTCAATATCCGTTGAATGATTTTATATGATAGTTAATTGTTTATTTTGTCTATGGAATTTTATTTCATAAATATTTAATGTGATTTTTATTGAGATTTTTTATAATCGTTACCATAATTTTCACTCAAATAATAGGTCTAATTTTAATTCATGAATTTTGGAATATGATGTATGATTTTCAATCAGTAATGGGATAAAAATTCAAGGAATGGATGTGTGGATACATGAATTGTGGGATTAATTAACTAGTGGAGATAGGTGTGAATGTTAAATGTCCAATAGATAATTTTTTATAATTTATTATTGAGTTGACATAAAATATTGGAAGGGTACTGTAGAGACCCAAATCTTGATGTACATGTAAATTACATTACTTTTTCGGAATAATTAATACATGACAAAAACAGATGCCCAAAGACCGTGTTAATTTAGTGTCTTTGGAAACTAATAACATAAAATTATAATCATGGTGAAAGATCTTCAACATCTACAATAAAGATCATCTCCTTTTTTCTTACCTAAAAACATTCATTATATCATGGGGAAATTAAAACATAAAAAGGGTGAGCTCAAATGCTCAGTAAGGGTAAACATGGAGAACATAAAAACAATCCATAAACATTTGAACATAAAAACATGATCATAAAACATCAAAATCTTGAGCAATGACATAAATCTTGGAAGTACATAAGGAATATATCATAAAGGATCATTAATCATGAAAAAATAGCACGTGAATAAAATATTTAATTATTGAAAACCATTAAGAACATGTTATGATTTCCATAGTAGTAGTGGCATTGTTTCCAATACCATCATAGTGTAAAAAGTGGATTATTGAACTTGGTTTACTTGTCGTTCCAGCCCTATATTACTGAACTGGATTAACTTTCCATTTCAGCCATGTCTATCTCATGAGATATAAATCATTACCCAATGAACTAGAGGGAGATATAGGTCCCACCCATCTCAAAATGAAATCATTATTACTTGTTCCACAAAATAAACATAAATCATTCATCATAACCCAAAGAATAAAATGGGTTTCATAAACATCATCCCATCATAACATAATCCATATAAAATAAATGGATATAATTTCATCATAATAAGAATAAAACAATGTAAATAATAGAGAAATTATAATTGAAACATAATCAAAATAAATAATTTCATCTAAGATGGAAAATAGTTTTGTCAAAACACTTGAAATGAATTCTTGAGCAAAATATCCTTTTTCTGCAAATTCATTTTCTTTTTATAAAAAACCATAAAATTTTAAAATAAAATGATTTTTTTGAGAATAATAATGAAATATTGTAGAGGAAGATTCATTAAAATTAGGCATTATAAAACCATAAAAATCCGTTCGTGTTGTATAAGTTAAAAAAACATTATCCTCGTACTTTTTGAAGAAAAGTCAAAAGGTTACTCGTATGGTAAACAAAATTTACATTCCATCCATAACACAGTGTGAAAGACAAAGAGGGGTAAACATGACATTAAAAAATAATGGAATAATATTAAACACTTTATGAAAAAAAATTATTGACATGGATGAAAAATATATCCCCAGTAAATACTTAGGTATAAACAATCTCAAGATAAAAATGATATTGCAAAATCATCCCTTACCTTATGTCAAATTTCTTCTGTATGTGTCTGAGACTCCTATATAGTGGGTTTAAACATATTATTAACTTGTAACAGAACCATAATAATATTTATGATATCATATATGATTCACATACGACTTTATATTACCCCTTCATTTCTCAATTCCATGTTAAGAAGCATTTTTTTTAAAATAGTTTCATTTATCGTCATTGTTTTGACATGTAATTATTATAATGATTACATATATATTGATTAATTACACAAATAATGTATGAAAAATTTATATATAATTTGTATTCAGAATATACAGATATATAATAAATTGATAAATGGAAAGAAATACACTGTTCATGGAGATGGTAGGCCATACGTACACATGAACGCTATTTTACTTTCTTTGTTAAATTGAAAATAAGTAAGTAAATAAAATAAAAATAAATCTAGTATCATTAATATTTCATATATTTCAAGATTATTTTTTACATATACATTATAATCATTCTTTAATGGTTAACTTGGAGAATGAATCTCATCGCGTCGTGGAGACAGTAATCCGTACGTACGCACGAGCGATGATATCATTCCCATAATTATTGAATGGAATTAGAGTGGATGATATAATATCTCAGAATTAGTATCATGTTATTATAACCATATATGGTTATTCTTTACACAAGTATACCCATCCATGTATGGTGGTAGTGGAGAAACAGATTACACCAGAGCGTGGAGATGGCATTTCGTATGTACACACGTGAGGTGATTTCGTTTCTCCTAGGATGGATAGAAGGTGAAATAGGGTTGGTTATTATTTATAATAACATATTAGTATATGAGTGATAATTATTTTGTTATATTATAATGAAACAACAAAATAAGAGGAAGTAGAATGAGAAATGAACTTGAATTAATCGTTAAAGGATATTAGCTCTTCTTCGACGTGCCTCATCTAAACCTCCCCTTAGGGCACTAACGTTTGTCTTTGAAGAAGACCAAGACATATAGTATGTTGCTAGGGAAGTGGAGAAGAGAAATGGTTAGGGTTTGGCTGAGATTGAAAGCTCAATGTGGTGTGAGTAGGAGAGGCATGAGGTGCCCTTTTATAAGAGAAGAGATGGGCACTTTTGGAAACCTCAAAATTATTAATTAATAATAAAATAAAACCCCACATAAAAACATTCAAAGTGACTCAAATTACTATATGAGGTATGATAGGGTTGTAATCTCATCAACCAATCAAATTTATACATGTTGGTAAACTATTTTAAACCTTATCAATTTGATTGATCCTTATTTAATTTATTTAATCTTATTTGTGGTAATAATATTCTAAATTTCAAATTGTTATAAATAAATGATTATATGTGTTCAAATTCCAATAAGTGGATAAATTATAACCTTTTCGACCATATATTTTTCAATTTTTAATTTTTTAAATATTTTTGTGATATTTAAATAATTTAATATTATGTTAGGTTTACAAAATACCAATAGTATAAATTTGGACACTATTCATTTATTTGAACTTAAATAAAATACAAACAGAGAATATATTTGAACCAAAATTTTTAATAGGATTATAACATGTCATATTAATCTAGAAAATTAATTGATAATATTAGTTATTTTATATAATATTTATTTTAATATTTTTAAAAACCATTTATTTGATAATTCTCTTAATAAAATAATTACTACAATATTTTTGTATAATTATTTTATATACTTATTTGTTGCATAATAATTAATAATAAAAAAATATGATGAATATAAATATAAAATATTTCATAATATTACTTTTATTCGAATTTATATTCTAAAACAACCAACCTTTAGAATGATATATTTATTAAATTATGAAGGTGACAACTTTGAAATCATTTAAAATAAAAAATTATAAATGTCATAATCGCATTTATAAAGCTCTAAATGGTGAATAATAAGACGTTTAGATTTTTATGGATCTTATGTACATGACCAATAAGTTTTGGTACGTTTTTTGGTACATTTATGGGTATTATTATTCTAATTAAAACTAAATTATTGTTTTTTCACTAAATAAATAATTTATGCATCATTAATGTATAAGCTATTAAGGTAATTATATATTTCTTAACAATTAAAAATATATTACCATGATAAATAAAAATATTCTAGATTTCAAATGATTATTTATAACCAAAACTATATTCTATATAACATTATATTAAAAATATTTTATTATTAATGTTTGAGTGGGAAATATTTCACTTTCATTAAAATAAAATAAATTAAAGGTCTTAATCACATACATGTGGTTTCTAATAGAGACCATTTTGACCCAAGTATATTTTAAGACAAAATATAATCATCCAATTATATTAAGAGATGTGTTAGGGTAATTTTATAATATTATGTTTACCCTTAATTACCTAATTTACCTTTAATTGTGGTAAATAAAATTTTCCGTAGTTACTATTCATAATGCCCAAAAATATAAATTATCCTATTAAAATAATTTGGATCGAATTGTTCCAATTATGGAATCTATTTTTCCAAATTTTAATCATAGAAGTTGCAGTAATTATTTTAAAATTAATCACATTGTCGAAAAACTCGGGTTTTTGTTTAAAACATTATAAAAGATTGATTTGATTTAACCTACGAATTCAATGTAAAATCAAGGCTAATGATATAAATTATATTAAATGGTAGAAATATATTCTATTTATACATTAACACAATTTACTATTATAATTTAACCATATAAATTATCTCGATGAAAAAAGTTGTTTGTAAGTAAAATTTAGCGTGTTTTTACTATTCATCAAAATAAGAACATTGTCAGAAAAATATCAAAACATTATCCAATTTAATTTTTTATATCCTGATTAAAAAGAAGAAGTTTGTTTTGTAAAATTGAACTTATAAACTTGTCAAAATTTATATTTAAAATGGGTTCTCCCTCAAAAGGTGGAAAAACTACATTTTTTAAAAAATAATTCTTTTATCCGAAATATTGATTTTGTACTCATACCCCATTTATAAAATGTGTAAGATGAATTATAATGTTATAAAATTCAAAATTTGTTTAATACTATTCATTACAGCTAGTTCGTAATAATATTATAATAATATATCGTTCTTTAGTGAAACTCGGTAGTGCGTACAACACACGATGTTGAGGAAGGTTGCTCTCGAGTACAACACAAGCCAAAAATAGTGTATGCATATACTACAAGATAATACGGAGTTGCGTATAGTGCAATATAATCTTCGTGTAGAGTACAACACAAGACATAAAAAATTAAAATTAATATTTCTCATAAACTCATGGGGTGTTACATTCTACCCCACTTAAAAAGAATTACACCCTCGAAATTCATCGCGGTTATAAATCATTTACTACATGAAAGTTTCATTCATAGAAACCCACATCGTAAAAAGGAATACTAAAACATTATTTAAAAAAGTAAAGTATGAAACGTAACGGTAACCCAAATTTACTCATCACTGTGTTTCCACATAGGAGAACATAGGTGGAAACATAGACATGGATGAGAAATCTAACCATCAAGATCTGATGGAGAGTGGTAGAGAACATGGATTTAAAAAAGGAAAAAATCACAAAGAAATTTTTTTTGATAATCTATGGTACTATTTCATTCTTCAGAAATGAGAGTACAAGGAAATTTTTTTTTGATTTTCATGTTCATTTCCCTAAAGTTGATGTATTTTTTGCATAAGGAGAAATACTTACATTATTTCAGTGTAATATCATTGTTCGTAATTCTATGACCAATTTCTACTTCATCTCTTAATTAATGAAATGAAGTTGAATTTTTCATTCTTGAAGTTTTAGTAGATCATTCAATAGAATGATAGGTCATTCCATATGTCTCTATCAAAAACTATTAGCACAAGTTATTAAATATAAAGAAGTCCATATATACTAAGATTGATCATATATGGTTCCTAAAATTGACTTATACTTCATCTATCATACCACTTAATCAAATAAAATTAATTTATACGAACTTGGGACTTCCAGTAGTCCAGTGGTAGGCGATAAAGGCATATCACACATCAGTTGTGGGTTCAATTCCCACAATCTTGTTCGACGCGATGGGTTGTCACCAATCCTACAGGTTTTCCTTTTTCTAAAACTATACTATTATAACATTCTAGAAAAAATTAGCTATAAACAATACTATCTGATGTCCAACATAATCCATTCCAACCTTTAGGCTTATCGAAAATACTTTCGTCCAATCTAATAGTATAAAGAAAATGATTACTATAAATTTCATCTTTTGAGCATGTGAATACCATAATTTATCACCCATATATCATAATATATATCATGATGATAACATTACAAACATGTGAATACATAAATAATGTATTCTCTCGAATCATGAGTTACCATATAACCTTAGTGAAAACATGAATGCTGTCATAAGTTAACTCTTTCCACATACCAAAATCGTAAAATTTCTATATACTCAAACCATGATGTCTCTTGGTCCTTATATCAGTCATGAGCTCATTAATACTATAAAACATATTATTTTCTTTGTATCCATTCATTATGCGTATACCATCTTCTTTTCAAAAATATTTGAATAACCTTTCATGGTTACTTGTACCATTCAACATATACATTCAAATACATTAGGAAAAACAATAGTGTAACAATCCTAAAATGTTTCCTTATTAAATAGTACCATTAAATTACTTATACAACATAACTCTTGGTAAACCTACAATCATTCTACTACCTTCTTAAAAGATTGACCGAGCATCATCATTTTATTCCTCAAAACATCTATCATCTCATATATCATTTGTAGTCTCTTCATCATCATCAACATAAATACTACCCATACGACCATGCTGATTCTCTTCTTGCAATATCCCTTAGGGAATTGGTTTGAATAATGCACGTACATTCCACATTTAAAACATTTAACTATTGTTGATGTCTTAGGAATACCATTATCCTTATCTATAGTGTTAACTGAACCATTTCCTTTTCAATTACTTGCTTTGTGTCCTTCTTTTACACACCCAAAGAATATTCCAATTCCATTGAAACATTCTCCTTGATGTTTTTCCCACATGATTTACATAAGTAAAATTGAACTTTCTTTCATCTATAATCATCATGAAACTCCATCTTTCTCTTATTAGCTGGGTCAGGAAACATACCAATGTTGAGATTATTGATCATATTATGAGATTGTTGATTAGGCATAATAACGATGATTCGCCTTCCAAATCCATTTTAATTTTCTTGATCATGAAGAATATCATTCCATTGTCCATCATATTCTATATTAACACGAAATGTCTTATTTCTAGCCATTTTCAAAACCCGAAAAGAATAGTGTGAGTTGAAAAAATCACACTAGGAAAACAACATAATCAGCAGGATTACATTCAATCTCTAACATCATAGGATTAATCCTAGGTTATTCATGATAGTTATAATATTTCTATGACCGTAACCTATTCTTATACTTAACCGTAGGTACATCCCTAGACATACCCTAGAAATATCTCTAAGGATCTCACTAAAGTATTCACATCCTATTTCCAAAGTTTAACTAAACCTTTTCTATGATAACAAATATGGAGACCCAAAGCTTGACGTACATGGACATTATATAACTTTTGCAGAATACATAGTACATTACAAAAACAGACACCCAAAGACCATGTTTGTTTATTGTCTTTGGAAAATCATAACATAATTTTCTAATCATGGTGAAAGATCTTCACCATCTCCCACAAAGATCTTCCACTTTTTTTCTTACCTAAAAATTTTCTTTATATCCTAGGGAAAAAATAAAAATGGTGAGCTCAAATTCTCATTAAGGGTAAACATGGAGAACATAAATGCAATCCATAAACATTTGAACATAAAAACATGAAAATAAAACATCAAAATCATGAGCAATAACATAAATCTTGGCAGTACATAAGGCATAGATCATAAAGGAGCATTAATCATGATAAAATAGTATGGTAATAAAACATGTAATTATGGAAAACCATTAAACACATGTTATAATTTCCATAGTATCTAAAGAATTGTTTCAAAGACCATCAGAGTGGAAAAAGACCATTACTGAACCATGTTTACTTGTCGTTCTAGCCCAATATTACGGAACCATATTCAATTTTCATTCCATCCATGTCTATCTCATGAGATATAAATCTTTACCCAATGAATTGGAGGGATATATAGTTCCCACCAATCTCATAATGAAATCATTCTTACTAGTGCCACAAAATAATCCTAAATCATTCATCATAACCGAAAGAAGAAAATTGTTTTCATAAACATCATCTCAAAATATCATAATCCATATAAATCAAATTGATAACATTTCATCATAAGAAGAATAAAACCATGTAAATAATAGAGAAATTATATTTGAAACATAATCATACTAAATACTGTCATGTTAAATGGGAAATAGTTTTGAAAAAATACTTGAAAGGAATTCTTGAGAAAAATATCGTTTCTTCTTCAAAAGTATTTTCATTTCACAAAATGCCATGAAATATTGAAAGAAAAGGGTTTTGTTAAAAATAATAATGAAATATTATAGAGGATTATTCATGAAAATTAGGTGTCATGAAACCTTAAAAACCTGTTAATGCCGTATAAGTTAAAAAACATTCTTCTCATACATTTTCTGGAAAATTCAAATCTTTCCTCGTATGGTAAACAAAAGAATGATTCCTTCCATAACACAATTTAATAGTCAAAGAGGGGTAAACACGACTTTAAACATACATGGAAGAATATTAAACACTTTATGAGAAACATTTTTATGGACATGGATGAAAAATATAACCCTAGTAAATACTTACATATAAGAAATCTCAGATAAAAATGAGATTGCAAAATCATCCCTTACCTTATGTCAAATTTCTTATGTATGTGTCCGAGAATCCTATATAGTGGGTTCAAAAATATTATTAACCTGTAACAGAACCATAATAATATTTATGATATCATATATGAATCACTTACTACTTTATATTACTGGTTCATTTGTCAATTATATGTTAAGCAACGTTTTGGGTAAATTCATTTCGGTTATCATCTGTGTGTTGAATTTTAATTATTCATATGATTACATAGATCATTATTACTTACTTATAGAATTTAATACATTATTTATATATAATATATATTCAGAATATACATATATATAATAAATTGATAAATGGAAAGAATTACATCATTCATGGAGAGGGTAGGCCACACGTACGCATGAACGTTGTTCTCATTTCCTTCATAAATTGAATCAAAGTAAGTAAATTACATATAAATAAATCCAGTATAATTAATTTGTCATTTATTTCATGATTATTTATTATATATACTTTATAAACGTTCTTTAATGGTTAACTTGGGGACTGAATCTAATCGCGTTGTGGAGATGGTAATCCGTACGTACGCACGAGCGATGATATTGTTCCCATAATTATTGAATAGAATTAGAGTGGATGATATAATATCTCAGAATTAGTATCATGTTATAATAACCATATATATTTATTATTTACACTAGTATACCCATCCAAGTAAGGTGGTGGTGGAAAAACAGATTACACCATGGCGTGGAGACAGTATTCCGTACGTACGCACACGCGGTGATTTCGTTTTTCATAGGATAGATAGAAGGCCAGATAGGGTTGGTTCATTTTTATAATTACATATAAATATATGAGTGATATAAGGCCCCGACCTTAGACATTACTTAATATTGAATTAAATTAATAATTCACATTGAGGATCTTTTTATGTTTAGAGTTTTAGAGAATTAGGACATAACTATTACATCTCAAAATATTACAATGTAGACACTTCTACTATGATACCATAAAATAAAAACTCATAGAAAGAAACATGTCTAGTTCCATTTTTTAGATAGCCTGGCTTTCCCTTGATCCAATCCTTGACCCAAATCCACATTAAGTCCTATGAAAAACATTTCAACAAAACTTGGGGTGAGCAAAAAAATCTCAGTAAGGGATACACAAACAATGAAAACTGTTAGTTTTTCAAACATCAAGTAAACCATGTATACTTTATCAAAGTAATACCTTCACCTTCATGACGTAGTAAAAATTCTTCACTGAATAAAATAACATTACTTACCCTTTTGTAACCAAAATATTACCATAAACCCCATATAAAGAAAACATAACATATAAAGGTAACTTGGGACATAAACATACATAAGTAGAATAACCATACGGTCGACTTCCACACATATCACTTAATGGAAAAGCCATACGGACAACTTCCATACATACTCAATGGAATAGCCATACGGACGACTTCCATACCCAATGCATTGGAGGTTATAATGTATCCACCCATCCTGGTATTCACGGCACCACCCATCATATGGTTTATCACGTAACCACCCGTCAAATGTCCAAGTACCATTATAAAATCATAAGACATAAAACAAATATAATGGAAAGAAAAAATTTCCACACTTTGATCACAATATATTACTTAAATATATTGACATAACAAATTCATTATAAAAACCATTTTCAATACCAAAATAATTGAAAATAAAAACATGGTATTTATTTTTTATTAAAAGGTAATGGCTTGTAGAAGAAGCTGAATCTCAAATAATGGTCACGGCGGCGGAGAAGTCATTGTCGCCGCATATGTACGACAAAAACATTCCCTTTTGTCGTTTAGTAAAATTCTTCGTATAAAAAAATTCCTTTTGAATAAACGTAAAATTCAAAGGGGATTATACACCGTATAAAATAAATTTGTGTATAAAACGAAAAATGCCTCAATGAAAGGTGATTGAGACGAAGTCCCTTACCTCGGGTCCGACTTGACATGATCATTCTTTAACGTCCTGAATAATAAACTTGAGTTATTTTCTATTTTCTTAAGAACCTTTTTCGAGTTCATTATTCCTTTTATATCACTTATTTCCATGTAATAAACATTATGTGATCATTTATGTTAAGAATGTTTGTTTTGTCGATATTTGGTGCTTATGTCGAAAGTGGACTTCTTACAATTACATGTTGTTCGTGTGGTCAAAGGTTCATTATATCCTGAATGACATGCCTGATTTGGATATCATATATATAATATATATCTAGTATATACATGTATTTATAATATCACATAATCATTTAGAGGTAAAAATGAAATGCACCGTTCATGGAGACGGTAAGCCATACGTACGCATGAACGCTACTTTCATTTCTATGTGGAATTAAAACTAAATGAGTGGTATGTATATTTTAATTACAGAATTATATTAATCATTTAGATGTAACATACATCATATATATCCATTATATATATGTACTTATAATAGTACATTATATTTGGGGATAAGAAATGAAATGCACCGTTCATGGAGACGGTAAGCCGTACGTACGCATGAACGCTACTTTCATTTCTATTTCACACATTAATGGAAAGAACCAATAATGATATAGAGGAATATTATAATTCCAGTATAACATCATATATAATAACTTTAAAACCATCCTTTTTACGTCCCACATATGGCATTAACGAATCACATCACTTTAAGGGGGTGGTAGTCCGCACTTCCTAAAATGAAATTATCGTGTTTACCCACAATCGAAACCATAAAGGTATGCCCAAAATAAAAAATAAATAAGCCTAAGGAAATCTAAAAACATATTATATATCATATATAAATATAGTGTCATCTTAATGGCCACCTTGAAGGTATTAAAAGAATGTTGAACAATCATCGTTTCGGGAGGCAGAAATTTTCCATCCAAAGAAACAATATGTTCTTTAACCATTAGATGTAGGTGTGTGTGAGTGTAGCTCGAAATATTCTTATAAAAACAACCTAGTATATTTAATATACTGGAGGTTTTACAAAATAAATGAATAAAAAGAGTTTAGTGGGTTGGAGAAGAAAAATAAAACACAACGACTCAAGTGAAGACATTACCTTAAAATCGGGTAACTTCCTTTGGTTTGAGCTCAAAGGCTTCCTTGGGAAGACTTCTGGCTAAATTGAGGCTGCAAGGATAAGAGAGAGATGTGGAGAGACAAAATGATCAGAGCCTGTCCCAACCAAAGGCTTGAGAGGTGTGGGTAAGGTGGTAGAGGTGGGGGCCTTTTATAAGAGGAGAGGAGGGGCACTCTTGGAAAGTTAGGAAATCTTACTTTATTTTCACAATGGTTTTCGGTTTTTAATGGTCCCACATTGATGTGTTTCAAGGATAAGGTGATAAGGGTTTAAATACACCCAACCAATAGGTTTTGGACATGTGTAGGTCTTAGATTTTACATTATATTTCCATTTTATTTAAATCGTTAAATAATGAGGTAATCGCTGCATCATCATGGTGTCATAAATAATTAAATTTTTTAATGTCTAAAAATTATGAAAAAAATACTATGATGTAAGAAATAGTTTTAGAATTCCAATTAATATTTATAGTCAATAATATGACTTTTATAACTCCATGTAAAAATTAGTTTAGTAAAACATCTCATGTTTGTGTCATTTTTACTTCAACTTTAAATAAAAGGCATAAATGTCATTATCATACCCATGTGGCTCCATGGGGTACCAAAAATCGACCCATGGGTTGTATTAGTAGTCCATAAGTCAACCAATAGGTTTAGGACAAGTGTCAAGATATTTTCATTTTATTATAATATCATTTTTACCTTATATTACACTAATTACCTTTAATCGCGGTTAATAAAACATAAAAGTTATTGTTCACCAAAATTCAATTTAATCCCATTGAACCACATTTTACATAATAATGAAAATCATTTAAATTGTATTTTTGAGATTCAAAAGGCAAAAGTGGTAAAGTCCCATTTAAACGAAAAATCAAATTTTGTAACCACCACTTTGCGGTTTCACTATTCATCAAAAATTGAAGTTTTTAAAAAAAAAACAAAACATCACCCTAAGCTATATTTGATATTACTAATTAAAAAATTATTTCCATTTTAAAAAATTCAAAACATATAAGTTTCATTAATTAATTTAATAGTTAATTCCTGCTGTCAAAACAAAAAGCGTGTTTTTATGAAATAATAAGTATCAAAAGATTGACACCAGTTTAAGTCCAATTTAAAAGTAAAATTAATTCCAATGAACACTATTGGATTAAATGGTAAAAATATATTCTAATTGCACTTAAAAACCAATTCAAAAGATTATCTAATCATCTTAATAAATTATATTAAAAGGAGGTTTTGAATTAAAATACAACATTTTACATTATTCATAAAAAAATGAACTTTATCTGAACAATACCCAAAAAATTACACAAAGTAAAATTTGATGTCCCAATTCTAGAGAAGAGTTTATTTGGTTCAATATAATGTATAAGAGTGACCAAAACTATATTTAATGACGGTTCACCATCAAATGTTGATAAGTGGACCTTTCGTGAAAATTAGAGTATATAAGCCTAAAATTGAATTCTTTTCGTATTTTAAGCCTTTATCCTTAATTAGATAAATGTAAAAACATTTAACAAACATATATAATCATATTTTTGTTATTTCTATCCATTCCCACCAATACAATGGCTACGTGTTGACAAAAATTTAAAATAATATTATTTTATTACTAGTGTGCAACGTACGATTTCAAAGAAACTCTTTGTTGAGTATCGGGTACGCTATCGATCATACCAACCCCTTTAAAGTAAAATTAATATTTAATTCGTAAATATTAATAAATATGAAAAAAATTTATTCATTATTTACCTGGGATGTTACATCCTTCCCCCATTTTTGGAATTGCGTCCTCGAAATTTTATTCACTTATCAAAATAAGTGGAGGTATTTATCCCTCATAGCATTTTCAGATTCCCACGTTGCCTCTTCAACCATATGGTTTTTCCAAAAAACCTTTACCAGATGAATTACCTTATTTCATAATACTTTCTCTCTTCGGTCAAGAATCTGGACTAGTTGTTCTTCATAAGATAGATTCACTTCCAACTGAACTACCTCTGGGCACAAAACATGAGATGGATCTGGCATATACTTTCTCAACATCAAAACATGAAAAACATTGTGTACCTGAGATAAACTTAGAGGTAAAGCCACTCGGTAAGCAACTGATCCAACTTCCTCCAGAATTCCATATGGTCCAATGAACCTTGGATTCAGCTTTCCTTTATTACCAAATCTCATCACACTTTTCCATGGAGAAACCTTGAGAAAAACATGATCACCTACCTCAAAAGATAGATCCTTCCTCCGGTTATCTGCATAACTTTTCTGTCTGCTCTGAGCTCTTTTTATGTGTTTCTGAATCAACTGAACTTTTTCTGCCATCTCTTCTACCAATTATGGTCCCATCAGCTTCCTTTCACCAACTTCATCCCAAAATGCTGGAGTTCAACACCGCTTCCCATATAATGCCTCAAATGGTGCCATCTGTATACTAGAATGAAAACTGTTATTATAAGAAAACTCAACCAACGAAAGATGTTGGTCCCAACTTCCCTGATAATCCAACGAATAAGCTCGTAGCATATCCTCCAAGGTCTGAATTTTTCATTCTGACTACACATCTGATTGAGAATGAAAAGCTGTACTAAAATTTAATTCAGTACCCAACGACTTCTGAAGGCCTTTCCAAAAGTTAGAAGTAAACCTGGGATCACGCTCAGACACAATGGGGAGAGGAACTCCATGTAACCTGACTATCTCTTTAAGATACAAACGAGAAATTTGATCTAGTGAAAAAGTATCTCGTATAGAAAGGAAATGAGAAGATTTAGTCAAGCGATCAACAATAACCCAGATTGCATTATTACCTCAAGATGTCCTCGGTAATCCCACAACAAAGTCCATGGATATGTTTTCCCATTTCCACTCTGGCACTGGTAAAGGCTGAAGCATCCCTTTCGGTAACTTCCACTCTTCTTTAACCTGCTGACAAGTCAAACACTTCACATTAAAATCAGCAGTATCACTTTTCATTCCATCGCACCAGTAATACTCCCGCAGATCTCTGTACATCTTATTACTGCCAGGATGAACTGAAAACGGAGAACTATGAGCTTCACATAACAACTCTCTCTTCAACTGTGAATCACAAGGCACACACAATCTCTTCACAAATCTCATAACACAATCACTATCAATGTTGAATTCAAGCAACTTACATTTCTGAACCAGCTCTACCTTTTTCTGTAACTCACTGTCTTGCTTCTGTGCTTGCTTGATTCTGTCTGATAGAGAAGATCTCACCGATACCTAAAAAAAACAGAAGGGCATCCTGCACCAACAACTTCTATGCCAAAGTTCATCAAATCAAAAACCAAAGGATCTCATTCCAAATGTAGCATGGTTAATGAAGCATTACTTTTTGACTCAAAGCATCAGCCACTTTATTGGCTTTTCCCAGATGGTAATGAATTATACAATCATAATCCTTGATTAATTCCAGCCATCTCCTCTGTATCATGTTCAATTATTTCTGAGTGAATATATACTTTAAGCTTTTGTGATCAGTATATATTTCACACTTTACTCCATAAAAAGGATGCCTCCAAATTTCTAAAGCAAAAAACAACAGCAGCTAATTCTAAATCATGTGTCGGGTAATTTACCTCATGAGTTTCAACTGTCATGAAGAAGAAGAAACTACCTGATCATTCTGCATAAGGACACAGCCAAGTCCCTTCAATGAAGCATCAATGTATATAACAAACTCACCATTCCTGGAATGAAGTTCCAAAACTGGAGCATTCACCAATCCTCTTTTCAACTCCTGAAAACAATCATCACATTCTTTTGTCCAGATAAACATAACACCCTTCCAAGTTAGCTTAGTCATTGGACTAGATAACTATGTAAAATTTTCAACAAACCTTCGGTAGTAACCTTCCAAACCAAGAAAACTACGGATCTCGGTTCCATTTGTGGTTCTTGGCCATTCTTCAATAACTTTTGTTTTAGCAGGATCAACAGTTATGCCATCTTTTGAAATAATGTGACCCAGGAAAGAAATTTTCTTGTAACCAAAACTCGCACTTGCTGAATTTTCCTTATAGTTTATTTTCTTTTAAGGTTTGAACGATAACCCTTAAATGACTTTCATGCTCATATTTACTTTTAGAAAACACCGAAATATCATCGATGAAAACAACCACAAACTTATCCATGAACTCATGGAAAATTCTATTCATATGGTCCATGAATACAGCTGGTGCATTGGTTAACCCAAAAGGCATAACTACAAATTCATAATGGCCATATCTAGTACGGAACACAGTCTTCGGAACATCAGCTTCTTTTACTTTCAACTGATGGTACCATGACCTCACGTCAATCTTCGAAAAATACTATGCTCCCTGGGGCTGATCAAAAAAATCATTGATATGAGGAAAAAGATACTTGTTCTTAACAGTAATATTATTCATGGCTCTATAATCAATGAAAAATATCATTGATCCATATTTCTTTTTAACAAAAAAGACAGGAGAACCCCATGGTGATGTGCTAGGTCAAATGAAACCGTTATCTAATAACTCCTGAAATTGATTCTCTAACTCTAAAAGTTCAACTTGATCCATTCGATAGGGGGGTTTTGAAATTGGCTTAGAATTAGGAACTAAGTCCACAATAAATTCAACTTCCCGATCATGAATAATACCAGGAAACTCATCAGGAAAAACATTAAGATACTCATTTACCATTGGCACATCATTAATCTAAACAGTTCATTTATTTTCAACAATATGTGCAAGGTAACATTCATTTCCATCTTTTACTAGTTTCTCAACTTCTTAATATATTATCAAAATCAAGGGTTCATTCTTGTACACAAACTGAAAATCTTTCTAAAAAGAAACCATTTTAGCTCTGCAGTCAATCTTATCATGATAAACAGAAAGTCAATCTATGCCCAAAATAACATCAAACTCTACTAGAGGCAAAACAATATGGTTTACTGGTAGATTCTTTCCACACACAAGGATAGGAAGGTTTTTATAATTCCTTTTTGTCTCAACGTTCCCTCTGGGTGTTTTTACCATAATTTCTGGATTCATATCTTGAGATGGAATTTCCAATTTACTAGAAAAAATTCTCAAAAATAAAAGAGTGTGTGAACCCTGAATCAAACAACACATTGTCATAATCTGAACAAACAAACAGTGTACCTGATACCACTTTATTCGATGGCCCAACATCTGCTGAGGTTGTTGCAAAGGATTTCACCACCCCTTTCTGCTTGTAGTCTGGCTGTTTTCCCCCAGTTGAGTTCTTCGTTAGACACTCATTTTCATAATGACCCATTTCATTACACTTAAAACATCTTACCACTGGATTTTCATTTCCTGCTTGATCATCCTCCTTACAGTTACGAGCAATATGACCAGACTTACCACACCTAAAGCACTTACCAGACTTGGATAAACATTCTCCAGGATGAATTTTACCACACTTCTCAGATGATGGATATTTGGTTTTCTTACCTCCTTGCTTCTTTGATGAATTCTTCCCCTTTTCCTGCCAACTGGACCACTTATTCTATTGTTTGTCATAGAACACCTGATCATCAGCAAACTCCATTTCCACCTTCTCTGCACATCGAACAAGTTTTTCATAACTTTTGAACTCACGAGAAGCTAAAGACCTTCAATACTTTGGCTTTAACCCTGAGTAAAAACGGTTTATTTTACTATCAACCTCTCGTATGAAGTTCGGAGCATACCTTGCCAATCGAGTGAACTTTGCTTTATAGGCAGCCACAGAATCATCCTCCTCCCTCAATTCTAGGAACTGTTTTTCCATCCTAAGATGAACCACCTTAGGAAAATATTTCTCAAGAAACATACCTTTGAATTCGTCCCAATGAAGATCCTCAATCTCATCACTATCTATGATATTTTTACCATTGACCACCACTGATCAGCTTCACCTTCAAAACGGTAAATAGCAAGACAAACCTTTTGATGTATAGAACACCCCATGACATCAAAAATCTTCTCTAGTGCTTTAATCCACCCTTCATCATGCACGGGGTCAGATGATCCTCTGAATGATGGGGGATGTTGCCTCATGAAATGTTCCACCCCTGACATGTTCCTCTGCGGTTGATCTGGCTGATCTCGTGCATGGATACCACCACCATTTATTGTCTGAGTCAACTGTGTCATCACTGCAACAAACTGTTCATTTCCGATTCCAACCATCTCAGGTTGCGGATATGGAAGGTTGTCTTCCTCCTGATGTCGTCCCAACATAGCTGCTTTGTTTCCTCTACGAAAAACCATTCTGAACACATAAATATCTTAGGCGAAGTAACATGGTAATCTTTAAATTCTATATCATTTCAATCATACCATAAATTAACTTATAATTTTACACTTTTCTAACTCCTAAAGTTGTCTAAACTGACCATTGATACCAACTATAAGGCCCTAACCTTAAACATTACTTAATATTGAATTAAATGAATAATTCACATTGAGGATATTTTCAGGTTTAGAGTTTTAGAGAATTAGGACATAACTATTACATCTCAAAAGATTACAATGTAGTCACTTCTACTATGATTCCATAAAATAAAAACTCTTAAAAAAAACATGTCTAGTTCCATGTTTTAGATAGCCTGACGTTCCCTTGATCCCATCCTTGACCCTAATCCACATTAAGTACTATGAAAAACATTTCAAAAAATCTTGGGGTGAGCATAAAAAAGCTCAGTAAGAGATACACAAACAATGAAAACTGTTAGTTTTTCAAACATCAAGTAAACAATGTATACTTTATCAAAGTAATACTTTCACCTTCATGAAGTAGTTAAAATTCTTCACTGAATAAAATAACATTACTTACCCTTTTGTATCCAAAAGATTACCATAAAACCCATATAAAGAAAACATAACATATAAAGGTAACTTGGGACATAAACATACTTAAGTGGATTGACCATACGGTCGACTTCCACACATATCACTTAATGGAATAGCCATACGGCCAACTTCCATATATACTTAATGGAATAGCCATACGGCCGACTTCCATACCCAATGCATTGGAGGTTATAACGTAACCACCCGTCTTGGTATTCATGGCACCACCCGTCATATGGTTTATCACGTAACCACCCATCAAAAGTCCAAGTACCATTATAAAATCATAAGACATAAAACAAATATAATGGAAAGAAAACATTTACACACTTTGATCACAATATATCACTTAAATATATTGACAAAACAAATCCATTATAAAAACCATTTTCAATACCAAAATAAAAGAAAATAAAAACATGGTATTTATTTTTCATTAAAAGGTAATGGCTTGTAGAGGAAGCCGAATCTCAAATAATGGTCACGACGGCGGAGAAGTCATTGACGCCGCATACGTACGACAAAAACATTCCCTTTTGTCATTTAGTAAAACACTTCATATAAAAAAATTCCTTTTGAATAAACTTAAATGTCAAAGGGGTTTATACACCGTATAAATGAAATTTCTATATAAAACGAAAAATGCCTCAATGAAAGGTGATTGAGACGAAGTCCCTTACCTCGGGTCCGACTTGACTCGATCGTTCTTTAACGTCCTGAATAATAAACTTGAGTTAATCTATATTTTCTTAAGAACCTTTTTCGAGTTCATTATTCCTTTTATATCACTTATTTCCATGTTATAAACATTATGTAATCATTTAAGTTAATAATGTTTGTTTTGTCGATATTTGGTCCTTAAGTCGAAAGTGGACTTATTACAATTACATGTTGTTCGTGTGGTCAAAGGTTCATTATATCCAGAATGACATTCCTAATTTGGATATCATATATATCATATATATCTAGCATATACATGTATTTATAATATCACATAATCATTTAAAGGTAATAAATGAAATCCACCGTTCACGGAGATGGTAAGCCGTACGTACGCATGAACGCTACTTTCATTTCTATATGGAATTAAAACTAAATGAGAGGTATGTATATTTTAATTCCAGAATTATATTATTCATTTAGATTTAACATAAATCATATATATCCATATATATATGTACTTATAATAGTACATTACATTTGGGGATAAGAAATAAAATGCACCGTTCATGGAGACGGTAAGCCGTACGTATGAATGAACGCTACTTTCATTTCTATCTCATACTTTAATGGAATGAAATAATAATAATATAGAGTTATATTATAATTCCCGTATAAAATCATATATAATAACTTTAAATCCATCATTTTTACATCCCACATATGGCATTAAAGAATCATATCACTTTGAGTGGGCGGTAGTCCACATTTCCTAAAATGAAATTATCGTCTTTACCCACAATGGAAACCATAAAAGTATGCCCAAAATGAAAAATACAGAAGCTTAAGGAAATCATAAACATATTATATATCATATATAAATTTAGTGTCATCTTAATGGCCACCATTAATGTGTTAAAATAATGTTGAACAATCATTTTTTCGGGAGGCAGAAATTCGCCATCCACAGAAACAGTATGTTCTTTAACCATTAGATGTAGGTGTCTGTGAGTGTAGCTCAAAAGCTTCTTATAAAAACATCATAGTATATTAAATATACTGGAGTTGTTACAAAATAAATAAATAAAAAGTGTTTAGGGGGTTGGAGAAACAAAATAAAACTAAACGACTCAAGTGAAGACATTACCTTAAAATCAGGTAACTCCCTTTGGTTTGAGCTCAAAGGCATCCTTGGGAAGCCTTATGCCCAAAGTGAGGCTTCAATGAGTAATATAGGGATTTGTAGAGACACAATTATCAGAGCGTGGCCGAACTAAAGGCTTGAGAGGTGTGGGTAAGGTGGTAGAGGTGGGGGCCTTTTATAAGAGGAGAGGAGGGGCACTCTTGGAATGCAAGGAAATGTTACTTTATTTTCAAATGGTTTTCAGATTTTAATGGTCTCACATTGATGTGTTTCGAGGATAAGGTGATAAGGGTTTGAAATCCACCCACCCAATAGGTTTTGGACATTTATAGGTCTTAGATTTTACATTATCTTTCCATTTTATTTAAATCGTTAAATAATGAGGTTATCGCTGCATCATCATGGTGTCATAAATAATTTAATTTATTTAATGTCTAAAAATTATAAAAAAAATACTATGATGTACGAAATCGTTTTATCTTTCCAATTAAAATTTATAGTCGAATCTCTGAATTGTATAACCCCGTGTAAAAATTGTTTTCGTAAAACATCTCATGTTTGTGTCATTTTTACATTAACTTTAAATAAAAGGAATAAATGTCATTATCATACCCAAGTGGCTCCATGGGGTACCAAAAATCGACCCATGGGTTTTATTGGTTGGCCATAAATTAACCAATTGGGTTAGGACAAGTTTCAAGATATTTACATTTTATTATAATATCATTTTTACCTTAAATTACACTAATTACCTTTAATCACGATTAATAAAACCTTAAAGTTACTATTCACCAAAATTTATTTTAATCTCATTGAACCACATTTTACTTAACAGTAAAAATCATTTAAATTTGATTTTTCAGGATTCAAAACAAAAAAGTGGTAAAGTCCCATTTAAATGAAAAATTAAATTTTGTAACCACCACTTTACGGTTTCACTATTCATCGAAAATTGAAGTTTTTCAGAAAAAAACCAAAACATCACCCTAATCTATATTTGATATTCTGAATTAAAAAATGAAGACCATTTTACAAAAAACGAAACATATAAGTTTCATTAATTAATTTAATAATTAATTCCCGCTGTCAAAACAAATAGCGTGTTTTTATGAAGCAATAAGTATCAAAAGATTGACACTAGTTTAAGTCCAATTTCAAAGTAAAATTAATTCCAACGTCCACTATTGGATTAAATGGTAAAAATATATTTTAATTGCACTTAAAAACCAATTCAGAAGACTATCTAATCATCTTAATAAATTAGATTAAAAAGAGGTTTTGAAGTAAAATACAACATTTTACACTATTTATTAAAAAATGAACATTATCGGAAAAATACCAAAAAAATTACACAAAGTAAAATTTGATGTCCCAATTCTAAAGAAGAGTTTTATTTGGTCCAATTCAATGTATAAGAGTGACCAAAACTATATTTAATGATGGTTCGCCATCACATGTTGATAAGTGGACCTTTCGTGAAAATTAGAGTATATAAGCCTAAAATTGAATTCTTTTCGTATTTTAAGCCTTTATCCATTATTAGATAAATGTAAAAACATTTAACAAACATATATAATAATATTTTAGTTATTTATATCCATTTCGGCCAGTACAATGGCTACGTGTTAACTAACATTTAAAATAATATTATTTTATTACTAGTGTGCAACATACGATTTCAAAGAAACTCTTTGTTGCGTATCGGGTACGCTATGGAACATAGAAACCCCTTTAAAGTAAAAGTAATATTTAATTCGTAATTATTAATAAATATGAAAATATTTTATTCATTATTTACCTTGGATGTTAAAAGTGATACTGATGTTATTACTTAATTATGAAACAAAAAAATAAGAGGAAGTAGAAGAAGAAATGATCTTGAATGAATTGGTAAAGGATATTACCTCTTGTTCAACGAAACTCTTCTAATCCTCCTCTTAGGGTACTAAAGATGGTCTTTGAAGATACCAAGGACATCTAGTATGTTTCAAGGGATGTGGAGAAGAGAAATTGGTAGGGTTTGGCCGATCTTGAAGGCTCAATGTGGTGTGAGGAGGAGAGGGATGACGTGCCCTTTTATAAGAGAAGAGATGGACACTTTTGGAAACCTCAAAAATATTAATTAATAATAAAATAAAACCCCATGAAAAACATAAATAGTGAATAAAATTCAGATATGAGGTATGATAGGGTTGTTATCTCATCAACCAATCAAATTCAGACATGTAGGGAAATTATTTTAAATATTATCAAGTTGATTTATCCTTATTTAATTTATTTAATCTTATCTGTGGAGATAATATTCTTAATTTTAGATTGTTATAAATAAAAACTTATATGTGATTAATTTCCCATAATTGGATAATTTATAACCTTTTCTACCATATAAGATTCAATTTTTATGTTTTTAAATATTTTTTGTAATTTCTAAAAAATTTCATAATATGTTATTTTTTAAAAATACCAATAGTGTAAATGTTGACACTATTCATTTATTTGAATTTAAATAAAATACAATCAGAGAATATATTCGAACCAAAATTTTTAATAGGTTACTAAAATGTTTTATTAATCTATAAAATTCGTGAAGCATGCTAATTAGTTCATATAATATTTATTTTAATATTTTTAAGACCATTTATTTGATATTTCTCTTAATAAAAGAATTACTACAACATTATTGTATAATTATTCAATATACATATTTGTTGAATAATAAATAAACATAAAATACTATTATGATTATAAATCTAATATATTCCATAATATTACTTTTAGTTGAATTTATCTTCTAAAACACCCAACTTTTAAAATGATATATTTATTAAATTATGAAGGTGAGAAATTTGACATCATTAAAAATAAAAAACTACAAATGTCATAATCACTTTTATAAAGCTCCAAATGGTCAAATATTCGACGTTTGGATAATTATAGTTCATATGTACACGAACAATATGTTTTGGTCAGGTTTTTGGGCCTTTTATAGGTATTATTAGTCTAATATATACTATATTATTGATTTTTCACTAAATAAATAATTTATGCATCATTAATGTACAAACTATTAAGATAATTATATATTTCGTAAGAATTACAAATAAATTACCATGATAAAGAAAAAAAATTAAGATTTCAAATTAGTATTTATAACCGAATTTATATTCTATATAACCTTATATTAAAAAAATTTAATTATTAATGTTTGAGTGAGACATATTTCACTTTCATTTAAATAAAATTAATTAAAGATTATAATAACATAAAATTGTTTTATAATAGATACCATTTCTACACAAGTATATTTTAGGATGAAATATAAGCATCCAATTATATTAAAACAAGTGTTAGGGTAATTTTATATTATTATTTTTACCCTTAATTACATAATTTACCTTTAACTGTGGTCATAAAAGTTACCATAGTTATATTCATAATTCCCAAAAATAAGAAGTAGCATATTATCATAATTTGGAACTACTGATTCCAAATATGGAATCAATTTTTCGAAATTCAAAACACAGAAGTTGAAATAATTAATTTAAAATTTATCTCTTTGTTGAAAAATTGGGTTTTTGTTTGAAACCTTTCAAAAGATTGAATTGATTTAACCTACAAATTCAGTGTAAAATCAATGCTAATGACATCAATTATATTAAATGGAAAAAATATATTCTATTTATACATTAAAAAATATTACTATTATAATATAACCATATAAATTATAACGATGAAAAAAGTTGTTTTTAAGTAAAATAACTACTGGAATTTGGGTTTTTCCCCACACTTACATACCAACGGTTCTATGAAACCGTTGGGGTAGGATTGTTTAGGAAGGCTTTACCAACGGTTATAGTAAACCGTTGGTATTGAGGTGAATAGTGGAGGCTTTTCCCAACGGTTCATTAGAACCGTTGGGATATATGTGTATTGGGGAGTGTTTCCCAACGGTTCTCATGAACCGTTGGCATATATGTGAGGCTTTTTCCCAACGGTTCATGAGAACCGTTGGGAAAGCTTTGTTTTTGGGAGTTTTTCCCAACGGTTATAGAACCGTTGGGAAAAACATACATATGCCAACGGTTTTTTAAAACCGTTGGCAAAGGATTTCCCCAAAAAACCCAGCCGCCCGTTCTCTCCCCCATTCGCGTTACAGAGCCCTAACGGGAGCAGCAGCAGCCGATTTTGGAGATACTGTCGGCCGGATTCCAGCTCTTCTTCAGGTTCTTCTTCTTCTTTATCTCAAAAGGTATTCAAATGTTTGGATCTCAATGAGTAAAACCTCCATCTAGTTGAGTGTTATCCCTAACTAGTGTGGCATCCGGATTGTGGGGTGTTGAGAGAACTTTCAAAGTTGTTTTTTTGTGCCTTGGATTGTCATATATAGTTTTATAATTTCTATGGATTGTATAAGAATTATGTGGAGTTTTAAATAATCCTATTTTTTACATTTCTGATCATGAATTTATGTATGTAATTTTACAAAGATGTGATTCCTCTAGATCCTTGGATTTTATTATTGGGAATGTATTTTATGGATCATGAAATAAATTATGTCTTAGTCCTTCATATTTATACATTGATCAACTTGAAAATAAATTTACAAAAATAAAAAATCATTATCATTCTCAAACTCAGATCACTTTGGTTCTAACATCCTACCAATTTGATTTTTTAACAATTCAAAGTGAAATTCACACCACCAAAAGGTATTCAAATGTTTGGATAGTATTTAAACTTATTTTTATTTTTCCCTTCAGTTTAGACGATTTTGGAGCTACTGTCGGCGCCTAAGGGTGAGTTTTCTTGAAAATTCCTTTTTGGATTTTACCCCTTGAAAATGGGATGTCATTTGTGAAAGGTTATATAAATCGAATTGATTGTTCGGTTTCTGAATTGAATTGTAAATTAAATTAATTAAGGGTATTTTATGGTTTGCATTCCCCTTTAACACATGAATGCCAATTATTTTTTAACACATGTTTTAATTGTATTGCCTTGCCAATGTAAGTAAAGTAGAGACTATGCTATGAATATATGAAATTGGATTGAATTTATCTTATATTTTATGCTACCATGTTAGATATATTATAACTAATGCATGTGATATCTTTATAGTCTTGCTAGGAGTGTTATATTAAAAATTCCCATGTGACTGCTTGAATTTTCATTGAATTTCTAGCCATTATGAGTTATGTTGAGACCATGATATGGAATTGATTGATTAAGCAAGAGAATCTCATTATCTTGTCATTACAACATGAGTAAATGAAGCTTCATTGTTTTCAGGTTATTATTTGATTGAGTCGCCATTTTGAGGTGAGTTGTATTAAATACCTTTGTTTTTGACCTTGGAATGTTTAATGAATTGTTTAAATGAAATGAAATTCATTAAATGATTAATAGTAAATAGTGATACATGGATTCTATTAGGATGTCAGGTATATAATCTTGTTTCTATTAACTTATATGCTTTATGTGATAAATGGATTCACAGTGGAATTCCACGGATAGACTCATTTCTTTGAATATTGATTAAGCCATTGGTGATACATGGATCCAAGGGAGGGATTCCATAGATAGACTTATTGAATGTAGAATTATATTCCAATTGATACATGGATTCTTATGATAATTCCATAGATAGACTTATTGAATGTAGAATTATATTCCAATGATATGCGTCTTGTGTGGTGGTGGTGTGGTTTATGTGTTTTATGGTAGTAGTGAAGTGTGTGATTATGTAGTTAATGTGAACCCATAGGTTGAGTATTTTGTGCTATCTATATATCATGTATTTTTATGTTATTTCTACACATTCCCAACCAGATTTGGATAAACTTACCAACGATCAGAGGTTTTGAGTTATGGGTATTTTTTCTAATATCTCGGATGGTGGTTATATGTTTGGATAGCTACCATGTCTTCCCTACTCTTCCTTAAAAAGTGATTGACCATGTGTTTTTAGGCAAGATGCGATGTGATTGTCCATGTGTCTTCAGGTGAGATGTACTATGATTTCCCTAGTGTTTTTCGATGAGGTGTGATGTGATAAGGCTATAATAAGATGTGGAATGTGGTTGGGGTCATGTAGGGTAGGAGGATGGCACAAGGTTGATGTTATTCATGTTCATGATACCCTACTAATATGGTTATGGGATGATTCATGCTGTTATGTGATATAACACATTAAGTTCTTGTTGGTTTTACATTTTTTCAATAACACATTTGTATGTTTTTTTGACATGTGTAGTTGATACCTTGATTATTTTCTCCCTTTATCGTTTACTTAAATGTATATTCTATTATAGTTAATTCCTATTGAATTGTTTATGACAAAATGACTTATATAAATTCTTTTTACAGAATGGACAGAAGTTGGATGTATGAAACCGATCGGATCTCAGATGATTTTCAAAACAATTTGGAGAGCTTTATAGATTTTTCATTTCACAATGCTTCAGATAGTGGTCGCATACACTGTGCATATTCCAATTGTGTTGGTAGACCTTGGTTGAGCCGTGAAGAAGTCAGCTACCACATAACCAAAAATGGGTTTCAAGCAAACTACTTTCTGTGGTATCACAATGGGGAGAAAACGAAATCTCAAATTGGTGATGATCGAATTGAAAAGACTGGAATGGAGAATTTGTTAGATGATCGGTTTCCGTTTATTCGTCATCATGAAAAAGAAAGGATTTCGACTCAAGAAGACTTCGATATGAGGAAAACTGATGCATCTAGTGAAAATGATGATATTGATAGGGTGAAAAAATTGAATGATGCTGCCACGACTCCAGTATATCGGCAATGCGATAAAATGAAAAAGCTGGAATTTTTAATCCGATTATTTCATGGGAAAACTATGTATGGGATTTCTAATACAGCAATCGATTACATTCTTACCCTCTTAAAGGATTTACTTCCAGATGATGCAGATATTCCCTCAAACCACTATATGGCATGGAAGTTAGTTGAGGAACTTGGATTTTCAAGAAACAAAATTCATGCTTGCCCGAAATCACTCACCCGTATTTGTCGTCTGATTTCAGGCCATTCCGTCATCGTTCGGCCCGTTTGGACCCCCCTTACGCGCGTTTATGAAGCGCGAGCATCACTTAAAACACGAATATTGAGCCGTACCGCGCAAACCGAACGTCCGATTGACATTCCGTCTGCGCGTACACGTCACGAATTATAATTAGAATGTTCCACGGTGGTTTCAGCTCAATCTGAGGCCGTCCGCTATGAATTTGACCGTTGGACGCCCGTTCTGGCCGTTTATGACACCAGAACTGCGTTGTCGGTCACCGCGGGCACACGGCACGTCCGATTGACGTGGCGTCTGCTCGACCACATCAGAAATCAGTCACCCGTATTTGTCGTCTGATTTCAGGCCATTCCGACATCGTTCGGCCCGTTTGGACCCCCCTCACGCGCGTTTACGAAGCGCGCGCATCACTTAAAACACGAATATTGAGCCGTACCGCGCAAATCGCACGTCCGATTGACGTTCCGTATGCGCGTACACGTCACGAATAATAATTATAATGTTCCACGGTGGTTTCAGCTAAATCTGAGGTCGTCCGCTATAAATTTGACCGTTGGACGCCCGTTCTGGCCGTTTATGACACCACAACTGCGTTGTCGGTTACCGCGGGCACACGGCACGTCCGATTGACGTGCCGTCTGCTCAAACACTTCAGAAATCACTCACCCGTATTTTTCGTCTGATTTCAGGCCATTCCGACATCGTTCGGCCCGTTTGGACCCCCCTCACGCGCGTTTACGAAGCGCGCGCATCACTTAAAACACGAATATTGAGCCGTACCGCGCAAACCGCACGTCCGATTGACGTGCCGTCTGCGCGTACAGGTCACGAATAATAATTAGAATGTTCCACGGTGGTTTCTGCTCAATCTGAGGCCGTCCGCTATGAATTTGACCGTTGGACGCCCGTTCTGGCTGTTTATGACACCAGAACTGCGTTGTCGGTCACCGCGGGCACACGGCACGTCCGATTGACGTGCCGTCTGCTCGACCACTTCAGAAATCACTCACCCGTATTTGTCGTCTGATTTCAGGCCATTCCGACATCGTTCGGACTGTTTGGAACCCCCTCACGTGCGTTTACGAAGCGCGCGCATCACTTAAAACACGAATATTGAGCCGTACCGCGCAAACCGCATGTCCGATTGAGGTTCCGTCTGCGCGTACACGTCACGAATAATAATTAGAATGTTCCATGGTGGTTTCAGCTCAATCCGAGGCCGTCCGCTATGAATTTGACCGTTGGACGCCCGTTCTGGCCGTTTATGACACCAGAACTGCGTTGTCGGTCACCGCGGGCACACGGCACGTCCGATTGACGTGCCGTCTGCTCGACCACTTCAGAAATCAGTCACCCGTATTTGTCGTCTGATTTCAGGCCATTCCGACATCGTTCGGCCCGTTTGGACCCCCCTCACGCGCGTTTACGAAGCGCGCACATCACTTAAAACACGAATATTGAGTCGTACCGCGCAAACCGCACGTCCGATTGAGGTGTCGTCTGCTCGTACACGTCACGAATAATAATTAGAATGTTCCACGGTGGTTTCAGCTCAATCTGAGGCCGTCCGCTATGAATTTGACCGTTGGACGCCTGTTCTGGCCGTTTATGACACCAGAACTGCGTTGTCGGTCACCGCGGGCACACGGCACGTCCGATTGACGTGCCGTCTGCACGACCACTTCATAAATCAGTCACCCGTATTTGTCGTCTGATTTCAGGCCATTCCGACATCGTTCGGCCCGTTTGGACCCCCCTCACGCGCGTTTACGAAGCGCGCGCATCACTTAAAACACGAATATTGAGCCGTACCGCGCAAACCGCACGTCCGATTGACGTGCCGTCTGCGCATACACGTCACGAATAATAATTAGAATGTTCCACGATGGTTTCAGCTCAATCTGAGGTCGTCCGCTATGAATTTGACCGTTGGACGCCCGTTCTGGCCGTTTATGACACCAGAACTGCGTTGTCGGTCACCGCGGGCACACGGCACGTCCGATTGACGTGCCGTCTGCTCGACCACTTCAGAAATCACTCACCCGTATTTGTCGTCTGATTTCAGGCCATTCCGACATCGTTCGGCCCGTTTGGACCCCCCTCACGCGCGTTTACGAAGCGCGCGCATCACTTAAAACACGAATATTGAGCCGTACCGCGCAAACCGCACGTCCGATTGACTTGCCGTCTGCGCGTACACGTCACGAATAATAATTAGAATGTTCCACGGTGGTTTCAGCTCAATCCGAGGTCGTCCGCTATGAATTTGACCGTTGGACGCCCGTTCTGGCCGTTTATGACACCAGAACTGCGTTGTCGGTCACCGCGGGCACACGGCACGTCCGATTGATGTGCCGTCTGCTCGACCACTTCAGAAATCACTCACCCGTATTTGTCGTCTGATTTCAGGCCATTCCGACATCGTTCGGCCCGTTTGGACCCCCCTCACGCGCGTTTACGAAGCGCGCGCATCACTTAAAACACGAATATTGAGCCGTACCGCGCAAACCGCACGTCCGATTGACGTGCCGTCTGCGCGTACATGTCACGAATAATAATTAGAATGTTCCACCGTGGTTTTCGCTCAATCTGAGGCCGTCCGCTATGAATTTGACCGTTGGACGCCCGTTCTGGCCATTTTTGACACCAGAACTGCGTTGTCGGTCACCGCGGGCACACGGCACGTCCGATTGATGTGCCGTCTGCTCGACCACTTCAGAAATCACTCACCCGTTTTTGTCGTCTGATTTCAGGCCATTCCGACATCGTTCGGCCCGTTTGGACCCCCCTCACGCGCGTTTACGAAGCGCGCGCATCACTTAAAACACGAATATTGAGCCGTACCGCGCAAACCGCACGTCCGATTGAGGTGCCGTCTGCGCGTACACGTCACGAATAATAATTAGAATGTTCCACGGTGGTTTCAGCTCAATCCGAGGCCGTCCGCTATGAATTTGACCGTTGGACGCCCGTTCTGGCCGTTTATGACACCAGAACTGCGTTGTCGGTCACCGCGGGCACACGGCACGTCCGATTGACGTGCCGTCTGCTCGACCACTTCAGAAATCAGTCACCCGTATTTTTCGTCTGATTTCGGGCCATTCCGACATCGTTCGGCCCGTTTGGACCCCCCTCACGCGCGTTTACGAAGCGCGCGCATCACTTAAAACACGAATATTGAGTCGTACCGCGCAAACCGCACGTCCGATTGAGGTGCCGTCTGCGCGTACACGTCACGAATAATAATTAGAATGTTCCACGGTGGTTTCAACTCAATCCGAGGCCGTCCTCTATGAATTTGACCGTTGGACGCCTGTTCTGGCCGTTTATGACACCAGAACTGCGTTGTCGGTCACCGCGGGCACACGGCACGTCCGATTGACGTACCGTCTGCTCGACCACTTCAGAAATCAGTCACCCGTATTTGTCCTCTGATTTCAGGCCATTCCGACATCGTTCGGCCCGTTTGGACCCCCCTCACGCGCGTTTACGAAGCGCGTGCATCACTTAAAACACGAATATTGAGCCGTACCGCGCAAACCGCACGTCCGATTGACGTGCCGTCTGCGTGTACACGTCACGAATAATAATTAGAATGTTCCACGATGGTTTCAGCTCAATCCAAGGTCGTCTGCTATGAATTTGACCGTTGGACGCCCGTTCTGGCCGTTTATGACACCAGAACTGCGTTGTCGGTCACCGCGGGCACACGGCACGTCCGATTGACGTGCCGTCTGCTCGACCACTTCGGTAATCACTCACCTGTATTTGTCGTCTGATTTCAGGCCATTCCGACATCGTTCGGCCCGTTTGGACCCCCCTCACGCGCGTTTACGAAGCGCGCGCATCACTTAAAACACGAATATTGAGCCGTACCGCGCAAACCGCACGTCCGATTGACGTATCGTCTACGCGTACACGTCACGAATAATAATTATAATGTTCCATGGTGGTTTCACCTCAATCCGAGGCCGTCCGCTATGAATTTGACCGTTGGACGCCCGTTCTGGCCGTTTATGACACCAGAACTGCGTTGTCGGTCACCGCGGGCACACGGCACGTCCGATTGACGTGCCGTCTGCTCGACCACTTCAGAATTCACTCACCCGTATTTTTCGTCTGATTTCAGGCCATTCCGACATCGTTCGGCCCGTTTGGACCCCCCTCACGCGCGTTTACGAAGCGCACGCATCACTTAAAACACGAATATTGAGCCGTACCGCGCAAACCGCACGTCCGATTGACGTTCCGTCTGCGCGTACACGTCACGAATAATAATTAGAATTTTCCACGGTGGTTTCAGCTCAATCCGAGGTCGTCCGCTATGAATTTGACCGTTGGACGCCCGTTCTGGCCGTTTATGACACCATAACTGCGTTGTCGGTCACCGCGAGCTCACGACAAGTCCGATTGACGTGCCGTCTGCTCGACCACTTCAGAAATCACTCACCCGTATTTGTCGTCTGATTTTAGGCCATTCCGACATCGTTCGGCCCGTTTGGACCCCCCTCACGCGCGTTTACGAAGTGCGCGCATCACTTAAAACACTAATATTGAGCCGTACCACGCAAACCGCACGTCCGATTGACGTGCCGTCTGCGCGTACACGTCACGAATAATAATTAGAATGTTTCACGGTGGTTTCAGCTCAATCCGAGGTCGTACGCTATGAATTTGACCGTTGGACGCCCGTTCTGGCCGTTTATGACACCATAACTGCGTTCTCGGTCACCGCGGGCACACGACAAGTCCGATTGATGTGCCGTCTGCTCGACCACTTCATAAATAACTCACCCGTATTTTTCGTCTGATTTCAGGCCATTCCGACATCGTTCGGCCCATTTGGACCCCCCTCACGCGCGTTTACGAAGCGCGCGCATCACTTAAAACACTAATATTGAGTCGTACCGCGCAAACCGCACGTCCGATTGACGTTCCGTCTGCGCGTACACGTCACGAATAATAATTAGAATGTTTCACGGTGGTTTCGGGTGAATCCGTGGTCGTACGCTATGAATTTGACCGTTGGACGCCCGTTTTGGCCGTTTATGACACCATAACTGCGTTGTCGGTCACCGCGGGCACACGGCACGTCCGATTGACGTGCCGTCTGCTCGACCACTTCATAAATCACTCACCCGTATTTATCGTCTGATTTCAGGCCATTCCGACATCGTTCGGCCCGTTTGGACCCCCTCACGCGCGTTTCGAAGCGCGCGCATCACTTAAAACATGAATATTGGTCTGTACCGGGCAAACCGCACGTCCGATTGACGTGATGTCTGCGCGTACACGTCACGAATAATAATTAGAATGTTTCACGGTGGTTTCAGCTCAATCCGGAGACGCGGTGTGGCCGGAACCACTCAAAGTGTCCGTCTTTTGTTTCAAAAGGACGTCATTTTAAGTGAAAAGCATCAACTGGCTTACGGAAAACCGACCAAACACATTCCGAATCTGTTGATAATTTATCCCAACAATCCATGGGTCATATGTGACGTGTACGAGCCAACCCGGAATGAATCCGAGTCGCGGTGTGGCCGGGATAAGTTTAAGTGGCTCTCTTTTGTTTAAAATGAACACCATTTTAAGTACATACGGAAAAACGACCAAATGGATTCGGTTTCCGTTGAAACTTTAGGAGAACGATCCATGGGTCATATGTGACGTGTACGAATCAACCCTGCCACAATCGGAGACGTGGTGTGGCCGACACCACTCAAAAAGTGTCGGTCTTTTGTTTCAAAAAGACGTCATTTTAAGTGAAAATCATCAAGTGACATACGAAAAACCAACCAAAGGCATTCGGACTGTGTCGACACTTTAGCACAAGGATCCATGGGTCGTATGTGACGTGTACGAGTCAATCCTGCCTCAATCCGAGGTGCGGTGTGACCGACACCGTTCTAACTGTCTATCTTTTGTTTAAAATGGACAGGATACGCAAAACCGACCAAACGCAAAACCGACCAAACGCATTCTGAATCTGTTGATAATTTATCACAACGATCCATCAGTCATATGTGACATGTACGAGCCCACTCGGGCTCAATCCGAGTCGCGGTGTGGCCGGGATCAGTCTAAGTGGCTCTCTTTTGTTTAAAATGGACATCATTTTAAGTACATACGGAAAACTGACCAAACGCATTCGGTTTCCATTGAAACTTTAGGAGAACGATTCATAGGTCATATGTGAGGTGTACGAATCATCCCCGCCACAATCCGAGGCGCGGTGTGGTCAACACTGCTCTAACTGTGTCTGTTTTGTTTAAAATGGGTAGGATTATAAGTGAAAAGAACTGGCATACGCAAAACCGACCAAACGCATTCGGTTTCCATTGAAACTTTAGGAGAACGATCCATGGGTCATATGTGACGTGTACCAATCATCCCCGTCTCAATTTGAGATGCGGTGTGGCCGACACCGCTCTAACTATGTCTCTTCTGTTTAAAATGGACATGATTATAAGTGAAAAAGAACAACTGGCATACGCAAAACCGACCAAACGCATTCCGAATCTTTTGATCATTTATCACAACAATCCATGGGTCATATGTGACCTGTACGAGGCAACCCGGGTTCAATCCGAGTCGCGGTGTGGCCGAGATCAGTCTAAGTGGCTCTCTTTTATTTAAAATGGACACCATTTTAAGTACATACGGAAAACCGACCAAACGCATTCGGTTTCCATTGAAACTTTAGGAGAACGATCCATGAGTCATATGTGACGTGTACGAATCATCCCCGCCTCAATCCGAGGCGCGGTGTGGCCGACACCGCTCTAACTGTGTCTGTTTTGTTTAAAATGGACATGATTATAAGTGAAAAGAACAACTGGCATACGCAAAACCGACCAAACGCATTCAGAATCTTTTTATAATTTATCACAACGATCCATGGGTCATATGTGACGTGTACGAGCCAACCCGGGTCAATCCGAGTCGCGGTGTGACCGGGATCAGTCTAAATGGCTCTCTTTTGTTTAAAATGTACACCATTTTAAGTACATACGGAAAACTGACCAAACGCATTCGGTTTCCATTGTAACTTTAGGATAACGATCCATGGGCCCTATGTGACGTGTACGAATCATCCCGCATCAATCCGACATGCGGTGCGGCTGACACCACCCAAAGTGTCCGTCTTTTGTTTCAAAAGGACGTCATTTTAAGTGAAAAACATCAACTAACATACTGAAGACCGACCAAACGCATTCGGATTCTATCGATACTTTAGCACAACGATCCATGGGTCATATGTGACGTGTACAAGTCAACCCCGTCTTAATCTGAGATGTGGTGTGGCCGACACCGCTCTAACTATGTCTCTTTTGTTTAAAATGGACATGATTATAAATGAAAAGAACAACTGGCATACGCCAAACCGACCAAACGCATTCGGAATCTTTTGATAATTTATCACAATGATCCATGGGTCATATGTGACATGTACGAGCCAACCCGGGATGAATCTGAGTCGCGGTGTGGTCGGGATGAGTCTAAGTGTCACTCTTTTGTTTAAAATGGACAACATTTTAAGTACATACGGAAAACCGACCAAACGCATTCGGTTTCCATTTAAACTTTAGGAGAACGATCCATGAGTCATATGTAACGTGTACGAATCAACCCCGCCTCAATTGGAGACGCGGTGTGGTCGGCACCACTCATAGTGTTCGTCTTTTGTTTCAAAAGGACGCCATTTTAAGTGAAAAACATCAACTGGCATACGGAAAACCGACCAAACGCATTAGGATTCTGTCGATACTTTAGAACAACGATCCATGAGTCAAATGTGACGTGTACGAGTTAACCCCGCCTCAATCTGAGGTGCGGTGTGGCCGGTATCACTTCAGGTGTATGTATTTTGTTTAAAATGGACATCATTTGAGGTAAAAATATATGGTATAGAAAAAACCGATCATATTATGAATTGAATTTCAGATTCCACGTATAATTGTCATCTAAATTTTAAATTGAATTCTATATGAATTATGTATGTTTATGAATTGTAATTTAATTATGGATTTGTATAGTTTCAGGATCCATTTTATGTTAAATGTGTATGAATTTGTTCGTAATTGAATATGTATGTTTTATTTTATTACTGGTACAATAGTTGGATCGAAAATGAGGTGAAAATGAGGTGAAAATGAGGTGAAAATGAGGCCTGATGACTGGTGGTGATGGACAGGGGATAGGGGCTGTGCAAATTGCAGGGTGTTGAAATTTGCAGCATAGGGTATGCCAACGGTTTCAAACCGTTGGCATATAAGTTTTTAGCATGTCTTTTCCCAACGGTTCTAAACCGTTGGGAAAGACTTCACCAATTCCCAACGGTTTGAAACCGTTGGGAAAATGTTCCACATGGTATATCCCAACGGTTTGGAACCATTGGGAAAATGTTCCCACATGGTATATCCCAATGGTTTGGCCCCAAACCGTTGGGAAAACTATCCCAACGGTTTTCAAGAACCGTTGGGATAGGGTAACTTCTATGGGCCTATTGCAACGGTTTCCAGTAAACCGTTGGGAAAACCTTTCCCAACGGCTTACTTCCCTACGGTTATCAGAACCGTTGGTATATGATATACCAACGGTTTGAGGGGCTTTCCCAACGGTTGTGAACCGTTGGGAAATAGTGTATTTCCAGTAGTGAATTTAACGTGTTTTTACAATTCATCAAAATAAAAACGTTGTCAGAAAAATATCAAAACGTTATCCAATGTAAATTTTTATATCCTGATTCAAAAAAAGAGTTTATTTTTTAAAATTGAACTTATAAACTTGTCAATAATTAGATTTTAAAGAGGTCATCCATTAAATGTTGACAAAACAGAATTTTATGAAAAATACTTCTTTTATCCAAAAAATGTATCTTTTTCTCATAAATCATTCAAGAAAATGAGTAATTATAATGTTATAAAATTCAAAATGCATTTAATTCAATTCATAATGTCTAGTTCATAATAATAATATAAAAATATATCATTGTTTGGTGAAACTCGGTATTGCGTATAATACACATTATTGTGGAAGGTCGCTCTTCTGTGCCACATAAGCCAAGATTATTGTTTGAGTATACAACAAGCTAATATATACTTTTGTATATCACAATATAATCATGGTGTAGCATACAACACAAAACATCAAATAAATTAAAAATAATATTTCTCATAAATTATTGGGGTGTTACATGTACTGGGTCTTGGGAGAGAAAACACCAATGCATGGGGATCCGGATTGTATGTAGTAGGGTGAGGGGAAATAAGTTAAGAAAATAGGAAAGGGAAATGATAATTTAGGGATGACATGGTAAAATGGGTGTGGATAAAGGGGTAATGAACAATGTGAGGTGGGGAGAAAATTTGGGTTTTATTGACTCTTTCAAGGTGAAATAAACAAAAAAATTTGAATAAATGTTTTAAATATTTTTTAAATAAAACAACAATGTAATAAATGTCGAAGTAAAAAAATTTAACAATAATTTTGAAATAAATCCAATATTTAAATGGAATAAAAAATTAATTTCTTTTTTCATTAAATTATTATTTTCCACAAAAATTACTTCTTATGCATATGTAAGATGAACACAAATGTAAAAATGAATTATAAGTAAAAATAAATAAATTTGGGTCTCAATATTTGTTAGTTAATAACCAATATTAAATTATTTTAATTAATTTTTGTTAAATACTAAATCTAAAAATTACTTGTGGAATCTAATTTTTTTTTTTTGGTTTTATTAGGATGGGTTTAAATGATAGATTATTGACTTTCTTGATGCTTTTTAATCTATATAACTTATCAGGAGTGGTATAAATAGTTGTTAATATTTAGATATGATCTATTATAGGTTATAGTATCACAAAATATCTTCAGGAATATACCTCAGGAGATTGTTCATCATGTATCTGAAAGTATTGATAAGAGGAGATAACTATAGTTGTCCCTCAAATTGGAAGAAATGGTATTGGGGTTCCTTTATATCTTAACTCAAGAAGACATTTATTCAATTCCATCAATGTGGATGCCTATGTTTTATTATTATAATATCTGAATTGAAGGCATATCAGTTCCAACCATGAGTAAATAGTGACCATCCATAGAGATTATACTAAAATACATTACCTAAAAACTTTTATCTGTGACCGTACCAGACCCAATAATCGCAAACACGATCAATTAAAATGATTTTTTAGATGAAGCCAATAAATATTTTGTATATTGGAGAAAAGAGACTGATGTGAATGTCTGGTATACATATCTATTGTGAAATCATATTTGTAGGTATTTCATACTTAGGTAACGTTTTAGGATTCTATTATGTTTCACATTACATTGTAACATACTACCGATGTTTGGAAGTAGGGAGCCATTATTATTAGATATACTAACATTTTATCAGGTACTTTAGATAATATCTTAATTGATACATGTAATTATAACCAACTAATAATTAATCAAATATTTCCTATTTATAGAATGAAAATTCACTTATTTCATGATTTTATTAATCTTCATATCCAATTATTAAAGAGGAAAACACATCAAGGAACTGCATATATATTTTAACATAGTCATTGAAACACTTTGATATCTGTTTTTTCTTGTAGATTTTAAAACGTAATCATTTGAGGATATTCAACATATATATATGTTTATCAAGCATAAATCCTAAACATATTTATATAATAAATTTTTAACTTCTTGTAGCCTATAATTAAATAAGGTAATTTCCATGGGAATCAAGATTTTCCAGATAGTCGAGTAAGAATTGATTAGGGAATATGGGATCCATCAAGAAATGGATTTCTATTATTTTCATTATATTAGTTCATACAAAAGTTTAGAATGTTTTACCACATATTTTGGATATTTATCATGGTGCATTACTTGAATATTATTCTATATTTCCTCTTAAATGGTAGTTATGTTTTTCCATTGGTCAGTTCCCCATAATTTATACAATATATATTCAGTACTATCATATAAATATACCTAAATCAATGCTACAGATGACTCAGTATGAGGAAATAATAAATTATGTATTTTTTTATTGGTCACTTATCCTTGAGGTGCTCTTTACTTCTACACAACTAATTATTATGGATTTATAAATCTTTTTAAATATTAATATTATGTAAATGATGTTATATGTAAATTTATTTTAGTAATTTCCATGAATTGGTTATTTATTTTACTAGTTACAATTGTTAATATGTTTTTTTATAACAGAACTATGTTCGAGTTATCATCAACATTAGTTACATCATTAAATATTTTCAATGATAGGTATTTGGAGATATATGTTTATTAATTTTTATTGGGTATTATATCCCATGTTGACTAATTCTCTAACAATGTTCATATAATTATCGAAGTAGATCAACAATCAATTTATAAACTCATTTGTATTATTTTTTTAACAATTTATCTTTTATATTTATTATAATGAACATTTTAAACACTTATTCAAGATGTTACATACATTGAGAGAACCCCAATATTAATCCAATCTCATATAATATTCAATTTATATTAGGGATGTTGTGTCTTTTGGGAAAGTAATTTCTAAATTTATAATCATTGTGGATCTTATGAATGTGGAATCATTGATTCCTTAAATAAGATCTATAAAATGTGTTTAAGATATAAATCATCATCCGAAATAGAATATATTTTCATCATTTAATTAAAGATTCCTCTATGATAACTACTCATTTAATATCATTAATAACGAAAGTATTTAACTACTTATAGCCTAACCTGTGTGATTTTGAAATCCAAGAGTTGGTAAAATGAATTATATCATCTTCATTTTCAATATTTTCAATTACAAGTGATAGATATTATGTTTATAATTAATTTCCATCAGATTTATTTGGTTTATTTGTTATAAAAAATAGTCATTTTATTCAATATAGTTCCAGATATTTGTTTCCTAGTGAATAGATTTTCATTATCCATAATCTAAAATTATTCGTTATAGTTCATGATTTATATTGTTGGAAAAAATACCTATACCATATAATCTGTATGTGATATATGTTAAATTTTATTATTTTTATATTCAATATTCTCAGGGGAAAGATACCATTTTTTTAATTCACTTAATCAAAAATCAAACACTCAATAAGTGATTGAAGAGAAGGAAATAATTGATATTGTGTCTCTAAATAAATAACACAACAAGGCTATGATATAGGATCGGTTTGTTATGAATTTATAACATATTGATATGAAATTATATATCATGGATCATATCAAAGACTCATATATATATGAGCATGATAATATCATTATTTAATAGAAACATGATTGTAGAGAGATACTTGAAGGTTTGATTCATGATTACTCTTATTCCATATTTTTCTACAAGAAAAATATTGATTCAACTAGTGTGTGATAAGATTTTATTTAGCACCATACATCATGATGTGTTGTAACTCATGTAATTATTGATTATTATCATCATGTATCTCCTCTAATTTTATGTTCTATCTGTAATGTGGATTTTTTAGTGTTTTTTTATCATATAAAATAAAATATTAAAATAATTAATTATCAGTAATATCAAATATTTACAAACTATAATACCATAGGGGTGAACTCCCTCTCCACACATGTATCCCTTGTGGGTAAACCTTCTTCTATAAATTATATCACCATTTTGATGAAGAATAAGATTGGTTTAATATGAGTGAATATATGAAATATTACACTTAGAAACAATTTTACTCAATCATTTTAAGAATTATTCAGTCTCACTAATTAATTATTTCATTCGTAGTGGGTTTTTATTAAATGGATCAAATATTAAGGTAGAAATTCATGCTTCAGTGATAATGTTCAAATTTATTACTAGCCATGTAGAAACTGTGATACAATCTGTTATCTTTGATAGTGGGAAATATTATGGTTTGAAAATGGTTTTCCTTCCCTTCAAACATTCTCACCATTCACATTACTAGTTCTCTAGAGAGTCTCATGTGGTTAGTTTAAAAACTATCCAACCTTGCATCAAAAACATGGGTTGATCCCATTTTCTTAAAATTCACAAATTTCCCTTTGAACTATCAAATAATTATATCCATTTTGGGATTCCATTTTCCCATATTTTAATCCCTATATATTTCCACACCACCCTCCTTATAATATCCCAAGAAATTTATAATTACATCATTTTTTTTAATTTTCTGGCTTATTCAGCAAGTTAAACACTTTTAACATTCTATATTCTTCCAATACATTGTTTTTCTCAAATTTTCTTTATATAATATGCTCTTACTAAGAATGGTTTCACATTCACTCATTTTTATGGATTTTTTTAGGGTTAGTATTGATTTTTCATGATCATTTGAGGATCAATAGAGCATTTTATGGCATATTAATATCTTGGTTTGGAAGTAGTGATGTTAAATAGTTGTAATAACATACATAGCTATTGATCTTTAAAATGATGTTTTTTTCTTCTATTTAAATTTTTTTTTAATATTTTTTAAATTTATATAAATTTTCTCAAATAATATTTGATATATCAGGGTTTCTTTTTTAAGGACCATCAATTGTTCATGATGTTTCAATTTATTTTGAATGTCTAATGTTCATTTTATAAATATATGTTTATTATTTTCATATATAAATTTGAGGACATATCTAGAAAATTTATAGTCTGATTTAAATGTGAATTTTTGTTTTGGAAACATTTTTTTGCTGCTGGGTTTTTTAATTAAGACGCACAAGGACAGAGTAAAACATTACAAATGATTTCATTTAAAAACAAAAACCACGTTTAAATGCCAAAATTGTTTTTGAAAATAAATGGTTATAATGCATTGATTGTGATGGTGCACACTAAATGGTGTACGTACATTATATGTGACCTTGAGGGAATTGTAAATGTTTATTTGAAGGTATTTATATTAGGGGTGTGAATTTTTATACTAAGTATTATATATATATTTATATGTGATGGTTTTTCAATAAATCGAACTCAATTTTATATGTCATGGTATAACAAAGGTATTAAGGAGTTATGTTTATAGAAATATACTTAAATAGTTCAAGAACATGATTTTGAAAGTTTCCTTGATATAAACCTTATACTACTTATTGGATTATTCCACTCAATTATTGTAGTGGTGGTTAAACTTGGTGTTTGGGTTGATTATTTGACATCCAGTGTCGGTCTTCCTTCGTATGAGTTAGGTTATCTTTATCCTTGTATATCCCCTAGAGCCACAATGTTCTCTGGAGGACTACCTATTATAGTTTATATAATTAAATTCCAAGTTACACTAGTTACAAAATGTTACATTATATTATGATTTTCCCTTTATACATGTCTATGTTTTTCTGTACCTGAGAAGAATATTTTATTTAAAATGTATCATCACAGTTTTTGAGTAATATTTATTCGAATTTAGTTAAAATTAAAAATGGGTTTTTATGTTGGAAATATGATTCTTATTTTTGAATAATGTGAGGTTCCTAGTTTTTATATCTAATTTCAAACTAGCATGAATTAATTTTACTTTGAATGTGAAAGCATGGATCGATGGGGGGGGGGGGGGTTACCTACTAAAATGTATAGATTATTTCTATAATCATTATAGTTTTATCAACATTTTTTGAGTGTATTGGATGGTATTTAGGTTCTAGATATAGTAAAATATTTATACAAGTTGATCTGTTTCAAATTTATCAAAGAGGAAGTAGTTGAAGAATTTTTTTTATTATTTATTTTATTTAATGTGATGGATCATCCGGTATAGATTTTTTTGGTACTATGTAGATATTATTTATATGTTGTTATATTTTTGTTATAGTAGTTTCTTTGGATTGTCTTGTTAATCAATATTCTTATTGGGTTTAATTTTATTTTTATGCTTATTATTCCTATAGTGTGGAATTACGAAATATATAGTTATTTATTAGACTTATGGGCTGATAGAATTGGATTTTTATTTATTTTTTTTGGGAGAAATATTCCAAAAAATATTTATTTTATGAAATTGTCCCATTTTCTAAGTCCAGATTGAACGAGAATGTGATTTAGGTATGTTGTTATCTAGTTGTAGTGCCTGAACAAGGAATGGACTAGATTGGATCGTGAAATTTTTTGTCAAATCATGTGTTCCAATGAGTTCCTAGGTTTCTATGTTATATATTCTATTTGGAGTGTTTGGTAGACTGATTGTATAATCATTGTAATTCATGGGTTTATTAATGAGAAGGTGTTTGATCTCTTCCGATTAAGGATGAAACTATTATTTCCATTGTATTCTAACATGAATGTGGATAAAATTCATGATTAGTTTTGAGTTTTATTTGATCATAAACCTTCATTTGATTTTTTAATTTTTCTAATTTGAATAACTATTGGTGATTTTATTAAAAGTATGATTCGGTATAAAACTTTTTATGGACATAGATATATAATGGTCTCTAATATTAATTTTTAAAACCATGAACAACCTTTTGTGGGAAACTTCTAGTGAGCTTCACAGTTTTGAAGAACAACATGAAAAACCAAGTACGATGATATACAAAATTATTACTACTTTTAAATATTTATATTTGATTATTTACTAATTAGGTATCTTTTACACATATTTTTATTGATTTAATATTAGTTTGGGTGATTTTAATGTATTGTAAATAATATTATGTTTATTTTAATTTTATTACAAAAGAAAACAATCTTGTGTTATCAATAAATTTAAACAACACTTAACAATAAATATATAATATTTTATTATATGTTTTAATATTAATTGAAATTGGGGGTTTAAAATGATTTAATTTGATAATAGAATGTTTTTTTTTTCTGAATTGGTCACTATGTTTAAGAGATATGTATAATAATTTAATGAAATTTTTTATATAAAACTAAAATATTAATGAATTGGTTATGTTTTAAAACATGAGTGTGTTTGGTTTAATGAAAATATTAAAATAATAATGGGAATTTTAATTTAATTTTTTGAAAATAATATTCAATTTTATTTTTTATAGATGATATTAAATTTTCATAATTCGTTATCTTTTTAATGGATGAGTATTTATTCTATGCTTCTCAAAAAATTGACATACATAATCTCTTGTGGTGTTTTTTTTTTGAGTTTTTTTTTTGGCATTTGGGAGTAGTTGAAATGATATTTTGATGTTTATATATTAATTTGTTCTAGAAATTCATGGAGTTTGAAAATATATATTTGATTTGTATTTAATTATGTATTTATTACTTCTATATTATTCCCCAATCATATCATAATGAATTTACATGACGGATTTGTATGTGGTATGCTACTAAGATTCAGATTGGTTAATCTAGACTAGTTAGAGTTTATTGTTGAAACTACATTGGTAATGGATCATAGTGATTTTTCTATTCCATGTCATTGTTAAGATTTCATTCAAGAGTTGTAAATTTAAAATAGCATTATTCTCTTGGGAACCTATATTTATATAATTTAAAGTAATTAATATCTAATCATTCGAGACATTTTCATCTAGATTGAGATTATGAAGTCTATCATTATAGAGCTCTCAATAATTATACCTGAGAAATTATGTTGGGAGAGCTGTTAGTACATTATCTTATAAAACCAATTAAATACCTTCAATGTTAATGTTTCATGTCATTGTTCAAACATTATTTCATTATAAAGGTGTCAAAAAATCATTATAGAGTTGTAAATATAATACTTATAGCATGTTTATGTATTGTTATTTGGCTATTCAATTATCTTCACAGAACGGTTACAATATTTTCATCACCTAGTCATGGATGAATGTTTAAAGGATTTATATTTAAAAAGGGGACTTTAAAAAGATAATATATTAGTAGTTTCTTCCCTTGTACAAAACACATATGAATATTTTGTAAGGAAATGAATGCTGAATTTTTAAGGGTAGCTATTCTAGAGGAAATATAAGTTTCACCCTTTCTTAATGGTTTTCGGGGAATCTCGATTTGATTAGAGGCGAAGTGAGACATGTATGTTTGGTAAATGTATTAAGTTGAAATCATATTTTTCAAGGAATACTATTCTAAAAATAATTCATGGGATTTCCACCAGTATGGAAAGGTTGGTCATAAGGACCCTTCTGGATTCAAGTCTCAAAATAATTATCGTAGTTGGGGATATAAAGGATATATCAATGGTTCAGTAAATGAATTTAACATAAGTTATGTAGATCCCAATATACCTTGTACTAAAATGATAATGATCAACCCGTTAAACCTGGTGTTAGAGTCATGTCATTTAAGATTCCCATTATTAAACGCATCCTTCATATTTGTATTTTGTTTCACACTAATTTTATTCCAAATTATTGTTTTTTAAATATCAAGTTTCTTATTATAGTTTTGTTTACGTGTAGTGGTTATTATTTAATTTTTAATAATGAATATTAATGGTTATTATGTTATATATATTTTCTATTAATCATTGGGTTATATTTTAGATTTCATTATTTGCATTTAGATTCATGAGTTTGGGTTTGATGAGGATTCTGAATATAGTTAGGGGATATCCATGGAGAAATTTGTCAGTGTTACCATTGCGTGTTAATTATTTTCATCCAAATGGAGATTAATATAATGTTTCTGTATTAACCCATTTACCTCACTCATACATACCCTACATTGATCTATTTTTATATTTATGATCATGGACAATGTTATGGTATATATTTTATATTGGTACATATTATAATAGGTTAATTTTTCATGTTTATTCTGGGCATAATGTGTTCTAAAATTACAGGATATATTTGGAGAAATGTTTCACATTCATGTTATGCATTGCATTTTTACTAATCGTGAAGACATAGATGTGTTGGACATTGATTCCACAAGGTAACATCTTATATAAATGAAAATCTTTTGGGTTTCTTTATTTATACTTAATAATGAATGATTAGTTTCAGTAGTGATATAATTATGGTTCTACAGTCCTTGATAATTTAATTTCACACATGATGATTTTATTTATCATTGATTTATACTCATTCTAATCTAATAATTTTATTTCTCCATGGGTTATAATGCGTTATATTTGGAATAATTATATCACCTCGCTCTTATATAAATATATTATTAAAATAAATTTTTATTCAATATTATTTGTGTCCCTTTATTTGTAGAAATTATTTGAAAATTTTAAAAGTTTTGCACGAAACTATTGTCATATAGTTACAAAAAAAACTATAGAAATAACCATGTGAAATTAGTACAACCTACCTCTGGCTTTGATATTGAAAAATAATAGGGTCAACACATGGTTATTTAGACTATGCAGCATACCAATGCATTATACTCTAGGTCCACCAGGGAGTTTCATATGGTTAGTGTATGGTTTGACCAACAATGCATCCAAACTATGAAAAGATCCCAATTTCCTTAAAAGTGAGATGTTGGTTTGATCCCACCACATATTAATTCCCTCTAGGGATTCATTTCTCATTAATTCTTTTACCTATATTTGTGTAAACTTACCTCCCTCTTTAATCCATATTATTTGATTTTTTATTTGTTTATATTTACTGTTTGGAGAAAATTTATCAAGGTAGACTCATAGAACCTATTCCCCTTTTCCGTTTAATTATTTTTATCTGGATATTTCCTATGGTGATCATTGAAATATTTGGTTCATGTTTACATGATTTATATTTGGTACATTTTTTGATTTTTATGTATCATGTGTATTTATCATGGTCTATTAAATGACTGTAAACCTTGTTCATGGTGGATTGACATTATGATTTGAGAAACAATGAAGATAAATTTTTTGGCCCCCTTCAAAGTTTATTATATAGATAACTACGATGTTTTATTTTTATTAAGTATTGTTATTTGTGTTTTTAAAATATGAAGTTTTATATCAACATATATTTTATTATTAATGGCTATTTTTTTTAAATTTCATAAATTATGTTTGGAGTTACACATATTTTTCAATTTATAATGCCAATTTTGGAAATATAGGATTATTAGGTATTTATATAAAATCATTGTTATCTCTTAGATGTTAAAAGTTAAATTGTGATGTTTCTCTTTGTTTTGGAATAATTTTTTGGTTTCTCTATTATATAAGAAAGACTCATGTGTCCTAAATGAAACATTATAAATGATTTATTTATAAAATATAAACCTATTTAAACATTACATAATTGTTTTGGAATGTAATAGTCACTATGAATTGTGTTCATGGTTCCTCTTGGAGTGGATTATGTAAATTATACATTTTATAGAAGAAATTAGGAATATTTCTATTGAGGGTGTTGGTGGTGTGGGTGTTAATTATTCATTATTATATTATATGTATTTTGACATGTTTTTTTGTAGATGGACTAACCAATATTTTATGTTTCACTAGAAAACATTAAAATTGTGCTTGGATGTATAGAGAATATCTTTACACTATGTCAGGAAAATTATATATAATGTTGTAACGATATAGAATATTTTTTACATATTGGATTATTACCATTATTTATACTAGTTTTGTAAATAGTAATTTATAGAGAAGGTTATTTTAACTTTATAATTGTTATTCCCTCATATTCATTAGGTTATCTATATCATGCATTTTCCCCTCGAGTACTGAGATTTCCATTATGGAAAATTTAAATGGTTTATATTTTAAAGTGACTTATAACCACATTTAAACATGATAATTAATATTATGGGTTTCCTTATATCCCACAATATTATTTTTTGTACTAATAAATTCCAAATTTATTTTAAATGCATCATTATGGTTTTTCAAAAAGAAAATATTTAATTCATGTTGAATGGGGAAATTATTTTTAATGATGTAAACATGATACATTATTTGGAAGAAAACATGGAACATTAATTTTATATCTTCTTTTAAAAATCATGGAATTAAATAATATTAATATTAAATGTTATACATGGATTTATAGTGGTTTCTAACTATTTATTATAGCATAAACCTACCATGATTATTTTTTTATCATGTTATTTGTAATTTAAGGTATTTCCGTTGGGATCTGGTTAATGAATGAAATGGTGGTATATAATTTTTTTCATGTAATGCATTGAGGACTAGTTAAGTATTTATGTATTTTTTTATTTTTATATATCTAAAATATCAAACTCTCTTGATTTCCATTTATTCTATACTTCATATATAGTTTCAATGTATCTATTTTTTATTGTTTTGTTTTATTTTTTGGTTCTGTTTATCATTGTCCTTGTTTTAGATAATTTATTAATATATATTATTATTTCAATGAAATGAATATCAAACATATGGAGTGCTTTTTATGGTATTATAGGTGGATATTAAAACACAATTATTAATTTATAATGTGAAATCACTCTGAATGTGCTATATATTATAACAACCTTGTTCTTTACTACAATCTTAAACCTTATTTATTACATAAACTATTCACTTGATAAAACATGGAATATGTAGATATCTATTTTAATTGGGGCTTAAGATCATTATATAACTAATTAAAACATTAAATAAAACATCTTTATATAAAAATTCCCTTATATGACCACTACATTACCTCATACTTAGAATTGCATGGGATAACTAGAGGACATGCATAAAAAAGGGTGAGCAATAAAGCCCAGTAGGGGAATAAACATGGAATAAAATGCTGAATATAATACATGTTAGAAAATAGTCATATAAATTGATAATAAGAGAAACACAAACATAATGGCATGATGAAGCATGAAAATCATAACATTGAAATGTGGCAACAACACTTAACATTGAATTAGCATGAGCCAAGGCTCATTGTACATGAAGTACGAGTAAAACCGCTTTGCACATGAAGCACAAGTAACCCCTAGTTTCACATTAATTAGTATGATTCAAAACACATTGCACATGACGTACCATGATACAATAAATTTCCCAATGTATTGGAGCGCTATCATGGCGCACCCTTCTTAAACATTTCATTTCACGCATAAGTGTGCCACATGGATCAAATAACATAGAATCAATCAACATCACTAGTTACTAATGATTATGTAATGTGGAATAAACACATGAAAGTACTGTTCAATATTTATATGTTCATAAGGGTGAATACCTTTGATAGAGACATGGGTATATTATTCACTACACAATGATCTTGGCTTGGAAAAACATGGTGTTATTTCGGCAGCATAACAGTTGGACATAAGGATTCATGAAAATGGTTGAGGTGTGAGAAATGGGTGTATCTCCATATAATAATTAAATTAACATTAAGGGGGTCATATTGATACATTCCCCAACAAACGTAATGTATTTTAGATTCATAATACAAAACAATTACATTAATGTAAAAGTGGAGAGAGACATCCCTCACAGAATTTCGGCATAAAAACTGGTGTACATGGGTGGTATTGATGAGAGAGAAAGGGGTATACCATCATCCAAACATAAATATAGATGTAGGGGGGTTCCAAATCATACCCCAATATTTTTAATTGAATTAAAATGTACATAACAATATAATTAAACTTGGAAAACATTTTGAATGGAAGAAATACAATACATGGAAGTGTGTTCCCAAAAGCACGGGAGAGGATTGAGACATGCTTCATGGGAGCTTGTGGAACATTGGGAGGATTTTAGATAGAGGAGGGAAAGGGTTGGTAGAACACTAAAGGATTTTAGTGAAGATTTAGTTGAACTTTGGTGTGTTTATATAGGATAGGAGAGGGAATTCTTTATTTAAAGCTCTAGGACACCTCACAGAAAACTATTCAAAACCACAAATCAGTCCATGGTTTTTCACATGATTTTTACATAATAAAAATGGGAAAATAAATTTTATAATGATAATGATAGATCTCTATAAAATAATAGTGTTTCTTATGTGGAGATGAGTCACACTCTCAAGGAAAACAACATATAAAGACAAAATGATTTATAAGCCTTGAAGGGTCCACTAAAGCATTGTAAAAAAAATAAAACAAACACAAAATCACTTTATTTTAATGCTAAAACATATATTGTCCTAAAATACTTTTTATATTATTTTATTACATCACTATTGGGTCATTATTATATCTTAAAACAAATTATATATTTAAATGGTATTTAATTTTTACCCAAAAATCTGACTCTCTCATAAAATTATGAAACATTAACCATTGGATAATTTTGACATCCTGATTCCAAAAATAATATTCATTTTAACTATATATTTTTATAAATATGTGACTTTTTATTGTTAAAATAAATACCGACAATTATGGAAAATTCACAGGTTTTGACCAAGACATCTTTTGAACATTAATAAAAATTAAAATTGCATTCATAAAATTATATGATCATTTAAATTTAATAAAAAGTTATTTAATAATAATATTATGTTATTAAAAGTTTATTTAATTAAAAAATCAATTAATTCATAAAAATATATTTCTTAGTTGAATATAAACTAAAAATTCTATTTGTTCTTTAAAAACATCTTACAAAGTAACAATAATAAAATGAATGAAATTCTTTATAAAAAAATAATATACATAGTCATAGTGATAGGGTACTGTTATAAAACCCCTAATAACACTCGCATAAGACTGAAGGATAAGGTGTAGAATGGTGACATACAACTGGGGAGGCCCGGATAACATCGCTCAGGTGGTAATCTCTATTAACATCCACTTCTCCGGCAGTCGGTTCCAGTCAAGCTTAAGATTTTCAAGATCGGCTTGGGCTTGGTCAAGAGTGAATCCCAATGACACCACCTCCTTTCTAATATCCAATAAATGGTCTTCGTATAGGGAATGTCTATTGGATGATTCCATTGCATCTTTTGTCTGAGCAAATTTTATTTGTTTAAGTTCTATATTTATTCTAATCATGTGATCACTATTCAACACCTATATTAGAAACAGTCACAATTCTAAACGATATTTTAAAATCCAAAAAATTAAAACCAATTTTGTTCAGATTTTATGTATTCATTTTACATATTAATAAATTTAGTTAGATCAAGAGGAATTTTCTTTAATTAATGTTTGGGACGTTGCAATATTTCCCCCTTAAGAAATTTTTCCCTTTAAATTTCCACTTCCCACACTAAAACAAATATGGGTAACATAGCTTTATCACTTCCTCTGATTCCTATGTCACTTCTTCAAACTTGTGTTTTTTCCAAAACACATTGAAGAGGGTAATTGTCTTATTTCATAGAAATTTTTCTCTAAGATCAAAGATCATCACTGATTGCCCCTCGTAAGAAAGATCATCTTCTAGTTGTACTACCTAAGAAGAGAGTACATATGAAGGGTCTGGTATGTACTTCCTTTAGATGGATACCTAAAAAACATCATGTACTAAAGCCATGATAGGTGGAAGTTCTAGTCAATAATCCACAACCCCCACATGATCAAGAATCTAGAAGGGGCCAATGTACCTAGGACTTAAATTCCCTTTCTTTCCAAACATCATGACCACAATCCATGGAGATATGCATAGAAATACCATATCTCTAACTTTAAACTCAAGGCCTCATCGACAGATATCAGTATAACTATTCTGTCAACTTTGGTCAGCCTTGATATGCTGCTGAATGGTTTTCAACTTCTCCATAATTTCTTCCACCATTTCTGGTCATAGCAGCTTATGCTCACTGACTTCATCTCAACAAGGCGGTGTTCTGCACCTCTTCCAATACATGGCTTCATAAGGTTCCATTCAGATGCTCAAGTGGAAATTGTTATTTAATGAGAATTCCACCAATGGAATATATTGGTCAAATCTTCATTTAAAGTTAGTTGAACATGATATTAACATATTTTCATGTGTGTAAATAGTTCTCTAAGATTCTCCATCAGTTTGGGGGAGATATGTCATACTAACGTTCAGTTAAGTATCTAGAGAATGTGGAAGACTCTTTCAAAACATAGAGGTGATTATGGGATCCTGATCGGATAAAATAGATAGTGGTACTCCATGCAGCCTTACCACTTCCCTGATATATATATGTGCTAGTAGATCCTATGAGAAATCCTACCAAATTAAAATGAAGTGTGTAGACTTTGTAACACAATCTATAACAAACCAGATTGAATTGATGCATTCAAATGTCTTTCGATGTCTGGTGAAAAAGTACATAGTGATGTTCTCCCACTTCCATGTTTGTATGGGAAATGGTTGGATCATCCCTTTAAAAATCTTCCTCTCTACCATTAATTTCTAACACAGTAGTCACTTTGATGTATACTCAGTGAGCTCCTTCTTCATATTATCCCACCAATATTGCTCTCAGTGATCTCGATACATCTTTGTGTTTCCGGGGTGAGTAGAGAAATTTGAACAATGTGCATCATCCAAAAGTTCATACTTCTACTCTATACTTGATAGAACACATGGTCTTTTCCCAAATATACAATTCCTTCTTTATTAACATTTAATTCTGAGGAATTCCCTTTTATGATACATTCCACATTCATCTAAATTCCCACATCATCCTTTTGAGAATCCTTTATCCTTTCTAAAAGAGACAGTTGAGCATTCATTTGGGAATGTATTGATGATGTTCCCTTCTTTGTGATTCCCATGTCTATATTCATCATGTCTAAGAATATTGGATCCTTCTCAATTCTCATCAAATAAATAATTTTTGTGTCCTTTCTACATAGTGAATCAGCCACCCTTTTCACTTTCCAAGGTGGTAATGGATTGAGCAGCAAAAGTTTTTTATTAGCTCTAACCTTCTTCATTGATGCATGTTTAACTCTTTCTGTGTGAATATATACTTGAGGCTTTTGTGGTTCGTATATATTTCATACTTCTACCCAAAGAGTAATTTAACCAAATTTTTAAAGAGAATATCACCATAACCATCTCGAAATCATGTGTTAGATAATTTTTCTCATGAACTTTCAATTTCCATGAAGCATAGGAAATGACATTGTCATTTTGCATCAACACACATCCCAAGCCCTTCTTCAAAGAATCACTGAATACCAAAAGAAGTTCTCCACTTGTGGGTCATGTAAGTACGGTCACAGTGATAACCATCTTTTGTAACTTCATGAAGCTTTCTTCACATTCATCACTCCAAGAAAAAATTACTCCCTTCTGAGTTAGCGTGGTAAGAGGGTTGGACAATCATGAAATATTTGTCACAAATCGTTGATAATATTCAGCTAACCCCAAGATGATATGGATATCTATTACAGATATTGGCCTCAACCATCCATAAAATGCATCTTTTTGGGAGGGATCCATAGATATCCCATTTCTTGTGATGATATGGATCACGAATGATACCTCCTTCAACCACAACTCACACTTTCTGTTTTGGCATAGCGCTTCTACTTCCGCAATGTCTCTAGTACATTTCTTAGATGCTCCTCATGATGCTACTTGGTTTTAGTTTATATTAGAATATCATCTATAAAGGCTACCACAAATTTGTAAATTTAATCCCTAAATACTCTATTAATCATGTCCATGAAGATTACTAGAGAATTATTGAGTCCAAAAGTCATTACTGTGAATTCATAGTGCCTTTATCTTGTACGAAAAGCAGTCTTGGGGATATCTTCCTTCTTCAACCTAACATGATAATATTCCAAATGAAAATACACCATGGATAAGTATTCTGCTCCACATAGCTGATTAGATAAGTAGTCAATTATTGGGAGAGGATACTTTTTCTTTATCATTATTTTTTTTAAGCTCACAATAATTGATTCAGAGTCTCATTGACCAATCTTTCAGCTTGAAAAAGATGACTAATGCACCCCAAGGTGAATCACTTGAGAATATAAACCCTTTATCCAGATCCTCCTGTTGTTGTTTCATCAAATCATCAAGCTCCTTTATAGACATTCTTTATAGATTCATGGATATTGGAAACTTTGATATTATAAACTTCCCAATTATAAGATCAATTGAGAATTCGAAAAATCTTCTGGGAGGAAGACCAGCCAATTCCTCGGGAAACACATCCGCAAATTCCATAACAATAGACATGTCATCAAGGACGGTTGCCTCCTTAGACTCAATCATCTAAGCTATATATGTGTTCTCATAGGGAAATAATATCTATGTTTGAGTTGATGTGTCTAAAAATGATTCATATTCCTCCTCATAATTGTATAGAATCAGGGGTTGATTCTCTGCATGGATAGTGATTTCCCTCTCATAGAAATTTATGTTGGATCTCTATATGGAAATCCAATCCATGCCTAGAATTGCATCAAATTCCACCATAGGGAGTGCGACGAGGTTCACCTAGATATTCAATCCACAGATTAGGATAAGGGAGGATTTTTATTCAAGGGATGCAATCATTGCCACATTTTCCATACTCACCGACATCTTAACATCCATGAATTGGGGTGGTATTGGGATTGTTCTACTAAAGGTTCAGGATATAAATGAATGTGTAGATCCAGAATCGAAATGTTCATTTAATATTTCTCAATGAATAACTATCATACTTGTTACCACTTCATTATTAGGGATCACTTCGGTAGTAGGGAGGGAAAAATATCTCCCTTTATCCCTTAGAAGTTGTTGGTTTCCTTTGAAAACTCTTGAATTAGAGAACTAATATTCACGATTCCCGGGTTCTTTGAAGATGAAGAAATGAACAATATATAGAGAGTCGAACAGAGCATTCCTCTCCTCTATTTCATTTATAGGTTTTTCTTGTCAACAGTTAATAACTACGTTCCCTTCTCTTCCATACCAAAAGCATTTTTTCATCCCCTTCTGTCAATTTCTAGGGTGCTTCTTTCTACAACATTGTCAAGTGGGGTACTGTATCTTCTTAGCACCATTGGATTTTTCATCAGACCACCAGTATTGAAGTCCACCATACACTTCTTATCCCGATGATACCCATAAAATTCTCTGGTCTCTATTTCGACATTGAGGGAACATCTGATAATTTCCTCACAGCTATCAAAGTCACTGATCTCTATCACTTTATGTAGGCTAGGTTTTAGCCCACCAAAGATGTGGTTAACCTTGCATTCGAGGGCAATGACAAAGTCAGAGGTGTATTGTGAAAGCCTTGTGCTGTTTTCCTCATACGCTCGAATAGGTTCGTCATCTTTTTTCTTCATGGAAATGAATTCCCTTTCCTTCTTATGGAGGATGGTGTTTGGAAAATATTTATCGAAAAACATCATCCAGAAATCCTTCCATTCCAATGCCTTGATCTCCTCCTCAGGCTTTGTATTTTTTATCAACATCCACCATTGATCAGCTTCACCCTCTATACAATACGAATCCCTGAGAAACTTCTCTTGTTTATAACATTGAAGGATAGAGAATATCTTTTCAATGGAGTTGATCCATTTTTCAACGATTGAGGGATCTGATGATCTATTAAATATATGAGGCCTTTGTCTCATGGAGCTCTCGAAAGTGACTTTTTATTTAAATGGTGGGGTTGAACATTCCTCTTAAACCATGTTTCTATTCAGGGATTGAGTTAACTGAGAGAGAAGCATTACAAAGTTCACGATTCCTGCTCCCATCGGATTGGGCATCTCATTAGAACAGTCATCACATTGATCTTCACATCGGTTGTTTGCATGAGTCCCCCTATTACCAGCCATTGGATGGAATAAAAAAACAGGTAGGGGTAACACATTGAGTTTAATCAAAGGAAGAAACTGATGACATATAAATAACCTTTATTTCTTTTACGTGTGAATCCCTAGGCTTCAATCAATTCTATTCATGATATACTTTCTAGAATATATTTTTAGAGGAATTTTTTTAATTTCCATAATAAGGGTTCAAACAATGCTTGTGAATTTACACAAGCATATCCCCCAATAGTTTCGTAACCCTGAGTGTAGAAATTCCCATTTTCATGCACTAGTTCCCAACCTAGTCCAACTCAATGTAGTGTTTTTTGGGTTTTACCCCTAGGATACATTTGTACCAAAGCTGCCTCTACCTACTCGTATCCAGACAGAGATGTATTTTCTTGATAAACCACTTAATCAATACTCAACTGTACATATGGATGTTTTTATTATAATTTTTATGGTCTCTATGTATTCACTAAGTTGTTCTATTCCTAATCCCTAATATAACTAAAACTAACCTATGAAACCAAATGTAACAACCCGGCTCTTTATTACAAACATAAACCAGGTTTATTACTTAAACTCTTCACTTGATGCAACATGGAATATTGAGAGGTCTAGTGTCATTGGGGATTAGGATCATTACATAACAACATAAAACATGAAATAAAACATATTATTTAAAACAACCTTTACATGAGAACTATATTCCCTCGTACTTATCATTGCATGGGACAACCTAAGGACATGCAAAAAAATGGTGAGCTATAAAACCCTATAAGGTAATAAACATGGAATAACATGAGGAATAAAATACATGTCAAAAATTAGGAATATCAATATAGCACAAGAGAAACATGAACTTAAAGGCATGATAATGCATGATAATAATAACATGGAAATGTGGAAACAACACTTAACATGGAATTAGCATTAGCCAAGGCTCATTGCACATTGAGCATGAGTAAACCCTCATTAGATATATAGCACGGTAACCCCTTGTTTCACATAAATTAGCATGATTTAACATTCATTTCACATGACCTATCATGATACTATACATTACCCAATGCATTGGAGCACTATAAGGGTGTTCCCTTCTTAAACATTTCATTTCATGCATAAGTGTGCCACATGGATCATATAACATGCAATCAATCAACCGCAAAAGATATTACACTATTAAGTAATGTGAAATAAATAGACAAATGTACCAATAAATATGTATATGTTCATAAAGTAGAATAACCTTGTTAGAGGCATAGATATGGTATTCGTTGCATAATGATCTTGTCTTGAAAAAACGCATTGCCATTTCGGCAGCATAATGGAATGACATAAGGATTCATGAAAATGGTTGATGAGAGAGAAATGGGTGTCTCATAAAATTTGCATGAAATGGATAGTAAGGGGGTCATATAGAAATATTTCCCAAATACATAATGAAATTTAGACGCATAGTACAATAGAATTACTTGGATGTAAAAGAAGAGAGAGAAATCCCCCACATAATTTCTGTGTGGTAATGGGTGTTACTGAGAGGAATTAATGATAGAGAAAGGGGAATACCATAATCAAACCCTAAATAGGGAATTATGGAGGAGCTTTGAAATCATACCCCCAACATTTTTAATTGAAATAAAAATAATATATCAATATAAAGAAACATGAAAATATTAGAAAGGAAGAAATCCCTTACTTGGAAGCGCGATCCCAAAAACATGAGAGAGGCCTGAGAGAGGATTTTTGGGAGATTGGGGCACCTTGGAAGAAATATAGAGAGATTATGAATAGGGTTGTTCAAAATATAAAGGATTTGAGTGAAGAGGAAGTGGGATCATGGGTGGGTTTATATTGGAATGGAGAGGGAATTCTTTATTATTTAGGTTTGGTACACCTCACATTAAAATAATCCAAACCAAAAACCAGACCATGGTTTTAGCCAATGGGTTTATTAAAAGGGGAGTGGAATACAATACTTTATAATTCCAATGGGATATCTTCTTAAAATAATAGGGTTTCTTATGTGGAGGTGAGTTACACTCTCATGGAAAACAATTTAAAACAGAAAAATGTCTTATAATCCTTGAAGGGTCCACTAAGCGTTGTAAAATAACTCAAAAAACCAAAAATCACATTATTTTAATGGTAAAACCTATATTGGACCCAAATAATGATTATATTATTTTATTACATCACTATTGGGTCATTATTATGTCACAAAACACATTATATATTTAAACGGTATTGAATTTTCACCCCAAAATTCAACAGTCCCAAAATATTATGAAAAATTCACTATTGGATAATTTCGACATTCTGATTCCGAAAAAATATTCATTTTATCTAAATTATTTTATAAATTTTTAAATTTTACCTTTTAAAATAAAAACAGACATTTACAAAAAAATCATGGGTTCTGACAAAAATTGCTTTCAAACCATAATAAAAAAACAATTGCATTCATAAAATTCTATGATCATTTATATTTAATAAAAAGTACATTAATAATAATAATATTTTATTAAATTTTTATTTAATTCAAAAATCTATTATTTATTAAAATAGATATCTTAGTTGAATATTAACTAAAAATATTATTTTTTCTTCAAAAACTATTTACAAAATAACAATAATAAAATTAATGCCAATTCTTTATACAAAAATAATGCACATAGTCATAGTTCGAGGGTCTCATTACATAACCCCTTATATAACTCGCTTAAGACTGAGGGATAAGATGTGCGATGGTGACAGAACCCTGGGGTGGCTCAAATAAAACCCCTATGGGGGTAATCTCTTTTAACTTCTACTTCTATCGTAGTTGGTTCCGCTCCGGCTTAATGTGTTCATGATCATCATGGGATTGGTCAAGAGTAAATCCCAATGGTGCCACCTACTTTCTGAGCTCCAAAAAATTGTCTTTGTACAGGGTAAGTCTACTGGATGAGGCCATCGCTTCCTATTTCTTAGTAAATTGGATTTGTTAAATCATTATATTTATAATTATCATGTGATCATTGTTCAACGGATATATTAGAAATAGTTAAAATTCATAACAGTGTATTAAAATCCAAAAACCTAAAATCAAAGAAGTTCACATTTTATATATCCTTTATACATAATAAGAAATTTATTTAGATCTTGATGAATTTTTATAATTAAATATTTGTGTCATTACATATATGGGACCATTGGTACACATTTCTAGCTCGACAGGTAGGGGCTATGGTTATGCTTCGACTCCATTGTGGTCCATCTTAGGTGCCCATAATGGCGGTGGCCTTGGTTGGATTCAGGTGAACCAAGAGTCACTTATAATAATTTTACATTTTTTTAGATGAATATTCAATACATATTATGATATTCAACATTTTTGAACCATAATAGTCTGATTTCATTGGAATTTGGATATATAATCAACCTATTTTTTTGATAATTCTTCAATTGTTACCACTAATTTCTCCCCTCATAGTACCCTTCATATAAATTCCCTACCTAACACCCTTCATCATAATAATGTGAATGGAAACCTCATAATGGGTGATTGAATGTTCTCTATATTGAAAGAATTGAATATTACAATTAATGGTCATACGTCATGGTCATAAAATATTATGGGGTTGAGAAAAAGATCAAAAATATGAGATCATGCACAAGACGTAATAAACCATAAAATTTGAGCCATGAAATAAATCATATTTATGATAACATACATGAATAATACGAATTTAAATCATCAACAGAAAATAATTATCCATGATATTATTTCATAATCCAGTGAAATAATTTTTTTTATAATTTTTTTCATAAACATAAGCATAGAAAATCATTTTCTTAATCAAGGATAATTTTCAACACTATCACAACACATATATTACCAAAACTTTTGGATCCACTTCCCATTAATGTAAGTATAGAAAAACTATTTCAAGGCTACTGAATATTGTATTCATAATATATTATTCATTGGAATACTATATGTGTAACATATTGGGCCTGGGAAAACCTCCATTATAACCTATTAGCCATTAGATAATCAATCATGTACCAATATGGTCTTGATCTAATCACTGTTTTATGTTAATGGGATTCAAAAAAACATCAATTTATCTTTTTGATAAGATAACATATGAAACATTTCCTAATATCATGGAGCGCTATAATGGAACCACTAATAACATAATAATAATCCATTTATATATATTCCATTAGAACATATATTCATTTATCATTCCATCAGAATATATATCACTCATGAAAAAGAAATGGTTTCTAGATGATTTATTGAAAAAAAAATCAATAGAAATAAATATAATGCAAGATCATGTTATCATAAGATCATATATCTATTTTAATATATATAATTTTTAAATTATTCTAATATAGATAAAAATACAATTCTTTAAAAGAATTCATAATATCATTTAAAAAATATGGGAAAACATCTTTTCTTAGATTTAATTTTTTAAAATGAAAATTATTTGAAAATTAGAAAATTATTTTCTTTCTAAATAATTTGAAACATTTAATCAAAATATTTTTAAAAGTAATGAAATAATGTTAGGAAAATCAATAGAGTTTATTAAAAAATAAAAACATATTTTTATTACTTTTTTGAAAAGTATAAAATTGAGTAATATGAATAATGATTCGAAATATTTATTTTAAATTACTTTTAAATATGGTATATGGTAATAAGATATAAAATTTTCAATAATTTCGAATAATATAACAACATTGAAAATCTATTATAACATGTACATTAATGAGAATGGTTTGGGACAAGAATAATTAAAACCACATCTAATTTAATTAAAAGTATTCATTAAGACACATTATGAAATGAATAGTTAAAATGGTAATAGTATTTGAAGACCCTGAAATTTTCAATATGTGATTAAAAAATATTCTATAAAGAATAAAGTACAGAATTTCTCTCAATGTAAATTTTAACAAGAATTGTCCACACTAAAAGTGATATTATAAGATTAATACATCATGTCTAATAATTCATTACACAAGTGAAATCCATTAATATGAAAAATTATTAAAAATTATAAATATATATTTAATATAATTATTTATAATTATCCAATGTGATGTGATTCATTTGTTATATCCAACTACACTTTAATGATATAATCTTCATGAATATCAATATTCGTGTGTCAATAGTTCAATTTCCCTTGTCTATTTTGATTCTGCAAAACTGGTCCATCAAATTTAATCATGTTATATTCATCCTTTTAATATTATTAGTTTCATTATTATCTTAATTATTCATTATATACACATTTATAACCATCTGTGTAAGGTGGTGAATAATAAAACCTTATATCACTTTGTGTAGTTGGTAGTCGACATGTACACACGAGTGATGTTATCATTTTTCAATACATAGGATAAGGGGTTGTTTGAAAAATAATTCATCTTTAAGGAATATTAATAATGATACATCTATCATATTTATATATATATATTAAATAATTCTATGTATCTACCCTCAGAGGATGTGATGAAAACAAAACAAGTCACTTCATCGAGACAGTAGTTCTTATATACACCTGAGAAACAGTTTCATTTTCCATCTGATTAAAAGAATATTAAAAATAGTAATACCATTAAAATTAAAAAACTTTTTATAGTAATGATATATATTTCACTATTTTATGATTTTTACATATGATTTTGGGGATTCATATAAATGATGAATATTGAAATAGGTCGATAACCATATATACCCATGAATTTGTTAATATCCTTTAAAACCCCATAATTGATTATTTAATGGATATTTTGGGATTAAAATAAACTATTAAATGTGCATAGAATATTTTTAAAATTATATGGGTATATATTTTTCAATATGTAGTTCTCATGTCATGTGTAGATGTTTGAAAAAGATGTTCCTTTATATTGGTAAGAGGAATGTCACCCATATAAATATTAAGAAAAATAAAATATAATTTAATTAGACTCATTGGAATGTGGTTCCAAAACATCCAAATGTAAAATATATGGTGAGGTTGGTCTTTATACAATCAAAAAATGTAATTAAAAAAATGTGTTTTTTATATCATCAAGTATTAATCATTTATTAACCCTTTTTATCATTCTGACCATTTCTATGGTAAATAATTATTAACTGAAGTATCTTATTTTAAAAAAACAAAGGACATAGAAAACATAACCAAAGTTAGAATTTAATATTATAAATATTTATTCCATTTTATAATATTAAATTTCTAATAGTAGCATAATCTAACTTTTATATATGTGTATAAAAAATTAAAAAAAAATTGTTTTTTGAAAAAATTAAGTTTAAGAATAAAAATATTTTTATTTTTATTACTATATAGAGTAACAAAAATTTTATTATTAAATGATTATATCAATAGATATATTATCTATAAATTTCATTAAAATCACTCAATAATTGTGATTTTTTAAATTTATTAACATAAAAAATCACATGCATGATATATGTTTTCTAAAGAAAAAATATATATCTCTTTATACAATAAAATTTTGTTTTCATTAATTTATATCTATATCATTATAAATTTATTAATGATTAATAATTATTATATACTTTTAAAAATTACATTTTTTTATATTTGAGGACACAAAATAAGTCAAATTATCTTTAAAACTAAACATATATAATAATAAATATGTTTGTAAAGAAAACATGTACATTTAAAAATAAATTTCTATATTAATATTACATTTGATATCTCCAATCTATAATGATTAACTCTCATTGATTTCATTAATCTAATTTTATCTATATAATTTAACAATATATTATTATAATTCACTTTATATTTTAAATACATTATTATTATGTTATGATCAATGTTGTTATCATCAAAGTTTTCAAACATAATGAATTTATTAATTTTAAATACCTTATAAAATCTAGGACTATAAGGTCGAACACCCTTATAAGGATTTCAACCTCAATTTTATTACACGAATCATGATTTTTAATGAATCTTTTACTTCATTAATAGCCTAGGTTCCCACATATATTTCTCAAATAAATTATTTATACCCAAAACATTAAATAGGAGAGTGTACATGATTGAAGAACATTATATATTCTGTATAGAATCACAATATCATTTTCTATATAATAGAGTTTATTTTCTATTTTTATAATCTTTATTATTATTATATTTTATGGATCAGGTATGTACTTGTAAGACTGTGACTCTGGTTTCCAAGAATTTATGGTTACATTGTTACAATGGCATAATATACAAGGGATCACATCCCAAATGATAGAATAGTATAATAGTCTTGGTAATCTATATATATAGTTGTATAAATATTTTTTGAAAACAAAAATTTAAAAATAGTGAAAATAAATACTCTACATCCTTGAACTTGTTTTATGTGTCCTTATTCAAAAATAGTAGAATATAATACAAATAAATTATGAGATTAATATCTTCGTAAAGGTTATATTCAACATAATCTATCATGAGTAAGAAGGATAAATAAATATGGAATATTGAGTAACTAGAAAACATACCATTTCATAAATATCAATATAATAAAAAATAATATGGTGAGAATAAATGATGGTCAGAAAATATCAAAAATATAATAACATGTTCTTGAAACATATAAATGTATATCAAAAAAAATCAAAATTAACATGGTCATCAATAACTAATATCATAATGATGGAATACATGATTCTAGACAACATAAACAAAATTTGACGGCATTGTTGTAAGATATCTCATATAGATGGTACGGCCTTATCTAAATACCATATATAGTTAGTATCATGATACATACCAATTTATCATGGTGCAATAACAGACCCTTCTTATCACTTACAATGTCTTATCTGTTCATCGTTAAAATTAATAATACAATATAATTAATAGTTACTAATAACTGATATATTCTATATTGAGAGAGCTAATGTATGAAATTTCAATACTTTCCCTTCTAAAAAATATTAATAAATATTCAAAGAAATAATAAGGATGGTATAATTACAACATATCTTCCACAAAAAATAAGAAAAATATAGATTGTATTCATTAGTGAATAAAATTACCCAAAAAATCATTACAATAATTACAGCAAAAAATAACATTTTCCCTGTGAAACTCACTTTTTAAAACTAAAAATGGAGTATATTAGAAAATAGATTTCATCAAAAGGGATAATGGGAAATTGTAATGGCGGACCCAATGCATTAACAGTTCATGTTGTGTGACGAACCCAACCTCGATACCCACTCAAACAAGTCACTAGCCTGTGTTTCCACATTCATCAGGACATTCCCAATCCCCACTAGCTTGTGGCTAGTATTCTGGAATTAAAAAATAGAGTGATAAATTTATTCCAACCAATGGTATACAACATGACATAATGAAATAGTTAGAGAAGTAACTAGAAAATATGTCATAGTTAATGGAAAAAGATTAAGTGGTACAAATCAAATATAACTTATTATTATCCGAGATATATGACTAAATGATTAAGCTATATAAAAATAAAATATCAACTCCATGTGATTTAATGGGAAATAACCCACCATGAGAATATAACGTACACAAAAACATCTATCATAAACCTCAATACCTCACTATGACACATTTTATTTCCCTACATCAATTGGCATACTGCTATCTAAATTTTGCTGATGGATTTTTTAAGATGTGGCAAATAGTAATAGTTGTATACAACAATGGTGTTCAACAAAAAATACATTGTATAACAATTTTACCAATGAAGAAATTTTATGACAAATTTCAATAATAAATAAATTAAATAAAATTATATCAAATCATGTTAAATAATTTATTTTCCATTATTCATATTTCCAATATAATGTAGGAAACCCAGTTTCAAGAATTTCGTATAAATCAATGTCATCAAATCAAACCAATACTTGTATCAAATATCTTATAGCATCTATTGAAGTAATAGATAAATAAGTACAATATAGAGAATAGTTAACACCATGCCAAGGGCCACTATAGATCAAAACAGATTGTACCCTCATACCTAGACACAATCAACATCATGAATCAATAAATTAGACATATGTATCAAATATATAGAACATAAGTACACCCTAGAAATGGATCTCACAATATTATATATCATGTCTTTAGAAAATCAGCCCTATGGAGGATAGAAACCACCATTGAGTGAAATCCACCTTAATAATGTGTAAATTGAAAATACTAATTACTAATCCTTACACTTAATTACCCAATGTTTCCCATGTTTTCTATTTTCCAAAACATTTCAACCAAAAAATTCTTTGGCAACTATTTAAAACATTTATTTCAAGATACATTAAATAAAATAGTTTACCAAAACGTGTTGAAAACCTTTGTGCTGTAGAAATTTTTTTTCCAAGGACTCAAATAAGTAATTGCAATTCATTTATAAAATAGTTTATAAAATCAAGGAATTATTTTTCGTCCATCAATTTATATAGAAGGAACCATGTAACACAATCTCAGGCCACACAAACACAAAATAAAATGCACTATCTAGGACGAATGGAAAGACAGTGATAGAGGTCCATGAATCAAACCTCACATATCAGAATCATTAGAATAAGAAAAGAGGTTAGTGGAGAGTACAAAACAAAAAATACCATAAATAAACTCACATGCCACACCAGAATGAACACATTGGTTATCCACCAGAGGAAGATAAAAAAATATATCTGGAAAGGATAATTAATATTTTAATCACAAATTAAAGGATCAAAATACATATCAAACTGGTGCTCATGTGATCAAAAGAACTGAAGAAACAGTTAGATGAATTAACTACAGAAATGAAATAATATGTGTCAGATGATCGATCACCAAACATGGATTTCAAAAAGGAGGGGAGTCATCCAAAATGGAATGAGATATATCCTAGGTCTCAATATAATGGGTTGTGTGAGAATGAAAAAAGAACTATCTATGTTGTTCTTAAAACCACGGTACTAAAATAATTACATATTTTGAAACCCCATTTCAGACCATGTAATATTAGAATGTGAAAAATAAAAAAAATCATCGTTGCCAAAAAATAAATTTTTTATTTTTATCATTCCATGACTTTTAATATTTTCAAGATTTTTAGACCATTCATTCCATTAAACAAGTGACACCGCAGTACATTACATTACATTAACATGACTCATGTCATTTAGACATTTCACACCTTTTACCGATTCATGAAATGTTCCAAATTACAAATGCATGGCCTAAAAACATTACAAGAAGTATGGAACATTAATGAAATGTAATAATTACATATTTTGAAATCTCCCATTATGGAGAAAAGACTATATGTTGTGGCCAAATTCCCAAAGAAATTGTGGTGTTCTATAAACAAGAGGAGAATCCAATAAATCCATTATCACATTTATACTCATATATACATTATTTGAAAAATGACCCCCAATTGTTATTTTATATTCCATGAAAGGTATTTACATTATTGAGGATTCCAAAACACATCAAAATAAAGAGATAAAGTTGAACAGATATGAAAAATAACTCAATTTGTGAATGGGGTTATCATAATCTCATCACCACAATATATTCTAACCATAGGATGTAATGTTAATGAATGATGGTTAGAAAATAAATGATTCCAATCCTCCTTCATCAATGACTCAAACTTCTAGGTAGCATTAGAATATGATAATATTCTCTATATCAATATGAACAATAGGATCAACTACCCTTGGAATGCATTTACAAAAGATTCAAAAATATCCACTGGATTCTATAATACAAAAACAAATACCTCTACCTAAATATAATCCAAAATCAATTCATGAAAAGAGTATATTCTCTTTAATATGTGAGGGGAGTGGTTTATTTTTATATATTAAGAACATTTAAATATAATAATGTTTCTATAAATTTAATATTGACAAAAAACCAATAGTGTTAAAATATATGTTATTGGTTGATGAAATACACTAATAAAATTAAATTAAATTAATTTTCTAGAGTTATATTACACTATTGGTTCATTATTTTAACATATTTAACCCATTTTTACATTTATTATTGGGAAAACTTTTTAACATTATAACATAATTTATAAAGAAAAAAATAAACTAGAATATTAATTTTTTAAAATGATTATTCTAAATATGGAAACTATTTTATAAGATTAAATATGTAAATGTTGAATAAATAAATTATAATATCATCACACAAAACAAAAAAATGTAATTTATCCTAAAAATAAATTATTAATAAATTCATTTATTCTCATTCCATTCCTAGTACTATACATTTTATGAAATTTAATTTATTATAATAAATATATTTTGTATTTATTTCTTTCATGTCATTCAAAAATAGTTAATAATTTAATTTTTTTAAAATAAAAATATATTTCAATAGTAAAAACAATTTTCTTTAAAAAAATATCTATTTTGAAATTAATATTATTTCATCATAATTTTCAAACATTTTATAATAAATTTATGAATAATTTTAAATATAGAGACATGTTAAACCCACAAATTTCTATTTTTACAATAAAAAAATTAAGATAAATCAAGTTTTCAATAATCCATTTATAATAAAAATAATTTTTGTAAAAAATACATTTTTGTTTCGCCAAGTATTACTAAAATATAATTACATAAAATTTATCGTATATTAAATTCATTTAATTATATTATTTTGTTACCTTAAAATTTTCAATTTAATTTATTAATCAATAAATTCCATTCAATATATAATTATAATTAGGAATTAACCACTAATGTTGAGTCTTCTATAAATCACAAAACATGAAACACGTCGATTTTATAAAAGAAAAATTTATAATAATAAATTAGGTTGGTACATAGTTTATGAAAGAAATATTTCAACATATATATATATATATTTAATATGAAATACCCTAATATACAAAAATAATATATCATTTTACATGATTCTCAATTACTTATCACAATTAATCACACCCTAGAACCTATAAGGCTAGTGTATTTCATATTGAAACCCTAAATGACTAATTTTATAAATATATGAACATTTCATCATATTTAAAACCTAATAAGAATTCTTTTAGTCATATTATATTTAATATTAATAATTATAACATGCTAAATGGATGCATTAGAGTTCCTCAGATCATATTCTCTACAGGTGGTAAAACTTATGATATATCAATCAAGGATCCTATATGAGAATAATTTTATCATATAGGAATAAAATATAATCAATGTATATTAATAAAAAATTGGTAAATAATTTCTAGTTAATGATGAGTAATTAAAATTAATATTACATAATTATTTTGGACAATATTAAAATACAAAATAATATATTCGAAACATGATCCAATAATCACGATCCATAACATATAAAATAATAATTTTTTGAAAACATAAACATTGAATATAATTTATTATGTCCAATTTCACATCTTGGACCACTATAAAATAGAGGATTAGAGTTACTCAAATTTCTTTAATCATTGTGTATTTGGGTCACTCTCTATTAACATAAATGTAATCTCATGATATATAAATCATTATATAATGCATCGGAGGGCAATATAATTTCATTCACATGCATCACATAATGATAAATCATATACAAATTTTGCATTTAAAAATTATAACAATAATAATAAACCATATATTAAATAAACAATGATAATTCAATTTTTTTCTTTAATATTTCAAAATGGTATGAATAAATAATCCATGGGAATAATGTTTTCGAACTCATTAAAACATAACCCCAGTGAAGCAGTCCAATCACTAAATGACATGATATAAATAAAAAACAATTGAATCATCATATCAAACAATCCATAAAATATGAATAAATATATTTAAATTTTTTATATATTATTTATATAAATAATTTTTTTAATAAAGGATTTTATCCAAAATATTGAAGCAAATAAAAATTAATTTTATGAATTGAGGAAATGTGAAAATGAATATTCATTGATCAAACCAAAAAATTAATTGGTAGTAAATGATTCTGGGATAAATGTAATGGTAACTGGTTTAAAATGTTTCATTCACCCAATTTTCTAAAAAAGTATTAAATGATTGGGATTAAAATTTTGTTATTCAAATAATTATTGATAATAATTGATAATACATCCTTGACACAAATTGAAAAAATGTACATGGAAGAAATGATTCAACACAAAAATAAAAAAGTATAATAAATTCCATTATGAACATAATTTCATTTTAAGAGGGAATAAATGAGATAGTAAGTGATATGAAGATTAAGAAACACCTAACAAGACAATAAGAATTTATAATATATTTAGTAAATTGAAAATTTTTAAATATTTGGCCAATGGAAAAATAGAATCTAAAATTTTAAGTGTGAGGAAATATTGTGAGAGTAACCATTATCTTTGCACCTTAATATAATTAAATTAAATTCACCTCTGATATAAAAATAAAGAAAACATATTAATAAAAGGTTTTAAAATTTTATTCCCTTATATTTAGACTATATAATTCAATCATATTTATTTTTCACATATATATTTGATACTTAATGTTTTTTCAACATCAGAAGTTAATTATTTTGATTTTTCCTTATACGTTTTCGTATGTTGACGTGATTTCTATATTTATGATAAATATATCATCAATATTAGATTATTAATGGTATTTGAAATATAATTCTGAAAATATATACGAACTTCCATCTTCATTTAGCATATGGTATGGTTATTTTTTTTAATATAAGTCACATTGGGCATGTTGTTGAGTAATTTCCCAGTATTAATGAGGAATATTATAATGACCTATAATTTTTTCACCATTAAAAAACAATAATAATATAATAATAAAATAATAATATCATATATTACCATATATTATGTTTTTATTCTCATCTAGTGTAGAAATTGTAAAGATAGTCCATCCTTTATCTTGTAGGTCATTTATCCAACCCAAACCAGAACATGTTATATTTTATAACAATTAATTGTATATTGTAATATAATATTAATATTATATTAACATAAGTGTAATTATTTTTGAATAATGTAATTTCTATAGAGAGTTATATTTTATAAGAGTGGATATGAAAAAGGTAATTGGGAAATAAAAAGAAGAACAATATACATACATTTCTAAATTCACTACTTCTCTAATCATGTTCCTTCAAAATAAAGAAATTAGGCCTCCTCAATGGGATCATTATATACCAAACATGTATGAATAATTTACAAGTGTAATATCAGTAGGTTATAAAAGGAAAAATAAATGAAAAATTTCAATTAAATTTGGTTGAGGAATGACCATTTTATTTTTGCGCAAGATTACAATTTCTGAAACATTTCAAACATTAATGGGTAAAGAATGTCATTATACATTTAAAGTAGGTATAAAGTGAAAATAGATAGGAAGTCAGACATAAAACCCCAAAAATAAAAAAATTGTTTTTTTATTTATATTTTTTTCATTTTCACCTTAATTTAATCCATTCATCACTTTTTACCTCTAGCAGTGAAAATTATTTGTTTACCTTGGTAACTAATTTTTTTTAAGAACATAAAATTGACCATATAAATTAATTTTTACATGATTATTGAAAATATGTAATCTATTTTATTATATTGGGTTTATAATAGTTATATAAATTAATATCAGTATATTAAGTAAAAAAACATAAAAAGAAATTTTAATGTAGCCTCATTTTAATCAATAAATGATTTTACACTCATTTTTATACAATTACTAATAATTAAAAAAATATAACTTCATTTATATATATATCTATATATTATATAATCAAAATATTTCAAATTGAATATTTAAATAAAAATATATTGTATAAATTAAAATAATATGTTTTTAAAAAAATATTCCTTTAACCATATATAATTAAATATTCATTCCTTATATTTACATAATTATTTATGTGGAAACATTTACATATTTTATCTACCACTCATTGAATAATTTTGATATATATATTTTTTATAAATTTTTTATTAGAAGTAAAAAAATTAAAAATGAATGTTGTAAAAAACCGTTAAAATATTTGATATTTATATAATTGAATTGGTATCATTCTCATCCCAAGTAATTTTTCTACTAATTAAATGTAAAAACAATTATTTATTCTGAATTAATAAAAAAATAATATTAATATATTCATTATACAAATTGGTTAAATGCATACCAAATAACCATATATCAAATTAAATTCTATCGAAAGTTCAAATAATGGCCATATGTACTACATTGACATTTATATAAAACATTTCATATATCTATGTGACTCATTCAAAACATTTTAAAAATATCTCTCTAAATTTTTATTTTATTTCAATTTTACCTAGATTGAATGGTTATAATAGATGGTTTATAATTCATAAAAAAACAATTAAAATAAATATTTATAATTAATGATTTTTTTCTATAAATGTTTGTTCTACTAGTAGTAAGATATAACAAACTACCAATCATAACCCCATATAACTTTTTGTCGAATTACTTTCCTACTTCATCAAAATCATGTTTTATATTTCTACACTTATGAGTGGTATATGTCTTTCTATTCTCATGTAAATAAAATATCAATAGATCAACAACATAAATTTTTTGATTTGAAACATTTCCAAAGTCTTTTTCATAAATCTGAAATCCTAAAAAGAAACTCAGTTCTCCCATTCTAATCGTTTCAAATTATTTTAGAAATAAAATTTAAAAATAATGTCAGCGGTTTTAATTATTTGAAACAAAAATAACCACATCAAAATAAATACTAACTAATAAAATTTCAGAAAAAAAATTATTCTTAAAAACTATTGGAACATCTAATCCAATAGTAAATCATTTATTCAAAATAAAAGAACTCAATATTTCATAGAAATATTTTGGTCCTTTTTTATATTCATAAATATATTTAACATGTTTAAAAGGAAGATTCGTTTCTATGAATTTTAAAAACTATGGGGCTCTTTAGTATAAACATCCCCCATTAAATAGCTATTTAACCAAGCTGAGTTAACATTAAATTGATTTAATTTAACATTCATTTTATATGAATATTCTAAAAGTATTCTAATGACTTCTAATCTAGATATTGGGGAAAATATCTCATCATAATCTATACATTCATCCTGATTATATTCTTTATATAGTAATCTGGATTTATTTCAGGTCATGATACCTTTATCATCCTCTTTATTTATAAAGACCCACTTGGTTCCTATAAATAGATAATTGGTTGGTCTCTCTATTAGTTACCACAATTCATTCCTTTTGAACTTGTTTAGATCTTTTTGTATTTTTTATATAATACTCTCATATTATTAGGCATCTTCAATTGTATTAGGTTTTAATTGAGATAGAAGTGCATATAATTCATCTAGGTTTATTAGATGTTATATATTTATAATTCCTCAGTCTAGGTATCCAATAACATTTTCTAAATGATGGATCTTTAGAGTTATAGACTATCTAAGAAAGTGTCTTTGAAGTTATTTAGAATCATGTTCTACTGGACTAGATTGAATTTCATTAGATCATTTTCAAAATCATATTTATGCATTTCAAGTCTCATGTTATCAAAATTGTCGTTAATTTAATCATTTTGATCTTTCTCTTTAATAAAAGTGTCAGTTTCATCAATCATCACATGACATGATTTTTCAACAATTCTTGAATTTTTATTAAACACTCTATAAGATTTAGATGGAGAATAATATGCCAAAAAAATTCCTTCATCTATTTTTTGATTGAACATACCAAGGTTGTCCTTAGTATTCAATATATACATATTGCATCCAAAAACATTAATGTTATTAACATTAGGTTTTCTGTTATTCAAATTTTATTGAGGTTTCTTTTTGAAAATAGTCTTTATTAAAACACTGTTCATGATAAAGCAGGATGTGCATGCACCTTCTTCCTAAATATTGGTTGGAAGCTTTTATTCATTCATCATTGTCCACACCATTTCTTGAATAGTCATATTTCTCATTTCAACAATTCCATTTTGTTGAGGTGTTTCTAATGTATATAAGGTGTGTTTAATACTAAGATTTTATCATAAATAATTGAATTATTGATTCTAAAATTCTCCACTAAGATCACTACTTAATGAAAATAATTTAGAAAATCTTTCATATTGAACTATTTTAACCAATTTTTTAAAAACTGTAAAAATGACACATTTTAGTTTTTGAAAATAAACCCATTAAATCTAGAATAATAATCCACTTAAATATAAACATATAATATAACAAGAACTTTTTTTTACCCTTGATGGTCCAAAAAAATCCTTATGGATAAGTTCTAAATTTTTTGATGTACTAATATTGTAAATAAATTTAAAAAAATGATTTTTATACATACAAATTTGGTATGCATCACAGAATCATTCATTGTCCAAATAAAGATTTGAAAAGTCCAAAACTAACTGTTTCTTTGATAATAAATGTAAATACTATATATTATAGTGACCATGTCTTTGAATAAAAATCAACAATTCATTTTTCATAGCAGTTAAACAATTCACTTTTTTTACATAATGAACATAAATCGAAAATATAAACATTGTAAATTCAAGGTGCCCTAAATTTATGAAACTTATAATTAAATATAGATCAATAATTGTATGAAAATAATCATTAAATCCATCATCCAAATGTTGACAGATATTTATAAAATTTTGGTTTATCCTTTTCATATATAGTACTTTTTTGATTGATATGGTCTTTGGATCTCCAATAGTTCCATCTCCAACTATTTTTCCAATGCCATTTTCACCAAAAGTGACTAGACCTACATCAACATGTATTAGTGTATGAATTATTAAATGATATCCACTCATATTATTGGAACATCTACTTCCCATATAACATATATCATTTTCCTCAATGGCATGTTTCCAGAAAAAACCTTTAAACATATGATTTTTTTATACCAATATTTTATTGGTTCTAGTAGTGTTATACAGAAATGATCTAGGAATCAAAATTTTCATTATTTTTCCGCAATTCATATCACATAATTCACACAAACAATTATAAATAAAGGCTATTTTAACACCACCATTTGAGAATTTTTTACATAGAAATTTTTTTACATGTAATATTTTCCCACAACGATAAATCGTTACTTTTTAAGAGTCGGGAACAAAATAGATTTTTCAAACGTTAATTTCTCACCCTTATTTCCTAATCCAAATATTTCCCTTTTAAAGAAATTATTTCAGTTTGATTCATTTAAATTAATTTTTATTTTAGTAAAAATAAGAGTAAAAATTTTATAATAATCTACTTCAACCTATAATATTTTCATCATTTTTTCATGATCAGCAATGTTGGTAGTAGAAGAGTGAACCTTTTCAATAAAATAGTGAGGTTATTAAACAAAGTGTCTCTTTTGCCTAAAAATAATTATGAATTTTTTTCAAATATGTATGATTCCGTAAGAAGTAATGTTATTTTTCTTATACTATAGAACTTTAGGATACCAATTTATCAACTGAGCAACTACTCATATTTGAATCCAATGTGTAATAAGTTTAGAACATTTCCTATTCAGTCATAAAGAAAAAATTATCATTTGTATTAGATTACTCCTTATCTAAATAATATTATCAAGGGATAATAGAATCTTTAATTACACTGCATGTAGTATTCACTACACTTTAACTTCTTTTCTCATGATCTCCAGTCATCAAATATATCTTTTCCATCCTTTTTCTTTTATCGTTCAACTGAGGAAAACCAGTTCTGATGTGACCTAATTTCATTAATTCATAACATCTAATGTCTATAGATTCTTTCCAATCATTACTGAAGGATTTTATGAATCCAATTTTTTTGTTATAAACCTTTTTGAACTTTTTATCTAGTTGATATAGTTCTATTTAATAATCAATTTAATCTTAACTCTTCTCTTCTTTGGCTTATTGTTTTGATATCCTACTATGTTTTTGAGATGTCACTTTTAGATTAGTATTTTACTTCATTATTATAACTTTATGATATTCTGCATCATCTTGCAATTTTTCATCATAAATTATTACTATTAGAGTTAGTTTTTACATTATAAAATCTTGGACACGTGATTATTGATGAATTGCATCCGATAATCCATTCTATTTATAGAGTAGTTCTCTTAGTACTTTCATGTATGGATCAGCCTGTTTGATGGGTTCACCTAATTTTGTAATATTATTGACAATTTCATTAAAATGTCCATTCAATTGTTTTATTCTTTCACCATAAAATCTTCCAAATGTGCAAAACAATTCATGGATGTAGCACATCTCATCTGTATAACCATGTATGTTCCTTCAAAAGAAACTGCCATTTTTTCATATTTCATAGGTAGTTAGAAATTATTATACCTGATATAATTCATCTGGTATAACAAAACATATAATATCATTAATTTCCTTTGAATTTATATCATATATTACTTTTTTTATGTATCCCAAGTTTCTAGTTTTTCAGAAATTTTATAAGGAGTAATATTTTTTTAGTAGACTCTGAATTCAATATTCATTTGATAAATAATCATTTGTGTTTTCCATCATCCATAATTTTTACAATTAAAATATAAAGAACCTACCATTGATGTTAATTCCCTCATATCAGCCATTTCCATATTTTTAATGACCTTATAATTTTCATTTTTCCATAGATTTACACAAAATATCTTCTCTGATACAAATTGTCAAGTTAGAATATACTAAGTAACACACAAGAGGGGGTGGATTGTGTATTTTTTAAAACATCCACAATTCTTACTTTTGAAAACCACTGTATTTTGTACCGATATGCAGTGTTTTTCTTTTATATGAAAATATGAAGTTGATAAGAAGAATAATGGAAACACATTTTTATTTTGGTTTAGGGGACAAAGATTCCATAGTCCACTATATAAATCACTCCCTCTAATAGCATGGTAATTTACAGTAGAATGATCCTCTTATCACAAGAACAAGAATCCCCAACTGGGTGCAGAAAGATGACATGTTTACCAAAATACTAAATATAGTGTCTTATAATTCATTAACATAAAACTGGTTATCGATTTCTAAGATCAATAATTTAACAGAACACCACAATTGAGTATGATAAAATGTAACTATAATAAATAAAATTAATTTCATTTTTAAGGTTTAGGTAGATCATCAGAGTTGAAGCAGAATTAAAATAACAATTGCTGGATCTTATTCTTCATAAAAGAATATCTTAAATAACGAAATAGTTTGAAGAGAAATTTGTTGCAAAAAGGTACTAAAAAAGGAAGAAACATCAAAAAAAATTAGTAACCTTATAGTAGTAAAATATTGAACATGTATATATCCAATCTTTTTCTTCATTCATTATTGAGAATTTGTTGAAGCAGCACTATAAAAGATAATTTTAAAAATTATAGTCTCATATGTGAAACTATTATCACACACACATTTTTATTTCAGAAATAGATATTCTAAATGAATATATATAATAGGAAATATTCATTGGTATTTTATGTCAAAAGAATAGCATGATTTATCGCAAATATTAAAATTCCAAAACAAGCACTGGAGTAGAAACATCCCATATAAATAGGAGTTATTTTATCTGATGAACACATTTCCTTGAAACAATCAAAATGATCCCTGAATGAGTCTTTAATTATTTTTTTATTTTTTCATCAATCTCACATTGAAACAAGGATTTAATGACATCATCATTGAGAACAAAATGTATGGTTCATATCCATAGTGTAGTGTTATTGTGTGTAGGGTATACTTACTTTTCATAACATATGGTTCCATTGAGTAGTGTAGGGTTAATTTTCATAGAATAGGGTTCATTTTCGTAGATTAGGGTTTCACTGCATAGTGTAAGGTTCCATTGCATAATGTAGGGTTCCTTTGGGAAGTGTAGGGTTCCTTTGAAAAGAGTAGGGATCATTTATATATTGCAGTGTTCCTCTACATACCATATGTTTCATAATCCATACGGTTACCCATGTCAGCATAAAATTCCAAATGTATCATTGATTAACCATAAGTTCAACTTTTTCAGTATGTAGGGTATAAACAGTAAATCCAAACACAAATGTAGTGTTGATGATACATATGTTTTATGACTCACAAAACATAATGATATTCATCCCAATGAAAACTATATTAGCATAACATAGGGTTGATATCGTACCCAAGCGTTTCACTTCTCAATATAATGTAGGGTTGATAACAGTGTTTCGATATTCATTCTCATGACACACAATTCCTTAAAATATATTATAAGTTCGTATAGAACTCACTCAAGAAAACATCAATAGAAAATGAACAAGGGTATTTGTGAACATAAAAAATCATTAAATTTTTTTGAGTAATATTGAGACAATACATGGCCAACAATATTGGTATATACATATGATATACAATTATGAGCCACACCCATCACTAAATTTAGAATAAATTTCTAATATACCTAATTATACATTTAATTCATACAAAATATTCATTATCAATAAATAAATATATATATTGATTAAAACATTCTGATTATCAATATTTACTTAGACAGTCAAATAACATTGAATGTAAAACTCCATATGTTGAAATGATATAAAATTTAAGAAATAGTAATATGCATGATACTGAATAAAGATATATAAGGGTGATATAATTTCTACTGATGACAATAATGATAATGTTTCAAATGAAGATATTGGCCACCAAATTTATCTGCAATAAGAGATGAACATCTGTTCACTGGGAATGCAGTGATTTTAATAAATTAATTTTCTTTGTAAGAATATTTTTAATTTAACTAAAATACTAAAATAATATTAAATTAAATGTATTTCATTATAAAACAAATAAATTTAAATTTATAAATAAATATTTCTTAAATCATTTATGGAGGTATGGATTACTTTTGATGCTCTATATGTTATAAAATTACTTATTTTGAACTTTTGAAATGATTTTTCAAAACATCCCTTTTATAAAAGAGTATAAAATTTACATTCTTCCATTTTTTAAAAAGTAACCATAATATAAAATTTCCATAATAAACCACTTGAGTAATGTAATTTCACGAAAAAAATTTGATGAACTTTTTCATGGATGAAATATATATCTGATTAAAAAAGAAATAATATATTTATTTTTTTATATATTTTATTGTATAAATATTTTTACCAAGGAGAGGAAAAAATTTAATATAATATTGAAATTCACTAAATATTCATTGTAAATGAAATTTATTTTTTCTTATTAAGAATAAATGATAATTATCTATAAAAAATAAATCATATCATAAAAAGGAATGTTTGGAAAATAAATTCTTACCTTTTTCAAAAATCAATGTTGTAACCCCTTAAAATAATAATCATGATTTAAAACATTAATCATCATGAATAAATAGATATTCAATATAAATATTTAAAAGCAGTATCATATTGACCACATAAATGTGAATATGTGCATAATAATAGATATATATTAATGGAGTATAAATTTAAATTAAATCTAGAACCATAAACAGTAATTTAGATAAACCTGATTTAACCTCAAATATAACAGATTTATAAATGTTATGAAATTATAAAAAATAATTTTATTATATATAATATCATTTATCATAAGGACCCAACCTTAAAAATTTCATAATATAGTGTTTTTGATATTGAACATACTTATGATGATATTTTTAGCTTATAGTATTAGTGAAATATTTAAAAATCATCCAAAGAAAACCCATACATTACATCTGTAGAATTATATCCATTCGCATCTTACTCCACAATATAAAAACATTTTAAAAAAACATGATTTTACTTTATGAAAAATCATCTCAGTTGTCACCTTCACCTTAACCTTGCCTCTACACTTTTGTAAACCCTATGGATTTTTCTTTGAAACATTCGATGAGAAAAAAATTTCTCAAAAATAGACATAAAAAATAATTCAATTATATTGCTGAAAATGAATGATTTTTAAATTTTATTTGAGAAAATTAAATAGAACATTTTAATATTAATAAAAAATCACAAATAAACCCTTTCAGACCTATATTAAGCTATTTAAAACATCTTTAGGTGACTTTGAGAATCATCTACATAAAACATTATAAAATCACTTTCAATTGAAATGACCATATGATCGAATCCATATATTATAGTTACCCAATGCATTTGAGATCATTAATGAGGATGACCCTTCGTATAAGTTGTATTGGCCTCATTAGTGAGCTAAAATTTTCCTTCAACTTTCATATAATCAATATTTATCTCACATATGACTCATGAGGTACAATGGGGCTCAACCCTTCATAAAATCTCTATAAGGCTTAAACATGAGCTATAATGGGCCTCAACTATTCGTATAACCTATTTCAATTCTCACCCATTTCTCATAGAATTATAATGTATCATTTAATGAATAAAACTATTTCATCATTAAACAATTTCAAAAACTATTTTATTCTGATTTTCAAAACAATTTTGTATAAAAATAGCATTTTCTATTAAAATCAAAATTTCAACACCAAAACACCATTTCCATTTAAACCCCATATTTAATTAAAAAATTCAGGAAAATGAAAATATAATATTCATTTTAAAAAACATTTAATATTAAAAACAATGTTTTTAATTAAATATTAGTCATAGTGGTATAAAAATTCATTATCACCATGTATGTTAGGAATAAAACAATCCATTATATCGTTTGTCAAAATGTTTTGTATAAAACATATAAGAATATTAATTTTAAAAACAATTAAGTTAAGTATGTATAAAAATCAATTTTTAATACATAGATATGATAACAAAAAATAATAACAATAATGATGACATGGAGGAAAATATTTTGATATTTTATAATTAAACATTTAAAAATATATATTATAACCAAGTGTCAAATTTTAATTTGAATTATTTGAATCATACAACTGATGAAGAAATAAAGTTCAAATATTACATGAAAATAAACAAATTCACAATATAATATTTCCTAGGTTAATGAATATACCCTTATAAGTGGTGGTGGGTGTATAACATCAATTTATACCTCAATGAATGGAGATTGAGATAAAACCCCCTATAAATATCATTCATTGAAGTGAGAATTAATAAAATGATAAAATATGTGTATCTACTATAAATATGAATAAAACAACTGAAAAAATAACATTAAATATTCAAAATTTATTTCACATATATGATTATCATGAAATAAAAAAATATATAACATTAACCTGAAGAATGCAAATTGTGTTACAGAATACATTTCCTCCCACATCACTTTTATGATGTGTACATTAACCTAACGTATAGTTGTTTAAATATTGTTATTAAATCATTAAATAAATATATTCATATTTAAGATACATTATGTGATGATTTTATAATATAATATTACCCATTAAGAAATAATATCTCATTATTTTCATGGTTTCCTCTGTGTTTTTTTCATGGTTCTTGATATGTTCATCACTATATAATTATTGATGCTCATCTAAAATTCTATTAAAACTGAGAAATTAAAATAAAATATTATTAATTAAATTATATAATTATTAATGGTCCCATATATCATTTTTATCTTATACATGAAGAATCTTTATAAGATAAATATTTAAGAATAATTGTTTAGTTTATTTTGGGTGTTTTCTAAACATCAATATCTAGTATTATTTAATTCAATATTATGTGTATATATTACTTCCAGAACACTAAATAGGATATAATATAAATATTATAATATTATTTGACCATAATTATATTTTTCTGTTTATCCATGAAGGCGGTAATGGAAAATGAACAAAATCATTATTCAAGGTTGTGAATTACTGACAAAAAATGAAAAATTGTTTCATTTATTTTAATAAGTTGTGTTGATATATGAAATGGTAAAAAAATATTCCACTATAATAATAAAAATAAATCAATGTTATGATTCTAGAGTTATAATTCAATGATTGATGAATATTGGGAGGATAATATGGAAAGTCATAATACCTTAAGAGAGATTCTTTTTGAAAATGACATCGAGATTATCTACTGCCTAAGAGACCCTTGAGGTCCTTGGATTTTGTTTTTTGTTTTGATAGGAGCACATAAATGTTAGTAGATTTATAGAGAGCGACTGGTAGATATTTGGTAAGATATAGGGGTCATGAGTTTCAATGGTTTTGTTTGGGTTTGTATTTATACATCCGGGGAGATAGGTTTAAATGATTAAAATAATCACTCTTTTATTTTTAAACCCAAAAACATTAAAGTTGAATTAATTTCAATTAATTATATGGTAAATTAATATTTTGGTATCCTTTAAGGTTTTTCTTATAACTCAATTAAAAAATTAAAAGTTGTAATGTTTAGGTATATGAAGCAATGGTCATTTACTATTAACCGTTGTCAGAATTTTTCTTATACTGCAGCTAGAATTTTTTTTATCATAATAAATATTTTACACCTAAAATTGAAATTGAAAATATAAAATAATATAATCCTTATGATCCCAAATATTTTAACTATTTTCCAAATTCAATTCACATAATTTGAGATTATAGATTTAAAATTAATCCCATAGACACAATGAAAAGAGTGCTTTTAAATTGAAGAGTTCAAAATCAATAAATTATTTTATATCCTACTTCAATGTAATTTTTTTAAAAGAATGAAATTAATTAATTAAGGTATAATTTATTAAATTATACATTAGACAATCCAATTATATTATAACTCTATAGATAAACAAGATAAAAAATAATTTTCAATTAAAATACATTATTTTTTCAGATTGTTAAAAAAATACTACAAATCAGAAAAATACAAAACATTCACCCCATTGTAGTTTTGAAATTTCTATTGAAAATTATTATTTTGTTTTTAAATAAATTCATAAAATTTTAAAAAATAATTTTAAAACTAGTATGATATCAAAAAGAGAAAAAATTACCTTTTACAAGAATATTTATTTTTAGGATTAAAATATAATTTATTATTATCATCAACCAATAAAAAATTCTATGAAATTAAAAATAAATTATATTAAATATATTTTATATTAATTTTCATTATGATATTTTTTTAATAGTGATTAATTTAATTTATTAATATAAAATTTCATAATGGGAAAAAAAAAATTTTTTTAAAACACAACATTTTTATTTAATTGTTTTTTTAATTTATAATTAATTTTTAACTGACTAATTAATATTATTAAAAAGGGTAAAAAAATATTTTCTCATTTTAAATAATATCATTATTTCATGCCATTACAATGTCTAGGTGGTAACAATAAAATTTAAATAATAATATCTTGTCATTTGTATAGGCTCAATGTTGCATATATTAAGAATACCTTGGTTAAAATCACACTTCTTAGAACCGGTCTTTAAAAAACCATATAAAAGAGTGAGAAAGGAAATTACTAACGTTGCCTAAGATAAAATACACTAGGAGTTCTTATAAGAACACTTGTAGTTGGAATAAAATTATAACTATTATTTTTTGACGTATAGTGATATAGAACTTTTTTATTAGCATGTAGAGTATAACAAAACCATAAAACTGAGATAGGATAAAAGACCATTGATTTTATATTTTGAATAAAAAATAGATAATATTTTTTTAGAATCCTTTTTTCTTTTGAAGAAAAATTACATTTCAAAATAAACATAGAAAAGATGGAAATATACAAACATGAAATATATATTTTAATCATCATATTTTCCCCAAATGATGAGTATTCATGAAAAATTTTCATAGAAAACCATCTGAATCATATATCATAAAAATCCAAAAAAGGTAGTTATCTATTCCTCATTTCATTATGATTTTACCAAAACAAAAATGGTTTGAACTATATATGGTAATTATATAAAAATAATAAACCATTATGTCAATAGATGGTACATAAATCATCACAATTCTATTGTTGTTCCCGAAAATCAACATAGACCATTCAACAGATAACTATCCTTAAAACTCCTCACAATAATCTAGACTAAATTTTAAACCCAAAAATCAGAAGTATTTGATCGCATATTCTTCTAATATATATTTAATAATTTTCATTAAATAACATCAATTACTAATGAAGTCTTATACTAAAAATTAATTTCAAATATACTTTTTGAGGTACACATACTATTTCCATAAATAGACTAAATAACCATAAATAAATAATAAAATAATATACACTTCTAAAATATTACTCAAACTTTATTAATAAAATAAAATCCAACATTATTATATTTACATCAGTCATAAAGGGTTCCCAAAAGAGAAAAAATCTTTCAAAATAACATTTATATCTCTTAAACCGTAAAAAGTTTCTAATCCCAATGTTAACTATTCGATAAAAGATACATTCCCAAAATAAAATTATTCTTTATCTATAAAATCATTTAACTAAAATGAAAAAACTATATTTATTGGGACTTCATTTAGGCCAGTAGTAAGTGAAGCACCAATGTATCCCTTTAGTTGTGGGTTCAATTTCTATAGCCTTTCCTAATGAGACCAGTTGTAAACCATCTAGTTTATTGTCCATTTTTAAAAATAATTATTTAAATCCCTATAAAATTAATGAAATATGATAAAAATAATGAAAAATATCATTAATATGTTTTAACATAAAAAGATATCTCATAAAATCCATTTTTCATCCCAAAAAGTGACAAACCATGATAATCATGGAATTAAATATATCCAAAAAACCATTAGTCACCTCAAAATATCATTACATTAACCAAATTTTTTTTACAGAATGAATTTTTGATCAACCTATAAAATATAATCCCATTATTATATCCATTACTGTTAATAAGGAATCCTAATCTCCAATTTCGACTAAACCATTCTCTGATACCAACAATAAGGGCCTGACCATAAACATTACACATTCAAGTTCTTTTGGATGAGAATACACATTCAAGTATCTTTTAATATAAGTGTTTTAGATATTTGGAAAAACTCTTTTAAATTAATCCCATACATTACAAGTGGACAATGATATCCATTTTAAATTTTTCTCACATATAAAAATCTATACAATAAAATATGTCTTATCATTATGAACAATTTTCAAAAATATCCCATGTAACTCATCTGTATCCCTATTATAAATTAAATCCCATAAAATTAATATTAAAACATGTGATTAGAAATGTTAAATATTAATAAAGGACTTAAAAATAAATAAAACCATTAGGCATGTGAGAAATTATGAAGACATAGTTAATGTTATTTGAAAAAATGATACAATTTTGTTTTCCTAAAATCACATAAAAACATTTTTATAAAATAAATCCCTTAAAACCCTTACCAATAAATTAATAACATCATAAAGTAACTTGAGGATCATATAAATAAAATCCATTCAATACCTAGTCAATTTGAATAACTATACATCCGACATCTAATAGTATTATTAAATAATGCATTGGAGATATTTAATTGAATTAACCATTTTATAAGATATTTTAGGCTCACCGAAGAGCTAAAATGGATCTCAACCATTTATATATGCTATATCAGGATCACCTGTGACTCATGAGCTATAATGGGACTCAACCCTTTCTTTAAGCTCTATCAGGTCCACCCATGAGTTATAATATGGCTCAAACCTTCATATAATTTGTACTGGGTACTACCATTTAAAATAAAACTTCCAATTTATGATTCATCATTTAAGCAATTTCATTTTAATACCAATTGAAAAAATCTTTTAATCCCATATGAAACCCTCTTTGGTGTAAAAATAACCTTTTCTATTAAAATCATAATGTCAATTCTAAAACAAACTTTTCATTGAAAACCCATATTCAAAGGAAAATTACCCTAAAATATATATATTAATTTTATTTTATTAAAAAACATATGATTTCAATGGAATCTTGATATTCAATAATAGAAAAGGATGGAGAAAATGTCAAAGTCACCATGTACATTAAGAACAGAACATTCCATTTTTCTTTTGAAAAAATGTTATTTATAAAACAAGTAAAAATATTCCATTTAAAAAAAATAGAATTACTTAGGAATAAAATACCATACATAATCCTTTTAAAAGTAAATATAAAATAATATAATGAATAATATCATGGGGTAAATTATTTCAAAACTATATCATTAAACATTTCAAAGCGGTTTTAAATCAATGTACCCAGACCACGTTGAATTATATAAACCATAAAATTTTTATATGGTAGAAAATTTAAAAAAATTAATGACATTATAATAAATAAATTAATTATAATAAATTCCAATAGATTTTTATATTCTCCTCCTAAAATAATGAGTGTGTATAACATAAAAATACTCAATGAATGGAGATTGACAGACATCCCACTATAGGGATCATATCATTGAAGTGAGAAATAAAAAAAGACTAAAATGTGTGTATCTAGGGTATATCCAAATTAAAAAGTGGAAATATGACATAAGATATTCAAAACTCAACTCACACATAATATTATAATGATATAAACAATAAGTAGAAGTTTAACACAAAGAATGCAAATTAGGTTAAGAAAGCCCTTACCACATGCTTCCATTTAGTGGTGCTTCTATTAAGTAATATATAATTGTTTAAATAATGTTATTTTCGCATTAGAGAACTATATAAATTTTTATAATACCTTAGGTGATTATATTATAAAATATTATTACCCAATCATTAATAATATTTCATTATTTTCATTGTTTTGGGTGCATTTGTTTCATGATATCAGGATCGAATCATTTGTGTATAATTATAGATGTTATTTTAAATTGAATTAAAACACAACTAGATTAATGGAATATTATTAATGTAAATAAATATGTATTAAGGGTATTATATATAATTTTTATTCTGTGCATGACGATGATTCATCATAAAAAATTATGATGATAAATGTTTATTTATTTTTGAGGTTTTTCCAAACATCATGATGATTTTTAATTTAATTTTATATTATATGTATAAATTAGTTCCATGTCATGAAATAGGTTACAATATACCTATTAAAATATTATTTTGTGGATATTAGACACATTATACCATCTATGAAGGTGGTAATTAAAAACAAACAAAATATTTATTAATTGTGGTGATTCACTGATATAATTTCGTTTATAGATTCATTTATACTAATAATTGGATGTAAGAAATAAAATAGATATTATATATTATATAAGAAACATAAACTCTATTATATACATTCTTTTAGTGATATGATGCATCTATGGATGCTAGAGGTAATAATAAAGGTAAAAAATAATGTAAATTAAGAGAGATACTTTGAGGAAATTACATCTTGAATATCTCCCCCTTGAGAGACCCCTGAGGAACATGGGTTTTCTTTTTATATGAGACTAATAGGATATGTACTTTGGGATATCTAGTTAAGATATTTTTTAGATTATATTTGAGGATCCATAATGTTTCTTTAGTCAAAATGGGGTGGTGAGGGTTGGTAATAATACATGAGAAATGTTGTGTTTATGTGATTAAAATAATGGTTATATTTTTTTATTATAAGCCATCACCATTGAGGTCGAATAAATTTCAAAAATTTAGGATTTTAATCAATTTTTTTAGTCATTATAAAGATTATAATTACCTAAAACATCCATATATGGTTGTAATTGTTTGGTATGTTCACCTTTTACCTTTTAACATTATCTATTGTATTTTTTTCCTTAATACTACGGTAAATATGTTTTTTACCATGGAAGATATTTTATACCTAAAATTATAATTATTATACCCACATATATTTTAATCTTTTAATACAAAAATGAAATCTATTTACCAGAATTCAATAAAAATAATTAGATAAATTATTTTTACAATTAATCGTGCAAACACAATGAAAAAGCGGAGTTTGAAAGCGAAAAGATCATCACTTCAAAATGTTATTATGTCCAATATAAATATGAAATTGATTAAAATTACATAAATTGAATTAAATTATATTTAATTTAAATAATTATATATTAATACTAAATTCATGTATAATATTACTATATGAATAAATAAAATTTAAATGGCGTTTTCAATTAAAATATAGTATTTTTTTAGTATTCATTAAAAATGAATCTTATCGGAAAAAACCAAAATTCCCCCCTAAGGTAATTTCAAAATTACTATTTCAAAAATTAATATTATTTATCCAACTAATATTCAAAAATTTGGAAAAATATAGATTAAAAAATTATGCTCCATTAAAAGGCAGAAAAATTTTCTTTTATAAATATATATATATTTAGACAATTAATAGGATTTAATCTCCTCTTAATACTATTGGACATATTTGATGACTTTAAAAAAAAATTAATGGAATATATAAAATAAAAATAATCATTAATATATTATACTAATAGTTATTCATTTTATTTATTATGATATAATGTCATTATGTGAAAAATATGTTTTTTCTAACAACATCAATTTTATATTAAATTTGTTTATTTTATATTATAATTAATTAGTTACCAATAAATTAATTTTTGTAAATATGAGTAAAATATATTATCATAATTTATTTAATATCATTCATTATGTCCATTAAAATAATAATGTCATAAATATCACATTTAAATAATAATATTAAGTCGTTTATTTAATATTGATGTGACGTATCTCTAAAGTCATTAAACATAGTGATTATTTTAAAAATATTAGGGTGTTACATATATGATCCTATTATAACATATTAATTCCCATTTTTTTTAAAATATTTCATTGTTACAATTTTTTTGGGTGTTAAAGTTTTCTTTTTCTCATGCATGTCTTTCATAGATGACCGGGTTGTTGTGAATTGGATAGAGATTCATCATTTCCAGAATGATATTAATATTATAAATAATAATTTTATTTAGTTTATATATTTTTATGACCATTAATTAATATTATAAATGGAAAATTAATCTCATCACTTTTATGGAGATGGTCGGCCATGTATACACAACATAGATGATATCATTTAGTAATTGGGTGAAAGGATAAAGAATTAGAAGTTATATTAATTTTACATTATTAAAATTATTTCATATCTATTATATATAAATATATTTGTGATTTCCCCCAATATGACTCTTCATATGAGATGTAAATAGAAACAAATTTTTATCAGTTTACAAGATAGAGGTCCATTGTACAAACTGGTGATCACTTTGTTTCAAATTTTTTAGAACATATTATCGATAAATATTATAAAATAAAAATTTTATCAACTATTTAGATTCAAGAAACTGGTTTTATTATGTTTAAATTATTAATAAATACGTTATCATGGTGAAATGATATGTCATGAATAAATATCTTAATAGAGATAATTACCCTCTCTTATATGAAACACTATTGGATATCTTATTAAAGACTCTTTGGATAGCTATTAGGGAAGAAAAGAAACCCGATTGTGTGAATAATCATTTTTGGGGTGTTTTTGGGATTGGTTTGTAAATCTAAATGGCTTCGGTGTTGTTAATAACTAGTTGGAGGTGGTTCCATTTTATAATTTAAATGGACTGTTATGTTTTAAATACAAAAAAAAATTATCCAATAATGGGATTTCAATCACAATAAATGTGCATATGATTTTGGTGAATAATTTTTTATATATAATATATTTATGATCCACACCTACAAAAACAATAATAAACTTATTTTAAAATTTGTTCTTCAATTTCCACTAACGACACATACTTTTTCCATATAACCTAATGTAATGTCATTTAATCATAAAATTAAAATTACAATTATGAGAATATTTTGGCACACTTATTCAAAATATGAAATAATAATTATAAAATTTAGAAACAAAATTGTTCCATATAAATTTTAACAAAAGGGTGTTTAACGCAGAAAACCCAAATTCAACCTCAACTATTGTAATTAATTTATACGATTTTCATTAATATTTATAAATAAAATCATAGGTAACATTATTAAATTATATTAATTATATTGATTCAAAATTTATTTCACATTTTATCAAATTCAAATAGAAAATATAACTAATTTTGTTTTAAAAAACCCCACAAATCATTTTGAAACCAATTTTCACTGAAATAATTTTTTAAAGAATATAATGATTTTATATAAATTGTACCATGGATAAAAATATTTATATATATTTATATTAAAATATGTTAATAATATATATATTTCACTAAAAGTATTAAAAAAATTATTTTATTTATTTAAAATAGAAATATAATATTCCCTTCTTTAAAAAATCTATTTTTATGAAAAAATAGTTTTCTAACAAATTTCCACTTTTATCTCAAAATTATATTATAATTATTTATATTAAATTGATAATAAGTTAATTTTTAATAAATAAATTGTTAATTTTTCATATTTTTACATTCTATTATAAATAATAATATAAATAGTTATGTAATATTTTTTCATTTTGTTAAAAGATGATTCTTTCCTAGGGAATGTTTGAAAAAGCATTCTAGGATTTTTTACATCATATATTAAAAAATATTTATCTATTTGAATTAATTTATTTATTCCATGAAATATTAAAATTTTAAATTTATTATTGTTTTGTTAAAATAGAATAGTCACTTTTTATAATTGAGTATCGGTTGCCACATTTATCATGAATTTTCTTGTTTCTATTATTCTAATTGGTGGTCTGACCTTCAAAGAAAACCATGAGAATGAGGATTTTTTTCACGTAATTTTTACTTATAGTTGATTTTATCCCTGCAATAATTTTTATTATGAATTTTAAATTCTTTTCTCTTTCACTCTTAATGTTTATAATTTTTTTTCAATAATTAATAATAATAATTTATTGAGTATTTTCTTTTTAGTTCGATGTTTCCTATTAGAAAAGTTACTCATAATATTCAAGGAATAATTAAAAAGACTATCGCAATCCATATCATATTTCATAAATGAGATGAACTAAAATTTTATACATTCATTATAAGTAATGTGAATATACTTATTTATTTTTCATTCTCTTATTATATTAATAAGGTAGTCTGTTGGAAGAAATTTCAGGGTTATGGTGTTGGTTTCCATTCATGTTTCTTTTCAATCAATGAAAATGATTAAACACTAACTCTTCCCCAAATTAGGTAATTTCGATGGTTTTATTAATGTAATAAAATCACTGCAATGAATTAAAATCGTAGTTCTATAATAATATTTTTAACACTTTAATTCTATTATAATAATAGTGTATTTTTGATAAAACTGGGTTGGGTCGAGTGAACATGGTCATAATAAAATCAGTTAACTAGTAAATGTTTTCATTGAAGTTATCATGCTTTTAATTAAATCATTGGGCATTTTTTTATTTTAAACAATAATTTTCTATATATATAATTTATATATCTTATATATCATTTAAACAATAGCTTTGAATTTGTTTTATAATGATATGTGAAAGTGGTTGATTGTCTTATATGAAGCTATCAAAAGTTAAGTAAGGTTCATATCCAATTTACACCACATTCACTACTTTATAAACATATATTATATCTTGTTACTTGTTTGTCAATTCTTATTGGATATTTTTAGCAATATATATATATTGTTATATAATATCTTAGGATGGAATCAATGTATTGATGAAAAGTTAGATGGTTTTTGATAGGCTCACAATTCCTTGACATTGTTTTAAAGTTACCATATTCCCAATGGTTTGGTCTAAAGGATTTTCCTCGCTATATATAAATGATTTACATTCACTCGATGGATTTAGGATCTCATCATGACTCTATTATTTGTGATTATATTATATTGTTACATCCTTCAAGGTGAAGGTATTATTTGTTTAGACAATCTGCCTATATGGAGATACCATTTATAATTTATTCCTATATCTAAAATATCATATATAACATTTTCTATATTTCTTTTCATTTCTATTTCCATTCATTGTTTCCACTAAAACAAGTGCATAGATCATGTGGTAAATGTGAAGGGAGGAAAAACATATTGGTTATTTATATAATAAAAAATGTACATATCATTACGAGATACATAAATATGTATTCATATATTAATTTATTATATATACAGAAACATATCAGGATACCTAGTACCAATTGGAGATAGGATTCAATGAGAAGTCATCATGAAAATTCATTAGATGGAAACATTAGATGAATTGAGGTTTTACATTGATGTTTATATGGTTGTTCCATGTATTTGATATTATATTTTTTGTTCATTAGGGAATATTCAAATTTTAATATATATGAACATTTAAATATTATATAGTTCAATCCCATTATAGACGACTTTCTTACCTTGTTTATTTGATATTGAATGTCCATATCATGTCATTCATGTAATATAATTCTACAATTCACTTAATTCAAATATATAATTGAATATCCAAACCTCTAAAACAACCCATTTAAAGTTTACAGTAGAATCAATGGATATTGTGGTGGACGTACAATTTTGTGATAGACTGATCTATTTAACATTGAACTCGTTGGGTCATAGTTATTAATTTAACATTGGGACTCTTTGAACTTGGCTACAAAAACATAGATATTCACTACAAAAAATTGTCTACATGCGACGGGTTAGGGGCCCATCGCAAATAACCAATCAAAGGGGTTATTTGTGACCGACTGATTACCCTGTCGCAAATAACTAGTATTTGCGGCGGACGGTAAGGACCTATCACCCAAGGTTTGGCACAAAATACGCACCAAACCATGGGAAAGGGTATTTGTGACAGGTTTTTATTCCCTTCTCAAATAACTGGAAGTAGTTTTTAGTATTTGCAATGACATACTTTCCCCAACGCAAATAATTTTCTTTCAAGTACCAATTTGCGACGGCCCCCGTCGCGAATACCCCAATCACAAATAATTTATCCTGTATATACCCCAATCTATTTTTCCTCTTATTTCACCATTTACTCAACTTCACTCGCAATCCCTTCTGATCAATTTTCTTCTAAAATTTTTCATAGTTTAAACTTTTTATGTATGAGCATTATCTATGAATTTAATATTCCAAAAGCATCAGTTTCAAGGTATATATCTATTTTTTTTTAATTAATTTATTTTGTTTTATATTATTTATAATTTTTGTTAATTAGATGTAAATTAATTAAATGAAAATTAGATATTAATTTTTTCAGTATTTATTATGAATAGTTACATTTATGTTTTAATTAGTAATAAATAGTAATAATTACTAATGATTTTAAATAATTTGTAATAATTATTTATAACTAGAATTATTTAGTAATAAATAAGATTAATTAGTAATAACAAGTAATATATTGTATAAATTAATATTTATTAGAAATAATTAGTAAAAATTAGAAAACATTAGAATAAATTAATAATAATTAGAAAAAATTTGGAATAATTAGAATAAATTACTAATAATTAGAAATAAATTTTAATAATTAGAAATAATTTGTAATAATTAGAATTAAATTTTAATAATTAGAAAAAAATTGGAATAATTTTTAGTTATTATGAATAATTAGTAATAAATTGTAATAAATAGTAATAAATAGTAATAATTAGGATTAATTAAGAAAAAAATAAGATTAATTAGAAATAAATTGTTATAAATAGGATTAATTTTTATTAATAAGGATTATTTAGTATTAATTAGGATTAATTAGTAATAATTATGGTTATTAAGTAATAATTAGTTTTATATTTTAATAAATAGTAACAATTAGGAATAATTATTAATAATTATGATTAATTAGTAACAATTTGGATTAATTGCCTATAATTAAAAATAAATATCAATAATTAGTGATAATTATCTATAATTAGTGATAATTGTCTATGATTAGTAATAATTATCAATAATTAGTAATAATTATCTATAATTAGTTATAATTATATATAAATAGTAATAATTATCAATAATAAGTTATAATTAGCAAAAATAAGTAATAATTATCAATAAATATTAATAATTAGAAATAATTATTAATAATTATCTATAAATAGAAATAATTATGAATAATTAATAATAACTTTCACTAATTAGGATTAATTAGAAATAATTAGGATTAATTAGTAATAATAAGGATTAATTGGTAATAATTAGGATTAATTAGTAATAATTAGTAATAATTAGTAATAATTAGGATTTATTAGTAATAATTGGTAATAATTAATAATAATTAGGATTGATTGTTACTAATTAGTATTATATAGTAATAATTAGTAATAATTAATAAAAATTAAGAATAATAATTAATAATAATTAATAATTATTAATAATAAGGAATAATTATCCATAATTATCAATAATTATAAATAAATTATGATAATTATAAATAAATCGAAATAATTTGTAATAATTTGTAATAATTTGTAAAAAAATATCAATAAATAGTAAAAATAGTAATAATTATTAGAAAATAGTAATAACTTGTTATAAATTGTAATAACTACAAATAAATAGTAATAAATATTAATAAATAGTAATAATTAGTAATAATTAGTAATAATTATAATTAATCTAATAAATAGTAATAATAAGTAATAATGAGTAATTAATAATAATAATTAGTAATAAATAGTAATAATTATTAATAATTGCTAATAATTAGTAATAATTTGTAATAATTAGTAAAAATTATTAATAATTAGTAATAATTAATATTAATTATCAATAATAAATAATAATTAGTAGTAATTATAAATAATTACGAGTAATTAAAAATATCTAGTAATAAATATAATTAATAATAAATAATTAGTAATAATTAGTAATAATTTGGATTAATTGTCAATAATTACAAATAATTAGTTAGAATTATGATTAAATATCAATAATTGCTAATAATTACGATAAGTTATTAATAATTATGATTAATTAGAAATAATGAGGATAAATTAGTAATAATTCGGGTTAATTGGTAATAATTATTCATAATTAATAGTATTTAATAATAGTTACGTATAATTAATAATAATTAGGAATAATTCATAATAAATAGTAGGGGTTAGTAATAATTAGTAAATGTTAGTAAAAATTAGGACCAATTAGTAATAATTAGTAATAATTAGTAATAAATCATAATAAATCATAATAAATTACAATCAATCAAAATAAATCATTATAAATTTGACCATATTGATAAAATAGAAAAATTTCCAATTGATTGAAGGCATTCATTTTTTTCGACACCTCATCTCTATGAATCTTTCACCCACTATAATCTATAAGAAAAATCTACTCGAACAAATGTAGGCATATATTTTTTATAGGGACTTATGTTTGAGAATGTTGCAAGGAGGTGAGGTATCACAAAAAAGTGGATATTTTTCCTGATGATGCATCCCCTTGAAACATTATACGACTGAAATCACAATGAATATTCTACTCTGACAAACAAAAATTAATTTATCTATGGATGAGAGAATAGAGGGAAGCGTAGAGAGGTCTCCCTTATCTCCATCATCATAAATATGAAAATAGACATTCGTACATCGGAGTAGACATTTCATAGTGCTTTCAGTCACCGAAAGTTTCAACTGGATGAGTAATATGGAAAAGGAGCTACTTCTAATCTATTAGAAATTGTACCACTGGTAATTAACAATAATTAATAAAAAATACTTGAAATTGATAGTAGATATTGGTAATTTTTATAAATTTTTATAAATCATTGTAGATTAGTAATAATTCATATAAAATTATAAAAATATCTATAAAATAATACAAAATAATATAAATTTCTATAATAGAGAAATTAATTGACTTCCAATTTTTTGATAATGTTTATATTAAATATAATTATACAAAATATATTATTATTTAATATTTTTAGAAAAAATATGGAATGAGGAAGTCAAAGAAACTCCTTATTAAATGATCGTTCATGGATAACTCAACGTATGAATCCAAATGGTTATGGTTTAAATATAATACATATTGATGGTGTTAAATAATTCTTATCACTTGAATCAATGCCACCAAAATTTGTTTCAGAAGGGGATATTTTGTTTCCTTGTAAAAAACTTGCTCTCAAGATGTATGACACATTGGAAAATTTTAGAGGTCATTTATTGTGTTTTGGTTTTCAAATAGATTATGTGTTTTGGTTTCAACATGGTGAATATCATTCTAGAGAAGATATTTATAATTTGGTTCTAAATACAACATGATATCAAAATATAGAACATGATGTTCATGTCTGTCTGTTAAACAAATTTAAACTCAAGATGATATTGATTTACCTACTAAGTTTGAACCATATCATTTATATGAGTGGTCGTTTTACGATGATGAATCCTCATATCATGGTTGCAAGATAAGAATTCTTTAAGGAGTTTCTAAATTTATGGACATTAAATTGGATAATTGAATATCCAATTGTTTTTCTATTCAGATATTCACTTGGTTAAAAACACTAATACTTGAAGGAATTGTGTTGCCTAAAAATTTATATGAGAGCAAGATACTGGTTTGAAAGCTATTTCTTGGATTTCAGAAGACTCATGCATGATCAAATGAATTCATCTTATATTATGGTGAAAATGAGTTTTTGGATAGTTATCCTACATGTGGAAAATAAAGGTATAAAGAAGCTATTCCAATGAATTCTGTATTTGTTCTAGTAAGTCAATTTTGATATTTCCTGCTAACGATAGGATTGAGTCATTTATTTAGGCTTCAAGACTTCTCAACATTGAAGTCGAGGAAAAACCCATAATTTCACCTGGTAAAAGCATAAATCATCCCTGTGATGGTGATTCATGGATACATTTTGACCAAGTGCATCCATTATTTTCTTTTGAAGAATGAAACATGTTACTGGGTCTTTCTACTGATTTTTTCTATCCATTTTGTTATTACGGTATCAAGTATTCATGTTGGCCTATCTTTTAATCTCTATATAATATATCTCCATGGATATTTATGAATTAGCCATATACCTTTTTAACCTATTAAATTCTATGACATCCGAAAAAGAATTGATAATTTTAATTGAAACCATTGATCCATGAGTTGAATTCCCTATGGAGTAATGGTGTCAGAAAATATGATGTTTCTACAAAAAAGGCATCCCACTGAAAGCTGCATTGAGGTGGATAATTATTGAGTTCGCAACATAAGGCATGTTATCTACATGTAGTACACAAGGTCCAAAATCATGTCTGTATTATATGATATATAACAATTTATTTAAGCTCTTCAATAGAAAAAATCATTTTTTCGACTATCGTCACATATTTCATCCAATCGATCATCATTTTCGAAAAACAATTATCATTTCTGAAAATGAACAGGTGGAAAATATGGGCCTCCATAAATTATCTATAGTATTATGTTAAAATAAATTGTCTCTTCATTACATACCATCGAATTTGTAACAAAAATAATCCAATAGAAAATTGATGGGACTAGAAATGATCATAATGGAATAAAATAGAGCATTTTTTCGATTTTCTATATTGGTCTGATTTTTTAGTCTGTCACCTGATAGATGTGACACATATTGAGATGAACAATTTTGATAATTTATTTCATATAATTTTGGATTCATCAGGTATTGAAAAGATAATGTAATTGAATGATTATATTATTCCCAAATTTGCAATAGAATAGAACTTGAACTACTTGAAAAAGTCAGATCAAAGAAATTAATTAAGCCAAAAGATTATTATAGACTATCCAAATTTAGTCTCTTATTATTTTGTCAATGGATTGTATATTCGAGACTATAGGATGGTTTTGCATCCAATTTGTACAGATGCGTTTGAAATTGTAACATTACCGGACTGAAAAGTCATGACTATTATTTTTTTAATGTAATGAATTTTACTAATTGGATTAAGACGTTTTTTTAAATTCTATGATCTGGGATCCTCTTATATACATTTCATATATTTTCGAGACATATTTGAATCGAAAATAGATTATGATGTCATAAGAAATCTGCAACAAGATGTCATTGAAATGTTATGTAAACTGGATAAAATCATCCCATCATGTTTATTAGACATAGTGGAACAAGTGATATTACATTTTCCACATGAATCAAAATGTGGATGTCCAGGAAAGTTCTGATGGATGTACCCAATTGAGGGATGCATGTAGAAATTGAAAAAAAGTACGTAACAATGCATCAGTTGAATGCCCAATTGCAAAAGAATATTAGCATGGGGAAATTTATTTTTTATTCTATCAATAATTATAATATGATTAAACTTTAAAACACAACAACATGATCGGTAATGTGGGAAATGTTGATTAAGATATGAGCATTCAATTATCAGTTTTCAATCCGCCAAAACATAAAATTGAAGGAGTTCATGAATGATGGATTTCAGACAATGAACGTCACATAACTCATACTTATATTTTACTCAACTATGAAGAAATTACACTATTTGTATTGTGACTACTCTTATCACTTATTTTTTATTTTTTATTACAATAATATATTTTTTTTATTTTTTGGTTATATTATAATCATATCAAGAATCAATTTCTCAAAAATATAGTAGCTTTTGTTGATGAACGGATTCAAAAAATAAATTACTACTTTTTTAAAAAATTGGTATCAAAAATTAATAATCATTTCACATAAAAAATTATTTTACTTCTTCTGATATTTATATTTGTTTTAAAAAAATTTAGGTATCTCTCCATGATGATAAAGTTGATAATCAATTGTTAGTATTGAGTAACCCACTATAAAAAATTCTTAAATATTATAATACATATGCAGTGAATCATTTCTGATTTATTTCCCGAGCATATGGGGAATAAAAAACAATTAATAGTGCTGTTTTATTTAAGGGATCTCATTATATAGAAACTGAACATCACTTTTATAGCCTGTTTGAAGAAATCATTGACATGTATTATCTAGGAAAACATTATATAATGATGTTTAAATGTTAGTGGTTGGATAATGAGAGAGGCATGCATGTTCATATATTCCATGGAATCATTGATGTTAAATATAAAAGTATTCTTGCAGTAAATGAACAATTTTTACTGGGTTATTAAGAACATGAATTTCATTATGCAAATTTCTATTTTATTTAAAGGGAGTTTTTTGATTGGTTAGCATAACAACATTTAAATATCAAAAAAATTAGTTTACCAAAAGTGACTGTGGATCTGCTTAAGTACAAGAAATTTAATTTTTTTAAAAGGATAATCGGAATCCCTATTTTTTAAGAAGGGACAAAAATATCATTGATGAAACCCCAAAGTTGACGGTCGATGGGGAAAACGATGTTAATGATGTTACAACTGAATTTGAAATGGAAATTGATGATGAATTTGAAACTAATATTAAAATTGATGGTGGTTTAGAGTAAGATGAAGACATTGATATCGACATCAATGCAGATGAGGCTGAAGATGGACATTGACATAGTAACATTTGAGTTATAATCTTATATAATATATATCTAAATATAATGGTTGTTTTAAACTATTTTATAACAACCCTAATTTATTATTTCATATGGAAATGGATCTTTGTCGTATTATACAAGAGTTGGATCTATGTTAGGAAGAGAAAGAGGTAGGATCAACCAACCCTCGAACTGCTATCATTTCTGGGGGCACTAAGAGGGGGCATGGTCTGACATCAATGATGAATCCCAACCCTGTCGTTGAGAGACGTCCACATATTGGGTTTAATCCAAACACATTGATGTTTTTTACTTATGAATTTATATTCGTATTCATTAATTTATTTATATTATAGTTTTTGATTAATTATTCTTATTTTCAAGGAAATACAAAAATTGTTGTTGGACAGGGGAGAACTATATTGTACAATTATTTTTCTGATGCATTGGTGTCATGGGATCATATTCTTATTGATTTTCAGCTGTACATGTTCTAGAATTTTCTGGTACGTAAATAAAAAATATTTATTTTGAAATTAATTTAATTAATTACATGATATAATAAATTATTTGTAGGTTTTGTGGTATCCCATTGAGGAGATCATGCACGAGTCTCTTTGGAAGGCATGGAAGGGGGATATTCACCTGCATTGTACTCATGTTTTTAAAACATGAAAAGGAAAGTAATAGAAAAAGTAGAAGTGAAGGAGTTTTATAGGGCATGTTACATCCGCCAACTATATTATATTTTACCTCAGGTTTTAGATGGATTATGTACACACTAGTTGAGTAGGTAGTTTCAGTGTCGATCATCTATCAATTGGAAAAATCGGTGGAGACATGAGGTGACAAATCGATCTAGTAATTGTACATTTAGTACGCATAGAGAGAATATTGTAAGTACTTTTTTTAATATTTTATATATCCTTAAATTTACATGGTTCATTTTATATTCATAAAGGCAGTCTCACTTCCTTATATTACAGAGTACAAAATTTATAGGAGGATTTAAAGTGATACAGCCACTAGGGGAGATTAGAGGTGCTCGCTAACGTTATGTTGTAGTCATTATATTTTTTAGGTTTAAATTTAACAATAAATAATATTCTAACTATTTTAATTTTAAATTGAAATTGAAGTATTCATATGAGGTAGCGATATCATAGATTGATGTTGAGAGATAGATAGAGACCGCCGGTTAGACCAGTGCCCCCTGAATTTGATGAGGAATCATGGATGCAGGAGACCATGTATGGCTTCATGAAAGGCCAATTTATTGGTATCGACTCTCTAGTGACCCCTGGGGGATTTTATGGAACCTATGTAATATTGTTGTCTAGCTCAAGATGAGCTCACGGTGAGTCACAATCATATCATTCATAGTATTTGGAGAAGCTGCAAGCACAGAGTGAGGTTATAGAGGCAATTTGTAGAGAGAAAGAGGATATGTTTCAGTTGGATCAGTAGTAGTAAGAAGAGTTCCAATGATTGCAACACCAGAAGCAACAGATGTAAGATGAGATATGTCAATAGCCGCAGAAGCCGAAGCGTGATAAGATAGATTACGTGCGATGACTAACTCCTAGTTTAATGATAGAGTTCCCTCCACCGTCCCCTCTAGCTCCTCTCGATGACCCTCCCCCAAAATGATGTATTTTTCTTTTATGATGAATCAATTTAATTATTTTTTTAATATTAACTATTTAATTTTTTAAATATGGTGTGTTTTATACTATAAAGAAAATTACATTTTTTATTATATTTATTATTTTATTAATTATTGAATTTTTTATTAATACTCAGGTTTTCCTTATATTACTAATATTTTTATTTCATTAATATTAATAATAATATTATTATATTAAATAATTATTTTATAATTAATTTTATTGTACAAATATTAATATTAATATTTTATTTATAATAATATTATATTATAATTATTATGTTATAAATAATTTTATTCAATTAATATTAATATTATGATTTTATTTATATTAATAATATATTATTATTAATCTATTTTTTTTATTTTTTTTATTTGTTCAACTATTTATGACAGGCCAGAGGAAAATACTAATTGTGACTGTCTGTTGCAAAAGAGTTTATTTTTTTTTATTTCTAGAAATAATTGCAAAAGATCCTCGAAATTAGTAATTGCGATTTATTGTGAGAAAAAAGAAAAAAATGAGATCTATTTAGGACATGTCATGAGGCCATAAAAATAATTTCGTAAAAAAATTTCTGAATATTTATTGCAACGATGCTACTACTTCTCGCAACTAATACATTTTTATGATGGTCCATCGCAAAAATAAATATTATTTGTGATTCCATTTTCTGAAAAGGGTCATTTGCGACGAGACCCCATCGCAAATAATCTATCACAATAATCTATTTTTCTAGTAGTGTTTTCATCTTCTTAAATAAATTTTCCAAACATTATATAAACACACAACTGAGGGCCATAATATTTTAGTGCCTTTGGAATCATATACCAAAATCTTGGTAATTCCTAATCGATAATCAATGTCTCCCATAAAGGTCTTCCCATTAAGTAATATTAATATACATACCCTAGACAAAACCATTCTTAATAACAATTATAAAGGAAACTTATTAAAGGGTGGGCATAGATACACAGTTAGTATAAAAAGGGACATTTGTAAGAATAACATGAATATGATTGTATGAGAACATGGAAATAACATTTGATATCTATACCTTACACATAAATGATCATAATATTGCGTCATGGAATATAGATTAGAAAATCATATGACATGATTCAAAAGAAAATTAATGAACTTGGGCCATTCAAGAATAAAAGTGGCATAATCCATAAATCTATGGAAGCACATAATAATAATTAAACATAAGTCATGTATACCAACCAAAAAATCACATAATATAACTCTTGGGATAACAACACATGTACATGTTTTGGGCTTGGGATAGCCATTGGGGTACCACATTATGAGAATGAGATATCCCATCATGTACCCTGGTTTTGGGGTATATGTTGACCACCAATGTACCCACCATTCAAGGATTCAGCGAACCGCTAGTGTACTCTTCTTTTAAGGCTTGGTCTGACTACCAGTGTACCCTTTGATCAAATAGAATGTTTATCATTACCCAATTCATTGGAATAATATATAGGTCACCCCAATCATAGAATTATAATCTTATGCATGTGCTCCCCATGATTATGAAACATTCATCATATCATAACCCATGAAGTGAAATGGTTGTTGTAATAATTCCATATTATCATATCCTTAGTACAAGATAATTCATTCATAGTAAATTTATTATATTCTCATTACATTACACATGAAAAACCATGTGGATCTCATTGTAGTATTATGATGGAATTACACGTGGAAATGAAATTTTTTTAATAAACATCCAATCAACATAAACATAAACAATTCATTGAATAAATAATAATTGTATCCTTGTATCATATCCCCAATAAATAATATGAACCATAAACATATTTAATCATATATGGTAAATAATATTGAATAATCATTTAAAACATTTCATAAGGAAAAAAACGTTTCAATATCAAAAATTTCTTTTCATTAGATAAAAAAATTTGACGATAAATTTAGTTATAAATTACCATGAAAATATATAATGAAATAATTAAATCAAACAGTGGTCATGGTTACTGGATATTTCATTCTTTTCCAACATGTTAAAATAGTGATTTCATTCACATTTTCTGTAAAATCCATAGCAAGATTTTATTGAAACTTTTGTGAGAATTACATTAATAAATTTTAAAAGTGAATAACATGTTTAAAAAGGTAATTAATTATAATAGGATCATATTAATGTTTGTTTATAAATTATGATTTTAGATAAAAATGGATTTTTAATGTGTGAAAGATAAGAGTTTAAATTTTAATAAATACCGTTTATCAATTGTTTTAAGTTCAATAGAGTAGAAAAAATTTTATTAATACTAAAATATATCCTTAATAAAAATAGGATAATTAATTTCATGATTTTATTTATAGATGAATCATAATATTTTATAATTGGAAGAATAATCATTAAAAAACATGATAAATGATTAGAATGTATCATATATCAACACTTCACAAATGAATATTGGTGAAAAACATAACATATCACTCGATGAAATAAAATTTTGACAAAAATATCATACCAATTCAGTAATATTTTATATCATAAAAAATAATTAAGAATAAGAATGGATGAAGCATTAGATATAATTAATGCGAATTTAATTTTGATATAACAAAAAAATGAGTATGTGTATACACTCCAAAAAATATGAGTGGTGAATATACATATGTCTCTTAGTAATAAAAGAGACTTTAATTCCCTCAACACATTGAAAAAATTGAAACTATAAAAATCAATAAAGTGAGATCATAAAATATCGCTATAAATAACTATAATTTCTCAGGAATTAATCGTCAAATAAATTAATGAGAATAATGTACACCACGTAAATGAAAAAAAATTAAATATAAAACTCGTCTTAAAAAAATAAAAGTGAGGCGTAAATCCCTTATCCTATGTTTTAACATACATAGTACACATTTTAACCTCCTAAATAATAAATATATGTTTCTTAAAAATATATTAGCATACTAAAATTACTTATATGATATTATATATGTTTTACTTATGTCCTTTTAGTACTGGTTTGTTAACAATTATATGTTACAAACAGGTTTTGGGAAATCACTACGTTGTTTTCATAAATTTCATGATTTTTTATTTTATGTTCTCTTAATTATATAATTCTTAAATAATATTCAGCATAATAATGATTAAATAAATATCATATTTAAACATAAATATTAATTTTATATACCAATCTTGAATGATGGTTCTGAGAAATAAAGTACATTACAATCAAAGAGATTGTAATTCTTTGGTGCGCATAAGTAAATTTACATTTTTTTCATGATCAATATTAAAATGATTTATGGAATATAGTATCATTAAAAATGTTAATAATTTCATTAATAAAATATTATTTCATTACATATACTTACATATATTTCATCCATGTAGGGTGTTGATGATAAGATTGTCACATTGGTTCTTTATGAAAGTATTCCACACAGATACGAATGATGTAATAATCATTCAATGAGTGAATATATTAGAAATAAAATTACATATTTACTTTTTTGAAGGATAAATATTTCAGAATTTTTATAATTTTTTCTTTTATTACACTTACATTTATCATTATAATCTTTTTTTAAAAGTGTTTGTGAAAATGAATCTTGTCTCACTATGAGGTGGTAGTATGTTATACCCAAGATCAATGTTATCATATCCTCTATATAATTTTAATAAATATATATATATATAATATAACTAATATTAGTTATAATTGTTTTAATAAATATCATATATATTATATAGTTCCACCATCAAGCCCAGCCATGATAGGTGATAACTGAAAATCCAAAGAAAAGGGTTCATGAGGTGGTAGTATTCCATACACAGGAATGAAGATTTCATAACCCATTTGAAGAAAGTGGAGATGGTTATAGGTAATTACCATAAAATAAAAACATATAATTATTTTTATGATATTTTTGGTTTTATATCATCATTTATAATTATAAATAAATCATGTGGATGATCAAATTAAATGGAAACATTAATTGACGAATGTTACCTCTTCTTTAGGTATCCTGTTACGATGTCCACCAAAATCCACATATGATAGATTTATATCCAAAATACTGATTATTTGATCAATAGGTAAATTTTTGGATGTTATTTGGGTTTTAATCTACAAAAAGATGTGTTTATATAGTGTTTATTGTAGAAAAAGGGGTTTCATTTTAATACTGATTTTAGTGGCACACCTGTAATGTTTTTAAAGGTGTGTTGGAAATGTTTTGGATCATTATTTACCCTTATCTTTTTAGTTTGACCACTAGGTAAATCCATTTTTTCATTAACCACGATAAATAATATTTACTATTTTTATTATTTTTTCATAAACAAATATGATGACTTTATTAAATAATATATTTTATTCTGAATCGATATATTTAATAAATTTTTCAAATTTCATTCATAGAAATTGATATTTTTAATTTAAAATTATTCCAACAGAAGTGATGAGAAATAAGGATTTTAAAAGGAAAACCATTAACATAATGAAAATATTTTATATCAAAATTCAATATAAAATAGTTTCTAATTTCATAAATCTGATTAATTATAGTATAATTTAATTATGTTTACAATAAAACCAATATAAAATATAATTAATCTTTCTAAATAGTTTATACAAAGATGTTATTTTCAATTAAAATTCTGTATTTTCACTGTTCATTATAAAATGAATATTTTTAGAAAAATACCAATAAGACACCCTATGATTATTTAAAAATTAATATTTAAAAAATTATTATAACTTAATAAAAATAATTTTATAATTTTGAGACAATTAGTTTTAAAATACGAACCCCAAAAATATGTGACAAAATGTCTTTTTCAAATAAAACTAGGGTTTATGAGTAAAATTGCATTTCTACAAATATATTTTCTATAAAACACTTAAGATAAATGTTAAATAGTGTATTGGATATGTAAAGTATATAAATTTTATTAAAATCATTCACCAAAAGTATCTTCTTTAGTTTTTTTAGATGAAACAAGATTGTTTACAAAAATATAGTTTCTCAAAAAATATTTTCAGTAAATTCATATATAAATCGGTCAAAATTGAATTATTTTTATATACATCTGTCAATAATATTTTCATACAATCGATAATCTTATTTACACCTTCCATTATAATGGATACATTATATCTATCATGTTAAATAATAATATTTTAAGATTAATTTACAACACATTTAAAATTAGAGTTATATGTAATGAATGCAAGCTCAGGGTTTTGTGGAGCACAAGATAAATTTAGTGCAATGTGTGATTAAAAATAACCAAAAATATTTATTCCATTTGAAAGAAAATTTTTCACAATATATTTGTCTATTACGATCTTCTACGTTTAAAATGTATTTCACCCTAGAAATTATTCTCGGTCATCAAAAGTATAGAATTTGAAAATTTCTTCATATAATACCACACAATATAGATGTATAAAAAACTACTCTTAGAAATTAATTTTTTGAAACATAAATGTTTCCTAAAGTAACTCATAATAAGATTTCCACCTAGCGGGGTATATAAGGGAAGTGCTATTTTTTCAAGGGAAAATAAAATAAATAATTATAGAGAGTTCTATAGATAATTGATCAAAAGAATGTCGGAGATCCACATAATGTTAAAAAGAAATAATCCATTACAAAATTAGTCATAAAAAGGGTCATTTATAACATAAAAAATGAATATTTAAGTAAAAAATTCATTTCATGATCCTTTTCCTAATGATGATTAATTTTCATGACAAGATATATTTACTTGATTTAATTCCATTTCTAATGAAATATCCCACAACTTGGATGTGCCTTGAAATATTTCTACATCATCTCTTACTCTAAGAAATAATTGAGAGTTTAGTATTCCTATAGAAAAATCATATCATAAGAAAAATAAATAATTCAAAGATTCATTTTATCCATGTTTAATATTCATCACAACAAAATTGATAGGATAAGTTATCTAGTATTATTAAATCATCATATGGTGAGGTAAAACGCTGTTCTATAGAACCTCATCCTACAGTCAATAAAAACATTACAATAAATATTAATCCTTAAAACGATTTAAAATTTTAATATTTTTGAATTTTATTTTTGAATTTCTTAAAATATTCATTCTAATATTCCCCAATATATAATAATGTAGCTCAAGATATTTACATAATGAACAATTGAATATAATAATATTTTATTTTAAGGAAATAGGGTGATAAACTGAATAATAATAAAACCGTATTGAAAATAAAAATTCTCTTTCTCTACTAACGTAGAACCAAAATTATTAGACATATTCCTTAAATCTAGATATTTTTTACAATCAAGAAATGATTGAATATACAAATCTATCGAAAAACCAATTATCATTTCTATGGTCATCAATACTATCCAAATTAAATTATTCATATCAAACATCTCTTTATCAAAGATAACAAAAATTATCAATATTAAGAACATTTTAAGGGTTACTATCCCATAATTAAATTATCACAATGCAATTAAATCATTTTTCTAGGTGAGCGTCACAATTAAAGATATTTTTTCAAATCCCGTTGAAAACCTATTATAAACAATTTATTGAATCATATTACATATTTCTTGAATTCCAATACATAAATACTATGATTATCCCACTTCCTTCCCTATCCATTAACATGGATTCATAATCTTATCCAATAATACCCATTTCATATAATAGGAAATATAAATCATATATTAATATTCGTCAACATCATTTTATTCATTATTATATAACTTCTATTAGATTTTTCCATACATTACATATGTCATTTGTGGTGTCTTCACAATTAATATAAAACCCATGACTTAAACATTCATATTGATTTTATTCTTTGGATTTCCCCCCTAGGTAATCTATTTTCATAATTCCAATACATTACAGATTTAAAACATTCATTCATTGATAATACATTAGGGATACTAATATTTCCTTCTATTTTGTTAAAGAAAAATTTCCTTTCTCCTTATCATTTAACAGATTTATGTTTTTTTCAACCTCAAAACATCTTCCCATTCATCTTATAAAACTACATAGGTTATTCTTACCAAATTCTCTACATATATGAAACTAAATCCTCATACCCCTATGGTATCCACTAATGAAATCTTAGAAAAATTTACCCTTCCCTTATTTGGTGTGCTCGAGAGTTAGTAAGGTGAAAGTTTTTAATCATGTTTATCTATTCCACAATCCAATGGGGCATTCCACATGCATGTAAGGTATATTTCATATAGTGCATCTTACTATGCATCCATTCTTTCCAATGGCATGCTGCATTCATCACTTCATCTGTGATGTCTACCCCATGAATTAAAAATGATGATGAGATGTCAGTCCATCCATCCGTGTATTCCTCCTCACAATTTTTCTCATAGTTTGTGTCTCCATAACATATTCATATATCGATCCGAAAACTCGTTTCCCATTATATATCTTTTTGGTAGTCTGTTAACATCGTTTCTTTTATCGGGACAATAATAGGGGTCATTCATAGGAGAAACCTTAGGCCAGGAGAGTAGTCATTTTGGGCATTGTCGAGCATATTTGGAGTATAAAACATTGGTACACTCGTATTATTCATAATTTAAGGGATTATCAAGGGAATGAAATGCCATGGAATCCCTTGTCTATTGTGAGTTATTTTATTCCATTGGAATGTATTCCAAGGTTTTATTTGGGAATCCCATTTTTTCATGGGGTATGTAATGAGTATAACATCTAGCATAGGAGCTGGTTCAGGAGATTAATGTCTTATGGAGATAAATAGATGAGATACATCCCAAAGAGGGATCACACAAGGATTGATATAAGATGAATGGATCATAGTGCATAGTGAAGAAGACCTTAGGTGGGGTGTCGCATAAAGGGAAGGCATCACACTGTGAAGGCTGATCTTGACACCACTCTGGGTTGATCAGAGTGTTTCACCCCTAGAATGGATAAACCAATGTTTAACGTTTGATGGGATTGAAAATCTGGTAGGCTTCCTACATACCCTATTTAAATGAAATGTATGAAAACCCTCATAGTTATTTGGGAACAGTGACACTTACGTATTGAGACTTCCATTAATTAGAGTATATCACATGGTTGGATTCTATGGGGCATTTGCATAGTGACTGAACTAATGCTTCCATTAATTAGAGTATGCCATAGACTTTAAACTTTTTTTGGTTTCCATTATGTTGTTTTGAAAACATATAATTTATTTTTCTGAAATTTTTTATTCAACTATTTTTTATATGTTTAATATTTGTTTTACGTCTAATTTATATTGGTCTTATAGTTTATATTTTATTGTCTTTCAAAGTAACATACTTGAAATAGAATCCCACATCAGAAATGTAGAATGTTATTCGTAGGAAATGGAAAACCAAAATCCCATATTGGAAATGCACAATGATTTCCAGGGTAAGCTATCTTAAAAAAGGGAGCTCTGGGTTTGAGCTTCTGTCAGAATCCAGAATGGTGTAATGGTACTACTGTTGGATTTTAAATAGCGGATAAATTCTGCTGAAATTTTTATTTTTATTTTTATTTTTGTTTTGTTTTGTTTAAAATATATATATATATATATATAACAAACAAAACAAAAATAAAAATTAAAAAAATTTCAGTAGAATTTATCCCCTATTTAAAATCCACTAGTATTACCATTACAGCTGTCTAAATTCTGACAAAATCTCCCACCCAAGGCTCCCTTTTATAAGAAATCTTACCCTGGAAATCATTCTGCATTTCGGATGTGGGATTCTGGTTCTCCATTTCCTACGCACAACATTCTGCATTTCCGACGGGGGATTCAATTTCAAGTATGTTACTTTAAAAGAGAATAAAATATAAACTATAAGACCAATATAAATTAAACTTAAAACAAAAAATAAACATATAAAGAATAGTTGAAAATAAAGAATTTCATAAAACATGATGAAAACAAAAAATTTATAAGTTTTCAAATCCACATAATGGAAACATAAAAAGTTTCAAGTCTGTGACTTTAGAAGCCTATAAAATATAAACTACAAGAACAATATAAATGAAACATATTACATGGATTAACCATATTACAAATAGTTTAAAATAAAAATAATTTTGTAAAAAATGATGATGGAAAATAATTTATATGTTTTAAAGAAACCTTCATGAAACCTAAAAATATTTCAAGCACAAGACTTTGAAAGCCTATAAAATATAAACTATAAGACCAATATAAATGAAACATAAAACATGGATTAAACATATAAAAAATAGTATAAAATAAAAAGAATCTAATAAAAAATGTTCATGAAAAGTAATTTTTAATCTTTCAAAACCACCTACTTGAATCATAAAAATGATTCAAGTATGTTTCTTCGAAATACTAAAAAATATAAACTATAAGACTGATATAATTTAATGTTAAAACATAGATGAAACATATAATAAATTATTAAATTAATATTATTAAAAATTAATTATATAATAATTAATTTGTTAATTTCTAATTATTAATAATTTATTATATATTAATTAACTAATTATTTAGTAATATAATGACTTTTAAAAATTAAAAATTATTAATTATAATGAAAAAATATAATTTATAACAATATTACTAATTAACAATTATATAATTAAAAATTATATTACCAATTATGTAATTAATTATTATATAATAATTTTTAATAAATACTAATAAATAATTATATTGAATAATTATAATTCATGATTATATTACTATGTAATTAATTATAAAAAGAGTAACTGCTCTATCATTCTAAAAAAATTAACTAATTAACTATTATATATCTAAAAATTATATTACTAATTAACTAATTAATTATTATATAATTAATGATTATTATTTACTGATTAACTGACAACAAATTATATAATTAATAATTATATTAGTAATTAACAAATGAATTTTTATATAATTAATAATTATATTACTAAGTAACTAGTTAATTATTAAAAAAATTTAATTATATTACTAATTAACTAATTATATTACGAATTAAATAATTATTTGTAATATAATTAATTCTTAATAATTTATTATTAACTATCTAATTATTATACAGTTAATCGTTTTATAATTAATAATTATATTATTAATTAACAAATTAATAAATAATAATTAATAATTAAAAGATATAATGAATAATTATAATGAATAATTATAATGAATAATTATAATTAATAATTATAATGAATAATTATAATTAATAATTATAATGAATAATTATAATTAATAATTATAATTAATAATTATATTACTAATTAACTAATTAATTATAATATAATAATTTTTAAAAAATACTATTTAATAATTATAATGAATAATTATATTACTAATTTCCTTCTTAACTATTATATAATTAATAATTATTTTACCAATTAACTAATTAATTAGTATATAATAATTTTTAATAAATACTAATTAATAATTATAATGAATATTTATAATTTATAATTATTTACTAATTAACTAACTAAAAAAGGTCCCCAGCTCTATCTCTCACAAAAAATTAACAATTTAACTATTATATATTTAATAATTATATTACTAATTAACTCATTATTTTTTATATAAATAATGATTAATAATTACTAATTAACTAATTGAAAATTATATAATTAATAATTATATTACTTATTAAATAATTAATTATTATATAATTAATAACTATATTACTAAGAAACTAATTAATTATTAAATAATTAATAATTATATTACTAATTAACTAATTATTTTACTAATTAACTAATTCAATTTTATGTAATTAATTATTAATAATTACTAATTAACTGACTAATTATTATATAACTAATAGTTATATAACTTATAATTATATTAGTAATTAAAAATTAAAAATTTATAATTACAATGAAAATTATAATGAAAATTATAATGATTAATTATATTTCTAATTAAATAATTGATTATTATATGATAACTATTAATAATTAATAATTAATAATTATACTGAAAAATTATATTACTAATTAACTAATTAACTATCATATAATTAATAATTTTATTACCATTTGACTAATTAATTATTATATAATAATTTTCAAATTATAAAAATTCATAATTATAACAAATAATTATAATTTATAATTATATTACTAATTAACTAATTATAAAAGGGGTCTTGGCTCTATATTTCTAAAAAAATGAACTAATTAAATATTATATAATTAATAATTATACTACTAATTAAGTAATATGTTACTATATAATTAATGATTAATAATTACAAATTACTTAATTACAAATTATATAATTAATAATTTGATTACTAATTAACTAATTAATTTTTATATAATTCATAATTATATTACTATGTAACTAATTAGTTATTAAATAATTTATAATTATATTAATAAAAAATAGTTATATTACTATTTATCTAATTAATTATTATGTAATTAATTATTAATAATTACTACTTAAGTAACTAATTATTATACAAAAAATAGTTATATATTAAATAATTATATTAATAATCAATACTTCATAATTAATAATTAATAATTAGAATTAGTAATTATAATGAATAATTATAATTAGTAATTATAATGAATAATTATAATTAGTAATTATAATGAATAATTAGAATTAATAATCAAAATGAATAGTGATAATTTATAAATATATTACTAATTAACTAATTAAATATTATATAATTATTAATTATATTACCAATTAATAATTATTTATCATATAATAATTTTTAATAATTACTAATTATTAATTATAATGAAAAAATATAATTTATAATTATGTTATGAGTTAACTAATTAACTATTATATACTGATTAATTATATTACTAATTAATTGGTTAGTTATTGTATAATTAATTATTAATAATTACTAATTAACTAATTAATTATTATATAATTAATTTATATTAATATTAATTTAATAGTTTAATAATTTATTATATGTTTGATCCATGTTTTAACTTTAAATTATATCGGTCTTATATTTTATATTTAATAGCATTTCAATGCCACATACGTGAATCATTTTTATATTTAATGTAGGTGGTTTGGAAGCTTATAAATTATTTTTCATGAACATTTTTTATTAAGTTATTTACATTTTCAACTATTTGTTTTATGTTTAATCCATGTTTTACGTAGCATTTATATCGGTCTTATAGTTTATATATTATAGGATTTCAAAGTCATCTGCTTGAAACATTTATAAGTTTCATGTTGGTGTTATTGAAAACTTATAAATTATTTTCTATCGACATTTTTAAAAAAATTGTTTTTATTTTAAACTATTTGTTATATGTTTAATCATTGTATTATGTTTCATTAATATTGGTCTAGTAGTTTATATATTATAGGCTTTTAATGTCACGTACATGAAACTTTTTTAAGTCTCAAGTATGTGGTTTTGAAAGCATATAAATTTTTTATTATCATCATTTTTATGAAAATCTGTTTGTTTTCAACTATTTTTTATATGTTTAATTAATGATTTATGTTTCATTTATATTGGTCATATATTTTATATTTAATTGCCTTTCAATTTCATGTACTTGAAACAGAATTCCACATCCGAAATGAAAAATGTTCTGCGTAGGAAATAGAGGACCATAATCCTACATCAGAAATGCATAATGATTTCCAGGGTAAGCTCTCTTATAAAAGGCAGCCATGGGTGAATGCTTCTGTCAAAATACAGACTGTTGTAATGGAAGTACTGTGGGATTTTAAATATCGGATAAATTCTTTTGAAAATTTTATATTTATTTTTAATTTTTTTTTGTTTTGTATATATATATATATACACAAAAGAAAAAATAAAAATAAAAAAATTTAAAAAAATTATTATTTATTTTAGTAGAAAGGCGGAAGCGCTGATGACACCTTTCACTCGACTCCTAAAGGCTGCAAATGCCCTGCCTCCTTTAGAGCTTATTTTGAAGAAAAATTTTATCCAAGACGTTTTTTAAAAATAATTTTTATTAAAAATCGATTTTTTTAAAAAAAATACCTAGACCAAACCATTACACTAGTGAGAACCACAAATATTTTGCAAGGGAGACCATCCATCATAATCCATCATCACCACTATAAAAAACCAAACCAAATCAATAGAAACCATTAAAACCAAGATGATGAAGTCTCCCCACAAAGTAAAATGATGAGCAAGCCCTTAGGAGATCCAAAGGATACATACGAAGCCACCACAAAGAACGCCTCTGAATCGCCCTTAACTTCTTGAACTTCACTTCCCAAATCTCATTGAGAACCAACGGGAAAATCCAACTGGGAGATGATTGGCGGATGTTAGGAGCCATAGTAGAGTAAAGAGCACCAAAAGGCCTCAAAAGCGAGATACGCCCACTACATGACCACAAAAACCTGGATTCAAAGCCACCGCTAGGAGAAGACCACCAGTATCCAGTATCATCATCACAGGAGAACACCGAATGGAACAAACCATTTTGTCAAATCAAAACTTCCACCAAATGAACCAAAAACCATTGAAAACCCATCAAAAGAAAATAGAAAAACGGGATCTATAAATGTAGAATCAACCAGGAAGAAACAAAGAATGAAACACTAAAACATCTAAAAAAAGGTAAGAGAGTTGATGAAACCAAGAGAAAAATTCGTTAGATTGACACTATTCCCACCACCACAATCCCAAACCAACCTGAAGAACCAACACACCTATCAAAAATGGGGTCATGTGTATCAAACCCGGCCAAAAATGTAGTGGTGAAAGAGGAGGAATCGAGCCCTCTCCATGGAGCCTCAACAAAACCGTCCAAAAAGGGAGAAGAAGTAGGGAGAAAGGATCGATGGATCTTCCACTGCGAGATACCACCTACATAACCCAATTGGTGATTCTCACTAGCGTTCTGAACCAAGAGTGATGTCAAGAGCAAGGGGAAAGAACAAAAGAGTAGAGGATTATGACCCATAACAGTGATCCCAGGGCGAAGGAGAAACCCTATGAGGGAAAATGGCTGAGAAGAAGAGGAGAAAAAAAATGAAAGGAATACCTAACATGAGGAAAGCGGGAGAAACAAAAGAAGAGGAGGTGGTCCTTCATCATAGGTAAGGCCTCAAAACCCTAGAAGGGAAGGAGTCGAGGGCAAGGTGGTGGCCGGGTGAATGAGGTTCCATATAGTTTAATGTAATGTTATTAGGACATATCTCATTAATTAACATCATATGATTGGGCTACTACACATAGTTTAATGTCATATTGAATTAACCTTGGAAAATAGTTTAAATTCCAATAGAACGGACCATAAAGATGTCCCATCCTAAATTATGTGTTTAGAACCAGGGAAATAAACCTAACACGAATGATCCCATGGAGGCCCACACCACACACATATTAAGAAATTGACAGGACACAGACATCCCAAAAGTGGGTATAAGTGGTGAAGTCGGGTGGTAAACTAGATGTGAACTAGACCATAAAAGGTCCTTTGTCACAAGAAACATTCTATGTGAGGATATTTAGTTTAATAACATAGGGTTTAAACCCAGAATCCCTCCTATGACTCGACCATACAAGTACTCACCCCCACCAACACTCATAATCATATGTAATCCATTATATATGTATGATAAAAGGAGTTATATATGGGGTTACCTAATATGTGGGGGTATGCATTGAGGGAGACACTAAGAATAAAATATCATTATGATATTATGATGTAAAAAAGGAGGTATGTAGAGACTTCCAAGGTTTGGAAAAAAGGGGTGACTCGTATGTAGGGGCAGACATTTGACCATGTTCGAAACATTGGGACCGCAACAACACCTATAATGAGTAGGGAAACTGAAATAAAGATCAAATGTTGACCAAATTTGAACATATGATCTATCTTTTGCTGTTGATGATCTATTAGGTCATTCTATCATGACAAGAGATGAGGAGGAGATGCTTGAAACCATAGCCATGTGTGGGTTCGACTGGATTTGGAAAATGATAAAACCCAAACCATGAAGGAATTGAAGTGTGGATTTTACATATAAAAGAATGGTATTCATACTTGATTGTCCATATAGTTTGAGGTCATATTTCATTAAAAAAATAAAAATGAATAATGTTATTTAGGTTGGTCTAATGAAAATATTTTTCTCTCTAATGATATCAATACAAAAAATTGGATGTAAAATTTGTTGTGAATGAGTCCAAGGTGGATCACTTGTTTCATACACACCATAAGAGTAATGGAATAAAGATCAAGGTCAAAATTATTGGATCAAAACTGATGCAAGAGGGATAAAAAGGTCAATGAATCTATCGCTGGGCCAAAAAACAATATGTCCATTCATCTTTATATATCCAATACATATTGGAATCAATGAATATGTAGTTCTAAAACATACTGTTGTGATAGACCAATGGTACTTGGGGAAATCCTCTTTGGTGAGGAAGATGAAGCATCCCATAATTATCATGGGGCACCCTAAACTTGTTTTGGGTATGATCGCAATTTAATTTCATGTGTTGCGGATCTAAAATCATAGTTTTAGGTCATAGTCCTTGGACCAAATGTAAGGTATCACAAATTGTTATATTTTATTCAGTGTTATGACAATCTTGATGGGAATGAGGACCTAGGTCGTCCCAACACCAACTGACATAATCTCAAAAGAGGCCTACATACAATTTAATGTCATGATTCATGGACTATGAGATATTAGTTTATTGACCGAGATCCTAGACCATAGGGTAAGAATTCCAAAAAATAATATGCATAATGTGGTGGTACAACAGACTGACATGGATGAGGACTAAGGAGGTCCACACACACCACATATTTATTCATGAGGAATCTTGTTTACAATATAAATTCATGCAACATGGATGATATTTTGGAAATGTTCATTCTAAGGGTACATATGTGACATTCAAGAGATAAAAATTGTTTATAATGGGGTCCAAGAGAGCCTAAATATTACATAAAAATATTATGATGAACGGCCTATATATTATGTTTATTTAAATTTGACCATGATCGACGCTATAGAAATAAATGTTTGAATGAATTTTTAGTTGTGCCCCATAGATAAATTATATGGATATATCTATATATCCAAAAATTATGGGAATAAAGTTGAAGGTCATTATAAGATCCTATAATGATTAATGTCATATGGTGAGGATGAAAATGGACTAATATGAAGAATGTGGAATGTTGTGACTGGAATTGAAGACAATGATCATGAGAATCACTACATATCCTGTTTGGAATGAATCAATCCACACATGGGTTAAGAATTTCATTCAGTTTAACTTCATTTAGTAAGGATTGTAATGAACCAATGGAGAGGATTAGGGTGTGTCAACATAACCATAAATGAATGAGGACCATATAGGCCCCAACCACACCAAACACTCCCATGAATAGGATTTGACTAAGGGGATGAAACAACAACATTATGGCTAGGCCTAGAGTAGAAATTTATTTCCACTCTTACATATCCTATAAGGATGGTAATAATTCCATATATAGATATTGAAGATGGAATGGTGGATGTCCAATGATGGAGGTGATGTTCCCTTATACAAAAAACACCACATTGGCTCTTTGTAGTTTAGAGTCATATATATTGGACTTCATGGTACATAGTTGAGTATCCTAGATTTCTGATTGGGGTTGGGTGGACCTCCACTATGTGGGTAAAATCCCTACAGAAACTCCCAATTTAGTGTTAGTAGTTCTTGTCGTGTGAAACAAGGAGTTCCAGTTAAGCTTTCCATATAAACTGTTGAATCTTATAATAAAGGTGAGGTAATTTCTATTAAATAATTTCCAAAAAAATTATGATAATCATACACAACATGATAAAATTCATGGAGGAGTAACACTAGGGGTGTTGTAGTTCTAGTAGAACACATAGATGTGGGAATGATATAATTTGAAACTTATGATACAGAAATTATTGAAGGAACGACAATTGAGCAAGAAAGTTGTTGACAATTTTCAAACTAGAGGATCCAAAACATTCCTTGTCATAGGCGGGAAATGAAAATTATGAATTTAATTTTGACCATGTTTTCAACACAATATCTACCATTTGTTTCCAAAGATCCATTAGGATGTTGGCCCCTGACGATATGTGATCCAATGTGGAATGATACCATCAATTTTTGGGCATCCAATTAGATTTGATAGATGTTATAATTCCTAACATAGAATGAATAGAGGTAGGTATATGAATTAAGAAACATTTGAATGGAACCCGACACCTTAGGTTTCATACCCTAGTGCATCAGAGATGCCAGTGGGATAACCCATCTAAACTCGGCGTAAAAGACTATGGAATTGAAAATAGATAAATTTCATATTTCCTAGACCATAGGTGGAAATCATAACCAAGAGGGATATGTGGGTAATTGAAAGAGAATCCCAATGTTCATGAGGACCATGAAATATTATTTCACATGACTGTGTCCTAGGGAGATTCAAAAATAGTTTTAATGCATGATATTTGGATATAGAGGTCCATTTTTATGTCATGGGCCTCCGAAATAAATGTTACGTAGTTTATCATCATGAAACTAAGAAAATTCAGCACTATTTAATATATAATAGGGACTTACAGAGCATATTTTAATATCATGGTGTAGGGATGCATCAATTTACTTTAATATCATGCACAAAGGATGAATACTGTTGCATTGTTTATTATAATGAAATAGTAAAAGTGTATATATTATAGACATGTATAGTGGGGGTAGTGATAAACCCAATCTGAATAATGGCCATGGAGGCCTAATTCCAAATAAAAATTCCAAAAAGAATAATTTATATTCTCTTTGTTTAAGTTCATAGAGTTTAGACCTAAGAGATTGTGTGTACCTTCCTTGTGTGTAAAACCCATATCAAAACTCCTAAGTCCATGTGATATATTCTTGGTTTAGGATATAAGGAATGGAGAGGATTTAAAAGAATACCTGAAAGTGAACAGTAGTGGAATGGGGAAGTCAAGTTAATGATATCCCATCAAAGATCACTTGATTTTTCAATGCTCATAGGTTCATGAAGGGGTAACACTGATAGTGTTGGAGTTTCTCTAGAACATAAGGGGGTAGATAGTGTGAATCATTTAACCAGATATCTAGGAGATAGTGAGGGTGGTGTAAAAATGGGGTACAACTACTAACCTTATTCAAAAAATAGAATCTATTTCATGTTACCTCACATGGGAACAAAAAAATTATGGTCTGTTGATGAATATGTTCGAAACATGAGACCTATCTCAAAATTACATTGTTGGTCTTTCAAGGAAATTTCCTATGATGGTAGGTGATCTATATGGACATGAAACAAGCTATTAGTGGGTCTCTTTATACATGGATGATGAAGAATACCCAAATATACGAACATGTGAAGCTTGGTCATGGAATGATAGCATTTCCATGATGAATCCTACACTATAGGTTATACAACATAATGCATTTGACATCGTAAATGAGGATTATAAGATAGAGGGACTGAAACCCCTTATCAAGGAATGATGTCCTATGGTATCTCATTAATGTGGAAGGGTAAGGGATTGATTCCAAATATGGAATATGATGAGGAGGGTTACTCATAGAGAAATGTGTATGACACAATCATTTACACCCAATATGAGTAATTGATGAAGAGGCCCTTCATGTCACCATATGCTCCCATGAAAGTAATATACCCAATGTAAATTCATGACTCCTAGAATTAGACTTGCATTTTATGGTTATAGTGTGTGCACAATAAGGTTCATTGTTTAAGGTCACAGAGTTTGGATGTTAATCAAGGAGGCCAATGGGCAGAAAAGGTCAATGAACCTGGGTCTAGACCTGATGACAAAATGAATAGGCATCACTACATTACCCATATGTGTGTGAATAAATACACACATAGTTCATGAATTCCATGAAATTTAATATCAAGAAGTATAAATATTGGTTCTATAAAATTTATTGTAGTGTAGCTAAGAAGATGAGTGTAACAAATATTATCATCATTCTACTAAGACATTGGGGGAACCTAAAAAAGAATATGTACAATGTGTTTGCTATAACCCAATATGAATGAGTGATAGAGAGGTCTATATTGTGCCATGCTCTCCCAAATAAGTTCTATTAGTGGACCAAAAGACAAAGTGTCCACGTTTCTCAATGTATCACATAAATATAGGAGTCAAGTTATATGTAGTTCTAAAATCCCATGAATTTTATCGTCTTGATTTAATGATTTTGGTGACCCGAATTTATGGTTCATAATTTTTAAAATTGCGACCATGTATTTATTATTTCACTTAACTATGTATCCTATGAGGGCAGGAATCAAGGCACACATAGTTCCTGGTTGATCTCCATGAGTAGTTTTTACCCATCCCCAATGAGATGGGATCTTTATTTTTTTATTTTTCTTTTGAAATTAATTTTAACAGTGGTTGGACATTTTTTGTAACTCCAGGTTTAACTACGTATCCCATTTTGATGGGAAATAATCCATTCAGACTTCATGCATGTACCATGGAAAATTACCAGTGCCTTGGGTGATTCCCTATCAAGATAGAACACCACGATGAGGTTCCATTTTTCACCCTGTGACTAGTATGATAATAATAATATAGTTTAATGTTATGATATCTGATATAGGTAAATTACTTTTTGGGGAATTTAAAAAGGACCCTTAATGTAGTGAAATTTAAATTCATGCAGTTAGGATATATATTTTATATATTTTATCATTTTATGGCTAGGACATTATTGATGAAGTATAAGTTGATATGAAAAGACTGAAATGTGCAGGTTAACATAATGTGGTAAGACGGTATAGTTAATTGTTTATTTTCATATATTTATTACCATTGGTGATAATTCCCTGTGAATATGCATAGCATGATTTCATGATAGACCCGATGTGAATGGGGGACAAGGAGGTATGACACCTCCCAATGCATTTTAGGGAGGGTATCACATTCAGTTAAAAGTCGTGATGTTAAGAATTTACATAAATAGTATAGGTTCATGTTTCCTGAACCATAGACTCTTAGTTTAAGGTCATAGATTTTGACCACAGTTCCTGATTTAATTCTATGCTCTTGGGATGAAGGTGAAGGAGTGTTTCCAAATGGGTAAAAGTATAATGCCGAAAATGTCACCCGATATGAATGAGGACCATAATGGGACATGGTGCACCATATTCTCCCAGGTAAGTCCTTTCCATGATGTTTATAATCATGAGGTGTGGACATAAGTGTTATTATTTTATGTTATTTTAGTTTAGGCAGGTAACTCATAGTTTTAGGATATAGAGTTTCGACACCTATGGGGGCTTACACCAGTGGAGGAGTCCCGTGTTCAAAAAAAGTACTACATGAAGATGACGGAATTCGTTGGAAGATTGAGGAGATCTCCATCCATTATGAGAAAATAGAATGAACCATTGGGTTAGACATTGTGAATGACGTATGTTTTTTCCCACATGGGCTCTTACATTGGTTGATTCCGTCATCATATCATCAATATTCAAAGAGACATTATAGTATCACCTTGGAGGAAGAAGCATACATGTGAATTCATGTTGAATGATACATCTATCTTGTTATGGTGACTCTATATATTTTGAGAGGCTCTAATCCTCTTCTCATCGGTGGATTCTATTGGATATATACGGACATTGACTACCATGTAGGACGTTTGATGATCATATACAACTATATGGTGTGATGGAAACAGGATCTTTATGGGTAGAACATCCTATGTTCCATACACCAGGGAATATGGAGTCATTGAGGTAGAATTGTGAGTAGTCATTCAATAATATAAGTGGGAGTTAGAGATATTGTTAGGAAAACTATTCTTGTTTGTAATAACCATCATATGTATAATGATATTAAGGGTCATTTTAAACTCATTGATCAGTCTATTTGCTTGCGTATGGTAGCGAGATGTGTGGATGGATAGCATTTTTTACATGTCGTACAATTTCTTCAGCTGAGCTACCCAGAAGATGGTCTCGTTATTTGTGAGAAAAATGTGAGGGAATCCAAAATTGATGAATAAAGATAGAGATCATGAACTCAAAAACATAGATTTCCTTGACCTTAGTGTGAGGAATTTCCTCTATCCATATTGAAAAGAAATCCATCTCATTTAGAATGTAACAGTACCTCAGAGATGTTTCTAGTGAATATGGTTCCATGAAATCAATTCCCTAGACTGAAACGGAACAAGATTACATGGTTTTATAGAGGGAAACTCATGTTTTATTCAAAACATTATCATGGATCTATCACACATGGAACCTCATGGAGAACTCAATACATTCAGGGAAAATATTAGGTCAGAAGTGTCCCAACAAACAAATATGACGGGAGATATTCATCCATGCCCGATGAGCAAAACAATCTCTAGAATAAAACTCATTCATAACAAAGGTAATCTTGACTCAATCAATGAAACATTGGATAATTCCATAAATCCCACATTTTTAAGAGTCTTCTTGAGGCTAGGTCCATTCTGTAGGGTGAACTGCATTGCACAACAATGAATTAACTAACGTTTCACACTCTCTTATAAGAGAACACCATGCTAGTCATACATTACGAAAGGGGTTCCCAATATGAGGATTCATCAGTAGTATAGGTATCTAGAGTACCTAATGTAGAAGAACTAGAAGTCATATACTATACAAAATGGTTATCATCATTGTCCGATGTGAGAAGAATGACGACCCATCGGTGTGTCACGTGTATAAACAAATTAACTTTATTAGGATCTATGAGACATGTGGCTGTATTGGAGTGGAAATTTTCTAAACCATTCAATTATTGAGGATCATGGGTAAACTCTAGCCATGAAGGGATCCGGGATATCAACTAATGAGTGTGCACTGGCAAGGGGATGGAATATAGCTTCCTAACAATTTTATTTCTATTAATATGCTTGATAACTAACATAGAGCCCCCCTGTTCATGCTGGTAGGGAATATTAATTTCTATATCTTGTTGAAAACCTATATTGGGGGCTTGATACTAATCCTAATTTCTAAGGAAACATGTTGATAGTAATAATGAATAATGAAGAACAACTTTTCTAGACTTGATGAAAACAATTCACAACACTACTCTGTTGAGCTTTTGGTTATTAATTTTTCTACGATTTTGTATTCAGGAGGCACCATCAAATTCATGTTATTTCATGGAATTGAATAATCCAATAAAATGATGGACTCATCTAGATATTCAAGATCTAGTGACTACTCCGTGGGAGCCAGATGGGTGTCCAGAAAGATGTCTAGTGCCTGACACATGAAAGCCTTCTGTAGGATTAATCTTATGTCAAACTACTGAAAATCATGACCGAAACATCTAGATGGAACATTTTCATGGGTATGTTCAAGATTTACATTATCAGGTACACACAAGACACCAACTATATTATATAATGTTGTAGACAATGCTGCCACATCTGCATTGTGAAAACATGCATGATGAATCTCTTCTTGATGGAAGAATATATATTCTCCATGTAATGAGGGATACAGCTGAGATTGAATTAAGTGATATTTTTCACATAGTTTTTATTTTTAGTGATAAGGGTGTTGCGGGATCATTCCTTGGAGGAAAAAGAGAGGGCTAATAGATTCCTTGAAACAGGTGGAATTAGAACTGGATGTTTTAGCAAATAGAGATTGATTTCTCTAAATGTGGTATGGTAATCATCATACCATTGGTAGACATTACCTTTATTCATGATTTTTTAAAATTAAATACACATTCCATTCTGATTCATGATGAATTGATATATGTAGGATACGTATCCTTGAAAACCTCAGAGATCAAAGAGGTTACTCAGAGTGGGTATCTTGTTGACAACCTTGATCATATCTGGATCATTCTCAACGCCTCTATAGCTGATTATGAATCTGAAAAACATTCCATAGGTTACCACAGAGAAATATTTCAAGGGATTCATCATCATAAGTCAGGATCAAATGAATCTGTAGAGTTTTTCATGATCTCTAATATTATCCTGATGCTTATGGTATTTGACCACCAAGTCATCCATCTAGAATTCAACCAGTTTCCCAAGGATTAGTTATAATATATGGTCCATGGAACACTGATAAGTGGCTCTAGTATTATTCAATCTAAAGTGAATTAAATAATAGTATAAGGTCCCATGTGGCACCCTGAAGGTGGTGTACTCTTCATCTTTGGAGAGAGTGCATATTGAATTATACATGATATACCTATTCATGATGTAGAGATCTTGGAACCTAGTGATGTAATTGATTAGCATCTATGTTACAAGAAGGGGAATATAATTCTTCGGATAGTGGCGGTTGAGATCCCATGAAACAATGATCACTCTGATCAGTAATTTCTTCTTTCCTAATATAAACGATGTTGGAAAACCATTTTTAATTATTGTCTTTTCTTGAAGATGATGGCTTTGATTAAATTCTCAACTATTTCCTCAACCATGGAACCATTAGTGGGGTTTATTTTCACAATGTGGTAGTTAAAACTTAGGATGACTCACTAAGAGGAAAAATTTAAGGACGATGACATGTGGTTCTAGTCCTAGAATATCTACATAACATAAGGAAAATACATCGTGATGCTACTTTCGAATGTCCATGATCTGTTTCTATTAATCTACATTTATAGCTGCCTTGATAATATTTGGCCTCATATATGTATCAGTCCCACAGATCCCCATAGATAACTAATCGATGGTGTTGGGTAATCTTTCATCGAATGAGGGTGGATAATTCTCTTATTATTCTTCCTCATCTAGGAAAGGGAATCATTGGGTGGGAGACACAGTTCACCAAAGCTCGTTGATTCTAGAAGAACATTGGTGCATTATTGGGAAGATTATGAATATTCACTAAGAGACTCATGTACTATGGATTCCCTGGAAAAAGATACCACTGAACGGATTCCATCTGGCCTTCAACTATGGGTTCCACACTTGATGTTGTCATAGTAGTGGTGGTGGGTTTTTTTATCGATTGAACATGGGTCGATAAAATAAAAGGTCTATAAAATAGCTATATCTATAGTTACAACATATCAATACTTGAAAAAGGTAGGGGGTTATGGTATTACCCTAGACTGAACTATGAAACAGAATGATAAAATTTTATAATGCTCCATGAACATGGGAATATAAATTCCACTCTTCTCAGAAAAGTTGAAGAATTGTTCCATGTCTGGCATTATGGACACCCGTTACTATGTCAATAGGATAAAATCATTGTTCAAGTATGTCCATGGGTTGACCATATTGGCATAGTTTTCAAACTCTTCGGTATGAAATCGTTTGTCCTTACTTTTGTAATATTCGGCCTCCAAATAGCAGTCTTCAAAAAAGTCAAATAAAGATTCCTCACCATTTAGTTTTCCTATAAAACATTTGAGGGGTTACTTGAGGGGCTGGTGATATGATGAGGGAACTTCAAAATGAAGATGGAGTTATGGTATAACCCTAAGGGAATTTTAGGATGTATCCAATGAGATAAATATGAATCCAATGCTAGAAATAATACAACCAAACATGTTCTTATGGAGTATTTTTCCACAAGGACTCTGCATTGTAAAATCATAGACCACAAGGACTCTCCATGGTGGACATAATCATCACCCATTGGACTTACATAATTGATACCAACCTACAAAGGGGGAAGGGAAGGAATCATCAATGTCCGATGCGAGTGAGTCAGAGGTGTTTTCAACAGTGGGGTCCATATTAGCATTGCAATGAAAAAATGAAAATTCCATTTGAATACTTATTTCCAAAAGAAACCGGTAGGGAATCCCATCAAAGGTACACCATTGGTGGGACCAATAAATCTTTTTTTTCAAGCCTGTGGGGCTGCATAAGGGAGGTGTAGATAATACAAGCGACTCATAATTAAGAGGATCTCAAACATGGTGATTTAGAGTAAAGGAAACACATGGAACTTAAAGAAAGAGTGCATGCAAGAATGGTGGATTTCACATGAAAGATAAGGTGCAAAGAAAAATATAGTGCGTGAAAGGAAAACTGATGTGTGAAAGGGGGTCTTTTGGGCACTATTTCCTTAGTGGAAAAAGGAAATGTGAAAGGGTCCAGCCATTGTGGGTCCACATGATGGGGGACCGATTGGGGACCTATCATCCAATATAATGTATGTTTAGGAGGTCATTGTTCATGTGTTTTCATAGTGGATGTTGTATTATTTGTTCCATAGTGATGGTTCATCTTATGAATTATCACACTGATGAAAGGGTTTTCCCTTCTAATTATAGGAAAAATCCTGCGCAATAGTGTGTAATCTGTGGGGAATGGAAGTCGGTGTTTTACATTTAATTGGGTGTGTTATATAATTACATGTGATCCATTATTTTATATGACTATTTCTCCACATTCATGCACATTACTTATACATTTTTGGGTGTCTGGAGTAGAAAATGGCTACTGGATGTCATATTTATAATCTAAAGAACTTATGCGTGCATTTCAGTCTTGCATGCAGATTTCAAATCTTTTGTGCGATAATGTTAGTCTTCTCAAAAAATTTCCTTGAGTAAATGGGTGTGGTCAATTTTCTTAATGATGGCCATATTTGGCCTCATGTATAATTCAAAAACAAAAATGTTATATGATCACTTATTATTAATAATAACAATATTGTTTGTATCATACATCAAACCATTTTTAATGTCATCAGAAAATTGTTCATCACATTCAATGTTAACCTAGTTCCTTCAGGTTCCAACCATCAGCATGAACCAAAAGCATAGTGTAAGAAACACAATTCATAATGGAGTACCACCTAATCATGAATAATAACATAGATTAATTATAATCATGAATAATTTTTAATCTATGGATCCTTAAAGTTATCCAGTTTCATTCATATTCGTCTCATAATTAGATCTATCCCATCATTTCATAGAGATGTGAATTTTCAAAGCATACCCCTTGGGACTCACAAAACAGTTGTCCAAAAAGACTCATTGGTATGCTCCAAGTGATGATCGGGTCCTACTCAATCAACCCATCTTAGGGGTAATACCCCTAGGTACCTCTATAATGGAGCCACAACCTGTTGTATTATATATATTGGGATTTAATTTATTTCAATCAACTTTTTATATCCTTTAAGAATAGTGTATGACATTTCCAAATATTTGGAATCATTCTTATATTTATCCTAAGATACACCCCTAGAAATATCGTTATAAATATATAATTGGATCTCAATGTTGTTTTCTCATGCTAGTATCCCAATTTAAACTAGATAATTCCTTTGATACAAACTATATTGAAAAGGTATTATAATAAATGGATATTACAGATTTTTAAGTGGATATTCTTTTTTAAAATAAAAACTATAAAACTATAATAGCTTTGTGCCTTTTGAATCTTGAAAAAAATATTCTTAAATCCTAAAATATCATCACTATATCTAAGAAAGGTTTTACTATAAGGACTCTTCATAGATATACCCTAATTAAATCCATTATTTATGACATGTATAATGGAATCATGTGAAATGGAGATATTAAATTCTTAGTTAGGGAAAAAAAGGGATATATATAATCATAATATGAAAATAATTGTATTTTAATGTGAGCAAAAATATTTCAAACCATAACATAGAGATCAATGATAAAAATTTCAGGTCATGGAATAAATACTCATAGTTCAAAAGATAGAAATTGAGATTGAAATAAAATTGTATGATTCTTGGTATCATAAAAGTGGAATAAGACATAGATGTGTGGTAAACATATTATAAAAAACATTTTTTATTTCTACGGACCAAGATATTCATGAAATGTTTATTTGGGAAAACCACCCATGTAATGGATTCCTTATTTGGCGACCCTCTTGTGTATAATATTTTTCATTCATTGGATTACCACCAATGTACACACATTTACAGGATAGGGATAACCACTTTTGTACCGTATTTTTTAGTCTTGGCGTAACCACCAATCTATCATCCTTTTGATATTGTTATAACCACCATTATACCACATAAACTCATATAAATAATATCCTTACCCAATACATTATATGTATATATAATTCCCACCCGTCACAAAATAAAAAACATACAGATGTGTGACAAAAGGTCATAAAACATTCATCATATCATAACCCATGAAATAAAATGGGTTTCACAAAAATTTCATCTTATCATAACCTATGGAAGATAAAAATTCTTTATAATAATTTTAGTATTTCATTATAACATAATCTGTTGAAAAATAAGCACCTTTCATTAGATTTTTATTATTATATATCCCCTAAAAGATAAATTGGTTTTATAAACATATATTAATAATAAACTTGAAAAATTCATAGAAATAATAATATCATTTGATCATATATACATTAAGGGATTGGTAAAATCAAAGGATTGAATATTTTATGGAAAATACTATTCAAAGATCATTAAATTCATTTAATGAAGAAAATATTCTTTCTACTTTGAAAAAAATTAAACGTAAATAATTTTGAAACCAATTTTCATCGATAATAACCATGGATACATATATAAAAATATTATTATGAACTAATGGTCATGATGATGAGATGTTTCATTAATTATATAAACAAAAAATAAAATATTCTTGGTTCTTTTTGGACAAAATAAAAATAATCATTTATTTGGAATATGAAATGGATATTCCTATCAAAAAATATATAAAAAATTTAAACATGTCTACAAATAACTTCTTAATATAATAGGAGAGTATTAAAAAATTATTGAAATTAATTTCTGAAAAAAATAATTTAATAATAAAACATATTTTCACCTAGAGATAATAATAATGTATATGTTTATTAAAAATATTTTATCAATTATTTTATGTACCAAATAGTTCATAATTTTTCATATTAATATAAACAATACTAAATAATATTATTCTATGAATATTATTTATTTTCTTGAGATATTTATCATAATATTTAATCCTAAAGTGAAAAATCATAAATTATCTTGAATAATGATGACATTGTAACATTAAATAATTACATCATTTTTATCATAGACTCAATATCTCCCTAAAGAAATAATATAAAAAAGAAAATAAAATATAATGACAAAAAATAAATTAATTTTAATCTTTCTAAAAGTGTATTTTTATAATCCTCATGAATTAATATATGTTAAAAACATAATATACATCTCAAAGAAGGAAAATTCATACATAATTCCTTTATATCTTGAGAAATAATTTGAATCATAATTGCCATTAAAGAATAACATAAATTAAAACATTAAATATCCTAAAAATTGATATTTTTATTATATAAATATTTAATAGGGAAACATATACACCACATAGAATAATTTTTTGGTTAATTATCATTTGTCTCTAATAAATAAATGGCACACAACAATTCCCCAACTGTATTGATTACATTGAAACAACAATCCCCTTGAATGATATATAGTCATGTATAAATAAATAAAAATTTGTTTAATAATAATAAAATACATTCCTTGGTAGTATATGCAAGAAATAAAAGTATCATGTGATGAATATTGAATTTGTCTCACATGAAATAAAAGTGAGAAAAAAATCTATTAATGAAAGTGTCGATATCCATCAAACTCATTTAAACCTCATATGTAATAAATTTATATTTATTATAGATATAATAAAAAACTAGAATTAAATATATCATACCATATATGATTTATATAATTCAATGTAATACCATTTTATTAATAATTCCATTTGAAAAACATGTAATGTGTTAATATTATTTTGTTTTTTTATAAAAGTTTTGATTTTTTATTTTCGGTCTTATTAACCTGATGATGATCCCATCATCTTCGAGATAAATATAATGATATAAATACCATATTTATACATGAATTATAATTTCATTTAAAATATTTATTTATTGTATTTTAAATTATGTACCTTATGATCATTGAGATGATAGGCCATACGTTGGGATAAGTATCATTACCATTTTTTATGATAACTATTAAAAGGATGAAAATAATATCATATATTCCCAAAATGACACTATTTCCATAAATACTATATTATTTCACCAATATAATTATAAATATCATCCATGTGATGTGGTGATGAAAGGATAGGATCATCACTTCATGAATACATTAGTCTACATGTACACAAATGTTGTTATCATTTTCAATGAGTGAAAATGTAAGAAAGAAGGTGATCTCTAATATTTTTATAATGATTAATATTTCATGAATATAATATTTATTTATTTTACATCAGATATATTTATTATAATTATATTATATAGAATTTTTTTGGGAAAATGAATTACATCAACTCATGAGACGACAGTCTGCAGTACACATGACTGACATTGTCTTATCCTAAACAAAATGGAATGAGAATAGGTACATATAACATAATGATCCAACATATATAATTATTTTATAAATATATTATATATACATTACATACATCATAATACATAACATATAATGTTGTTAATGAAAAAATGATTGACATTAATTCATGAGGTGATAATTTTCTGTAGAAGAAAACAATGATTTCATAATCCAATTGCTGAAATTGAATCTGGTAAGGTCATGAATAGAATATAAAACATGTCAGTATATGGGTGATAATTAATTTCTTATATCGTCATGTTATAATAAAATATTATGTAGTTCGATGAAGAAATAATAAAACAATTGTTGATGAATATTACCTCTTCTTTGGGTTTCCTTCTTACGATTTCTCAAAAAACCCTCATTGGGTGGATTTAGACCAACAATAATGATTCCAAGATGATATGATGGATATTGTGACCTGTTTTTGGTATTAATTTCAGAAAACTATAGGGTTTTAATGGGTGATGAGGATTTGATAATAGGTGTCCTTTTAAAAGTTATATGAGTGGCACACTTGTTTTTTTTAATGAAAGAACTACACAAACAATTTTTTTCATGTTATAAGGCTAAAAAATGTTTTTTTTGTCAATAAAATAATTCATATGGTATTAAATGGGTAATAAAAATGAGTTTTTAAATGATTTTTAGATTTTTTTTATATTTATAATTGAATTTTACCACCCTGGTAAATCTATTTTTTCTTTACTACGATAAATTATGTTTACAATTTTTACTATTCATTCTGGTAAAAATTTAGTAGAACATATTAGATTATAAAAATTATTATGATTCCAAATTCAGAATACTTTTTATTTAATTTAATTCTCATAATTCTAAAATATAATAATTAATTAAACACATAGATGAGAAAATAATGAAGGGTTTTAGTGAGAATATTTTCAAAAGTTTACAGTGGCTTTAAATCAAAATCAAGAATTAAATACATTTTGATGACAAAAAAATGATTAAATGATTTATAATTAAACTAATTATATACTTTCAAAAAATATAATATAATTTCAATGTATATGTAATTTATATTAAAATTTGGTTTTCTATTAATATTCAATATTTTTCAATATTAATCAAAAAATGAAAAAATTTAGAACAATTACCTAAAAATCAATATAAGATAACAGTGGTATTTTCTTTTCAAAAATGATTTTTGTTATGTAAAATTAATTTATAAAAAATTTAAATTTTTATTTATAAAATAATTGTTCCAAAAAAGAGAAAAAAACAACTTTTTTGTCAAAAAAGTTATATTTTACACTTAATATTTGATTTATTTTTATCTGTTTTTAATAAAAACACAAAATATGAATAATAATTAATTTTTTAAATATTAAGTAAACAAATATCATTAAAAAAAATACAAAATGTGGTTTTTTATTTTATTTATTTTAAATATATATGTTTTCATACAAATAATTTCTCAGAAAACGCATCCCATTTTAATAATTTTTAAATAAATTGTCAAAAATCAATTAAATATATATACGTGTAAAAAAAGAAATTTAAAATTTATTTATTCCTATAAAATCCCTCAATTCCAATGATTATGTGGTAACTATCATGTTAAATAGTCGTATTTAAATAATCTCTTCGATTTTGTTTAAACACAGTGTTAAATGTTAAGAAAGCTATGATACATGTTATGTATCAAAATAGTAATATTTTTTGTTTTGTGTTATGAAAAACGTTGACATTAAGAAAGTAATTTAAAAAAACATTTCACAAAATATTTGGATGTTAAAATTGGGATTTGAATTCCCTTAGAAAAATTAAATTTTTTTCCAACCAATGGAAATGGGGTACGTTTATCGAACTACATAAATTACTATATTTGTTTATTCTATTATTTATCTATTTTCATTAAAAACACCATAATATACTAAAAATATATATAATCATAACATTATCATCCAAATGAAATATGTTGAAAAAATCTATGTGTATAATAAGAACCAAAAAAGGGATCAACACATAGATTATTAACTTTATCTAATGACTGTATTCAATTGAGTAATTGATAGAATAACAACACCTCATTATGGATAAGAATAGTCATATTACCGTAATCCAACTTGATTCAAATAATTATAGAATTATCTAGATTAAGATTATATCATGATGTTAAAAATGATTAATATTTTAAATTAACCATTATATGATTTTATTATTTTTCAAAACTATAAAAACCAATGTGGATTATATCACTTTTTATATTATAAATCTTGAAACTATTATTCTAATCTCACACATTAAATAATATTGTTGACACCGTTGTAAAAATACAAAAAATATGGTACAAATAGTGGTACTAAGAAAATATATATATCTTAATACTTGTATAATTTAATTTATTACACTCAAATGAGGACTATTAAAATATTTTCAAACATTTTCTCATTAAAATAGATATAATCTTGGTTAATTTCATCAATATCGTCAATTAAATCATATATAATTTGAGTTAGCTAACTTAGTAAAACAATTTTTATAATGTTTAAATCATATAAATATGGTCAAATTTAATATAACATAATTTGATTGGTTATGAAAAGAAAAGTAATATTATCGTATGAGTTTCTCCAAACATAAATAAAAATTGGTCAGAAATTATGAATATTAAATAATTTTTTGAATAAATAACAAAATAATAATTTTTTGATCAAAAAATTGAACTATTTTTTAAATATTCTTATTTATATTAAATCTCGTTTCAAAAGAAGTTAATTTTTTAGAGTAACACGTGAATAAATGACTTGATAAATTTGATAATGTGTCAATATAGTATTTAAAAATATATATAGTCAATTAATAAACACAATATCATTATCCATGATTGACCATGTATGATTACTCATAGTACTTCATTCAATAAATATTCAGTTAAAATTTATACCACACCTCAAAAAAATATTATTTATTACTGAAGGGGGATTAAAGGAAATAATTAAAACATCTACCACTAATATTTGGAGGACAATATTCATTTCATAAAACTAAAAATTTGATTTTTTTAGAATACTATACTAGGATTTTGATGAAAATTAAAAACTAACATTCAACCATATGATGTATCTATCAATTTTCCTTTATTATTATAACCACCCACCATAATATAATAATTAAAAATACAAAATAATTGTCATTCTCAAATATTCTAGTTTCAAAAACAATTATTATGAATTATCCCTAATAAGAAATATTTTTTAAAATTTTTCTAATTTTTTATTTTCAATAAATCACAATTACATGGAAAAAATGAACCATTTATGAATCTCACCAAGTTAGTTCCCTGTGTAAAGATAATATTAAAATATAATTATTTCATTATTATTTTTTGGACAACTTTCTCAGTCAGAATTTACTTCTATTCATTTGGAATAAAAATAATAAAATTTGTATAAATAATTTGGTAAACTCCCTAGAAGAAAAATAATGATAATTCATTATATCATTCCATTTATCCTAAAAATGACTAATCTATGATTATAAAATAATAAAAATAGGAATTACAGAATTATATAAATGAGGGTATCTTTAAATTGAACCTAACACGAAAGAAACATAACTAAATAAAAATAAATTATCCACTGAATTTAAACACGTTAAATAAAATATCAATAGCACATGTAGTCTATAAAGCACCAAATAAAATAATTATATAATTGGAATATTACGGAAACATTGTACCAGAATTTGTTTCACCAATAGATATCATAAGTCATTATCACTCAAAAAATGATATCACACACTTTTAAAATATATAAATACCCTCTAGGATATAATTTATGTATAATCTATTAGTTTCACACAATATCAATTTATCTCAATAGTTTCTCACATACAGTCATTGGTTTTGGAACTACCTTAATAATTCTTATTGTGATGTTAAAATTTTTAATGTAATAATAATTAAAAAAACAAGAACAATAAAAAAGATTTTGGATCTAATATAGATTTTATTATTAGAAATGGAATTCCATATTATGAAATAATAAATATAAGATCATAGAAAAAAAATACTTATCCAAATTGAAAGTACAGAATTTTCAGTGGAAACCAAAAATTGGAAGATGACAAAATGTTTATCCAAGCGACTTCCAAGGAACCATGGTATTATCATTAATGATACATGAAAGCATAATTTTGAACAAAATTGAAGAGATAAATATATTAAAAAATATTTTATAGGGTGTGTATTTATAATATGATATGGGAGAAATAAAATATAATTAATGAAATGATATCCTATCAAGGAGTAAAAAAAACTGATCAAAAAATAAAGAGACCACCAATATCTTTTATAATAAAAAAGAATCAAAAAATAATTTTTATATTATAAATTATCTATAAATATCATATGATACTTCAAATATGAAATAAAATAAAATATAATTTAAGGTTATTGATGTTTAACGAATTAACTGACTAATTAACACATAATCCTCACCATTAAAAATCAACATGCACACTACCCTTAGTTCTAGTTTTTTATTCTACAGCTAAATTTATATCACTATTAGTTATATTTCTATATAAATATCAAAACAATTTAATTGGATAATACATGATGATAGTAAAAATTAATAATAGATTTTTCCTATTTCTATAATATAAATTATAATATTTTTTTAATAAATGAGGTTTTTTATCTACAACAACCAATTAATTTATGCCTCTATGCCTTCAGGTAGTTCATGGTATCTATTTAAATGTTTGAAGTCTTCTTTTAAATATATATATATTATTTCCCATATAAAAATAATAGAATTACAATATTTATATTCTATATAATATAATGCATGCCACTTATTAGGAGGCCTCTGATTCCAGCATATATGATCTTCCATTTTCAAATTGAAATACATCTATGATATAATCATATTTATAAAATATAGCTTAACTGAGGCATATATTTAATGAAAAGGTCGATTTGTTTTTCAAATAGCATATTTTCCTAAGAGCCCCATTTTATAAAGATATAAATTTTTCCTATACCACTCAAGGAATATCACCCGTAAAATGCCTCTTAATGAAGCAATTCCATTGAAAAACATGAATATTTTGAATAAATTTGGTAAAAAATAGAATGAAACTAAAATATCTTTATTATAATAATCATCTACTTTTATTAATTCACTATGTATATATCATTAATCTCTCTATCATTAAAAATAAGAATACATGACGCCCAACATAATATTAATTAATCAAATCAATAATTATCTAACAAATATACAAATTGTACAACTAAATTAACATAAAATTTATCTCATTAATTATTCATATTAATTTCCCAAAATTTGAAACAATCAAATAATATTGACATTTTTTAAGATATTAATGACTCAATATAATAAAACCTAGCCTATAATACAACAACCATATAAAAATATAAGAACAGATATATTTTTCATGTCTTATTTAAACTATAAGATTAACCACTATATAATAAGTAAATTACCATACATGAAGTAATTATATCACATAGGATTAATCAATATTAAATAAATTTCCTTCAGTGTTATCACATGGCCCCATATTTGTATATTACTATTATCGTGGGTTCAGTAGAACCATCATTACCATGTACATTAGACTAACAAAACATTTATAAATTTTGATATATATATATATATATACAATTATAATATATTTTTCATTATCTGATGTTAAATGTATAATAATGACCTTATATGAATTTATATATCGTTGTTTTAATAAATTACATCTTATAATGAGAACATTTTAATGGAGTTATAATTTTATAAATTCAATGTCAAATATTATTGATACATGTTTTTTATAGTAAATAGAGACTGTTTGAACGTAAAATGATGGGGGCCTGTTATCATTAGGACCATTCCATTGAAATTTTAATCTTATTGAAAAATATAGGGAGGAAGTAATTAGGAAGAAACCACTAAACGGAATTATATGAACTACGCGTCACATGAAATTATTATCTTTTAGTGTGTGTAATTATTTTCAATCATGAAATCATTTACATTACATGAAATGAATCACATACATTACTTCATGGTCAAAACATAAAATGTAAAATCATAGTGAAGTAGTTTAATTCATTCTAAATATAAGGGTTATGATGTTTATTTAATGATCAATAAAGAATAATCCAATTATGAGTATTGGAATAATGTTCCTCATTCCATTTAATGAAGATGAAAGTGTATCTGTAATCATTCTCAATTGTGATCACAAGAAATTTTATCTATAAAATTAATATAATAAATGATATGAAATAATGGATTTTATTATTCAATTTTTCTATATCAACTATAATGGATCATACTAATAATATTTACTATAAAACTAACATGACTCATCGTATACCAGAAGCTTTAAAATAGAAGTGTCAGTACATAGTGTTGTGGTGTGGAGACTAATACCACATATAAAAATATAATAATGGAAAAATTACTGTATATTTTATACATCAGCTGGATAAAATAATTAGTGGAAGAATATCATCGAATGTGATGAAAAACAATCCAAATAAACCATGAAATAAAAAATTATATGTTAAAATAATTCTAGGATGTAATACAACTATTTTAGATCGTATTTATATCCAAATAAAAATGTAAATGAATGAATCAAGGGACAATACCTAAAATGTAATCTAGTACAAGATTAGTCCAAAACTCGCCTGATCTATATTATTATCAAAATTGGAAACAATCAGTAAATATCAAAGTGATACATACAATAATTTACCACCTTGTTTGGTACCAAGTGAAATGGTTTTCAAAATTGATTTGTGTGTACAAATTGGTTAGACACAACCAATGGTGTCCCAAAATATAACCATTATGAATAATAAATTACATGAGAGGATATATAGTAAATAATTAATACTTTACGAGTTAAATTAAATGTAGTAAATACCCAATGATACTGGGGCTCTATGGTGATAACTAATATCGGTTTATACTACTGTCAATATTTTTGAATTAGACCACAATCATCCTTACGTTCATCTTCCAATTATGGTGTATGTAATAGCATATCTTGTGTTCCATGAAAATGATAAATGAATTTGGTCTCTAGGGTTTATGCAATAAGAATATAAAACTTCCCATATAGGAGTTTTCTCATCCAATATTGTAAAAGAATCCATATGAAAATTTTAAAATAAATTCAAAACCACCCCTAAAGGGATCATTCCTTACGTCCATTAAGACATAACATGATAGAAGCATCGTTTTCATATAAAAAATTTTAATGTCGTATATATTTCATATAAAAAAGTACATTTTAAATATCATTTTATGAAATATATTTTATAACACATATATATAATTCAATGAATAATTAACAATCATCATTTTATTTTAAAATAAAGATTTATACATTCTTATTTTTCATTTAATTTTCTGATATATGAATCCATTATAAGGAAAATTTATTCCACAAATATTAGGAAATGAACCCTTACCAAAACATCAAGGTTAATTTAAATAATAACAATTAAGATCCTCATCAAGACACAAATCCATCATTTATCATTTACAAATAATTAAAATTTATCATCCCATCACTATATGAAAATTTCAAAACATAATATTTGTGAATAAATTACGATTTATAACTATATTTCTATTATTACCTATTGTTGAACAATTAATTTTCACAACCATTTATCTACGTGTAGGTTCCTTTTTAACAGCTTTGAAACACAATCAATAATTTAGATATCCATGTAGATTCCAAAATTAATTTCATGTTTTAGAATGAAAAATAAATTTAAAATTCATATATTAAAGTAAAATATATATCAATGGGGGAATTACCTCCTAAAAATATTTTATCATGTATAAATTATATTTATGTTGGGTATTTTAAATAAATTAGTAACATTGAAATCATTTATGAAAAAATGTCTTATCACATAGAAATGTAGGCATAACACAACAAATATACACTTGAAAAATACAGTGAGAAACAATATTAATTATTGAGACAACCTAAATAATCCCTATAAGTCTCCATAACTCTGGTACTATACATTTATTTGGGTTACTTGTTAGAAAATTAAAAATTAGAGAATACCCCTAAATCATGTTATAGTATATAAAAATGGAATATATCGATTCATAGTTAAATTAATGAAGGAAAAAACGAATATGATTCATAAACATATTATTGTAACATGATCACACATGATTAGGAGTAGAATTATTAATAATCATTAGATAATATTAATGTAGGAAGGGGAAATGAGGAGGCATCCCAAGTCTACAAATGGACCAAAATAGGAGGAAAAAATAATTTTGATATATAAACTTGTGGTCCCGGGAAATGTTATATAGATTTCCACACACTAAAAACATCATATAACAATAACATTTAGTTTAAAATTCGATCACAACCTGTTCAATGATCCAAGAACCTATATAGGGATACTTACCTTGCCACTGAGTAGGTTACAGACCATTATTGAAAATCTGTTGGAAAAAAAGTGACATGTTTTTAACCTAGACCTTCCCAAACACAACATAAAACACCTATGATATGATACTGACACAAAAAAACATATGATAGACAAGGTACACAAGGTTTGATAAAATTTTAACCTATCTATACCACTTTCCCCCAGATGTGAAGCAGTGTTACTACCTTCCCAATATATAATAGTTATTCCTCACGATTAATTTCAATGAACCATTGTGCCTCATTTTTTTGGAAAAATAACTCATCACAAATGATATGGTATATCCATCAAATCCCATACACTCAGGTTGTCACAAAATACCTTATCAAACCATTGAAGATTTAAAATATCACAGTAACAAAAAATATATGATTTCCCATATCTGGTGGAAACATAAAATTAGTAAGCTTTTCTAACATGTACCGTAAATGTCCATGTCCTGAACGAACAACTAAGGACCGCATGGATATTATAATTTAAATTCATGATTACCCCTTAGATCCATAAGAGAAGGTTTGGTGACATGTGGTGAGTGGTAAAATAAATATAAATGGACATTTCCAAATGTACCATTAATTACTCACGCAACCATCTATATGAAAAATTTTAGAGGGATAATAAGAAAGGTATCTCATATCTAGTTTAGATTATAAGAATTATTTAACTTATTGGGAACAAAAAAGAGTGTGACTAATTAATAAAATTAATGGGTAAAAATACATGCACAACCAGATAGATGAATCAAAATGATAATAACTCAAAATTTAAATTCAAAGAGAGATGAGAACCAAGTCTCTCTTGTCTACCATAGTATGAAGTCAAATGTTCTAGGTTATTTCCTGTGATCTAATGAAATCACTATCGACCTTTACATTTCTTATAGAAGACATGATTTTTTGAAAATATATTGTATGGGTGAGTATTTAGAAACCAAACAGGGTGGCCTAAAAATTAGACGGGGAGTAATAGGAGACCCAAAAGAAAATGTAAAATAAACCCATAAAAAATATTGAAAAAAAATCCAACAATAGAAACAAATATTCACATAAAATAAACCTAGATGAGAGAGTAAATAGATATCCATGTCATATAAAATCTCCATGGAAATATTATTCCATAATATCTAATGGTCCACCAGTGATTCCGTTCAACCCGAATGTATGTCAGAAGAAGTAACTATCTGGAGGACACAGAAATCTAAATTTTTCTGCATTGTATAGGGTGGAATCTTCAATTATTAGACTCACTCCCTAATCTTTCATGGGGTACCACTCATTATAAAGACCACTCAAGAAATTTTCTTAATAGGAAGGTGACACTCACTAGATAAAACACCAATTCAGTAACTCCATGCGAGGGTTCGACGCAGCCAATAGAGGAACCATTAAATTGCTCCATCTAAGACTATTACTAAGTAGATATATAACACCTTACATTCCTCTTAAAATGGGTTCAACAGTTATATATAGTACCCATTTCCTAACTCATCTAGAGGGTGTCACTCGGTTGATAGAGGTCACATTCCTTGACTCCTTGGTAGGGTGTCACTCTCTGGTTACCCTTCTCAAATACTACTGTCATAGAGCACCACCTAAAGAAGCTATAAGGTCAAAACATCACACATAAAATCTCATAATATACTATTAATTTCATCATTATGTTCTATTATGGAAAACTCTCACTATTGGAAACTTATGGGCTAAATTATGGGTCCAAACAATAGATATAAGAGAGTTAGATGAATCCTCAAAACTGAAGTAAATAGACAGTTAGGGGGGTCACATGTTTTGTGAACCTTCTACCCTATCTAGTGTTGTTGTCACCATGAAACATATCATTGGATGTGTATGATTAAATTGCCTTAATTGTTACCCTAAAGATTGTACCTACCAACCAAGTGAAACTTTTTTATTTTGGTCCTTTATTTGTCATTCGGGCCATGTCCATGAACCTATCCAAGTATCATTTCATGAAGTGTCCCACATAACTCATAGCATGTTAGGTTATTCCAATAAAATAACACGAGTCAATATCTCAAACTCATTTAATCTATTAAATACATGTAATATGAACTGAGATTCAAATTGTTTGGTGAAAAATGGGCTCGAGGGTGTGTACACTCTAAATACATTGAGCTAGACAACTACGAGTTTCATGATGTGTTGTCCTAATATGAAATTCCTATTTTAAACCATTTTTAAACAATTTCTATCATATAAAACTCACTACAATGTGTGTGTTCATCGAACTACATAGAATGTAGTTAGGGTTTTACATGGAATCCATATCTGTTATATAGATTCCATATAATCTTTTAATTCCCACAAAACAACCTACTTCTACAATTAATATCACCAAACCCAATTTTGAAGACATTAGTAATGAATTACCTTGCCACTGGTGGTTGGAGATCAAGTTTTTGATCCTTAATGTAAGAATGTAAACAACCCATACACTTCCTATTGTCACTGTTACTCAGTCCTGGATCCCACATCCATGAGAATAATAACATGAATCCCAAAAAGCATCCTGAATCAACTAAAATACTAAATTTTTTCATAAAAAATTAATTCATTATTAATATACAAAATCAATCTCACTTGAAATGACACAAAAAATTTGAACAATATCCCCATAGAAAAAAAATGAAGAACAGAATGAATGATGGTGTAAAAGAAAAAAATTGTGATATAATCATAGACCATGTGTTCTTAGACAAAACATACATATTAGGGATAACCATAGTTGGAACCATGGTATAAAGTGACTTCTAAATTGAATAAAAAACTCAAATGTAATACATGGGATTAGGGAAAGGCTAGGTAATCATAGTTTAGGGAATATTTTTTTGTTAATGATCAATGATTTAATCATAAAGTGTGAATCCAAAGATGACATCTCTATCCTCATGAATGGATCATTATTTTTTGAAAATAACTTTACCAATGGTGAGGAAGGTCTGTTATGTTCTCTAAACCATTATTCACATTGATCTGGATTTTTTCTTTTGTCCAATCTCAATGCGCCAACAAAGATTTATATAATCCTTCTATAAAATGACATATTATTATACAGAGAAACCTTCCGACAGTTTATAAGAGTCTATATATATAGGGAATTAATTTTAGGTAACTTAATTAATTAATTATATTAAGGAATTTATTCACTAAATGTATCCACTAACGGTTAATTTATCAATATTCCAAGGTCTTACAAACATTTTTTTACACCTAAGGTAAATAAACTGATTTAGAATCAACTATTGTTTCATGTTTTTTTGAGACTTATTATAAAAGACCATCAATCATTTTTGAAAAATTTCATGCATATTTTATAAAATACATTTCATATTTTTATAACCCATTTTCTGCGCATATCATGCCTTGAAATAAAGGGTCCTCTCAATGCCTAACTCCAAAAATATTCATGGATATATATCAATACCTTTATTAGAAACACTATTGGCTGTAAATTATTCCCTCCCTCAAAATTATCATCCTAAAATTGAAAATTCTATGAAAATGGGGGCATATAAATAGACTAAATATGGTTCTTCTTCTCCTACGATCTCTCATGCATGATCTCAGGTTGGAACATCACAAGAAAAATTTATAGGTTCAATCCATGTAGGATCCTATATTCAAAATCCATTGTCTCTACAATGTACTACATGATGGTGGAAACATACATGATGTTCAGAACACCCAATAAAATAACATTAATTTAACATAAAATCTTTCTCCTCAACTATGATAGATGAAATAGTTTATGTTCAGAATCCAACTTTTGGGGTAAGGAGATGTGGTAAGAGACCTTAAAACCCTATAAAAGATCTTTAATAGAATAATAAAACATTACTATATGTTTCTACCCCAGAAAAAATCTACTTCATAATCCCTATGCATATCCACCAAAAACTGTATTATGGGATGAATGTTCCCATTAATTTGGGGGTGAAAGGTCGTAATCATCCCCATATTCTCTAGAATGCATCCAACATATTTTCCTACAACCATGATGTAAGTTTCACATCCCAGATGGAAATAATCAATGAAGTGACCACTTATGGACGTATGATCTGCCGCACATACAAGTGCCCCAATCACTCCACCAAAATCTTATAATCGATATCCAAAAGTACCTCGACTTCTTATGTTATATAATAATCAACAAAATGTAATCAAGGATTGTAGTTTTCTATAGAATACCTATTAAAAAATTACTTGTATATGATGTCTCATTTCCACTTCATTGTCTCAAGATGTTGTAAGTGACATAACAGAACCTGGTTCTCATCAATCACTTGTTGATATGTGACGCATCATGAGATGAACATGGGGATGATCTACCTCGTGCCAACTCCCTAAAACTACCACTACTTTTCTAAATACATCTTCATGAAACTAGGATGTACAACCAATAGATAAGTATGAAACTCTCGCATCACCTACTCTCACATTATTATTATAATCACCATCTATACAGGGAAAAGGATTTCATGATTAACTCCTTCTGAAAATCCATTTGGTGAATCTCATTATGATATCTAGTCAAGTAGAATGTCATAGTAAATGTCTCTCAAATAATCCTCCCCCTTACACTAAATAAGTTGATTATTTACCACTATCAATTGAAGATAATATGTGTCTTCCTCCTTAACATGGGTCAACTTCAATAAAGACAACTACTCATAATCCCCCTCTACCATGTGATCTTGGTACATATTACTAAGGGAATTAACCACCACGTTACCCTTATCATGTGTATAGACTATCTAAAATTCATTTTCCTATAGGTACTACAACCTGTGATTTGGTATTATGTTTATGTATCTCTACATAAATATTTAACCAACACTATAATGGAATGATTGCACAAGAAATTTATTTCACATAAGATTTTTCCTCCATATCTTAATAGTGAAGATAAATATTTATAACTCAATGTCCTGAGTTTCATTGTTCATCTCATGTGGTGTCAACTACCTTAACCCATACAACTACTAGAGAAATTATCAATATACATGGATATAAAAACATAGTTTATTTCGTCTATAGATATATTTTAATATATATAAACATTTATTAAAAAAATTGGATTCAGATTATATGTACCCACTAGGATATCTTCACCCATGGAAACATGCACCCAAAAATATTATCATCCCTTACACTTCCCTCTATCACTCACCCACACTCCTAGTATATAGCATCCCAGCATTTTCTTAATTTTGTATAACATCATTTCAAAGATAAACAACATAATATTAATAAACATATAGGATCCAAAGGTTTAGTGTCTTTGGAAAACTAGGGTCATACAAAACAAATACAACATCAAGCATAAACATTCATTTAATTTCTTCTTCTCTAGATTCTTATTGGAAATTTTCCTCTCCTTAGTACACGTAGCCACCTGAGGATATACATAAAAATGGGTGAGATAAAAATCCCATTAATAGGACATATATGAATAATATAGCATGGGGTGAGCATAATCATGAAACAGGAAAATGATCATAAACATGAGAGGAGCGTAAATAAAAGACATCAAATGTGGAAATGCATAACAATAAAACATCATGTCTTAGTGGTTAACTACCATGAATACTTGTGAAGAAGGATAGAATATTTTGCACATATACTTTAACATTTACTCACGATATTTATCTATTTACCCAATGCATTTGAGCTCTATATAATTCTGGGAGCACCCGTCACATTGAAACATTCATAATTGCACTATATAATTCCATGCGCACCTGTCACATCATAACATTATCATCATCACGATTTCCACGTAGAACACATATAATGAATGTAAATAACTAACCCATGGATTGGAATCGTTTTAATCTCAAAATAACACATTCACAATCTTTGGTTTCCCAAAAGAAATAGAGAATAACATACATGTTACTATAACCATCCCCTTTGAGTGAGATGTAAAAGGGGTGTTCTTAAAAGAGAATTTCTTTTGGAAAAAATTTTGTTTGACATAAAAAAAAGTGAAAAATATGTATATCCCAGAAAAGTAATGATAATTATGAACAAACAATCTTTAATGAGAAACCATATCAAAAATGGAGTGAAAGAGGGAGAACCCGAAGGAATAAAATTGGGTTCGAGATTTCCCCTTACCTTGTACCTAAATGATTCCATCTCTTTAATATCATGTATAATGACATTATATTCATTAATTATAAATCCATAACCATGTGAAAATTAATAGGGATCATTCTAGTTTCATTATTTCATATTATTTTCCTTTGTATGACTTATAGATTTTAAAAACATTTTTCAGGGATGTTCGTTTTTTTGGTTTTTCTTGGGTGGTTCACTTGTATTCTTAAATTGAGGTTTGGGTAGAAGATGAGTAAACATCCAGAAATGATATTACATGTAATTAATTATATTACAGGAGTTTTAATTATATTATAATGAATTATATTATATCCATGTGGATGAATCATTAGAAAATAATTAAATGGTGGTTATTTGGGTCAATTTGGGTGGTTTTTGGATCACAACGAACTTGTTTTAACTTATCACTTAGTAATATGTCCATAGGTTGTTTCTAGAACATTAAATAGAACATAATAAATATAAAATATTCTGTTTCAACCATAAAAATGGTTTCATGACCAGATTTGAAGGCAGAAATGGAAGAAGAAAGCATGTCGTTCTTAGAGGTGATAAATTAACACCTCACGAACAACATTCTCTTTAATAAAATAAAAGGAAAGGGGAAAGGGGGTTGGATGATATAATATCACATTATAATCATAAAATTACATTATATGTATAATAATGTTGTTATAATACAATTTGGATGATGATAGGTGGGGAGAGATCAAGAAATGAACTTGAACTTGGATGGAAATTAAAGGAGAAGAGAGAGGGAAATTACCTCTTGAATCCTTCTCTTGAGAACCTCCTTAAGGGCCTAAGCGTGGTATTTTGAGGAGACCAGAAGCTCTTGGATGTGGGGGACGGTCTAGGGAAGGTGTTTGGTCAGAGTTTAGAGATGGCTTGGAGCTTGATATTTGTGAGGAAATGAGGGTGTGAAGGGTGGCTTTTATAGTGGAGGGGAGAGGGGTTTCCATAATATAAAATTAATTAGTTTAATAATTTCCCCTAAGACAAGTTATAGTGATTATTTAATGAAAAATAATATTAATTTTATAATTTTATCCCGAACCAAGTTGGATTACATTAGTAGAGCATCATCGATGACTCAATTAATCCATTATTTAGCATTTACTGTAAATTATCGGATTCTACTATTCGTCAAAAATTCAAGTATTTCAGAAAAATAAAAACAAATTACCCCAACCATTTTTCAATGTGTAGAATCAAAAAATTAAATCCATTTTTCAAAAATAATTTTCTAAATATTATTAATTTAATATATAATTAAAATCATAATTTACATAAAAAAAGTTTTTAAGATTAAAACTGATTTTATAGTTCTTTCAAAAATTATGTAGGGTCTTATAAAATTATCTTAAAACTATATGACATTGATTTGATAAATAATGAATACATTTTAAGAAAATACAATTTCTTATAAATTTATTAATTAATTATAATAAATTATTTATGACTTACAAAATTCTAAAACGTTTACTAAGGTCAAATTGTCAGTTTCTAAGATGCCTAAATTTTATTTAATTATTCATAGGTAATGTTACTCTGATGCTTGATTATTTAATATTCATAAGGGTCATATTACCATTCATAAGGGTATGTTTCTATTCATAAGGGTAGCTCGCTATTCACCAAAAATTATTTTTGATTCATTAGACTCCAAAAATCATCTTGAACAAAATTGTGTATGTCAGATTTTCGAAATTCCAAACACAAAAGTGACAAACTTATGTTTAAAGGTAACTTATCACTTTGTAGTTAATTATGTTGGGATTTCATGTTATTTTATGACATACATATAACATGGGAAATTTCATTGAAAAACTTTGTGTCGTTACATTCTTCCCCCCTTAAGAAATTTCACCCCTGAAATTTCACTTCACACAAACAGGTGAGGGTACTTCTTCTGCATTGCCTCTTCTGGTTCCAAAGTTGATTCCTCAAACTTATTGTTCCTCTACAACACTTTGAAAATATGGATTGTCTTGTTGTGTAGAACCTTATCTCTCCGATCCAAAATCTTTACTGGCTGCTCCTCGTAAGAGAGATCATCTTCCAGCTGCACCACCTCTGTGTTTAGTACATTTGAGGGGTCTGGTATGTACTTCCTCAGTAGTGACACATGAAACACATCATGAACTTGAGCCATATTCAGTGGAAGTGCAAAATGATAGGCCACAGCTCATATGCGGTCAAGGATCTCAAAGGGGGCAATATACCTTGGGCTTAGCTTCCCTTTCTTCCCGAATCACATGACTCTCTTCCATGGAGATATTAGAAGGAAGACTTTATCTCCAACATAGAACTCCAAGTCCATTCAATGGTTGTCAGCATTTCTCTTTTGCTGGCATTGATCATCTCTGATGTGTTTATGGATGACTTGAACCTTCTCTGTCATCTCTTGAACAAGATCAGGTCCAAGTAGCTTCCTTTCTCCAACTTCATCCCAACAGGTTGGAGTTTTACATAACTTTCCATACAGAGCTTCATATGGAGCCATCTGAATAATTGACTGGAAGCTATTGTGGTATGAGAAGTCAACCAATGATAGATTCTGATCCCATCCACCTTTAGATTCTAGAGAGCAACCTTTTAGAATATCTTCAAGCATCTGAATAGTCCTTTCATATTGGCCATCAGTTTGGGGGTGATCGGCCGTGGTGAAATTTAATTCAGTACTCAAAGCATGATGAAGGATCCTCCGGAGCATAGATGTGGACCTTGGATCCCAGTCAGAGACAATTGAGAGTGGAACACCGTGCAGTCTCACCACTTCCTTCACATATATCTCTACAAGTTATTCAAGAGAGGGATCTTCCTGAATAGAAATAAAATGGGCAGTCTTGTTGAGTCGGTCAACCACAACCCAAATCACAATATTTCCCTTTAACGTCTTCAGGAGACCCGTGACAAAGCCTATAGTAACATTTTCCCATTTCCACATGGGTATAGGCAATGTCTGCAACATACCCTTGAACTTTTGTCGCTCAGCTTTAACTTGCTGACATACCAAGCACCATGATATATATTCCACAATCTCTTTCTTCATGTTATCCCACCAGAAGTGTTCCCAGAGATCACGGTACATCTTGGTACTCCCAGGATGGATATAGAAAGGTGGGGTATGTGCATTTTACAATAGCTCCTTCTTTATTCTAGGGGATGAAGTCACACAATGTTGTGTTCCAAACCAAATCTCCCCATCATCGTCGATATGGAACTCTTGCAGCTTCCTTTCCTTTAATGCATTCACCCTCTTTTGTATCTTCACATCATCCCTTTGTGCTTCGTTAATCTTCTCTTGGATTGATGGTTGTGCAATCATTTGGGAAAGGTAGGATGTATCCCCTTCCCTTATGATTTCTAAATCCATCCTTTGCATATCTAAGAAGATATGGCCTTTCTTAATCTATAACATGGATAGAGTAGCATGTTCTTTTCTGCTTAGAGCATCAGCTACCTTGTTCGCCTTTCTAGGATGATAGTGAATAGAGAAACTGTAATCCTAGATTAGCTCTAAACATCTCCTTTGACAAATGTTGAGATCCTTTTGTGTAAATATATACTTTAGGCTCTTTTGGTCAGTGTATATGTCACACTTCTCACCATAATGTTAGTGACACCATATTTTGAAGGCAAAAATCACGGCTTCCAGCTCTAGATAATGCGTCAGGTAGTTCTGCTCAAGGATCTTCAACTGTCATGAGGCAAAGGCTATCACATATTCATTTTTCATGAGTACACAACCCAAGCCTTTCTTTGAAGAATCACTGTATATCACAAAACATTCTCCACTTTTCAGTAGTGTGAGTACCGATGCAGTGATCAACCTTCTCTTTAGCTCCTTGAAGATTCCCTCACATTCTTCCCTTCATACATACTTTACCCCTTTCCATGTTAACTTAGTTAGAGGGCTTGACAATTGTGAGAAGTTTCTCACAAAACGTTGGTAGTACCTAGCTAATCCAAGAAAACTATGGATTTCTATGACATTAGAGGGCCTAGGCCATTCCTCAAATGCAATTGTTTTTTAAGGATCTACATAAATTCATTCACTTGTGATCACATGTCCCATGAACGTGATTTTCTTCATCCAAATGTCACAATTTCTGAACTTGGCATGAAAACTTATCCTTTCTCAATGTTGCCCACACAAGTATTAGATGTTATTCATGTTCCTCCTTGCTCTTGGAGTAAATGAGAATATCATCGACAAAAACTACCACATATTTGTCGAGGTAATTCCTAAAGACTCTATTCATCAAATCCATGAATATTGCAGGGGAATTAGTAAGTCCGAAGGGCATCACCAAAAACTCATAGTGCCTATACCTTGTACGGAAGGTAGTCTTCTTAATATCTTCCTTCTTCACCTTCACATGATGAAATCCATAATGAAGATCCACCTTTGAGAAGTATTGAGCTCCTCTTAACTATTCGAACAAGTCTTCAATCAATGGGATAGGATACTTGTACTTTATGGTGATCTTGTTGAGTTCCCGATAATCAATACACAGCTGCATTATTTCATCATTCTTCTTCACAAAGAGGACTGGTGCACCCCAAGGTGATGAATGAGGGCGTATGAACCCTTTTTCGAGATTCTCTTGTATCTATTTCATTAACTCCTCCAGTTTGATAGGAGCCATCCTATAGGGACACTTTGAGATAAGAGTATCCCCCTGTATGAGTTCAATTGAGAACTTTATCTCACTATCCGGGGGAATTACATGTAACTCTTTGGGAAATACATCTCTGTATTCCCTCATAATGGTAATTTCTTCAAGTTTGTCACATTCCTTCAACTCAACCATTTGGGCGAGGTATGCTTATTCATAGAGAATCAACACCCACCCCATTGCAGGATTTTTCAAAGGAGATTCATAATCTTCCTTGCATTTATAGAGGAGCATGGGATGATTCAGAATATGAAAATATATTTCCTTTTCCCGAAAGTTTATTTGTGCTCTATATAACAAGAGCCAATCCATTCCCATTATAGCATCGAATTCCACCAAGGGAAGTATTATGATAATTTTTGGAAGAATTTTCCCACATACGCCAATAGGAGAAGAGTCAAACACTTGGGTTGCAATGATTTCACCAGTTGGTGTTTTTACAGATATCTCTACTTCAAGGTTTCGAGGATTCGATTATATAGTTCTACCAAACTTGCAAAATATAATGGACTGCGTAGAACCAGAATCAAATAATACATTTTCTATTCTTGATTAAATAGGAAGTGTACCTTGTACGACTTCATTATCATGCTCCAACTCCGCATTAGTGTTGGTAGAAGCCTTACATTGTTCCTTTGGCTTTGGTGGATGGTGACGCTAATTACGCTCGAGAACTCGAGGTTTAGTGCACTTGTTTTCATAGTTCCCTAGCTCCATACAGTTGTATCATTGATCCATGAGTCATTCTCTCCATTAATCGGCTATATTATCCTTCCTTTTTAGGTCTTTTCAACACTCTTGAGTATGGTGTCCTTCTTTCCCAAACATGAAGCATTTCCCAATCCCTTTGAGGCAGTTCCCGAGATGCAAATTTCCACATTTTTGGCATGTGTGTCGTTGAGTTTTCTTCCCACCTTTATCAAGAGATCCACCAGCTTGAAACTCCACCTTTCTTTTCTCATCACCATAGCCAGGGAAAAATTCTCCACACTCCATATCCACTTTGAGATCACACCAAACAACTTCTTCAGAACTCCCAAAGTCTCAAATTTAAAGAGCCTTTCGATGGTGTGGCTTTAATCCACTAATGAATCTATCAATTTTTCTATCATTGTTGATAACAAAACCCGAAGCATACCTTGAGAGCCTTGTGAAATTTTCTTCATAGGTTTTGATATATTATCCTTATTTTTTCTTGAGATCTATTAATTCTCTCTCCATCTTCGTGTGAAGATTTCTTGGGAAATAATTATTAAGAAACATTATCTTAAAGTCTTCCCATTCCATCTCTTCAATTTCCTCCCTCGTTTTGGTGTTCTTAATCAAATCCCACCATTGATCGGCTTATCCATCTAGATGATAAATGGATAGAGTCACCTTCTCCGTCTCAGAATAGTAAAGCATAGAAAATATCTTCTCTAAGGAGTTGAACCACTATTCCACAACTACTGGATCAGAAGATTAGCAAAACATCGGTGGTCGTTGTCGCATCAAACATTCGGTAGCCAGTTTCTCCCTCATTGGTGAAAATGGATGTTCCCCATTATTATCATTAATTTTCATAACCTAAGAAAATTGTTTAAGCATCACCATGAAGTTTTGACCTCCACCTCCCAAATCATTGTGGATGTCATTCGGGCAATCGTTGCATTTTCCCTCACAAAAGTTGTTGTCCTGAATTCTCATGGTTCCCACCATTTTCTAAAATAGAAACGGTTAGAAAAAAACATAAGTAAAAAATTCAAGAATATATAACTTATTAATTTAAACAATTTATACCAAAAACATAACATACGGGATCCCTATGTAAATATTCTTGTGGGAATATTTGTACTTAGTCTCATTCTAGTTGTTTTCTATAGGGATCACTAATCCTAATTCCCAAATTAACTAAACCATTCCTCTGAGACCAACTATAGCATCTCGGCCGTTTCTTAAATTACTATTACATCATTTCAAAGACAAACAACATAATAGTATTACACTTATAGGATCTAATGGTTTAGTATCATGGGAAAACTAGGGCCGTACAAAACAAATACAACATCAAGCATAAACATTCATTTAATTTCTTCTTCTCTAGCTTCTTATTGGCACTTGTCCTCTCCATAGTACATGTATACACATGAGGATATACATCAAAAGGGGTGAGAATAAAGCCATGTTAGAGGATATATAAGAAGAATATAGCATTGGGTGAGCATAATCATGACAAAGGCAAAATATCTTGAACATGAGAGGGGCGTAAATAAAAGACTTGAAATGTGGCAATGCATAAAAATAAATCATCATGTCTTAGTGGTTAACTACCACACATACTTGTAAAACAGGCTATCATCTTGTTCACACATCATTTAACATTAACCGATGAGATTCATCTCTTTACCCAATGCATTGGAGCGCTGTATAATTCAGGGCACACTGATCACATTGAAACATTCATAATTGCGCTATATAATTCCTCACGCACCCATCACATCATAACATTATCATCATCATGATTTACACATAGAGAACATCTAAAAAAGTACATAACTAACCCATGTAATGGAATGGGTTTCATCTCATAATAAAACATTCATCAGATTTCGGTTCCTAAAAGAAAGAGGGAATAACATACATGTTACACGAATCGTCCCCTTTGAGTGTGAAGTAAAAGGGGTGTTCTTAAAAGAGGAGTTCTTTTGGAAAACATTTTGTTTGACATAAAAACCAGTGAAAAACATGTATATCCCTTAAAAGTAATGACAATGGTGAAAAATTCCATTTAAGGAGTAACCATATCAAAAATTGAGTGAAAGAGGGAGAACCCGAAGTAATAAAATTAGGTTTGAGATTTCCCCTTACCTTGTACCCGAATTATTACTACTCTTTAATGTAATATATAATGACATTATATTTATTAATTAGAATCAAGAACCATGTGTACATTAATAGGGATCATTATAGTTTCATTATGTCATATTATGTTCCTTTGGATGACTTATAGAGTTAAAAAACATTGTTCGGGGATGTTCGTTTTAATGGTTTTTCTTGGGAGGTTCACTTGTATTCTTAAATTGAAATTTGGGTAGAAAATGAGTAAACATCCAGAAATGATATTACATGTCATTATTTATATTAATGTAGTTTAAATGATCTTATAATGATTTATATTAGATCCATGTGGTTGAATCATTAGATAAGAATTAAATGATGGTTATTTGGGTAAATTTGGGTGGTTTTTGGATCACAATGAACTTGTTTTAACTTATCACTTAGTAATATGTCCATAAGTTAATTCCAGAACAATAAATAGAACATAATACATATAATATATTCTAGTTCAATCATAAAAATGGTTTCATGACCAGATCTGAAGGTAGAAATGGAAGAAGAAAGCATGTCATTCTTGAAGGTGATAAATTAACACCACACGAACAACATTCTATTTAAGAAAATAAAAGGAAGATGGAAAGGGGGTTGGATGATATAATATAACATTATAATAATAAAATTACATTAAATGTATAATACTGGAGTTACAATACAATTTGGATGATGATTGGTTGGGAGAGATCAAGAAATGAACTTGAACTTGAAAGGAAATTAAAGGATAAGAGGGAGGGAAATTACCTCTTGATTCCTTCTCTTTAGAACATCCTTAAGGGCCTAAACGTGGTCTTTTTATGAGACAAGAAAATCTTGGACGTGGGTGAGGGGATAAGGAAGGTGTTTGGATAGAGTTTAGAGAAGGCTTGGAGCTTGAGAGGTGTGAGGAAATGAGGGTGTGAAGGGTGGCTTTTATAGTGGAGGGGATAGAGGTTTTCCTTAATATAAAATTCATTAGATTATTAATTTCCCCTAAGACAAAGAATAGTGAGTCATGAATGATCAAGAATAGTAATTTTATCATATGATCCCGAACCAAGTGGGCTTACATCAGCATAGCATCATCGATGACTCAATTAATCCATTATTTAGTATTTATTGTAAATTATCAGATTCTATTATTCGTCAAAAATTCATGTATTTCAGAAAAATCCCAAAAATTTACCCCAACCAATTTTTGACGTGTAGAATCCAAAAATTCATTCCATTTTTCAAAAATAATTTTCTAAATATTATTTATTTAATATTTAATTAAAATCATAATTTACTTTAAAAAACTGCTTTTAAGATTAAAACTGAATTTATTGTTCTTTCAATAATTATGTAGGGTCTTATAAAATTATCTAAAAACAATAATATATTTATTGGATAAATAATGAATAAATTTTAACAAAATAAATTTTCTTTTAAATTAATTAATTAATTATAATTAATTATTTATGACTTACAAAATTCCAAAACGATTCCTAAGGTCAAATTGTCACATTATAAGATGTATAAATTTTATTTAATTATTCATAGGTAATGTTACTCTTATGTTAAATGATTAACTATTCATAAGGGTCATATTACAATTCATAAGGGTATGTTACTATTCCTAAGGCTAGGTCACTATTCACCAAAAAGTATTTTTGTTTCATCAGACTCCAAAAATCATCATGAACAAAACTGTGTATGTCATATTTTCCAAATTCCAAACACAGATGTGAAAAAATTATGTTTAAAGGAAACTTATCACTTAGTAGTTCATTACGCTGTGATTTAATGTTATTGTATGACATAAATATAATAAATAAATTTTCACTGAAAAACATAGGGTCGTTACACAGTACCTCTATAGAAATCATTATAATCCAATTTTCGCCCAACCAATTTCCCAATTATCTAATCCTATTTGGCTCTCCTTCATGGTTCCACCATCCATGTAACACCTCGAGATTTTATGAAAAATATTCTTTTTATTTTCATTAATGTCTTGTGTTGTATGCTACACCTAAAATATCTTTCACAACATGCACCCTTGACTTGCCTTGCATTACACTCAATCATGACCTTTCTCGATAGCGTGTGTAGTACGCAATACCGAGTTTCACTAAACAATGATATGCTATTAAAATATTAGTAAAACAAGTAGTTATGAATAGTAATAACCAATTTTTGAAATTTAGTAAATTTTATTTTTCAAAATGGACTTCATTTTTAGATTTGGAATATCGAAATTAGCTTAGGGTCAAATTTTGGTACTTTTCGGATAACTTTTGTAACACCCCGAGCTTTCACGATACGCTACTCTATCAATAATTTAATAGCTTGTATTGTATGCAAGTTCGAGATTCTAACACACCGAGACCAACCAAAATATCTATTATGAATATTAACACCCACTTTTTGAATTTATATATATTTTATTTTCCAAAATGGACTTCATTTTTGGATTCAGAATTTCGAAATTAGCCTATGTTGAATTTTTGGTATTTTTCTGAGAACTTCTAATTTTTTATGAATAGTGAAAAATACTTAAAAACAACTTTTTTAATAAAAATAATTTATAGTGATAAATTATACTATTTAGTGGTTTTAAAGTATAATTAGAATATATTTTTACCATTTTATCCAATGGTGGTCATTAGAATTAATTTAACATTGAAATTGGGCATAAACAATTGCCAATCTTTTGATATATATTGTTTCTTAAAAACACGCTATTTGTTGTGGCGGTGGGAATTAATTATAAAATTAATTAATGAAACTTATATATTTGGAATTTTTTAAAATAGACATAATTTTTTAATTCATAATATCAATTATAGCTTAGGGTGAAATTTTGGCATTATTCTGAAAAACTTCAATTTTTGATGAATAGTGAAACCACTAATGGTACTTATAAAAACTAATTTTTCGTTTAAATGAAATTTTACCACTTCTGTGTTTTGAATTTCAAAAATCTAACATACATTGTTGTCATTAAGAAGTAAAATGTGGTTCAATGAGATTAAAATAAATTTTTTGGTGAATAGTAACTTTTAAGTTCTTAATCGCGAATAGAGGTAATTAGTGTAGTTTAAGGTAAAAATAATATTTTAATAATATGAGATGAACTTGACACATGTCCTACCCTCATTGGATGTGTCATGGCCGACCAAGAAAATTCATGGGTCAACTTGGGGACCCCATGGAGCCACTTTAGTTGGTAAATGACATAAATACCTTTTATTTAATGTTAAAGTAAAAAATGATACAAACATGAAATGTTTTACTAAACCAATTTTTACATGGGGTTATACAAGTAATATTTTTGACTATAAATATAAATTGTAAATCTAAAAATATTTCCTACACCATAGTATTTTTTTATAATTTTTATACATTAAATAAATTAAATTATTTATGACATCATGATGATGCAGAGATGACCTCATTATTTAACGATTTAAATAAAATAAAAAGATAATGTAAAATCCAAGGCTTACACTTGTCAAAAACCTATTGGATGAGTATATTTCAAACCCTTATCACCTTAGCCTCGAATTATATAAGTTTTGGACCTCTAAAATCCGAAAATCATTTTAATAATAAAGTGGCTTTTCTTTACTTTCCAAGAGTGCCCCTACTCTCCACTTACAAAAGGCCCCCACCTCTACAACCTCATTCACACTTTAAAGCCATTTGGATCGGCCAAACTCTGCCCAAATACTCTCCCAACTTCCTCCTCTTACTCCTAGAAGCCTCACTTTGGGAAGAACTCTTCCCAAGGAAGCATTTGGCTCAAATCAAAAAGAGTTACCCGATTTTAGGGTAATGTCTTCTCTAATGTTGTTTTGTTTTATTTTTCTTCTCCAACCCCCTAAAAACTTTTTATTCATTTCTTTTGTAACAACACAAGTATCCTCAATATACTAGGATGTTTTTATAAGAGTTATTCGAGCTACACTTAAACACACCTACATTTAATGGTTAATGAACATACTGTTTCTGTGGATGGCGAATTTTTGCCTCACGAAACGATGATTGTTCAACACTCATATAACACCTCTAATGGTGGCCATTATGATGAAACAATTTTTATATATGATATATATTATTTTTTTGTCCTTTTTATTTTTTATTTTTCATTTATGGCATACCTTTATGGTTTCCATTATGGGTAAACGTGATATTTTCATTTTAGGAAGTGTGGACTACCGCCCCCTCAAAGTGATTTGAATCGTTAATACCATATGTGGGATGCATAAAGGATGGAGTAAATGGTATTATATGCTATATTATACTGGAATTATATTATACATTTATATCATTATGATTTCATTAAATACGAAATAGAAATGAAAGTAGCGTTCATGCGTACGTACGGCTTACCGTCTCCATGAACGGTGCATTTCATTTATTACCTCTAAATGTTACGTAATATTATGAATGAATGTATATACTGGATATATATGATATATATGATATCTACATCATGATTATAATTCTGTATATAATGTATATTTCACCACATGAACAACTTGTAATTATAATAAGTTTATTGTTGACTCAAGTACCAAAGATCGACAAAACGACGGTTATTAACTTAAATAATTACATAATGTTCATAACATTGTAATAATTGATATAAAAAGGATAATGAAATTGAAAATGGTACTTAATAAGGTAGATATTAACTCTAGTTTATTATTCAGGAGGTTAAAGAACGGTTGAGTCAAGTCGGACACGAGGTAAGGGAATTTCTTAACCCAACTTCCATTCTTTGGGTTAGTCTCCTACTTTCAAATTATGTCATGATACTATTATGTCTTATTTTGTATTTTTACTTTCTTTATGTGTACCTATAGTTAATAAACATAATAGATCTATTTTATTTTAAAAATGATCTTTTTAAGGACTTCGTCTCAATCTCCTTTCATTGAGGCATATTTTGTTTTATACACAACTTTCTTTTATACGGTGTATAAACCCCTTTGACATTTACATTTATTCAAAAGGAATCATTTTTATACGAAGCGTTTTACTAAACGACAAAAAGGGAATGTTTTTTCTTGCCGTACATATGCGGCGACAATGACTTCTCCACCGCCGTGACCATTATTTGAGTTTCAGCTTCCTCTACAAGCCATAACTTTTTTTAATGAAAATTAAATACAATGTTTTAACTTTATTTTATTTTCGTATTGAAAATGGTTTTGAAAGTGTTTTTTTATTATATAAATGTGTTGTATTGATATCTTGTGATTGAAATGTGGAAATTTTATGTTTCCTTTATGCATGTTTTATGTGATATGATTATGTTATGGTTTATGATATGTTTAAACCTATTCATATAAAGAATGTATTGGACTTAATAAGTGATGGGTGGAGCCCGCTATAGCTCCTCGATGCATCGGTAGGTCTCATGAGACAACTAGACGTGGAATTGGCCGAGGCCCTTTCCCAATTTTATTTATGGTTTTGGCCGAGGCCTTAATCATTTTAGACTTCTTGGCCGAGGCCTTGACAAAATGTTTCAGAATGTCTGGCATTATACATTCCCTCATTATGAAAGTGGTTTTTGATATTTCATGTGATTATTCGTCTAGTAGAATATCCATGTGAGTAAGTAATGGCATTATTTTATTTCACTTTTTCCATATTATGCTGAATTTCGTATTTAATAAGGCTTTTGTTTTAGTTATACATTGCCTTAAATGCTTATGTTTTCTTATGAATGTTTCCGCTATATTGTTATCCTTACTGAGCATCTCAGCTCACCCCTTTCAATGTTATAATATTTTCCAGGATGTGAAAAAGTATTTTATGAATGACCTGCAGGGATATTCAGAAGAGGATATGAGTGTGGACTAAGGATACTATTTTATTATAGTTTTTCACTTTATGATGTAATGTAACATTTATGGATGTATCTAGTGTTTCCAAGGCTACTAAACTAATCGGTCTTTCGAGACTTGATCTTTTGTGATCATGCCAATGTTATGAAGTAACGCACCGGCTCTGGGTAGCTGGGGTCGGGGCGTTACAGTTGGTATCAGAGGCAGTTTAGTACTAACCTTAGAAGCTAGATTTAGATAAACTCTGATTAGAGAACATAGACCAAAGATAGACTTTGAGGATTAATATAGAAGAGCTTCCTAGAATTTTGGTATTATAGAGATGTTGTGAGTTTTCCGAGCAATACATCTCTATCTGGATACGAGCAGGTAGAGGCGGCTCTGGCACAGATGTACCTAGGGGTAAAACCCGAAAACACCACTTTGAGCTAGACTCAAACGAGAACTGGTGCACGACAACGGGCCTTGCTGCACTCTTGGTTACGACACTCCCGGGGGATTTGCTTAGGATAATTCTCATTTTCATTACAAACCATTATGTTGGGTTTATGAGTATATACATCCTCAAAGAAAACATTCTTATGATTATGGATTATATCCATAAACCATTCAATTTACATTAAGTATTTTACACGTTTGGAATTATTCATTGTAATTCATAAACTAACCTAGTTTATGCCATTGTATAGAAATGGCTCCAGGTAGAAGGAATGTGAACTCCAGCAATACGTATGATCCAAAGAGTAAGAAGGATCGTATCTTTCATGGTATTAAGCCAACCTTTCAAAGGGAAATAGTCACCCATGTTTTCTCAACATATGAAGAAATAGTATCATGTTTTAATAAGATAAGTAAAGAATTCTCTGAGTCCTATGGCTTTGAAGCGAAGAAAAAGACGAAAAGGATGTAAGAGAGAATGATGGATAAAGGGATGAGGGGAAAGAAGAATTTTCCAATATGTGGTAATTGTGGGAAGAAACATCATGGAACTTTCATAAAAGGAATGTGAGTTTGTTATAAGTGTAGAGAAAAAGGACACAAAGTGTGTGACTGCAAGGGTAAGAAAATGGTTTCAAATGTACAATGCTTCTTCTGCAAGGATTGGGGACACTACGCAAACCAATGTCCAAATCATCAGATTATGCCCCAAATGATGTTATTGGATAATAATCAAGTTATGATAATACCACAGATGAGGAGGAATGATTAGAGTTCTTATGTTGTTATTAAATAATTTTGTCATTTGAGTGTTGTATCAATGATGTATTGGTTATAATAATTATGGAGTATATAAGGATTGTACTGCAGTACTTGTTGTTTTAAATAAGGTTTTAATATGATGAAGGTAATCATATTTTTAGTATGTGACAATAAGAGAAACTTTACCTTGTTTGAGGAATCTGATGATACAATTGATTTTAGAATTTCGAGACCTTTTAGAGAATGTATATACAGAGGTATTTTGGATAACTATAAAGGTTGGAATGGGTTAGTTGAACTTTGGACAGTATCATTTAAGGTTAAAACATTTCTGAAGATTATTTTTGGAATATTATAATACTATAGTTTTAGGAAAAGGACAACCTGTAGGGTGGGGCATAACCCATCGCGTCGGACAAAGTTGTAGGAATTGAACCCACAACCATAGTGTGACAGGACTTTATTACCTACCACTATCCTACAAGAAGTCCCTAGTTATTACAAAATATTTTTCCTAATCTAAATGGTATGTGTTAATATTTCTAACCTTGTACGATTAGGATAAATAGAATATTTTTGAGTTTTGTTACCATTTGGAGTAAAAGATGGGTTTGTGGTAGAAATTAGTTGAAGGTTGAAACTCTACTTGTCAAGCATAAATATATATATACCTATCTCTTATTCTTTTAATAAATTAATTCTTAAACTAAAATAAAGGTATATTAAAATAAAAAAATGTGTTATCCTAACACCTTATGTCTTGTTGAACTGTTAATATTTTAAATCAACATAGATTGAAGGCTTTGAGGCCCTCAATTTTACACTTGTTTGGGATTGATGACCTCAATCACTCCCTAAAAATATTTATGTTTTTCCTCCAATTATATTTCTATAATTTCCACCAATATTCTCCTTATCGATATCATAATTTGGTGATGACTTTCTTATTTCCATTTCCCTCTTGTTAAGGCTAAATTTTATTAACCTTATTTCCGATGTGGGTTTTCCACAAAGGTATTTTCTATTTTAAAACTTTTTTTTTCAAAGAAAAAAAAATATCAAATTTCGAGGACATAATTTATTGAAGGAGGGGAGAATGTAACACCCTGAGCTTTCACGATACGCTTCTCTTTCAATAATTTAATAGCTTGTATTGTACCCAAGTTTGAGATTCTAACACACCGAGACCAACCAAAATAGCTATTATGAATAGTAATACCCACTTTTTGAAATTATATGTATTTTATATTTCAAAATGGACTTCATTTTTGGATTCGGAATATCGAAATTAGCCTATGTTGAATTTTTGGTATTTTTCTGAGAACTAATTTTTTATGAATAGTGAAAAATACTTAAAAACAACTTTTTTAATCAAAATAATTTATAGTGATAGATTGTACTATTTATTGGTTTTAAAGTATAATTAGAATATAATTTTACCGTTTTATCCAATGGTGGTCATTAGAATTAATTTAACATTGAAATTGGGCATAAACATGTCAATCTTTTGATATATATTGTTTCTTAAAAACACGCTATTTGTTGTGGCGGCGGGAATTAATTATAAAATTAATTAATTCAACTTATATGTTTAGAATTTTTTAAATAGAAATCATTTTTGAATTCGGAATATCAATTATAGATTAGGGAGAAATTTTGGCATTATTCTGAAAAACATCAATTTTTGATGAATAGTGAAACCACTAAGTGGTACTTATAAAAACTGATTTTTCGTTTAAATGAAATTTTACCACTTCTGTGTTTTGAATTTCAAAAATCCGACATACATGGTTGTCATTAATAAGTAAAATGTGGTTCAATGAGATTAATATAATTTTTTGGTGAATAGTAACTTTTAAGTTCTTAATCGCGATTAGAGGTAATTAGTGTAGTTTAAGGTAAAAATAATGTTTTAATAATATGAGATGAGCTTGAAACATGTCCTACCCTCATTGGATGTTCCATGGACGACCAAGAAAATCCATGGGTCAACTTGGGGACCCCATGGAGCCACTTTAGTTGGAAAATGACATAAATACCATGTATTTAATGTTAAAGTAAAAAATGACACAAACATGAAATGTTTTACTAAAACAATTTTTACATGGGGTTATACAAGTCATATTTTTGACTATAAATAGTCATTGGAAATCTAAAACGATTTTCTACATCATAGTATTTTGTTTATAATTTTTAGACATTAAATAAATTAAATTATTAATGACATCATGATGATGCAGCGATGACCTCATTATTTAACGATTTAAATAAAATAAAAAGATAATGTAAAATCCAAGACTTACACTTGTCAAAAACCTATTGGATGAGTATATTTAGAACCCTTATCACCTTATCCTCGAATTATATAAGTGTGGGACCTCTAAAATCTGAAACTCATTTTAATAATAAAGTGACTTTTCTTTACTTTCCAAGAGTACCCCTCCTCTCTACTTATAAAATGCCCCCACCTCTACCACCTCATTCACACTTTCAAGCCATTTGGATCGGAAACACTCTACCCAAATACTCTCCCATCTTCCCCCTCTTACTCCTAGAAGCCTCACTTTGGGCATAACTCTTCCCAAGGAAGCCTTTGACTCAAATCAAAAAGAGTTACCCGATTTTAAGGTAATGTCTTCTCTAATGTTGTTTTGTTGTATTTTTCTTCTCCAACCCCCTACACACTTTTTATTCATTTCTTTTGTAACAACACCAGTATCCTCAATATACTAGGATGTTGTTATAAGAAGGATTATAGATAAACTTACACACACCTACATCTAATGGTTAAAGAACATACTGTTTCTGTGGATGGCGAATTTTTGCCTCACGAAACGATGATTGTTCAACACTCATATAACACCTATAATGGTGGCCATTATAATGAAACTATTTTTATATATGATATATATTATGATTTTTTTTCTTGTGATTTTTTATTTTTCATTTATGTCATACCTTTATGGTTTCCATTATGGGTAAACGCGATATTTTCATTTTAGGAAGTGCGGACTACCGCCCCCACAAAGTGATTTGAATCGTTAATACCATATGTGGGATGTATAAATGATGGAGTAAATGGTATTTTATGCTATATTATACTGGAATTATATTATACAATTATTTCATTATGATTTCACTAAATACGAAATAGAAATGAAAGTAGCGTTCATGCATATGTACGGCTTACCGTCTCTATGAACGGTGCATTTCATTTCTTACCTCTAAATGTTACGTAATATTATGAATGAATTTATATACTGGTTATATATGATATATATGATATCTACATCATGATTATAATTCTGGATATAATGGATATTTCACCACATGAACAACTTTTAATTATAAGAAGTTTATTATTGACTCAAGTACCAAAGATCGACAAAACAACCGTTATTAACTTAAATAATTACATAATTTTCATAACATTGTAATAAGTGATACAAAAAGGATAATGAAATTGAAAATGGTTCTTAATAAGGTAGATATTAACTCTAGTTTATTATTTCCGCGGTTAAAGAATGGTTGAGTCAAGTCGGACACGAGGTAAGGGAATTTCATAACCCAACTTCCATTCTTTGGGTTAATCTCCTACTTTCAAATTATTTCATGATATTATTATGTCTTATTTTGTATTTTTAATTTAATTATTTGTACCTATAGTGAATACACATAATAGATCTATTTTAGTTTAAAAATTATCTTTTTAAGGACTTCGTCTCAATCTCCTTTCATTGAGGCATATTTTGTTTTATACACAACTTTCTTTTATACGGGGTATAAACCCCTTTGACTTTTACATTTATTCAAAAGTAATCATTTTTATATGAATCGTTCTACTAAATGAAAAAAAGGGAATGTTTTTTCTTTCCGTACATATGCGGCGACAACGACTTCTCCGCCGCCATGACCATTATTTGAGTTTCGGCTTCCTCTACAAGCCATAACTTTGTTTAATGAAAAATAAATACAAAGTTTTCACTTTCTTTTATTTTGGTATTGAAAATGGTTTTGAAAGTGTTTTTTTATTATATCAATGTGTTGTTTTGATATCTTGTGATTGAAATGTGGAAATGTTATGTTTCCTTTATGCATGTTTTATGTGATACGATTATGTTATGGTTTATGATATGTTTAAACCTATTCATATGAGGAATGTATTGGACTTAATAAGTGACAGGTGGAGCCTGCTATAGCTCCTCGATGCATTGGTAGGTCTTATGAGACAACTAGACGTGGAATTGGCCAAGGCCCTTTCCCAATTTGATTTATGGTTTTGGCCGAGGCCTTAATCATTTTAGACGTCTTGGTCGAGGCCTTGACAAAATGTTTCAGAATGTCTGGCATTATACATTCCCTCATTATGAAAGTGGTTTTTGATATTTCATGTGATTATTCGTCTAGTAGAATATCCATGTGAGTAAGTAATGGCATTATTTTATTCTACTTTTTCCATATTAGGCTGAAGTTCAAGTTTAATAAGGCTTTTGTTTTAGTTATACATTGCCTTATATGCTTATGTTTTCTTATGAAAGTTTCCGCTATATTGTTATCCTTACTGAGCATCTGAGCTCACCCCTTTCAATGTTTTAATATTTTCCAGGATGTGAAGAAGTATTTTATGAATGACCTGCATGGATAGTCAGAAGATGATATGAGTGTGGACTATGGATACTATTTTATTGTTGTTTTCACATTATTATGTAATGTAACATTTATGAATGTATCTAGTGTTTCCAAGGCTACTACACTAATTGGTCTTTCGAGACTTGATCTTTTGTGATCATTCCAATATTACGATGTAACGCACCGGCTCTGGGTAGCCGGGGTCGGGGCGTTACAACATTCATTTTCTGATGAATAGTGAAAATTACAAAATTTTAATTAAAAACAACCTTTTTAAACGAAATAATTAATAGTGATTTAATTTGAGTGGTTTTAAAGTATATTTAGAATATATTTTAACAATATAATACAATGTTGGTCATTGGATGTAATTTCACATTTAAACCAGACATAATCAAGTATCAATCTTTTGATAGTTATTATCTCTTAAGAACACGCTATTTGTTTTGACGACGGGAATTAATTTTTAAATTAATTAATGCAACAGATATGTTTTTAATTTGGTAAAATAGACATTATTTTTGAGTTCATAATATAAAATATAGATTAGGCCTAATTTTTGGTATTTTTCTGGAAACATTCATTTTTTTATGAATAGTGAAACCACTAAGTGGTAGTTAAAACAAATGAATTTTTCATAAAACATAATTTTACCACTTCTGTGAGTGGAATCTCAAAAATCCGAGAGACACGGTTGATGTCAGTAAGTAAAATGTGCTTCAATTAGATGAAAATAATTTTTGGTGAATAGTAACTTTTTACTTTTTTGTCACGGTTAAAAGTAAATAGGGTAATTAAGGGTAAAAATGATATTATTATTACCCTAACACATGTAATAATTTTATTGGATAAGTGTAATTCGACCAAAAACAACCTTAGGAATAAAATATGACCATTTATGCCCACTTGTTTTAGATTAGGTCATTTATTATTAATTTATTTAAAGAAGGGTTAAAATAGTTAAAATCAACATTTAATAAGTAAATCATTTTTTATATATGGTTATACATAAGATAAATTCGACTATAAATATTCATTAGAAATCTAAACAGATTTACTATATAATAATATTTAATTTGTAATTTTTTGACATTAAAAAATTTAATTTATTTATGACACAATGATGATGCAGTAATTATTTTATTAATGAAATATTGACATAATTGATGTTATAAATACCCAAATAAATGTAATTTGAGACTTCTTATGAATTTAACTATTTTAATAAGTTAATATGACATGTTAGTATTGATTTAATTAACTTTTTTCGAACTAATCATTCTGTTATGATTTTCCCAAAAATCAATTACTAAATAGTGTCAAAATTGACATAAAATAGTTTTTAAAACAAATATTATATTATTAAGTGTTAGTTTGTTCCTAAAAAACTATGGTTCATCCAAATGTCTTAGAAAAGATTATATATATTAATAATAAACAACTTGGGGTTCTTGTGGCTTGTTATAGAATGTTTATTAACCTTATAGTGTAAGAACACAAAAAGACATGGTAAAAGTAAAATTATCTAACTTAAAGTTAAATATAAATGATAAGGTTAAAATAGTAACCTAAACTTGTATAAATTCTATTGGATGAGAGGATTTAGACCCATACTCACCTTAGCTTTGAAATAAATCAATTTGGAGTTATTTATAACCGAATATGACTTTATAATAAAATACTTTTTTTAGTTTTCCAAAGGTGCCCTTCTCCTCCCTTATAAAAGGGCACCTCCTCCCTCTCTTCCTCACACCACTTTGAGCCTTAAAGCTCGACCAACCCCTACCAAATTATCTTCTCCACTTCCCTAGATAAATCCTAGAGGTCCTGGTCTTCTTCAAAGACCAATTTTTGTACCCTAATAGGAGTACTCAAAGAGGCGCTTCAAAGATGATGAGGTTCGGACACTTACAAAGCAAATCAGACCTAAGGTAAGTGAAATATCACAATCTCATTTTTATCCGAGATTGTTTATACTTTGGAATTTACTGGGGTATATTTTGTCATCCACATCCATGTTTCATCAATATGTAATATTATTTCCATCCACCTACAATTGTTGAAATCCAATTTTACCCTTCAGAGAGTTTTTAGTAAAAGATATGAAAGGATTCTTTTGTCATTTTTCGTACAATGTACTTTTTGAATTTTCCGAAAAAAGTATGAGAAGAATGTTTTATAAACATATATGAAATGAATGGATTTTTAAAACATTATTTCCAAGAATCTTATTTTACAATTTTTCAAGATTATTTTTAATCAACTTCGTTTAGTTTAAAATTGTATGACATGTTAAGAAAGGAAAAATGTTTTTGGGGTAGAAAGGATATTTTCCTCAAGAATGGAGTTCAAGTGTTTTATAAAAAATTATTTTCCATATAAGATAATAAAGGGTTATTTTTCTATCCCTATTTTTACATTTATTTGATTATGTTATGATGGAATTATTTCTATGATGTCCTTTTCTCCTATATGGATTATGTTATGATGGCATGATGTTTAAGATTCCCATTTTTATTACATGGGTTATGCTATAATGTATGGTTTATGATTTTTTGGCACACATAAGAATAGTATCATTATGAGATGGTTGGAACCTATATCTCCCTCTAATGCATTGGGAAAGATTTTATATCTCATGAGATAGACATGGCTGGAACGGCAGATTAAACCGGTTCAGTGAAACAGGACTGAAACGAGGAGTGAACTCGATTTAGAAATGGACATTGTCCACTAATATAGTCTTGGGAATGAGTCTTGACTAATAATAAATGATTGTCAATGATTATGTGTGTATTCCACAAAGTTTCATGTTTTATGTTATGATAATTGGGATTACATTTCACTACTATGATTTATCTCATGTTATGAAATTATGATCTCTTTTACAGGTTACGATTTCCAAAAGGTTATATACTTATGAATATGATGTGATTGATATTTCTTTTGTTTACCCTTACTAAGAATTTGAGCTCACCCTTTTATGTTTTCTTTTCCACATGATATAAAGAAAGGTTTTAGGTAAACAAAAGAAGATCTTTATGGGAGATTATGAAGATCTTTCACCACGATTAGAAGATTATATTCTAAGTTTCCAAAGACACTAAACTATTACGGTCCTTGTGTGTGTGTTTTTGTTTTGTACTAATTATTCCTAAAAAGTAATGTAATGTCCATATACGTTAAGAATCGGGTCTCTACAGTTGGTATCAGAGGAAATGTTTAGTCAACCTTTGGAAACTAGGATGCGAGAACATTAGTGAGATCCCTATAGACATTTCTAAGGTATGTCTAGGGATGTCCGTAAGGTTAAGTATAAGTATAGGTTATAGTACTAGAATTACAGTAACCCAAGATGTTAGATATTGAAGGTACTCCCTCTTTATTATATTGTTTTCCCTAGCATGATTTTTGCCTCTCACACTATTCTTTTTGGGCTTTAGACGATGGCTGGAATCCGAAGGAACCGTGTTGATCAATGTAATGGACAATGCAATGATTGTCCTCCTGAACAAACAAATGTTATGAGAGATGGAGTGAAAAATCTTATTTCTATACTTACACAAGCTATGAATCATTTTGGACTTCCAAATGAGCAGAGAAAGGAACAATATTCTATTGATTCCTTCATGAGGCAACGTCCACCTTCTTTCAGTGGGTCTTCTGATCCACTTGTTGCTGAACAATGGATCAGTACTACTAAAAGGATATTTTCAGTTCTTCAATGTTCTAAACATGATAAATTCATCTTAGCAGTGTATCGTTTGGAAGGTGATGCTGATCAATGGTGGAATCTTATGAAGAATACGATGCGAAGAGATGAAATTGAGTCCATGGAATGGGACGAGTTCAAGAACTTATTTTTTGATAAGTAAGTCACTCGTATTCTTCGAACAAAGATGGAGAAGGAGTTTTTTGAACTAAAGGAAAAGGATGATGAATCTGTTGGTATATAAGAAGTGAATATTACAAGGCTTGCAAGGTATACATCTGGATTTATCATCCAACCTGAAATTAAAGATGATCGATTCTTTCGTGGCTAAAAACTAAATCTTCGAAGGGAATTAGCTATAAGATAATTCAGTAACTATGAAGAAATTGTGTGTTGTGCTATCAAGGGAGAAATGGAATTTGGTGTTACTTATCCATCTCATAGTTTTGACAAGAAACGAAAGATGGAGTTCAAGGAGAAATCTCAGAATAATGGTGAAAAGAAGATGAATGTTTCCTTATGCTCAAAGTGTGGAAAGAAGCATGGTGTATATTGTCTTAAAGGGACTAGAAAATGTTTTAATTGTGGAAAAGAAGGTCATCGAGCAGTTGAGTGTCGAAGTAATGGAAAAAGGGTTTCTAATGATGTGAATAAAGAAAAGACTACAGGGAATGCACCACCAACACTTCAATGCTTCATGTGTAAGGAAATGGGTCATTATGATAATAAATACTCTAATCCAAGGGTTAGTGATGATCAACATGAGCAACCACTTAATGCAAAGGACAAAGGGAAGTCACATGCGATAACTATTGGCGATGCTGAATATGACAATGATGTGGTGGAATGATTAAGTGTTTATGTAATGGGATTCCAAAATAATGTTGTATATAATATCGTGGAATATTGGAAAATTTATGTATTGGTTTATTGTGGTTTTAAATAATTTTATGGCACCAGTAACCACAGAAAGTGATTGATATATTTTTGAAAAAAAAATGATATGCGCATAATGAAGGGAAAACGAGAAAATGAAATTTTTGACAGTATTCATGAGCTCATGATTGATATAAGGACTAAGTGATATCATGGTTTGAGTATATAGAATTTTGAGGATTTTGGTATGTGGAAAGAGTTAACTTTTAACAGCATTCATGTTTTCAATAAGGTTCAATGGGTATTCATTTTCTTTCAAGTGAATACATGATTAAGGTCGTCGAATGTTTGGAATGTGACCAACAAGTCATATCTCATGATATATGGGGATCAACAATGGTATTAACATTCTAGATGTATGAAGTCTTTGGTAATCATTTTCACTATAATATGAGATTAGACAACATTATTTTGGATAAGCCTAAAGATTTAAATGGATTATGTTGGACATAAGTTAGTATTGTTTAAGGATAGAATTTTTTTTGATAATATTTATGGGATGTTATAGTAATGTAGTTTTTGAAAAAGGACAACCTGCAGGATGGGCGACAGCCCATCGCGTCGGACAATGCTGTGGGAATCGAACCCACAACCGATGTGTGACTGGCCTTTATCGCCTACCACTGGACTACAGGAAGTCCCTGTTTAGTAGAAATTAGTTTTATTATATTAACCAGTATGATATATGAAGTATAAGTCCATTAAGAACTATATATGATTAATCTCACTATAGATGGACTTATGTTTTTTTTGATAACTTTTCTAACCTTTTGTTTGAGACAGATGGAATGACCCATCATTCTATCACATGATCTGCTAACACATCACAGATGAAAAATTCAACTTTATTTCTTTAAGAGATGAAGTGGAAATTTTCCAAAGAACGACCAATGGTGAGACTATACCAAAATCACAAAAGTATTTCTTCTAATTCCAATTTCATCAACTTTAGGGAAATGATCTTTAAAACCAAAAATGTTGTCCTAGTGCTCTTATATCTGATTAATCAGATGGTACCTTAGATCGTCACAAATTTATGGCTTTGTGATTTCTGGCTTTTGCATAGCCATGTTCTATACAACACTCCATCAGAACATGATGGTTAGATTTCTCTTCCATATCCATATTTTCAACTATGTGGAAACCCAATGATTAGTTTATTTGGGTAACCATTTCGTTTCATACTTTTGTTTTTAAAGATTGGTTTTGGTATTCCTTTTTACGATGTGTGTTTTTATTAAAGAAACTTTCGAGTAGTAAACCATTTATAACCCCAACGAATTTCAAGGGCGAAATTCATTTTAAGGGGGGTAGAATGTAACACCCGGAGATTTTATGAAAAATATTTTTTTAATTTCATTAATGTCTTTTTTTATATGCTACACCAAAAGGAGCTTGCACAACACGCATCCTTGACTTGGCTTGCATTACACGCAATCACGACCTTCCTCGATAGCGTGTGTAGTACGCAATACCGAGTTTCACTAAACAACGATATGCTATTAAAAGATTATTAAAACTAGCTGTTATGAATAGTAATAACCATTTTTTGAAATTTTGTAAATTTTATTTTTCAAAATGGACTTCATTTTTGGATTCAGATTATCGAAATTAGCTTAGGGTAAAATTTTGGTACTTTTCAGATAACTTTCATTTTCTGATGAATAGTGAAAATTACTAAATTTTAATTAAAAACAACCTTTTTAATCGAAATAATTAATAAGGATAAATTATTAATTTGAGTTTTTTTAAAGTATATTTAGAATATATTTTTACAATTTAATACAATGTTGATCATTATATGTAATTTCACATTTAAACCAGACATAAACAAGTGTCAATCTTTTGATAGTTATTATCTCTTAAGAACACGCTATTTGTTTTGATGACGGGAATTAATTTTTAAATTAGTTAATGAAACTGATATGTTTTTAATTTGGTAAAATAGACATCATTTTTGAGTTCATAATATCAAATATAGCTTAGGCCTAATTTTTGGTATTTTTCTGGAAACTTTCATTTTTTTGATGAATAGTGAAACCACTAAGTGGTAGTTAAAAAATGAATTTTTCATAAAACATAATTTTACCGCTTCTGTGAGTGGAATTTCAAAAATTTGAGGCACAGTTGATGTCAGTAAGTAAAATTTGGTTCAATGAGATGAAAATAATTTTTGGTGAATAGTAACTTTTTACTTTTTTTACCACGGTTAAAAGTAAATAGGGTAATTAAGGGTAAAAATGATATTATTTTTACCCTAAAACATGTCCTAATTCTATTGGATAAGTGTAATTCGACCAAAAACAACCTTAGAAATAAAATATGACCATTTAGGCCCACCTGGATTAGATTAGGACATTTATTGTTATTTTATTTAAAGAAGGGTTAAAATAGTTCAAATCAATGTTTAATATGTAAATTATTTTTAATATAGGGTTACACATAAGATAAATTCAACAATAAATATTCATTAGAAAGATAAAAAGACTTCCTACATAATGATATTTAATTTGTAATTTTTAGACATTAAAAAGTTAATTTATTTATGAGACAATGATGATATAGTAATTATTTTATTAATGAAATATTGACATAATTGATGTTATAAATACCCAAATAAATGAAATTTGAGACTTTTTATGAATTAGACTAATTTTATAGGTTAATATGGCATGTTATTATTGATTTAATTAAAGTTTTTAGAAATAATCATTATCTTATGAGTTTCAAAAAAATAAATTACTAAATAGTGTCAAAATTGACATAAAATAGTTTTTAAAACAAATATTATATTATTAATTGTTTTTTTATTCCTAAAAATATATGGTTCGGCCAAATTACTTAGATAAGGTTATATATATTAATAATGAACAACTTGGGGTTCGTTTGGCTTGTTATGGTATGTTTATTAACCTTATAGTGTAAGAACACCAAAAGACACGGCAAAAGTAAAATTATCTAACTTAAAGTTAAATATAAATGATAAGGTTAAAATAGGAACCTAAATTTGTCTAAATTATATTGGATGAGACTATTTCGACCCATACCCACATTATCTTCGAAATAAATCAATTTGGAGCTAATTAAAACGGAATATGACTTTATAATAAAATTATATTTTTAGTTTTCCAAAGATTCCCCTCTCCTCCCTTATAAAAGGGCACCTCCTCCCTCTCTTTCTCACACCACTTTGAGCCTTAATGATCGGCCAACCCCTGACAAATTCTCTTCTCCACTTCCCTAGAAACATCCTAAAGGTCATGGCCTTCTTTAAAGACCAATTTTAGTTCCCTAAGAGGAGGACTCAAAGTGGCGCTTCAAAGAAGAGGAGGTTCAGACACTTATGAAGTAAATCGGACCTAAGGTAAGGGAAATATCACAATCTCATTTTTATCTGAGATTGTTTATACTTTGGAATTTACTGGGGTTTATTTTGTCATACACATCCTTGTTTCGTCAATATGTAATATTATTTCCATCCACCTACAATTGATTAAATTCAATTTTACCCTTAGGCGGGTTTTTAGTAAAAGATATGAAAGGAATCTTTTGTCGTTTTTCGTACAAAGTACTTTTTTACTTTTTCGACAAAAGTATGAGAAGAATGTTTTTTTAACTTATACGTATTGAATGGATTTTTAAAAAAATATTTCCAAGAAGCTTCCTTTACAAGTTTTCAAGCTTATTTTTAATCAACTTCTTTTAGTTTAAAATTGTATGACATGTTAAGAAAGGAAAAATGTTTTTGAGGTAGAAAAAATATTTTCCTCAAGAATGGAGTTCAAGTATTTTATCAAAAATTATTTTCTATATAAGATAATAAAGGGTTCTGTTTTTATCCCTATTTTTACATTGATTTGATTATGTTATGATGGAATTATTTTTATGATGTCCTTTTATCTTATATGGATTATGTTATGATGGCATGATGTTTAAGATTCCCATTTTTATTACATGGGTTATGCTATGATGTAAGGTTTATGATTTTGTGGCACACATAATAATGGTATCATTATGAGATGGGTGGGACCTATATCTCCCTCCAATGCATTGGGTAAAGATTTTATATCACATGAGATATACATGGCTGGAATGGAAGATTAAATCGGTTCAGTGAAACAGGACTGAAACGAGGAGTGAACTCGGTTCAGAAATGGACTTTGTCCACTGAGATAGTCTTGGAAATGAGTCATGACTAATAATAAATGATTCTATATGATTATGTGTTTATGCCACAAATATTCATGTTTTAATTTATGATTATTGGGATTACATTTCACTACGATGATTTATCCCATGTTATGATATTATGATATCTTTTGCAGGTTAAGATTTCTAAACTGTTATGTTCTTATGAATATGATGTGATTGATATTTCTTTTGTTTACCCTTACTAAGAATTTGAGCTCACCCTTTTATGATTTCTTTTCCCCGGGATATATAGAAAGGTTTTAGGTTAAAAAAAGGTAGATCTTTATGGGAGACGTTGAAGATCTTTCACCACGATTAGAAGATTATATTCTGGGTTTCCAAAGACACTAGACTATTACGATCCTTGTGTGTGTGTTTTTGTTATGTACTAATAAATCCGCAAAAGTAATGTAATGTCCATGTACATTAAGCTTCGGGCCTCTACAATACATCACTAAATTATCCATTCATATTACCAGTTCCTCCATTTCAAACTTCTCTACCAGTTTCTCTTTTCTCAATCACTTGCGCATTCCCCCCCCCATACCTTTCATCGTGCATTTCAACTTCATTCGTTATGTCAGCTTTTACTTCCACTCTTCCCAATCAAGCTCCACATCATTAGTATGATTGAAAATTCCATCTTTGTTACCTTCTCTCATGAAAATGTTTTCCGTGTCCATCATCTAGTGAATGGAGGAGAGTGTTCGTCTGATCAATTTAGAGAAAAATATTTAATGATCAGTATTACGGTTTTTTATATATTAGATTTTTTAAGGTGTTTTTTCTTAGAGGATAGAAAATATAAGGACTTGTTATTGATTCATATAAATGGGACTTCAGTCAAGGACCATCATAGGGGTATAATTCAGATTCCATGGATTAGGCAGTGATGCTCTAGTCACATAGTTCTAAAAGTGAAGGGTTTCATAGTTGTGTTATTTTTTAATTCATATCTTGTTGGGGTAGTTGAGTTGTTAATAAATACATTGTTCATTTTTTTATATTTCATTTTATTAATAATTTATCTTGTCATCATTCTATTTGATGAAGTATGTTTTAATTAAAAATAGTTTTATTCTCTATATATTTAAATTTTACCCTATTGGAATGTGATTTTATTGGTATATTATATCTTCTATTCCACTTAAATTAGACTAGGATAATTTCTTTTATTTTTCATCTATCACTGTATTATAGTTTCATATAATATTGCATCTAAAACCAGTAAAATAAACATTTTTATAAACTAAAAGGGAAGGTGATTTTTTATAATAGTTCCATTTCTATCAAAAAGGATTGAAGTATACAATTTGATTATCACATAATATATTAGTCTATTCCTAACCACTGAATTTATTTTTTTCCTCTAATTATAAACACAACACACAATGTATCATATTGATAATTTATTTATAGATTTGATAAATGTATCATAGTATGTGGTTAATGATATATAAAAATAATGATCTTAGATCTGAGGTACTATATATTGGGGAACATTTATTACAGTTTTAATTGACAAAAATTCAATTAAAATTATTACAATACTATTAAAAAGAAGAAACATCATTATATAATTCAAAAAATTATATATATACATATATTATAATAATATAATGTAAAAAAATTAGTATAGACTCCGGAACCAACTCCAACTGATTCCCACAAAAAATAGATACAACTTTGATAGGTCATAACATATTATCTCTAAAGTAATGCTCATGATTTTAGTATGGTATATATTTAGTTAATATGAATGCTAAATTATCCTCTATAACCACACTTTTCACTATGAATTTACCCCTTTTAGTAAAATCACTCAAGTGGTTATAGTTCAAAATTATATTGTTCAAAAAATTTAGAAACCATGTCTATTTAGCTAAAACCCATATTGTATTATTTTTATAATATATGTTAATATGATCTATATTTCAAGGTATAATTCCAATATGATAGATAGAGATTGATATTCTCACTTTTTCTTTAGAAAAATAAAAATATATAATACACATTGACTATACATTAGAATATATGACCACTGGTTTCGTAGAACACTTTTATCTCAAAAATCCTTCATTGAGGATAAACTCATTTCATGATTGTCTCTTTAGATAATTCTAATTTTATTTATAGCATCTTCAATGTACCCTCTCATTAATATATTATCATCTCCACTAATATAAGTAAAAAAAAATTAACACCTAAGGTAAATCAAGATAGTCTTTATAAAAAAGAGATGTTTCTCTCATAGAACTACTGGATATATTATAACTATTAAAATGTAAAAGGAATCATCATTCTAATTACCTAATGTGACATAAATTTAGGCCCAATATCAAAGGCCGTAGGGATTATAATCATCTATTTTCCCTCTTTATGTGTTTTAGGGAATACATCTGTAGAATAATTTTTTTCATGTAATACAAGTGATTACCTAATCATTGCTTTTTCAATATTTCATCTTATTAAATCCATGACAATATATATTCATTGAAAAAGTCAATACATCCTCTTAGATTTATCATTTTATATCCTACTACTGATAACATGAGTTAAAAATTCATTTCATTCATTGGGGAAATAAATTTCCACTGACACATAACTAGCTATATGACTACTATATTTATTCATATTTTATCAATATATTTCTTTTAAAAAACTATAAATCTCTATGTAATCCCTCCTAGAAACATAAAAAAAGTTATAATATAATTACTCAACCAATGAATTGATCCATAAATGAATTTTTGTAGATCTAAAATAATCACAGAAGCTATTAACGGAACATAAATTCAATGTAATTTTAATATCTAGTTTGGTGTAAAATATTTATACACTAATATTATATTGAAAAATAATAATCCCTTAATAACCAATAATTATCTATAGTTCATATATTTACCATACCTATCATGATCTCTCTTTAGTATAAACTTTAACAAAATGGGTTTATATCCAATAAGGATATTACCAAAATATAAAAATTATTTTGTTATATGGACTTGATTTTTCAATTCATATCCTATTAAATTTTTTATATTTTTCCCAATTTTTTCATCCTAGTTTGATTGGTTTAGATTCATATCACTAAATAACACATGAAACCTAAATTTTATAATATAAAACCAACTCTCTAGTTTTATTATTCTTATTCTTATTTATTTTATATTTGATGTAGACAAGGGATGAAGATGAGTACTATACTTATTCACAAAAATGAACATCAAAACCGATAAAGTTATTTTTATTAGAACATTCAACTATACCTCCAATAACCTTTGTGATTTTAAGTTTTTTTCATTTACCATTTATTAATATAGATTAATCTATAATCTAAGCTATAAGACACCTTATCCCCACTGGAATAAACACATTATTTGAATATACTATCTCATAAAATATAATAATCAATTGTCTCACTAGTGTACGGAATAGAACTTAGTTGATTGACATGTGACACAATGATATATTAATGAAAATTTTCTTGTTTATTAAAATTAGTCAGTCAATTTTAGAGATTATACAACATATGATTTATTATATAATAAATTAACTTTATCTTTGTTTAATTTTTATTGAATTCCATAGAAAATGTTATTTTAAAATATTTAATTTTATATATATACATATATTATATGGTGGATACTTTCATTTCAATATATGAGTTTGTTTTATTGTGATCACTATAAAACCCTTTATATATTGAGTAGAAATGATGTTTCTCTATTGGATACCCTTTTCATAAAATTATTTATTTGGGAAGTATTTTTTATTCTAAAAAATCATGTTGTGTTATAAAACATTGAACTAAATTGGGATAAATTAATAAACATTTTTTTATCTAAATGTGTGAGGGAGTTTATATGAAAATGATATCCAAAAGAGTTGGTATTGTTTCATAATGTTCTCAAAGTATTTGAATAAAACATATCACGTATACATGAATGAGCTAGATTATTGTAAATATGAACCAATGTATAAGGTATGATGTAGTAAAATCCATCATGTTATGTTTTTTTATCTGGTGATCATGATACCACTCTATATAGATTATATTAAATGACATTGGATATCTTTTAAATAAAAAATCCTTTATTAGTTGTCATGTTATTTAGTAATGGGATGTAAATATCAATCCAAATATTCCTTTTTTAACATTGGTTACGGGTTCATATATAATTTATCTTGTATTGTTGAATCATTTATCAGATGTATATAAGAAGTCATTATTTTTCACTTCTTATAAAATTATTACCATACATTTGGTTTCATGTGATGAGGTGTCTTATGTCAACCATTGTCGAAGCTAGTGAGTATAATGTAAAATTTAGTTATGTTTATTTTAAATCTTTGGACAAATTTTAAACATGTAATTTTTTATTTTTGGGTTTCTTATATTTTGTTGAGTGTTTTTATCTTGTTGAGGTGGATTCGATCCACCATTGATGAAGGTGACTTTCATATGTATGCATAGGTAGGAATGTATATATATAAGTTCCCACATTATAATTTTTCACTCATGGAAGTCTGAATATATATATTGGGGCTAGGTGTTATTACATATAAATATGAAAAATGAATGCGTGTATAAGTCTAACATGATATATGCAAGTATAATCATATATCTAATAACCCCTTGTCAATATTTTCCCATAAAAATATTTACATAAAGGATAGGTGTCATCATATATATCATATATTGAATATTCTTGCAATAACAAAATTGTTATTCAAGATGACGTCATCAATATAAGTGAACCTTTAGTTTGATGTAGGTTCCATATGCCAAAACCTTTAATTTGAATTCTATAATTGTTTGATTATTTTAAAAACATGTTTCCATAATTTATTGATAATTTTAAAAAGTTTTTTTCTATTAAATATATTATTTCATGGAATATATTTATTGAAATAAAAATCTACTATTTTTTAGAAAAAAAATGGAGAATGTGATGAAATTTTATTAGATGATTTGAATCTACATATACAATTTTAAACGGAAGGATTGGCACCCGACCATTAGAATAAATATTGATTATTACTTATATATGCATGAAATGATAAATTTATATCTTCATATATCTATTCTAGTTTGATTTATCGTTTTTTGTTATAAAATAAATAAAATGCATGTCTTGAAATAATAATTTTCTAAAATCCCATTCCAATTGAGAAATCCATTAAAGATTTATCATAACAAGGACCGACTTTTTTAGTTATAGGTCCTCTACAAGAATCATCGTGATTTTATGTAATTCAAATGCATTAAATATATCATCCTATAGAATAAAAATCTCATCATTCTATATCTAATGGATAAACATGAATCTCACATCACATGGTCATTAGACAATTTTATACAATTCAATAGTAGAATTATAAATTTACATCACATTAGAGATGATATTATACTCATTTTGAGATTACCTATACATAGAATTATCATAAAAATCTTAAACATAAATAATATTATTTTTTAATTTTCATCAAACACAAATAACTATCTATGAAAACCCAACACATTCTTTAGTAAAATCTCACTGAAATTAAAAAAATAATAGAATACCTTACTATGAATAAATCACCACATAGAAAATATTTAATTAGTTTTATTTGATCTTATTGAAGAACCTTCATCAGCTATATTGTTATCAAATTCATGGAATCATAATAATAAATGTAATTATATAGTTTGGTGAATTAAATAAAGACATAACATCACCCAACGATAATCTTTTAAATAAAATAATTATCCAAAACACTCCTTGACTTTTAATATTTAAAATAAAATTATAATTCTTCATAATTGAAAAATTCATACTTCATGAAAATGAATCCAATCCATATTAATTATCATGTTTTTTAAGATTGGGTTGGGTTTATCAATATGATTATTCGATTTTCATTGTTGATAATGCAATCACATTTCATTTATCAGGTTCAGTTGACATATTCATTAAATATATATATGAATTCGATATGGCTTGCATTGTTTCCCATTATTCTTTATAGGTGGTTTCTTAAGATGCATGTTAGTGGACAATAGGCATTTTCAATAGAGCAAGGATGTATGTTTTCTTAGTGGTACAAATATCCCTGTCTACTATTTTATAAAATCCTACACTAGAAACACATTTAATGAAAATAATTTCATTATATTAATTCACATTATTCTTTTTTATACCTATATTAATTGAAAACTAAATTTTAAATACATTTTTAACATACATTTTATTTTAATTCAACTACTAAGGTCGGATCCCCAATATCATATTAATATATATAAACCAATCATTACTCAATATATCACACTTTTAGATTGACATGTTACTCATTGATTTGTATAAGATGATCATAAATTTATTGATTCTATTGAAAAAGAATTAATGGGTAATTGATATGATTGTCCCAATTTATTTTCTAACATGCTCTAATTAATCATTATTTCCTTAATCCATCAGGTATACAGTGATAATTGAATATCTCATTTTGATTATATTAAATAAATTATCTGATGATTAATCTATGATGAATGTAAACAGAACAACATCTATATTCATAATATGAATATATATATATATATATATTTTTTCAAATCTAAGATTTTATGTCACTGTTTTGTTATATTTTTTCTTAGATCAACATATTTCTATTAATATAAATGTTATATATTATTGTAACAATATATGTAATTTATTATAAAGAATAATAAATCTGTGATTAACTTATCTGAAAAATAGTTGTTCATAAAAATCAACTATTAAAAATATATATTTATTACTAACAGATAATCCAATGTTGGTATATGATAAGATATAAATTCATAATATCCTACAGAATAGTTAAATTTCTATAAAATATTACCCTTATCTGTTCATAAAAGATAACTCATCTTAATACAATGGAAATGGATGACTTCTAAAAGAGAGCATAATTACAAAAGGGAAAATCTATACAAAGACTATCATAATCTATAATGAAAGAACAAAACAAAAAAAAGTACTGACTATAATCAACACAACATTTAATTAAAATTGGGTTTGTTATTTCTTCAATTTTATTGTGAGACATGATAAGCAAATTTATTGAGAGATTTATCTTTTTCATTATAATGTTAATATAAAATAATATATGTAGTAGTTTCTAGTGGAGTAATATTCCTACTTGATATAGAAGGGATAACCCACACACAAGATTTTTCTTTCCTTTAAATATTAATGAAAATTCACCATGTAATATTAGTCAAGGAAGTAATCTATAATAAATCCTCCCAGTATTCTAGATTATTATATTTGATAAATCATTCAAGGTCCATAAAAATTGTTTTAAAATACATGATCAGATCATGAGAGATATTTTGAAGCATAATATTATAAATGTAATTGTTTAAAATTTTAAGGGTAAAATAGTTATGACAATTGGGGAATTAAATAAATACTACCTACATTTCCCAGAGTGAATATAAATTACATATGTTTTGGTACAATTCTTTCACAAAATGATTGAGGGTGTTTATATGAAAATAATATCCAAAATAGATGGAATCATTTCACAATTATTTTCAATGATTTTAATTAAAAGTATGATACATACATGAATGTGGTAGATTATTTTAAGTATGTACTAAAGTATAAGGAATGATTAAGTAAAATCATTCATTTTGTGGTTTGTGATATCAAGTTATTAATGATACCACTCTGTGGTGTTTGTATTGAATGAAATTGGATTCATTTCAAAATATATCTTTTATTAACAATAATGATATTCAGTTTTGGGATGTACCTATCAATCTGATGATTCTTTGTTCATTATTGGTTATATATTCATGTGTCATTTATCATGTGTAGTTGAAACACTAATAAAATATATACAAGAATATAGTATATCTCAATTCTTTTCCATTTATTTACATACTCGATGTTTCTTATAATGAGGTTTCCTCTATCCACCACAATCAAGGTTAGTGAGTTTGACAACGGTTTTAGGATATTTTTAATTCTATTTTATTTATTGGATCAATTTTAATATGGGCTTTGGTGATTTTTGTGTTCCTAATATTCTTTTAGTGGATTTTTTATTTCATTGATGTAGATTCAGGCCTCCATTATTGAAGGTCACTTACATATGTTTTCTCAGGCAGTAATATATATAAATATGTACCCCATTTAAATATATTATATCTGGTATGTATGCATATATATATTGGGGTTAGGTGTGCTTATATATAGATATGAAAAATTCATACCCAGGTATGAGAAATGATGAATATGAAAATATAGACTTATATATATGAACCCCCTTGTGGATATTTGGCCATGAAATTTTTTACATACAGGTTAGGTGTCCTTATATATATGTAAAGGTTAATAATCATGAAACTATAAAAAAGAAAGATCTGAGTTGCTGGCATCAAAATCAGCATGCCTTCAGGTTGAAGTAGGTCCCTTATACATAACCCTATAATTTCAATTCTATAATTTATTTAATTTTTTAATAAATTGATTTCATTATTAGGGATTACCTTTAATCTCCCATAATGTGGTAAGTAGAAAAATTCATCCAACTCAATATGATATCTCATTAAATTTAGAGTTGACAATATCCTCATTTTGAGAAAATAGGAACTTATTATTCATAGAAAAATCTAAATCATAATGAAAGTATTTTATTTATTTCATAACACATAAAAAATAGTCCTTGAAAACATGACACATTATTTTTTAACCTCATTATGGCATTGAACTATATAAAATTAACAACCGTACCTGGATGAATTAAATGCTTAGTAACTATGTAATTAGTTTTCTTTAAAAAATTTGAAGCAACTTCATTGGTTATATTTGATTTCCCCACTCAATTGAATGTTCAATGTTCATGTGATCAAGGAATAGTGTATTACCCCTCGATTTCTAGTAATTAACCCTTGTTTTATTCTTTTTAAGTACATGAAGAATATGAGAAATGGTTAGGGAAAGTTTGGATGCTTTTAATGTGTCAACAGGCAAAAGGTGGTGACGAATGGGCTTCACATGGGTTTCCCAAACGGTACGGAAGCCATGTAGATGGTGTCACTTTTCACAGAGGATACCACACCGTGTGGGAACAGTTTGGGAAAACCGTGTGAGAAGGTCGTGCAGAGCACCCCTTCCAAGCAGTGACTACCACACGGTTAGCAAACATTTGACTAACCCTGCGCAGAGTCTACTAAGATCCTATTTTTAAGGATCTAATCCATTTTATCTTTAAAACCACTCATTTTTTTCTCCTAAACGGCCCTAACTTAGTTTTTCTCTCTGGTAAAGGTATGAGAACACTTACCATGACTTTTAGATGCAATCTGGAGGGTTTCCATGGCATTTAGAGGCTGATCTATCGAGGTAAGTCTCGTTTCATTTTGTTTTCTTAGGTCTCCTTCCTTCCTCTTGATGGGTCCATAAATCTACACCCAAGGTGGGTTGATCTAAGGTAGTGGATGACCTTTAAGTCAGTTTTTGGTCTTTTTGGTGACAGGGGAATGAATCTAAGGAGGTTTTGTGGTGTTTTGACCTGGTTCTTGGTTGGTTTCACCTTTTTTAAGGTAGGTGGCTTTACTCTCGATTCCTATTTCATAGAACTTGAAAGCTTAGTTTCAAATTGTTTTCCTTGATTGAAATGATTTGTTTATCTGATATGAAAGAATTTTTGAAACCCCTTTTAAGTAACGGGTGATGGGAATTGTGTGTTTTTGGAAAGTGTGTGTTGATGTGGATTTAAAATGGTGATTTTAAAATGGTTATGGTTTTTCTGCTAGAAAGAAATAGTTTTCAATAAAAAAATCTGATGCATTATTGATAGGTCTTGAACACACTTGGTTTTGGCATGGATTTTCATGCATTGTGGTGGGTGTTCATATGCATTGGGATGGATAAGGGTAAGAAGTACCCCCATCAAAAGGGTGGTATGGATAAGGGCGAGAAGTACACCCATCAAAAGAGATGGATAAGGGCGTGAAGTACCCCCGTCAAGGTAGTCCACTATGTGATGGCTTAGTGGAAGGATAACTCACCACTAGCACGTATAGGGAGGTCTAGGTTGCTTGCATGGTTGGTTGTGTGGATTTTTGAAATGGAATTTATGTGCCAAATGGAAATGGGAAGTTGATTGGAAACATTTCTTGTTTCTTTTCTTGAGAAAGATGGTTTTTGTTGGAAAATTGTTTTGACATGGAACATGTTATATTGTGAACGGTTTTGGAATTGTTTTATATAATTTTTTTTATATAAATTTGCTATCATGTTTTATACTAGTGGCATGGGTTGGGAAGTCATCGGGGAAAACCTACTGAATTTCATTACTCACCCCTTACTTTGGCACGTTGGTGCTTTTGCAGATTCCATATACCAGGATGTTGGAAAAGGTAAAGTTTCATATGTCAATAGAACTACTTCGTGATTCTTGGGCTGGTTCATTATGTTGGAGCATAGAGCTTGTGGAGCATGGAGTTGGGTTGTTGTCTTGTGCTCTTTTAGTTTGTCTTTCTGCTGTTTACACTGATTTAATGTTGGTATGCGTTGTGGTACTTTTGGCTGGTTTATGATAAAATAAATGGTTGATTTTTCTTAGCTTTTATCATGCATAATTTATTTAATTTGATTGTTTATGGTTGTTGGTTATGTGGTATGTTCATAAAGGTTAAATCGTCCCCCACTTGTTTTGAAATCCTTCGGCATTTATTTCCAGCCTTTGGCGCCTTGGGGATGTTGCATAAGGCCTAGAAATGACTCGTTGTACACTCATGGCAATGGGGATAATCGGGTCATCAAAAATGGTACCAGTTTCTTTGGACCATGGGGTAATAATGCAATCATCTTATTCCTTTATTTGTGGAACAAGTAGTCATTAGTTTTTGTTGGTCTTGGCGTTGAATTATTATGTGTCTATTCCTTGGGTGGTACTCTTAGGAAGGGGTAGTATTGTCAAAACTTGGAATGTAGAGCATAAAAATACATTGCTAATATTATTTTTCTGAACTTCATGTTACCAGGGAGTTGGGTACATAAGAGTCTTGGAGACATTTATAGGATAACAAATTTCATTATCATGGGTTTAGCCAATGATATGAGTGTGACCTGCATTAGAGGAATGACTTCCCACTAAGAGTGCATATATCATTTTGAGAAATTTGTTATGGTTTGATGCAAAAGTGTTATTTTTGAAAATTATAAACATGTTTTCAAATGAATGATTTTGAAAAGTGAATGGTTGATGTATTTTGAAAATAGATTATTTTTCAAAAGAAAAAAAGATTTCTTTTTGTAAATGGATAAATTTGGAAAATCATGATGGTTAGAAATCAATGTTGTGATGGTGATGTGATAGAAATGAAAATTCTAAGACTTCAGTTGCAAGGAAGTGAGAATAAATGCATGCGTTGTTTGTATAGAAAATGGCACCCGTTAAGCATCGTAGAAACCAAATGGAAGAGGCTGTAGATAATGTGGTCGCACTTGAGCCATATGTGAACCAGATGCTAGTCCAAAGTATAGTTCAAGCGTTTCAAGAAGTGGACACAAGTAATTAGAGGGATGATTCAAGGCATGTAGACCATTTTGTCCACTTCCAGAAGCAGAATCCACCCATCTTTCGGGGTGATTCTGAACCAAAAAGGGAAGAGGTGTGGCTGAGTATGATGAATTGTATCTTTGATTTCATCGGCACACCAGAAGAACTGAAAGTAAAGTTGGCGACGTATATGCTCGAGGATCTTTCACGATAGTGGTAGGAGATATTGGTCTAGGATAAGGTGGATCAAGGCCTGGGCTGGGAGGAATTTGATGAATTGTTCAATAAAAAATTCAATCCTCACACGTTCAAGATCCAGTGGATGATGGAGTTTTTCATCCTGAAGCAGGATAATCTCTCCGTCACGGAGTATGCAGCTAAATTCATGAATTTAGTTCTCTTTGGACTGAAATTTGCTGGAAGTGCGTCACTGAAGGCACACATCATTGAATCAAGGTTGCGATATGAGATTCGCTTGAAGATAGGTGTGCTCTGAAATATAGATTCTACAGAGATGGTAAAAAGAAAAACAGTAAATAAAAGAGACATCTCAGGAGTTATGGGAGGAGGAAGTATGATGATACCGATGGGAACATGTGGGAACTCTAATTCTAGGAACAAGTGGAAGAGAGACACCTACATTCAAGGTGGGAGTGTGAATCAGAATCAGATGGATGGATCGGTGAATCATCCTCCATGGTCCATGATGAAAGCTGTGTGTTTTCAATGATGCACGATTGACCACATGAAATGAGAATGTACAACACCACCGAGATCATGAAACAATTTCAACAAGATGGGGCATCTTAAGCAATATTGTCACAGTGCTCCATGGTCTAGTGTTCATGACTCTTCTCAGGTGTCGCAAGCATATTATGCTTCGACAGGGCGAGGACAGAAAAATCAGTCTCTCCAACAGAACAAACCTAGCTATGGTGATTCCTTGAAGACCATGACTCCTCAAGAATGGAAATCTCAACAATGAAATAAGGAGAAAAGTGAAGCAACAAACAATTATATGGAGTGGAACATGTTATTGTGGATGACCAGTATGGACCATCCATAGTGAGAGGTTCAACTATTTTGAATTCTACCCTCATGAAAATGTTTTTCGATACTGGTTCATCACATTATTTTCTTGCTTCTAGAATTTCTGATTTGATAAACATAAAACTTGAAATGATTCCTTTTGTCATAAAACTTCAAACTCCTCTCAGTGAAAGACAATGTAGAGCCTTCGTGTGTAGAGAATGTTCTATAACTGTTTATGGAGATGAGATGAAATGAGATTTCCATGTGCTATAGATGGATGTATATGATATAATCCTGGGTATGGATTGGTTGAAAGAGTTCAGGGCTCACATTGACTATTATAGCATAACAATCAGTTTTGCGACTGAGGATGGCGTCGGGCATCTCTTTAGAGAAGAAAGAGTGGTGAAGGCAGTTGCAACGGGCTTGTTGGCAACAATATTGAAAAATATATCCTATCAATTGGTGGAGTTATACTTGGAATCGATGGACGAGATCGCAAATAATTGTTTTCCAGTAGTCGTGGATCAATTTCCTGATGTTTTTCCTGAAAAATTCTCAAGGTTACCACCTGTAAGAGAAGTAGTGTTTACGATTGATCTATTTCTGGGGGCGTGTCCTATCTCACTTCCATATTATAGGATATCACCAACAGAGATAAAGGAATTTAATGTGAAATTGGAAGATCTAGATAACAAAGGTTTTATTTGTCCAAGTGTGTCTCTGTGGGCAGCACCAGTTTTGTTTTTAAAGAAAGAAGATGGAACATTGAGGCTATGTGTGGATTATCGTAAACTTAACCAAGTAACGATAAATAACAGATATCCACTACCACACATTGATGAACTGTTTGATCAATTGAGGGGAGATTAGTTATTCACTAAGATTGACTTGCAGTCAGGATATCACCAGTTGCATGTTTGGAAGGAAGATATTATGAAGACAGGCTTCAGAAGCACATATGGCCACTATGAATATGTAGTAATGCCTTTTGGTCTTACAATTGAACCAGAAGTCTTTATGGCATTGATGAATCTTATATTTCAGAGATATCTATATTCTTTTGTTGTGGTGTTTGTGGACGACATATTGGTGTATTCAAGAACAAGGGCTGAGCATGATCAACACTGGGAAATAGTATTGGAAATATTATGAGACCATCAGTTGTATGCCAAATTAACAAAGTGAGTTTTTTGGATACAAAAAGTAAGTTTCCTTAGCCATGTCATTTCTAATAAAGGTGTTTCATTGGATCCAGAAAATATAGAAGCTTTTCTTTCTTGGAAACCGCCGAAGAATGCCTTTGAAATACGATGTTTTCTTGTTCCAGCTGGTTATTACTAACGCTTTTCGCGTTACTTATCACGACTAGCTTCACCTATGACATCATTGAAAATAAATAACAATGTATTTCAATGGACTTAGGAATGTCATAGATCTTTTCTAGAGTTGAATGTTCACCTTACATCCGCACCCATCTTGATTTTTCCGGAATCAGGATAGGGGTATGTGGTGTATTTTGACGCTTCAGGATCTGGTTTGGGATGTGTTCTCATGAAAAGAGACCATGTTGTTTCTTATGGCATAAGACAGTTGATAGTGCATGAAAATAACTACCCAACACATGATTTGGAGTTATATGCAGTTTTCAATGCCTTGAAGACATCGCGTCATTATCTCTTTGGTGAGAAATTCACTGTGTTTACGAATCACAAAATCTTTGAAACACATTTTCTCACAATGAGATTTGAATATAAGGTAGATGATATGGATAGAGTGTATTAAAATGTTCAACTTTGACTTGATGTATACACTGGGTAAGGGAAATTCGGTGGCCGATGCATTAAGTAGAAAGTTGTATGCTCAGTTGGAGAAAAAAGCTTCAGATGAGTGGCAGTTAATGTCGGTCCTAGCTGACATGCGTATGGAATGTGAAGACCGGGGTGATTTTGCATTTTTCATTCCAGTTTCACTTGTTCCTGATTTGGTGGAGATATTAAAGGAGGCACATGCATCTGATGTAGACTGTGTTGCAATGAGTTCAAAACTCAATGGTGGGGAGACCATTAACGGATGGAAGATGGACGAGAATTTAGTTTTGTGGTTTTGATATTGTATGGTTGTACCTTTAACTGGTCAGGAACAACTTCTTCATGCATCGCACCATCCAAGATGGGTTGTACACCCAGTTACACAGAAGAGGTATAAGTAATTGAAGGCTTAGTTTTGGTGGAGCGGCATGAAAAGGAAAGTGGTCGAGTTCATCTCATGGTGCATAACTTGTCTGCAGGTTAAAGCAGAGCATCAAAGACAGGCTAGTATGTTACAATCGTTACCAATCCCAGTGTGGAAATGGGATCAGATAGCAATAGATTTTGTTACAGGTCTTCCATGAACGATCCAGAAACATGATGCGGTTTGGGTGATAGTGCATCGTCTAACCAAGTCGGACCATTTCATCCCTATTTGTGAAGCTCATATTGTGAAAGATATTTCAAAATTCTGTATCTGAGAAGTGGTAAAGAGTCATGGTGTACCCGTGTATGTCATCTCATATAGAGATCTGAGGTTCACATCTCATTTCTTGTGATCCTTTCAGAAAGCCCAGGGAACTCAGTTGAATATGAGTACGGCGTATCAACCTTAGATGGATGGGCAATCCGAAAGGATGATACAAATATTTGAATACATGTTGCGAGCTTGTGTAATGTTTTTTGGGGGATCATGGGAGGATCATATACCCTTAGTGTAATTCTCATAAAATAATAGCTATCAAGCCTCGAAACGCATGGCTCCATTTGATGCATTGTATGGGTGTCCTTGTTGCTCTCCACTATGCTGAGTGGAAACAGGTGAGACTTCACTAGTTGGGTCGAGACTTGTCCAAGAAACAAAGTAGAAGTTTCAGTTGATAAAAAATAGGATAGAGACGGCACAGAGTTGTCAGAAATCTTATGTGGATCATCACCGATGACTATTTTCGTTTGCGTTGAGTGATCATGTCTTTTTTAGAATCTCTCCAAAGCTAGGACATCATCATTTTGGGAATTAGGGAAAATTATCTCCTCTATATATATGACCTTTTGAGATACTGGAATGGGTTGGGGAGGTGGTGTATTGGTTGGCATTACCACCACGGTTCAGTGCAGTGCATAATGCATTCCATGTATCTTAGTTAGAGAAGTATCAGCCCGATCCTAACCATGTGATCAGATGGGATCACATTGACCTAGAGACGGATTCTTCATTGGTACAGATTCTAGTATGGATTTTGGATAGGTAGGATAAAGTCTTGATTGGAAAAAGAATCGGTCTAGTGCAGGTTATGTGGAAACATGGTCAGAATCCAGAAGAGTCTTGGAAACGCGAGAATGAAATGAAAGAGTAGTGGCTAGAACTCTTTCAGGAAAAAGATGGTTTTCTACTTTCCAAGTACGGAAATGCCAATTGTGGGGAGAATGTAGTACTCCGGATTTCATGTATGTAACCACTATTTTATGCTTTTTATGTACATGAAGGATATGAGAAATTTTTTGGGAATGTTTAGAGACTTTTAAAGTGTCAAAGGGAAAAAGGTGGTGATGCGCAGGCTTCGCACAAGTTTCCCAAACCATGCATAAGCCATGCAGGTGGTGTCACTTTGGATAGAGGAAACTACACGGTGTGCACACAGTTTAGGAAAACTGTGCGAGGAGGTCGTGCAGAGAACCCCTTCCAAGTAGAGACTCCTGCACGGTTAGCGCTAAATTTGACTAACTGTGTGGACTAACCATGCATGGAGTCAACTTAGATCCTATTTTTAAGGATCTAATACCTTTTATCTTTAAACCCACTCGTTTTTCTCCAAGATGGCCCTAACTTGTGTTTTTTATCTGGTGAAGCTGAGAGAACACTTACCAGGAATTTTAGAAGTAATCTGGAGGGTTGCCTTGGTGTTTAGAGGCCGGTTAATCGAGGTAAGTCTCATTTCATTTAGTTTTCTGAAATCTCCTTCTTCCCTATTGATGTATACTTGGATCTATTCCCATGGTGGGTAGATCTAAGGTAATGGATGACCATTAAGTCAGATTTTGGTCATGTTGGTGATAGGGGAAGGAATCTAAGGAGGTTTCACGGTGTTTTTACCCAGTTCTTTGTTGGTTTCGCCTTCTCTGTTGAGGTAGGTGACTTCACTCTCGATTACTCTTTCATAGAACTTGGAGGATTAGTTTCAAATCGTTTTCCTTGATTGAAATGGTTCGTTTATCCGCTATGAAAGAATTGTTGAAACCCCTTTTAAGTAACAAGTGATGAGAATTTTGTGTTTTTGGAAAGTGTTTGTTGAAGTGGATTGAAAAGAGTGTTTTTAAACTGGTTATGGTTTTGCTTATAGAATGAAAGGCTTTGAATAAATTGTTTGATTCTTTATTTAAAGGTTTTGAACACACTTGGTTATGGAATGGATTTTCAAGGGTTGTGGTGTGTGTTCATATGCATTGGGATGTATAATGGTGAGAAGTACCCCCTTCAAAAGGTTGGGATGGATAAGGGAAAGAAGTACCCCAATCAAAAGGGATGTATAAGGGCATGAAGTACCCCCGTCATGGTAGTCCACTAAGTGATGGCTTAGTGGAAGGATAACTCACCACTCGTGAGTATAAGCAGGTCCAAGTTGCATGCAGGGTTGCTTGTGTGGATTTTTGAAATGGAATGATTGTGCCAAAATGGGAATGGGAATTTGATTGGAATCTTTTCTTGGTTGCTTTTCTTGAGAAAGATGGTTTTTTTGGAAAATGGTTTTGACATGGAAATTTTTTATATTTTTAACTATTTTGGAATTATTTTGTATAAATTGTTTTATATAAATGTGCAAACATGTTTTATCCTAGAGGCAGGGGATGGGAAGTCATCGGGGATAACCTATTGAGTTTCTTTACTCACCCCAGGCTTTGGCACGTTGTTGCTTTTGCAGATTTCATATACCAGGATGTTGGAAAAGGTAAAGTGTCAAATGTTTATAGCACTACTTCGCGATGCTTGGTCTGGTTCGATATGTTGGAGCTTGGATCTTGTGGAGCATTAAGTTGTGTTTTCATCTTGTGGTCTTTTAGTTTGTGTTTCCGTTGTTTACTCTGATTTAGTGTCGGTTTCCACTGTGGTACTTTTGGATGGTTTAAGATAAAATAAATGGTTGAGTTGTATTAGCTTTTAACATGCATCAATTGGTTTATTTGTTTGGTTATGGTTGTTGGTTCTATGGTATGTTCAAATAGGTTAAATTGTCTCTCACTTGTTTTGAAACCCTTCGGCATTTATTTCCGGCCTTTGGCACCTTGGGGATATCGCTTAAGGCCCAGTAATGACTCGTTGTACTCTCAAGACAATGATGATAAGCGGGTCATTACAAATACGGTTCAAAGGTTATAGAATTGAGTAATAAATATAATTAACTATGTTGTTTAATCACCTTATATCCTCTAATTTTATGAAATTTAATCTCCTTGCTGTCTAAATAATAACATATTGAAATAATGTAATTCCGGATAGCTGAGATCTCAATTGATAAAGATACAATCACCATTAAGGAATGACTAGTCCAGTGATATCTTTATAGTTTGAGTGGGAATGGGTTAACAATTATAATATTGGTGGGATGAGAGTTTTTTATGGGATCACTAACATTCCAAGGTGAATGAGTTCTTTTGGGAATATACCTTCAAGTTGTTTCAACTACAGAAGTAGTAATGAATTGATGATATTAATACTGGGACATTGGTATATCTAGTTTAATGAATATGGGAATGTTCTATTATTGATATAATTACCAAGGATACGAAGGAAATAAGTCTCTATAAAAGGTATGGAATTTAAATAGATCATAGGGCACAAAGTGTGATAGATTACCATGTATTTAGTATGATAGGTAATCAAATCACATTACTATGGAATATATATCAAATCATGGAATGTAATTGGTATCCAATTTTTATTAGTGAGTTACAAGTTATATTATTATTATTAATGTATTTACGGATAGGACAACTTGTACTAGATATATGTCAGTTTGAATACAATCATGTTAGATATTCTAGAAACTACTAGAGTACTTAGATTGTGTTATATATTACATAGGTTATTATGATAAGTCATCCAATCATGATGTTATACAACCTTATTTTGAAATGTTGTAGATATTTTATTTTTGATTCACATACTTGGAACTCAATGGAGAACCAAAGGGATAAAATATATTTCCATTGGAGATTTTTCCATGATCCTTCAGTTATATATTTCTCACATTGAAAACATTGAATCAAAATTAAAGTAAAAGGTTTTGTGAATTTAAAAAACATGAGAAAGAGATTCTATAGTTAATAAGAAGTTAGGTGTTGAGGGTACGTACAAAAAATCATCATAAGGCATCAAGAAAAATATCAATATATATTAATGGAATTATTAGTAGATATATATTGTAACTTGTGTATGTAATATTCCATGAATAATATCTAAAAATATATTAATATTGGAAAACAATAAATACTATGTGTGTGTGAGTTGAGTATTTTTAGTTTAATAATGGAGGAGGATTTTATATAATATCACCCAAACTGAGTCAACTATGGTACATTATGTATTATTTTTTGAAAGGTTTTTTATCTGCTCTAACTGTAGTTATTTTGAAAGGAATGGTAGAATTAAAAGAAATGAAGGTATCAATAAGAGATCCCCCACTTCCAAGACTAGTAGGAAATATATATGGAAGGAAGAAATATATGGTTTCCTTTTGACTAGATTCAGTTTGATTTATTATGATAATGTTTAGAAATAGGATTACAAGGAGAATAATCAAGAAGAAGTTACTCTCATAAACAAAAATTATAATGTGAAAGAAGAATCATCATTATTTAAGAACATTAAAATTGTTCCAGTAAGAAATATGTGTATACTGTTCTCATGGATGATTCTAATTTATGGTTCAAATCTCAACCTGGTTTTCTTCATAATGGAAATTTATAATGAACCAGATCACTCGTACTATGAGTATAGTTTTAGTGGGGGATTTCAATGTTTTTGAGTTCTATTTTCTCAATTTTTCATTTGTTAACTATATAGTATATAGGATACAATATAGTTGTATCATAGGTTTTCTTTTTGTCCTGATCTAGTTGAAGTTATTTTTTAGGTGATCGATTCAATCTTGATGACTTTGGATTAGCATCACATCAGTTTTCACTATCCGATGCCTCAGGGATTCCCTTTTTTGCGCTCATATTCTATTCATTTTAGGAGATACAGGGGTTATTTCCAAGGGATCCCATGGAAAAAGTTCATATATTTTTTGGAGTTATTCTTTAAAAATGCGGTCATGAAAAATGGTTTTGGCATGTGCTACATTTGAAGAGTGTTCATTTGTCATGGATGAATGTGATCACATGCACTATACAGAGAATTGATTGAGGAAATAGAAGAGTGTTCATGGGAATGGACTGAATTGTTCTTCTATTTTCAGTATCTTGTTTTGTCACTTGTTAAGAATTAATCATATATTAATGATTTTTTATGGTGGGTAAAGAAACTTCATACTATAAACCATTGGATATGGATATTCATTTTGTAGTACCATGTGGACTAAATACATAAACTAAACTTTTTCTAGTCACATATCAGGAATAATTAGTACAATTTTACAATTAGTGAGGTCTTCCTGCTCTAATTTTATTTATATCTCTTCATTGGGTTGGTCTTTACAACCCTTGATCACATTTAGTTAATATTTTGTAGTGTGATCTCATTTCCCCTTATGTATGAATTTTAATCTTTTATGATTTAATAAATTCTCAAATTGACTACATTGTTTTTTTGTTTCAATTTTAGTAATGTCAAAATGTAAATAGGGTTTCAATAAAGATATAAAATGACCTCAAACATTTTTATAAATTTTACCAGTAGGGCGAAGGGTGTATAAGGTGTAGTGTACATGGTAATTGTTTCTGGAAATCATTAGATGTAGCCATGGTTTGAAACTGTGCGAGTAGGTGTTGAATTTTTTTCCTTATGGAAATTTGGTTCAAAATTCACAGTTATAAAATGTGGCTAGAGATCTACAACCACTATTAAAACAGTGGCTCTATTGCTACCTACACTATGAAAAATATTTCTATTTCTTTATAGAACTAGATTAAAATTGATGATTTAAAAATATATGGAGTCTCCAATAGCGGAAATTTCTATCTGTGGCTATAAGTTTTATACAAAGGTGGAAACTATGGCTATAAAAATTGACCAATTTCTACAAGAAATAGATACATGATTCCCCATACTCTGGATATTACCCATAGCCATTTTATTATGACCTATAGCTGGGGTTATAAACTATGTATTAAACTAGAATTTCTAGTAGTGTATAAAATCACACCATGTATCTTCATCAACACATTGTGGAGTCTAGATCAAGATGAATCTCAACTCACTAAATACTCAACTACCTCCTATAGTGGTATCAAAATAGTGTACCTGGTCAGCCTGATCTCCAACTCCATAATGACTGTCTAAAACTACTTAGTCTATGAAAATAGTTTCCCTTTTGGAATTTGGGTGGTCAAAGGGGCTGAAAAACTAGATATGTATTCCATGTACTTCTTGAATCGATAACTCACTCTACTGTATTTCCCCATGATACTTGTATACTCGAAGAATGTAACGAATCCTTAAAGAAGTTTCATTTTTGATCCTACTCAGATTCTTAGTTAATTATTGTGTCAAAGAAGAATAATTCAATGAACCAATATATATAGGTTTTTATGGATATGGTTCACTTGTCTTTCAAAACTACTGGGGAATCCATTGTGCATAAGGGTATCACCATCAGCTCAATGTTACAGTAACTATATTAGAAATCCTCTTTTGGTATAGTATCCTCTCAACCTAGGAGCTAGTGACATCCCTTCATGTTTCCAAATCTGAGAATTAATACACCATAATACATTGGTTAATGAAATCATCTACTCTTGAGGTTGGATAATCAAACCGAAAAGACTCCTAATTCAGGTGATATTAATGCACAACTCACATTGAGATCCCATCCTTCTCTTGGGTGATAAACAAAATTCATCCCAAGTGAGATCACTAGGTCTTATGATTACATACTTTTATATACCCTATAACCACACAACTATATCTCACATCCCAATGAGTCTATTAAATAAGATATTGAAAACATCGGGGCTTCCCTAGTGCATGTTAATTTCTAGGTGTATCTCATGGAGGGTAGGTAAAAAAATAATGTTTTCATGAATTTAATCATCAAACCACACCATGGTCGTTGGGATATGAGAGTTCATAACATCAACTACTCGAAGGGTAATACTAGAACTATTATAAATCATCTTTATCTGACTTTAAATGATCTCATTATACTCTATTGGATGACCACTCATTATAAATGAGGAAATATCAATTATAGAAACCAAAAGCACTACCATACTGACTACTCATAATCATCTATGCATGGATGGTATATCAGCAGCCCATACTGAGGAAATAACCATTGGGTATCACATCTAATATCGAAATATGTTTTGTTATTCTCTCTACCCTCAATGAGTAACGTCTCCCGGTTAGCTAAAATGTGTAATAACTGACCATCAATATCATATCCCCATACACAATGAAAATGATAAAACATCCTCCAATTGAATTTCTAGGTCAGGAATAGGGGGTACATCATGGGAAATGTGGATTTTGACTAGGTCCTAAAAAGTACAAGGTGAATAGTAGAGACAAAGGTCATGCCCTAGAACACACTCAAGCTTCACATCTAGAATCCCATTCTATTAGAAACTCATACTTTCCATTTCCATCAAATAGTCATCAACCACGAGCTCCTCCTACACTTGAACACACAAAGCTACCTAAAATACACAAGTTAAAGGGACCCACCCATCATACCTTAACAGAGTCATCTTTGAGAATCATTGGCATTCCCTCATTGCATTAAATCACATCTTATGAAAAAATATTTATGGTAGATGTGTCCCTATTCCATGAATGTATAGATACACACAAAACACTTGAATTTCATGGCTATAAGGAAACCCAAGATCATCTTAAAGAGGTATCAATATGAGGATCACTTGTGGAAAGGGGACATATTTCAGGGGAATATCAAAACATATAATCATGCATGTACTCAACCTCTAGATAAGGGATTATGGATCAATAAAAAACATCGAAAATCTATATATTAGGTAACCGTAATGATTAGTCGGTACATGTGTATCATCCAGAGAAACCATCAGAAAAAATTCATTCTCTAGGGATAGATCTATTTGACAATGAAACCATATGGTCAGTAAAGAAACAAGAATGTTTGAAAACATACTTCACTGAATCAAGACAATACTCCATGAAATTAGGATCTTTCTTATCATGGAATCTCAACATCCTTTATCATTGGATTTCAACGTGTGCACTAAGCCTACATTCATCCTATGCCTTCTCTGTTGGTATAAACCATTGCCTAATATGTGGGGGTGCTTCTACATTTCCACCTAGAGGAGTAATCTCGCTTGATAGACTCTAAAAAAAGGAATCCCCACTCATAGAATCATCATCATGATCCAAAATTAGAAACCCAACAGGATTTCTTCTCAGTGGAATCTAAAAATTTATGAAAATGTATTGTAGTCAAACAATTATATATTTTCAGGTGAATAAACTATGACAGTAAAATGACTCAATCATATATGATGCATAAATGAATATTCCATGCAATCAATGTGTCAGTATCCTACGTTAGCAAGCAGTTATTCACAGTCATGGTGAATGGATAATTTGGAAACCTTACCAACATTGGGTTCCCTATACTGAAATCCACACTAATGATACTTTGAAACTATCTCCCTAATTCCTAAATAGATCCTATAGGACAAATATCTCCAAATAACATCATCTTGTTGAACTACAGCTAATAACAAATTTTCCCAACATAAAATACCAGGGCCTAACTTTTCGGTGGAATTCCATGACATAACAACCTCACCCCGCCTCTATTGTCTTTGTTTTTTCTAAAATCACTATAAAGAATAACTAATATGGGAGTCCATTGACTAATGTAACTACATGAACTCACCCAACCATCACTATAATTATGTGAAGAGGAATACTAATAAAAGACTATAATGTAATGAGTATAAACTATGCATGAACTAATCCCTATGGAATAATAAATATTAAGACTATATAAATCAAAATGAAAGGGGGGAATATACACGTCCAACCAAAAAGATGTCTCATCTTGTTAATAACATAAAATGTAAATGTTGAGAAATCCTATCTCCAAATATCTATGATCTGATCACCATATTCTTTCAAAAAAAACTATGGTATCCCTATGGTCCTCTAAAATATCCACTTGCATTTCCTTAATCTTTATATCACACAAGGCATGTACGAAAATCCCATATATGGGTGAGTATATAAAAACCTATTACGATGCTCTAAAAACTAGAGTGTGAGAAAAAAGTGACTTGATAGAAGAAGAAATCTCATCCCAAAATAAGAAAGAAATAGAATCCAATAATAGAGATATATGTATTCTTGTAAAATAGACACATACAAGAGAGTAAGGGGATCTCCATATCATTCCCCATCTCTAAGAAAATATTTCTCCATCAGTTCCAAAGGTCCATAATTAATGACTAGAATCTTGCATGTCTATCTGGATAAGTAATCATGCAGAGGAACCACACATTTAAATTATTCAACATTATCTAAGCGCTATAATAATGAATTATAGAACCCACACCCTATTCCATCTGGGTGTACCAATCAGTATATAGAGGGCCCATTCCTTAACACAATTGGATTGTTCCCCTCAATAGATAGAAGAAATATTTCATACTCTGTATGGTGGTTCCTCCTAATAGATAGAGAACCAGTTCACTAACACTGTTGAAGGGTATAACATAGTAGATAGTGGTCCAGTGCCATTATTCTATAAGAGGGTTCCACTATATAGATATAGTACACATGCCCTAACTTATTAGGATGGTTCCACTCCTTAGATTGAGGACTCATTCCCTAATTCTACAGGAATGTGTCACTCAATAGATAGAGGAACCATTACCTACATCCATAGCAGCATACCAATCTAATGAAATATGAACACTGACCTAGATCACCTGGAAGGTTCCACTCTATAGATAGGGGACACATTCTCAGTCACCACAAGGGGGTTCTATTTAATATATATATTACATATTACCTAGCATCCCTAGAGATTTCTACTCTTATATGATCATGCTCAATCCCAACCATCGTCGATTGTAAAATACCATGTCATCAAACTAGGAAAATAGTTCACCATATATTTTAAGAAACTATGAATTAAAACATCATTTTATTTTTTAAAAATCTCTTAGGACATGATACATGCAGGATAAAATAATCATCTAAATAAATGACATGTGATTGCTATATGTTCCCTATAAAATAATGTTCAGAGTGTTTACAGGTGTCCACAAAGTTTGCGGCCCTAATTTTATGCCTAGGTGAGTCCACATAAACACTTGACTCAATGTGAATGTAGTACCACAAGGTATATAAGGGACTACATGGTTTGTCTCGTCCAATAGGGATGGGACATGTTCAATATTTTGTGTATGTTTCTTTTATAACTTTTCATTCTATCTACCAATTATTAATACATTGTGTGTCCCCCATAACAAAAAACATGTGTGGTTTATCATGGACCATAGTGTGTTCCATCTACTCAGGCTCTTTTACAATCTAAAGTATATGGCATATTCCATGTCATACATGAAATATGGGTGACATGGGATTTTAGTCATGGAAACACTATACCCACTGAGATAGATAGGTAGGGGTAATATAGCATGTGATACAACTACAAGGTGTTTCATTTTGAACACCAATTGGAAACCCTAACCATCATAGAAATCGGACTACACATAAACTATTATTCAAAATACACAACATGTAGTTGTGTTTTTTCAAGAATTGAATATATGTTAAATATATTCAAAATACTCTTCTATCAATCCCTAATGCGTGATTCCATTTTGAATATTAACAATTCCAAAATTGATGATGCAGACCATCGATTTCCAATCCTCAAGTGACCCTAAATTGAATTTCATATCTTTCTATTAAAGACCATATTATCCTTGTATGCTTCCTGTTGCCACTCCCATTTTGTCCCAGATCCTTGATTAATTGATATAATCAATCATATCCAACAAATAATCATTATCCATCCTCAAATAATTAATCCTTTAATATCACATGAATCGACTAGGAATCTGGGTGTTTGATTACTCTTAAACCCACCCAGAAAAGGTGAAGTCTGTCCCCATTATCCAATGGATAAGAAATCATTGAATAATTATGGAAAATCACAAAAATGGTGTAAAAATCATTGTCAATGATTTCATGGACAATAAATATATATTGGGTATATCAATGGTGAGATACATCATGAAAATAAATTAATAAAATTAAGAAACAATTTAAATCTAATACATGGGCTCATACATGGATTAATGTTAATACATATCATGGAATAATGTTTTGATCAAGAATATTTTTTAATTATAAGAGAGATATCCAAATATTTTGAGTTCTACTTTATATTGGAATGTTTATTGGGAAAAAATCTTTCTCCATTGATGGGGATGATCTGTTTTCTTCATTATGCCAGAAATCACCTTGATCCGTTTCTCGATCATTGTCTAATCACAATAATCCAAAAAAGAATTGTAGAATACTCATTTCAAAAGTCCCATTGTCATGTGGATGAACATAGTTATTCTGTATAATTTATTATATATTGGAGGAAATTATTTTAGGTCATTTAATGAACTTTTTATATGAATTAATCACTTAATTCCCCAAACAAAGACTGAAATAGAGACATTATTAGAATGTCCAAAATTGACCAACATTAAGATGTTAAAAAATTAAATTAGGTACTTTGGATTCAACTTTGATCTTAGATTTTATATTCAAGAGTCCATCTATGATATATTCTATAATTTATGAAAACTATAATTTTGTGTTATATAATACATTTTATATTTTATTACAAAAAATAGTTCTGAGTGAATTAGGCCTCATAATCGAATTCCATCATAACACCTGGATTCAAAAATATTCCATGATATATTTAAATGTGTTACATGGAATAAAATGGTCTCTAATAACCACCTCCATATCACATTACCACCTTTTCAATATCACAATGTATATACAACTATTCCTAAACTCTATGAATAATTTGATACTGAACATCCATTTGTGATTAATATTAACTCATGGTTCATTAACATACCAAAATTCACATTATTTCCACATTTAAATGCAAATGTTTCCCTTTCCATAAAAATATAAATTAATAATGAGGTAGAATTATCTTTCTATAATAGACACATTTTGTTCATTCATAGTCGATTATGGATCTTCAATAAAAGATTCACATACTAGTGAGATTATATAAAATTATCAATAATATAGGAACAAATCTAGTTTCTCTATACCTACAAAATACCCAGAAAACTAATGAAGGTGAATTATAGTTACATTTTTATAATATATAATTAATCCAGAAATTTTCATATACCAATTCATAATTTATGAACAATTCAACATCCCATGAAAAAGACTTTTCCCACTATCAAATGTTCCTATCAGCCTTGATACAAAATTCTTGATGTAGTTTCCACATATTGGGTTCCACCCAAGAAGAAATGATGTTTTGATCTCCTTTTGATTCTCATTCTCAACAAATCATGATAGTACCCATTAATATTTCACTAAGAACATGATAATGAGACTATAAATCCCATATCATTTCATTATTATACAAATTTAAAAATTGATGTATGTCCCTAACTCCGTGTGTGATACCATTTTTGGAATTTAAATTGATTAAAGCACATTCATTTTATGTCACCTCGATCATCATAGAACATATGATCTATTCACAAAGTTCTACTTGTTTCAACCTCATACAAACCCTTTCAATTAGTCTTCTCCCCACCCAAAACACAATTCACACATATCATTCATAGAGTAATATAGATAAATTTTCACTCACCAATATAACTGTATATTAATTAAATTAATAATAATATTAGAATTTTCATCCCATCCATGATCATTTCTACACAGAATTCACAATACCACAACCCATGTGACACTCCCTTATCAATCTAATTCATTTATATGACACATTGAGTGTAACCTTGAAAACTATAATCCTAACACATGTATTCAACTCAAACCAATGTACGAACAACACATTCAACTACCCCAGTCAACTCTGTTGGGTTCCATTCAGATCATTCATACTAACATATTACAATCGACAATTCTCTGAGCTATAATGTAAAAATAATACACTAATTCACATAGTTATATCACACAATAGGAAAAACATGGGAAACACTCATTGGATCAATGGAACCTAGATTGTGAGTAATGAACCAAATCTCAACAAGTTACTACCACCACCACATCCCTAAATAACTGGGGTTTTATTTTATTGTATATCCAAATAATAGAACCAACACACACTCTCCTAAGGAACATATCTACTAAAATTTGATCATGTGACAGTTTATGAAACAATTAATTCCATCTTGCCTATAAAATCAATTAATATGGAAGCACCCATGTATATATCATCAATAAAGGGCATAAAAATAACACCAAGGATATCTACATTCATAACCACCCACAAAAAGGAATTGTTCTACTATTTCAATGGAATTCATTTTTTATCTCACTAAAATCCTAATGGTGCATCCTATGTTATTAGAGACATAAACCCAAGAATTTCTATCATCAAAAAAAATTTATGATATTGAATAACCATCACATGGGTTTGAATAATATCAAGAGTACCGTGGAATTTAAAAATTCCTAATGTTAAACCCCATTTGAGGGTTTTCTAATTCAATGGTACCACCCCTCAAATCCACCAATTATTCCCTCTGTCTACCCCACTTGAACTATTGTAGTCAAATAATATCAAATTACTAAAACAAAACATGCATATGTACATCACATTATATAACATATCATTTAAAAAAATCATTTTTTCATGGTATACTTTCAATGATTCTCATCAATTAACTCACTAGAAACCACACTGTAGAATTAATAAAACATTTTAAATGAATAATACTACACCTCCCAAACCTATTGGTATGACTAATGTTACAAAATAATATGTTATTAAAAAATTTCAAAAATGGATTCTAGAATACCTAAACAACACACCGAGAAGTAACTCCCATGTACTACAATCATAATCTGAATTATCTATGCCTTCATCATGTACCTATAGGCACAAGAAAACATAGATGAACCCTATTATAGGTCACCTTAAATAGTTACAATGATATTACTCCTTACATTATATTCATTCCAAAATACAACCACTAGTATCCCCCCCCCCCTCTGGGACTCCTCCATTATCACAATGATTTCAAGTACTAGGATAAAACACACATACATTCTAAGGTCACATGTATTATACATACCAAGCTCACATTAAAGGGTCGCCCATAACGGTATGATTATATTTTAATCAAGTCTTCATGGATCATTAATAACCACTAGGGTCAAAAATTATCACTACACATCAAAACTACGAACAAAACTCCATACACAGTTAAAATTGGAAAAAAATTCACGTACCCTACATTCCGCACAACACAATTGACTCAAAACCTCGGGATCTCTCTCCAAACCCATTTTCACCATGCATAACCGACATGTCACATATCATGATAACATCCAATATCCCTAGATAACCAATAAAAAAGTGTGAAATATTATCAGCTAAGTCCAAATTTGTTAAATAGAGATATGATTCATAATTTACACATTTATATTTTACATTAAGCGTAATATTCGATAATAAGGGGGAAGTTAAATTTAATATTTATATGGTTTCATCAACAAGATAATAATAATGAGGAATTATGTAATACAATTTTAATAGCTCAATAACTATGGATCAATTAAATAAATATCAATTGAATATTATATAAAAAATCCATATATGTTGTTAATATGATTTTATTTACATGGTATCTCATAATAACCAAGCCATAAAGTCATAGAATATTATTTTATCCATTTAGGGGAATGGAGAAGTAATATTCCAACATAAAATTATACATTAGAATAATATTTAAATCAATCTAGATACTTTATATGATAGGATCATGTAACACTCTAGGTAAATATTCACAACAAATTACATAAATGTCATGTGAATCATACAATCCGGATATGATGCATGAAAAAACATAGTAAGAACACCAAATAAAGTCAACTATAACATCATAAACATATGTTTCACAGGTAGGTAAATTATATCATCTATAATTGTGATCAACATGTGGAATAGACCCATAACTAGAAACTTTATCATTCCTCTTATATGTGGTGGAAACATCCAGTAAATGGTTTTTTACCATGTTCTTGAAATATCCAATAGCTTATTTCCCATTATAAAATAGTTATTAAATACAAGATACATTTATTCTACATTGTAAAATATATCTACACCATATTAGTAGCCAATGTCTAAACAAGAAGTCGGTACTTACCTTAGGCATACCTCCCTATATTAAAAAGCATTTCGACTACCATTGAGATTCAATGATGTTGTGGGTGGGATACTATAAGTGTATAATGGAGTATAAAAATTGTAGAACTATAAGAAATAATATTCATTAACAATATAAATAAATCATTGTAGGAATATCAATAAATTTAGTTATAAATAATAAAAATATACCTTGAAAAAATAAATTAAATGCATACCTTATATTATAAAATCATTTGAGAAAAAATTATCATAAGTACATCTGAACACAAATGAAGAAATGAAATAGTCATAACCCCCTCCCCCCCCCCCAATATTAATACGTTTTTATCCCAATCCTAATATCCAATGTCATATACAATTAAAGAAATCATAAAGAATCATACATTCCAAAAACAAGACCTCTAATCAACTAGCATATTTATCGATAGCCATGTGAAACAGCTTCTCAAGGAGGTTGTTTATAGAAATCGGTAAGATACCCCAAATGGTGCCCCTAAATATAACTAGTATAATAAATAATGTTCATGTGGGGTAGTATAATAATAAATTAAAAATATATCATTCAAATTCAAATAAATAAATTCACTTGGATATCTTTAATCGTTGTTGACACTGAATATCATTATATATTATCATTGATCGTTTGGTCTATGAGCCCGAATGATGATATCAACTATGTCTGACACAAGGGATTATTGAAGAGTGTCACATGGAACATTAAATCCATATATGATCTTGGTCTACATGTTATAATGATTATATATCATCGATCATGCGAATGAGATCTCAATAATAAATAATAAAATCGGACAACTAAAAAGGACCTCCCATATTATATTATTCTTAGCCATGGCTTAGTTCATCATGTATCACAAACCTCCCATATGATTGTTTTCTCCTTCAATATCACTGGCCACACCATAAGGTGTTTTCATTATAATATCAAACCCCCACCCCTAATTTATCATCTTATGTAATCAACATGACCACCACTAAGTGAATTTTCATGTCAATGTCAAATAATTTTAATAACATTTTCCATTATCATTAAATGAGTTATTCAATATTTTATTTTAATGATATAATTTCATAATATGTAAAAAATTAATTAATGAACAAAAGTAATCATTTAATTTCAAACCTAAAATATAAAAACTCATTCTTATCCATTGAGGGGTTATCCTAAACAATTAATAGTTATATAAAATAATAATTTATTTGGAAATAAATCCATACAGAAATACTAGTGTGCATTTGAGACATAACATCAACCATCCTATATATGAATCATATCCATAAACTACATTTTATTTATCATTATAATTAACCAAGATAGCACTATTTCAACATTTCCAAAATTAATTTTTAAGAATTACATTATGGATTATATTTTTTTCCTTTTATTATAGATGATTATGAAATTCAATTTCATAATCATCAAACCAAACATAACATCCCTTTAAAACATTTTGAATCATAGTTTTTAATCCATAAAACCAGGAATATTACATTAAATTATTTATAATTTTAGGAGGCCATACAAACTTATCCATATCATATTCTTGATATATTTAGTCAAAATGTGGAATTCATTTGGAATCACCCACTATAGTTTCTTCATATCATTTAAGCATGTTTATTTTATTTTCTTAAAATAGATCTTCTCATAGTAATTCTAGTGAGACCCACCACTCGAAATACTACCAAATACATAGAGATTATGGAGAAAGTATATGGACATCCAAACATAGAGTTATAATAATATATAAATTTGGAATTTTCCATCACTTTAACCTAAATTGGAAGAAAATGAAAAATTGTACAAATACCATAGAAATATTTTATATTACCTTATCCTAGAGAGATATCGCTCGATAGTAAAATTGATGAAGGAAATAAGAAATAGATTTCATAGTAAGACCATATTATATTCATCAGAATCAATGGATGATCGTATGGTTAATAATAAATAGTGTTTTGTCAAGGAATAATGATAGGAGTATGTGGAATCCCATGGCTTCAAATTGAAAAGGCGGAGAAAAAACAGATTTCGGTGGTAACTGGTCAATATAAAAGAATTAAATGTGTTTCCCCACTTAAAATCTTCCCAAGAATCCAAAATCTTATGTGTAGCCTCCACCAATTAGCATGTGGATAATTAGTTACACACCATTGAGCCCAGATACTAGTCGATGAGTCCATGCCTCATCCAAGGATCATGTCCATGCCACTAGCATACATTTGGTGATAAATTAACATGTTACATGCCATTGCCTTCCTATATTACACCTAAAAATCTTCATACACAACTCATAAACCCTTAAAACTACTTTTATGTAGAGTTACATTAGGCATCAAAATTTTTAACCAATATGTTCCCTCAAGATGTAAAATGGTGTTACATGGATGATGAAGTTTTATGTTTATATAAAAACCCATTATTTTAATATGTGGATATCAAATATTATAGGATATATATTCATTTCATTACATATACATACAAGATAGGACCATAATAGCTTAGTGACTTCAGAAACATGGAACAAAATATCCTAATTTGTTGAATGTTCGTTAATGATTCCCACAATTATACTCAATTTTAGAAATCGTCAATTAAATACACTATATAAATTATTCCTCCAAAAACTGTGGAAACCAATCATAAAAATTCTTGAGATTAGAATCTCGGTAAGGTTAAATAAAGGACAAAATATCAAAACATTAACATAGGTCTATGATAACATTATCATAACTGTTGAAAACCATTCCCTGCATATCATTGATAATAATATAAATTTATGGAATAAAAATTGGATGTTCATAATAATTGAATCATATGGAGGTCAAAAGACATGATCCATGAGAGCATAAAATTGTAATACCATATAGATTTATGGCGTACACATTATAATATGACATTTTCAGCATATATAAATTAAAAAAGTGTCTCTTAATATTTTAGTAACATGAAATTAGGCCCTCTCATAAATATATATGGATTTGGAACTAGGTCCAATCATAACATTATCTACATGACTAATAGGTTGTTTCAAAACATTTTTATCATGTAATAATGTTTATGAATAAAATTTTGAACATTTAATTAGGTTCGTGCATATTAGTAAGGACATGAAATATCGGTTCAATAATAATATCATAGCCATCAATGTTAAATCTCAAGGCCATCAAAGTGGGAAAATCCCCATTCTGAACTAATTTCTCAATATGTTATAATCATATATATCTCATGTAAAATGAATATTTACAAAATTAATTAGAGGGAAATATAGGTCTTACCCATCACATACTTAAAATCATACACATGAGTTCATAAATATCATAAATCATTTATCATATCATAACCCATGATATGAAATCAGTTTCATAGAACATTTTATCATATCAAAACTTATTGAAATGATACATGTTTCATAATCATTTCAACATCACATCACACCGTAACCCATGGGAAAAGAATTTGGTTTCCTAAAAAATATATCAATGTATACCATTTGGAATAGACATAGATTCCAAAAACATTTTGACAAAATAAACCATTGAGAAAATATTAATAATGGTATCATTGGTTTATATTGCTATTAATTCATAGGTAACATCAACAGATTTCATCATAGAGGGAAATTAATTTTGAAAAATTACATGTAATATTTATTGTGAAAAGTATCACATCATTTAAAAATCAATTTTTAAAACATGTAAAATTTGGAGAACCTTTTTCTTTCAAAATAACCTTGAAAACATATAATTGTATCAACAGAATTCATTTGAACCATTTTCTTTAGATAATTTCATTTTTTTGTTCAAAATTTTTGTTTTAAAATTTATAATTATTAGAAAACCTTTTTTAATTGAAATTAACATTGAAGACATATAATAAAATATTCATATTAATGACTGGTCATGATGCCTAAGGTAACTCTCTTACCCCAGAATCCCGGAGTAATTTCATTATTTTATTAAAGTTTTATGATTGAAAGGAATTAAATCCCGATGGATGGATCAGTTTTTTATCTTTGTAAATCCAAACTACATACATGATACCCATAATAAATTTGGAAATATAAAATAAAAACTTGATAAATAATAAAATGAAATCAACAAAATCCTTTAACATTAAATCAAAAATTACTTCTTCATAACCTGAGGAAGGGAAACATAATAAGGGTGATCTCAAATGATTTATAATGTTCTGTAATGAAAAATAAATAATGAATAAATATTAATAAATTAACATGGAGAGGAAAATAATTTATCACACATTCCATTAAAATAACATGATAATGAAATTTCAATATGGAATAGTAAGACACTGAAACTCGTGACATCTAAATTAATAAACTAAGAATGAAATATATCAATATATATTTTTATTAAAAATATTAGGATGAATAATAAAGAAATATAAATTATGGAAATGATTATTTATTAGATTCCATGATTCCAAGGTACATGGAAGTAGAACCATCAGGACCTTTTAGAAGATGGCTTAGCTATCATATAAAAACCCATATATTTTGTCAATCTATTTCTTATCATGAGAATACCGATGCATCAAGGGGATATCTATTACTATGAAAACCCCATTTCAAACCTATCATACATGTTCTTCATATATAATAATCTATTTAAATAATAAAAAATATGCCTTATCAAATATCCTAATAGAATGAAGGATAAGATTTATTAATTATTCCCCCACTAACTCAAAAAACTATAAATGTAAACATTTTATGTATAATGATATATAGTTTTGGATATAATAATATAAATCATATAAAAAATGGAATTTTGAAAACAAAATTAAAGGGAAATTTTATTATACTACTATGATTTTTAATGATAAATTTAATAATCAAAATATTAAGTGAGGTTGCAATGATAAACATTATGATCATTCTTTAAGAGATTAATATTTATTCATTAAAAATTATTTCATTCAACATTGTAACATTTATATAATAACACCCAAGAATAAATAATATTAAATTAAACTTATAATATCATGAGATTAAGTATATTCATGATATAAAAAGTTATAGTTTATTAAATAAACCAAGTAAAATTAAATTGTTGGATAATAACAAATAAGTATAAATTAAATCTAAATTGAGAGGAAATATATGATTTTAATCATACGTTCTATTATGTGGCCCTTAACATAATATATATTTGTTTAAAATATTTTACTAAATTCTAAAAAAACCATTCTTATATTAATAATATCATATATTTTCTTCTTATTATATTTTATTATTCGTTTTTTAACACTCTTTTATTATTTTACTAATTTGGATGTTAATTTCCTAGTTTTCTCAAGTATGTTTTAACTTGTTACTTGTTTTTCATATTAATTAGATAATAATCTCATAATATAAATAATGTATACCCTGACATAATTATCTTATATATTCATTACATTCTTATTTATTATAGTCTATAATATTTTGAGATATGAAATGAAGTGCATCATTCATTGAGATTATTGGTTATTCGTACGCATGAACACTAATTTTATTACATTATTGAATTTAAAATATTGAAAATTAAATGTTAAATATGTATATTATGTAATTCCTCGACCCCAATTACCCAGAGTTGGTTAATTGTTAGATAACATTGGCATGATCACAAAATATCAAGTCTCGAAAGACTGATTAGTTTTATAGCCTTGGAAACATTAGATACATTCATAAGTATTACATTACATTATAAAGTGAAAAACGTAATCAATATAGTCTCCATAGTCCACAAACATATCCCTTCAGACTATCCCTTCAGGTCAGTCATAAAATAATTCTTCACATCCTGGAAAAATAAAACATAGAAAGGGGTGAGCTCAGATGCTCAGTAATGATAACAATTTAGCAGAAACTTTCATAAATAAGCATAAATAATTAATGCAATGTATAACTAAAAGAAAAGCCTTTTAAACATGAACTTCAGAATAATATGGTATAAATAAAATTAAATAATTCCACTTACTTGTTCACATGAATATTCTACTAGTCTAATAATCACATGCAATAACAATAACAACTTTCATATTAATGGAATGCATAATGTCGACTGTCATAACCCCATATTCAAGGCCTTATTCCAAGTATATAAATAACATTTTCTCCAAGGATTATGCCAAGACACTAGTTTGTCTCATGAGACCTACCGATGCATCGAGGAGCTACAGCGGGCTCCACCCGTCACTTACTAAGTCCAATGCTTTCATCATATGAACAGGTTTAAACATAGCATAAACATTCATATTAAAACTTGCACACAAAATGTCAATAAATTATCCATTAACAATGAATGGTAAAAAAATAATACATCCACAGTCAAAAATATCACTAAACCTTCAATACTATATTGAAGTTTCGTATCATGATAAAATAAATTCAAATAAGCTTAAAATCCATCAAAGGATTTTGACATTGATTAAATCAAAACTATTTGAGAGAATTATATATTGTTTTAAATAATTTAAAAGTAACATAATTATACAAGAGAACATTAAATTTGAAAATATTCTTATAATCTTGTAAGGTAAGCTTCAATGATTTTATAACGGCGGAAAATAGCTGCACCCGCTGTAAAAGTTAAAAAAGACATTATTACCTTAATTTTGTCAAAAAGGTTAAAAAGAACCTTGTTTGGAAAACGACGGAAAGATTTATTTATAAAATTCTTATAAAAATTCAAACAAGGGTATAAATGAATTTAAACCATAGTCTATAAAATAGTAATAATGTTTTGAAATACATTTTTAAGAAACATGGATGTGGATGATAAAGAGGTCCCAGAAGATAATGACGTATAAACAGCCTCAGATAAGGAAGTGATTGTAGAATTAACCCTTGCCTTGTACATTTCCTTGGTCGAGGGTAGTTTAACCTCCTTTATAATGGTTAAATAATTGTAATTAAATTAATTAAGAATCATATTCATAAATATGATATGATATATGATCTTTTGACATTACTTTGTTAAAAATATCTTAGTATTATTGTCGTTTTGGGAGTTAACGGATTCGTTTTAATTTATATTATTTGTTATGCGAGTCATATTTGATATTGATTGGATGTATATTATTCTTATCCAAAATTTTATCAAGTCTTTATACATTATTTTTAATCATCAAAAGAAAATTAGTCTTGAATGGATATGATGGGGAATGAATCTCATCGCGTTCGTGGGGACGATAATCCGTACCTATGCACGAGAAAAAATATCATTCTTTTGATATTAAAATAATATATAATTTTGTGTTATATCATATATAAAAAATCATTATCATGTTATATTTATTATTTACATGAATTTCACATCATTATTATTCCCATCCAAAAAATAATGTATTGAATAAAAATTACACCACGACGTGGAGACGGTAATCCGTACATATGCACGTATGGTGACATATCAATCAAAGGATGGATAGAATAATTAATATGGATGTACAATATTTCTAATAACATCAAATTATATAGAATATACTGGAGATTTTATATTAGAATGTAAATAACAAAGATAGAAGAAGTGGAAGAAGAAAAGAACTTGAAAGAGGGTGGTGAAATTATTACCTCTTCTCCGGGTTCTTCCTTTTAATTTGATCCAAAGGGGCTTCTTAAGTTATATTTATGACTAAAGGAAGGCCTCTAAGATGAAGTGAGGGAATTTTAGAGGATAATTGGGCCGGTTTTGGCTAAGCCAAAATACTTTGAAGGTGTGAATTAGATAGAAGGGGGAGTTCCCTTTTATAAGAGGGGTGAGGGGCACCATAGGAAAAGCTAGAAATATTATTTTATAATAAAATACTTTTTCGGTTTCTAATAGCTCCAAAATAGATTATATAAATGATAAGGTTGTTATGGGTTGAAAACCACTCATCCAATAGGTTTTAGACTAGTTTGGGTCACTATATTAACCTTAACCTTTAGATTTAACTCTTTTTTAAATAGTTTGACATTTACTATGTCTCTTTGTATTTTTATATATATGGTTAATAAACATACTATATACTTTCAAGAAAACCCGAAGTGGTTCATTAATGGTAAAAATATCATTTTATAAGTATTTTGGCTGAACCTTATATTTTTAGGAATATAATATCAATTAATAATATAATATTGTTTTGAACACTCTTTTATGTCAATTTTGACACTATTTGGTATTTTGTTTTTTCTAAATTCATAACAGCATTATTACTTCAAAAAAAATTCATCTAACCCACCCAAATATTTCATATTAACATTGAAAATTACTTTAATCCATAAAAAGTCTCAAATTACATTTATTTGAATATTTATAATATCAATTTTTTAATATTTCATTAATTAGGTAATTACTGCATCTCCATTGTGTCATATATAAATTAAATTATTTAATGTATAAGAATTATTAATAAAATACCATTATGTAGGAAATATTTTTATATTTCTAATGAATATTTATAATCTAATTTATCTTATGTATAACCCTATATTAAAATTTTTTAATTATTAAACGTTGATTTTAACTCTTTTTACTCTTCTTTGAATTAAATAATAATAAATGTTCTAATCTAATCCAAGTGGACCAAAGAGGTTCATATTTTTTTATAAGGTTTTTTTGGTCTAATAATACATATAAAATATAATTAGGACATTTTTCAATCATATTTTTGAAATTCCACTCACAGAAGCGGTAAAATTAAATTTTATGTGAATTCACAAATTCTCCTAAGAGGTGGGTAAAAGACGGTGAAAAGTTCAATAAAATTTTTATATATGTAAAATTATTATAAACTAACTCCAATGAATTAAATTGAAATTATATAGGTATTATCTATCTATTTTGACATAAAATAAAATTAAATTAAATAAAAATTATTTAAATAAAATTTTGGTTTTAAACTATAAGTTAGTGTTGTTCTCTATTCATAAAAAACTGAATGTTTTTAGAAAAATACAAAAAAAAACACCCTAAGAAAATTTAAATTTTTTAAATCCAAAAATGAAGCCCATTTTACCAAATAAAAAATATAGAAGTTTCATTTATTAATTTAAAATTAATTCTCGTTGTCAAAACCAAAAGGAGTATTTTTAAGAAACAATATCTATCAAAAGATTGACACTTGTTTATGTCCAATATCAAAGTGAAATTACTTAAAAAAACAGAATGGGATTAAATGGTAAAAATATAATCGATTTTTACTTACAAACCATTAAAATATATAACTTACATTATAAATTATTTTGATTAGAAATTTTATTTTCAGTTAAAATATATTATTTTTTACTATTCACCCAAAAATGAATGTTATCAGAAAAACACAAAAATATTATTGAAACTAAATTCATATTTCCTGATTATAAATAAGAATTTTATTTTTACAAATTTAATTTATAAAAGTTTCAAATACTGAATTTAATAAGGGTTAACCATTAAAAGACGGTAAGAGTGCATTTTTTTTGAAAAATACTTCATTTATCGGAAAAAATGAATGAGTTCTTAAATTATGTCTAATAAACGCATAATATGGATTCTAAAATTATAAGGATTATATAAAGGTCAAAATTCAGTTAATACTATTTATAACCACTTTTTAATGACTAGTTGTTATGTCGTGATGTGCTTGAACTCACTGTTGCGTGTAGTGCACGTTATTGAATTACTTTGAAGAAATAACGTACTATGAAATCTTGGGGTGTTACATATTATAATTCCAATATTTTATAAATGTTATATAATTATCATGGGTTAATTAAAACCATCATTAATACATTCAATGTTTAGTTTGAATTAGTTACATATCTTTGAAAAGGAGGTAGTCCACACTTCCAGAAACGATGTTTTCATATTTATGAAAAATTGATTGTATTGAGGTATTTATTATAAATGAATAATATATGAATAATGAATTTATAAATACCATATATATCATATATAAATATAGTTTCCATAATAATGGCCACCATGAGAGGTGATAAAGGAAAATTGAATAACCATCATTTCATGAGGTGGTAGTTCATCGTACACTTAAACAGAATGTTTGTTATCCATTAGAGAGAACAATGTGTATGTTTAGTTATAAAACATATAATAAAAACCATGTATATTTATGATATTGATGTTTTTATAAAATCATGTAATAATAAAAGATTAGGGGTGGATAATGGAAATAAAACTAAATAGCTTGAGGAAATATGTAACCTCATATTCAGGTATTTTTTTCATTTGTACAGAAAGGCATACTTGGAGGTATTTCTTCCCAATGGGATGACTATAAAACTATTTATTGGATTTTGGGGATCTATTTTATGACAACCCTGCTTTTTTATTACAACTTAAACATACATTATTACATAAAACTTCACATGATACAACAATGAAGATTGAGAGGATTAGTGTCTTTGAGGCTTAGGATCATTACATAAAAACTTTAAACATGAAATAAAACATCTTTATTGAAAACTTCCTTTACATGACCACTACATTCCTTCGTACTTATCATTGCATGAGATAACCTGAGGACATGCATAAGAAAAGAGTGAGCTATAAAGCCCAGTAAGGGAGTACACATGGAATAACATGAGGAGTACAATACATGTTAGGCAATAGGCATATCAATAGAGCATAATTGAAACATGAACATAAAGGCATGATAAAGCATGATAATCATAACATGGAAATGTGGAAACAACACTTAACATTGAATTAGCATGAGCCAAGGCTCATTGCACATGGAGCATGAGTAAACCCTCATTGCACATGAAGCACGATTAAACCCTCGTTGCACTTGAATTAGCATGAGTCAACAATCATTTTACAAGACGTATCATGATACTATACTTTACACAATGCATTGGAGCGCTATCAGGGCTCACCCTTCTTAAACATTTCATTTCACGCATAAGTGTGCCACATGGATCATAAAACATGGATTCATAAAATATAATCATTTATTCCACGATAAAGGAATGTGGAATTCATAAATGAAACTTTAAAATCAATATGTAAATGTGCATAAAGGTGAATACCCTTGATGGAGAAATGGGCATGGTATTCACTACACAATGAAATTGGCTTAGAAAATCGGTGCGATTTCGGCAGCGTAACGGCGTGACATATGAATTCATAAAAAGAGGTTGATGAGATAGAAAGGGGTTCCTCATCATATTTACATGTAATGTACAGTAAGGAGGTCAAATAAATACATGTCCCAACAATTGAAAAGGAATTTAGATTCATGATACAAAAGTATTGCTTGAATGTAAAAGAAGAGAGAGAAGTTCCTTTCGGAATTTCGGCATAGTAACGGGTGTACATGGGAGGCATTTAATGAGAGAGAAAGGGGTCTCTCATCATTCAAACAATAATAGGGCAGTATGGGGAGGTGCGAAACCATACCCCAACATTCATAATTGAAATTAAAAGTGCAATACAACTTAAAGACAATTGACAAAAACAGAAAGGAAGAAAAAACCCTTACTTGGAAGTGTGCTTCCAAAGGCTAGAGAGAGGTTTTTGAGAGGCTTATTGGGAGCTTGGGGCACCTTGAGAGGATTATAGAGAGAGTAGGGCAGATTTTGGATGAACTCCAAGGGCTTTGGGTGAGGATTAAGTGGGAGCTTGGGTGGGTTTATATAGGAAAGGTGAGGGAATTCTTTATTATTTAGGTTTGGGACCCCTTATATTAAAATAATTCAAACCACAAACCATCCCATGGTTTTTGCCCATGGTTTCTGGAAAAGGAAATAGGAAAACAATATTTTATAAGGCTAAGGTCCGAAATTATTAAAAAAAATTAGGGCTGCTTATGTGGAGGTGAGTCACACTCCCATGGAAATTAATTTTAAAAGGCAATGTGTTGAATAAGTCTTGAGGGCTCCATTAATGCTTTGAAAAGTAAGTCAAACAAACCCAAAATCACATTATTTTAATGATAAAACATATATTGGCCGAAAATAAGGATTATGGTATTTTATTACATCACCATTGGGTCATTATGTTGTCATAAAACACATTATATATTTAAATGGTATTTAATTTTTACCCAAAAATTTGACTGTCTCAGAAAATTATGAAATATTCACCGTTGGATATTTTCGACATCCTGATTCCAAAAATAATATTTATTTTATCTAAATAATTTTCTAAATATGTGAATTTTCACTTTTAAAATAAAAACCGTCATTTATAAAAAATTCACGGGTTTTCATAGAAATGGCTTTCAAACTTTAATAAAAATTTTAATTGCATTCATAAAATTATAAGATCATTTATATATAATAAAAACTAATTTAATATTAATAATAATATTTTTTTAAAATATTATTTAATTCAAAAATCCTTTAATTTAATAAAATATAATTCTTAATTAAATAATAACTAAAAACACCATTTGTACTTTAAAAACTAATTACAATGTATCAAAAATGACTAGAAATTATATTCATTATTATATACAAAAAAATAATGCACATGAACATAGTACTACTTATTTGTTACATAACCCCTTAAAATAGCCGCATAAGACCTAAGGGTAAGGTGTGCGATGGTGACAGGATCTTCGGGTGGCTCGGATAACATCGCTCGAGTGGTAATCTCTATCAACTTCCACTTTTCCTGTAGACAATCACGTTCGAGCTTGAAATAATGAAGCTCAGCTTGGGCTTGGTCAAGGGTGAATCCCAAAGATGCCACCTCTTTTCCGAGCTCCGACATATGGGCTTTGTATGGGGCAATTCTACTGGATGAGGCCATCGCTTCATTTGTCTGAGTAAAATTGGGTTCGTTAAAGCCATATATTTATACTACTCATGTGATCACTGTTCAACGGCTATAAAGGTAACGGTCACAAATCTTAACATAAAACATAAAGAAGTTGACATCTTATATAAACATTTTTAATAAAGAGACATTTAACTGGATCAAGAGGGATTTTCCATTAATGAAACTTTGGGTCGCTAAAATATTCCCCCCTTAAGAAATTTCGCCCTCGAAATTTTCCTTTTCCCACACTAAAACAAATGTGGGTAACTCAGCTTCATCATATCCTCCGAATCCCAAGTTGCTTCTTCAAACTTCTGGTTTCTCCACAACACCTTGATGAGGGGCATTGTCTTATTTCGTAGAAATTTTTCTCTACAATCTAAGATCTTCACTGGTTGCTCCTCATAAGAAAGATCATCTTCCAATTGTACCACCTCGGAAGAGAGTACATGTGAAGGGTCTGGTATGTACTTCCTTAAGAGTGATACATGAAACACATCATGCACCTTGGCCATAGTAGGTGGAAGTGCTAGTCGATAGGCCACAACCCCAACACGGTCAAGAATCTCGAAGGGGCCGATGTACCTTGGACTTAACTTCCCTTTCCTTCCAAACCTCATGACCTTCTTCCACAGAGATATGAGTAAAAACATCATGTCTCCAACTTTAAACTCAAGGTCTCGTCGACGATTATCTGCATAACTCTTCTGTCGACTTTGGGCTGCATTGATATGCTTCTGAATGGTTTTCACCTTCTCAACCATTTCTTCGACCATTTCTGGTCCAAGAAGCTTACGTTCACCGACCTCATCCCAACATGTCGGTGTTTTGCACCCTTTCCCATACAGGGCTTCGTATGGTGCCATTTGGATGCTCAAGTGGAAACTATTATTATAAGATAACTCAACCAGAGGAAGATGTTGATCCCATCCTCCTTTAAAATCCATTAAGCATGCTCTTAACATGTACTCACGTGTTTGGATAGTCCGCTCGGATTGGCCATCAGTTTGAGGATGATAGGTTGTACTAAAGTTCAGTTCAGTATTCAGAGCATGTTGTAGACTCTTCCAAAACTTAGAGGTGAATCTTGGATCTCGGTCAGACACAATAGATAGTGGTACTCCATGAAACCGTACCACATCCCTGATATATATCTGTGCCAGTTGATCCAAAGATAAATCCTCTCGGATAGCAATGAAGTGTGCAGTCTTTGTAAGATGATCCACAACAACCCAAATTGCATTATTGCCTTTGGATTTCCTTGGAAGTCTAGTGACAAAGTCCATGGTGATGTTCTCCAATTTCCATTCTGGTATGGTCAATGGTTGCATCATCCCCTTAGACTTCTTCCTCTCTGCCTTCACTTGCTGACACACCAGGCACTTTGATGTATATTCAGCGATCTCCTTCTTCATATTATCCCACCAAAAGTTTTCTCGGAGATCTCGATACATCTTTGTGCTCCCTGGGTGAGTAGAGAAATTTGAACTATGCGAATCATTCAAAAGTTCCTTCTTCAGCTCCGGACTTGATGGAACACATAGTCTTTTCCCAAACCTCACAATTCCTTCTTCATTAACATTAAACTCCGAGGATTTCCCCTTTTTGATAGCTTCCAATTTTCCTTGAATTCCCACATCATCCTTTTGAGCATCCGTTAACCTTTCCAAAAGAGATGGTTGAGCAATCATTTGTGAAAGGATTGATGATGTTCCCTTCTTTATGATTCCCACGTCCATCTTCATCAAGTCTAATAAGACTAGATCCTTCTCATTCTTCATCATTGATAGAATCGCTGGATCCTTTCTACTTAGGGCATCCGCCACCTTGTTCGCCTTCCCAGGGTGGTAATGTATTGAACAATCATAATCCTTGATGAGCTCTATCCATCTTCTCTGGTGCATATTAAGCTCTGTCTGTGTGAATATATATTTAAGACTCTTGTGGTCAGTATATATCTCACATTTCTCTCCATAGAGATAATGCCGCAAGATTTTCAAGGAAAAGATCACCGCCGCCAACTCCAGATCATGCGTTGGATAGTCTCGCTCATGGATTTTCAACTGCCTTGAGGCATAGGATATCCCTTTATCATTCTGCATTAGCACACATCGTAATCCCTTCTTTGAGGCATCACTGAATACCACAAAAAGTTCCCCACTTGTGGGTAAAGTGAGCACAGGTGCAGTGATAAGCCTCCTTTTCAACTCCTTGAAGCTTTCTTCACATTCATCACTCCAAGAAAACATTACTCCATTTCGAGTTAGCTTGGTAAGAGGGTTGGACAATCATGAGAAATTTCTCACAAATCGTCGATAATATCCAGCTAACCCTAAGAAGCTACGGATATCCTTTACCGATGTTGGTCTCGGCCATCCCTCAATTGCATCTGTTTTGGAGGGGTCCATAGATATTCCATTGCTTGTGATGATATGACCCAAGAATGAGACCTCCTTCAACCAGAACTCACACTTTCTATACTTGGCATAGAGCTTCTCCTTACGCAAAGTCTCCAGTACAGTTCTTAAATGCTCCTCATAGTCCTCCTTGGTTTTGGAGTATATTAGAATATCATCTATAAAGACTACCACAAATTTGTCTAGGTAATCTCTAAAGACTCTATTCCTCAATTCCATGAATATTTCTGGAGCATTGGTGAGTCCGAAAGGCATTACTATGAATTCATAGTGCCCGTACCTTGTACGAAAAGTAGTCTTGGGGATATCTTCCTTCTTCACCCTTACTTGATAATATCCCGACCGCAAGTCCACCTTGGAGAAGTATTGTGCTCCACACAGCTGATCAAACAAGTCATCGATTCTTGGGAGAGGATACTTGTTCTTTATCGTGATTTTGTTAAGTTCACGATAATCGATGCAAAGCCGCATTGACCAATCCTTCTTCTTGATGAAGAGGACTGGTGCACCCCATGGTGATGCACTTGGGCGTATAAACCCTTTATCCAGATTCTCCAGTAGTTGTTTCATCAGCTCTTCAAGATCAACAATAGCCATTCTATATGGAGTCTTGGATATTGGTAGCGCCCCAGGTATAAGTTCAATTGAGAACTCAACTTCTCTTCTTGGAGGAAGACCAGGAAGTTCCTTGGGAAATACTTCAACAAATTCCCTCACAATAGGCATTTCTTCAAGGGTGGTTTCTTCCTTGGACTCAATCATCTGAGCTAGATATGTGTGCTCATAAGGTATTAATATCCATGCTTGAGATGATGGATCTAGAGGAGATTCATCTTCCTCCTCACACTTGTAAAGAATCGGGGGTTGATTCTCCATATGCAGTGTGATTTCCCTCTCCCGACAATTTATGTTGGCTCTATATAAGGAAAGCCAATCCATGCTAAGAATTGTATCAAATTCCACCAAAGGGAGTATGATGAGGTTCTCCGGGAAATTCAATCCACATATTATAATAGGGGAGGAATTATACTCATGGGATTCAATGATTTCCCCATTCACCGTACTCACCGACATCTTTACTTCCATGATTTGAGGTGGTGTAGGGATTGTTCTACTAAACTTTTGAGATATGAAAGAATTCGTAGAACCTGAATCAAAAATTACGTTCGCTATTCTTGAATGAATAACTAGTGTACCTGTCACCACTTCATTGTCGGGGGTCACTTAGGCAGAAGTGATGGAAAAAGTTATTCCTTGCTATCTTGGAGGTTTCTAGTTGCCTTCGATAACCCTTGGATTGGGGCACTGATTTGCAAAATGAACTGGTTCTTTGCATTTGTAGAATTTAACAACGCGTTGAGGTTCGAACGGAGCGTTCCTCTCCGCTGTCGCAGCCGCAGGTCCTTCTTGCTGACAGTTAACAGCTAGGTGCCCTTCTTTTCCACACCTGAAACATTTTCTTGTCCCCCTAATGCAATTTCTGGGGTGCTTCTTTCCGCACTTTTGGCAAGTGGGGTGCTGGAACTTCTTAGAGCCGTTGGATTTATCCATAGGACCAGAAGCATTGAAGTCCACCTTACGCTTCTTGTCCCCATGATACCCCTGTGATTCTCTGATCTCCATTTCGACCTTGAGGGCACATCGGAAAATTTTCTCATAGTTGTTGAAGTCACGGATCGCTAATGCATTCCACAAACTAGGCTTCAGCCCACCAAAATCGCGGTCAACCTTGCATTCTGGGGTAACGACAAAGCCAGAAGTGTATCGTGCAAGCCTTGTGAAGTTTTCCTCGTACGCTCCCACAAATTCTTCATCTTTCTATTTGAGGGAAAGAAAGTCCCTTTCCATCTTAAGACGGAGGGTGCACGGAAAATATTTATCGAAAAACATCTTCTGAAATTCCTTCCATTCCAAAGCCTCAATCTCCTCCTCAGGCTTTGTATTTTTTATCAATGTCCACCATTGATCAGCTTCACCCTCCAAACGATAAGCCGCTAGGAGAACCTTCTCTTGTTCAGAGCATTGGAGGATGGAGAATATCTTTTCAATGGAGTTGATCCATTATTCAGCGATCATGGGATCGGATGATCCACTAAAAGTAGGAGGACTTTTTCTCATGAAGCTTTCAATAGCGACTTTTTATTTCTTAGGGGGGGTTGAACGTTCCTCTTGACCAGTGTTTCTATTCAAAACATGAGTTAGCTAAGAGAGAAGCATGACAAAGTTCGCAATTCCCGCTCCCACTGGATTGGGCATCTCATTAGTACAATCATCACACTGATCTTCACAACGGTTGTTAGCCCGAGTCCTCCTATTACCGGCCATTGGCTGGAATAAAAGGAAAGTTAGGGGTAACACATAAAGGGTAATCCAAAGACAAAACTTGATGAATTATAAATAAACTTTAATCTCTTTAACTCATGAGTCTAAAGGATTCAATCCAGGATTTTCATGATCTACCTTCTAACATAAATTCTTAGGGGCATTTTTCCCTTAATAAGGGTTCATACTAAGCTTGTGAATTTTTCAAAGCATATCCCCCAGGAGTGTCGTAACAAAGAGTGCAGAAAGGCCTGTTGTCATGCACCAATTCCCGTTCGAGTCTAGCTCAAAGCGGTGTTTTCGGGTTTTACCCCTAGGATACATCTGTGCCCGAGCCGCCTCTACCTGCTCGTATCCAGACAGGGATGTATTTGTTTGATAAACCACTTACTCAATACTTACCAAAACATAGGGATGTTTTTTTTATACTTAGTCTTGTATCTAAGGATTTACTAGGGTTTTCCTAATCCCAAAAATAACTAAACCTATCCTCTGATACCAACTATGACAACCCTTCTTTTTATTACAACTTAAACATACTTTATTACATAAAACTTCACATGATACAACAAAGAAGATAGAGAGGTTTAGTGTCTTTGGGGATTAGGAAAATTACATAAAAACTTTAAACTTGAAATAAAACATCTTTATTGAAAACTTCCATTACATGACCGCTACATTCCTTCGTACTTAGCATTGCGTGGGATAACCTGAGGACATGCATAAGAAAAGGGTGAGCTATAATTCCCAGTAAGGGAGTACACATGGAATAACATGAGGAGTACAATACATGTTAGGCAATAGGCATATCAATAGAGCATAAGAGAAACATGAACATAAAGGCATGATAAAGCATGATAATCATAACATGGAAATGTGGCAACAACACTTAACATTGAATTCGCATGAGCCAAGGCTCAGTGCACATGGAGCATGAGTAAACCCTCATTGCACATGAAGCACGAGTAAACCCTAATTGAACTTGAATTAGCATGAGTCAACACTCATTGCACATGATGTATCATGATACTATACTTTACCCAATGCATTGGAGCGCTATCAGGGAACACCCTTCTTAAACATTTCATTTCATGCATAAGTGTTCCACATGGATCATAAAACATGGATTCATAAAACATAATCATTTATTACACGATAAAGGAATGTGGAATTCATACATGAAACTTTACAATCAATAATTAAATGTTCATAAAGGTGAATACCCTTGATGGATAAATGGGCATGGTATTCACTACACAATGAAATTGGCTTCGAAAATCGGTGCGATTTCGGCAGCGTAACAGCGTGACATAAGAATTCATAAAAAAAAGGTTGATGAGATAGAAAGGGGTTCCTCATCATATTTACATGTAATGGACTGTAAGGAGGTCAAATAGATACATGTCCCAACAATTGAAAAGTAATTTAGATTCATGATACAAAAGTATTGCTTGAATGTAAAAGAAGAGAGAGAAGTTCCTTTCGGAATTTCGGCATAGTAACGGGTGTACATGGGAGGAATTTAATGAGATAGAAAGGGGTATCTCATAATTAAAACAATAAGAGGGAAGTATGGGGGAGGTGCGAAACCATACCCCAACATTAATAATTGAAATTAAAAGTTCAATACAACTTAAAGACAATTGACAAAAAGAGAAAGGAAGAAAAAACCCCTACTTGGAAGTGTGCTTCCAAAGGCTAGAGAGAGGCTTGTGAGAGGCTTCGTGGGAGCTTGGGGCACCTTGAGAGGATTCTATAGAGAGTAGGTCAGAGATTGGACGAACTCCAAGGGCTTTGGGTGAGGAGGAAGTGGGATCTTGGGTGGGTTTATATAGTAAAGGTGAGTGAATTCTTTATTATTTAGGTTTGGGACCCCTTATATTAAAATATTTCAAACCACAAACCATCCCATGGTTTTTTCCCATTGTTTCTGGAAAAGGAAAGAGGAAAAAAATATTTTATAAGGCTAAGGTCCAAGCTTATTAATAAACCAGGGCTGCTTATGTGGAGGTGAGTCACACTCCCATGGAAATTAATTTAAAAAGGCAAAGTGTTGAATAAGTCTTGAGGGCTCCATTAATGCTTTGAAAAGTAAGTCAAACAAACCTAAAATCACATTATTTTAATGATAAAACATATATTGGCCGAACATAAGGATTATGGTATTTTAGTACATCACCATTGGGTCATTATGATGTCATAAAACACATTATATATTTAAATGGTATTTAATTTTTACCCAAAAATTTTACTGTCTCAGAAAATTATGAAAAATTCACCGTTGGATAATTTTGACGTCCTAATTCAAAAAATAATATTTATTTTATCTAAATAATTTTCTAAATATGTGAATTTTCACTTTTAAAATAAAAACCGTCATTTATAAAAAATTCACGGGTTTTGACAGAAGTGGCTTTCAAACTTTAATAAAAATTTTAATTGCATTCATAAAATTATAAGACCATTTATATTTAATAAAAATTAATTTAACATTAATAATAATATTTTATTAAAATATTATTTAATTCAAAAATCCTTTAATTAAATAAAATACAATTCTTAATTAAATAATAACTAAAAACACCATTTGTACTTTAAAAACAAATTACAATGTATCAAAAATGACTAGAAATTATATTCAATATTATATACAATAAAATAATGCACATGAACATAGTACTACTTATTTGTTACATAACCCCTTAAAATAGCCGCATAAGACCTAAGGGTAAGGTTTGCAATGGTGACAGACTCTTGGGGCGGCTCGGATAACATCGCTCGAGTGGTAATCTCTATCAACTTCCACTTTTCCCGTAGACGATCACGTTCGAGCTTGACATAATGAAGCTCAACTTGGGCTTGGTCAAGGGCGGAGCCCAAAGACGCCACCTCTTTTATGAGCTCCGACAGATGGGATTCGTATGGGGAAATTCTACTGGATGAGGCCATCGCTTCCTTTGTCTGAGTAAAATTGGGTTCGTTAAAGCCATATATTTATACTACTCATGTGATCACTGTTCAACGGCTATAAAGGTAGCGGTCACAAATCTTAACATAATACTTAAAGAAGTTGACATCTTATAAAAACATTTTTCATAAAGAAACATTTAATTGGATCAAGAGGGATTTTACATTAATGAAACTTTGGTTTGTTACATATTTTGAATGATTTTGGTCAAGCCAAAGTGTCTTTATAGGTGTGAAGAAGTGAGAGTAGAGGAGGTTTTTTAAAGTGGAGGAGGAGTGTCAATTTTGTAAATACTAAAATGTATTAATTAATAGGATGTATACCTAACCTAAAGTAGCTAAACAAGAAAAAATAATATTTTAAATGGTAATAACTGACAATTAAAACCTCCACCACAACAAAATATGTTCATTTTAAGAATTTTTTTCATTAACTTCTAAGATTCCACAATTTATCATTGGGGTTTTTATTAAAGTGTAGAGTTTTCTAGACCATTTAATATTACTATTAAAAATAAAATAAATTGAGATTTATTAGAAAATATAGATCTAATAAATTATTAATATGATATCTAATTTATAAAATAAAAATTCGATGTTTTTTGTAAATTAATTTTAAAATAAGAGCATGTTACTAAATAAAACACTACTTAAACCCAGACAATGTGAACAAATATTCCACAATATTTGGGTCAATATATTAATTATAAAAGATTAATTGGTCCATTTGTGGACCATAATAAATATTTATTAATAAAAAATTAAATTGATGAACATAGTTTATTTATTAATTTCAAATTAATTAATAAAATATCATTTATTATTAATTAAAAATAATGTCAATTTCGATATTGTTTAATTAATTTTTATTTTATAATATAAAAACACATTTGGGATTCAAATATATTAATTTTAAATATATTTATAATTATATATTCGTTAATAGGAATTATTTAATACCCCAATTCAATCAATATCCTTCAATTTTAATATTAATAAATTTATTTATTTTATTGAACTATTAACTAAACAATCACTTTGTTATCCTCTCTTCAGTGTTTTATATAACCAAATCATCTGGAAAATTTAAAAATAAATTATTATGATAATATTAAAAAATTTATATTTAAATGGATAAGTATAACAAAAAAATATGATTTTTTTACATATCTAAATTTTTTATAATCATAAAAGGTAATGAATGTTCCCTTTTTTAATTTTTCCACACATAACATTTTATATAGAGAACATGCATTTACAAATATCCCAATAACCCATTAAATTTTAGAAATGCTGGTGTATGGTATAATTTCTGGCATCCAATTGATTTTTGAAAAGTTTATACATCATTTTGGTCATCAATATTATGGTTTTGTTCATTATTATGCTTAATTTTACCTTAATCATCATAATTAATTTCAATCACCTTCACTAATTTTTTTTTGAAAAAAATTAATTTTATCTTATTAGAAATAAATATTGTAATAATATAAACATCATTTTTCCTTTATTCAAAATTCAAATCACATAAGTGGTAAAATTAATCTTAATGAGAATCTAACGTAGATGATGAGAAAGCATGTTTTTATGTAGAAACATTCAAAAGTTAAATAAATTTATATATCTAATTTTAATATAAAACTATTCTAATGAAAAAAATTGAATAATATGTGTATAAATGATCTTTTATTACTATAAAACCTATTGAAAATATAATTTAAAAATAATATTTATTTAAATAAAAATACATTTTTACCTAAAATTGATTATTTTTCACAATTCATTAAAAAATTATTTTCCTCAAAAAATTCAAAAAAATGGAGATAAGATAATTTTGACAATAAAAAATAAAAATGAAGTTTATTTTGAGAAATAAAATTTATAATATTTAAAAAAATTTATTTTTAAAATATATATAACATTAATATGTGGTAAAACCTCATCTTGAGTGTAATTAAAGATAACTTAGAGTGACTTCTAGAATAAACATAACATAGTGTTTCATATATAAATAGAAATAATAATTTTTTATATATTATTAAAATAATTTAATGTATTAGGGTGTCACATTCTCCCCACCATAATTAAATTGGAACCTCATAATATAAACCTGATCTCAGAATCAAGGTATTGATATCTGAGAATAAAATATTATCCAAAAACACATATTGTAAGTAGGTTTAAGAAAAAAACTTTATTAATCCAAGAGAAAGGAGAGTAAAATGGTCACGTGGTTAGTTTCCCTATTAGTAGAACATAGTTAGGAAATGGAAACACGAAAAAGGAGGAAAAATATAACAATCTTGTTTTGATGGAGAGTGTTATAGAAACATTCTTAGCATAATGTTTTTAATCAAACACACTAAATATGTGATGATCTAAGGGGCCATTTGATTCATCAGAAATGAAGGTACTGTGAAGAATATTTTTTCTCAAGATCAGTATTCCAATTCATGAATAATTATTTAACTCTCTAATAGTATCAATATATATGATTACATAGTATATTTCTACAATTTCATCCTTTGGTCATGCCTCTGACTATTTCATATTCATATCATAGAAAACAATTATCTCAAAATGATGTAATATATATATATATATATATATATCAATAAAAACAGATATAATGTTCTTTGTAATCAATTTAATAAATGTTTAAACCACCCACAAGATTATGATTCAACTCATAATAAATCAGGTCACCAAATTTCCAAAATGATCTTATCATTAGCTATTAATCAACATTATTCACCTCTAATTTTTCAAATTTCAATCATGTGAATTCCTTCATCATGTCTTCTCTTAATATATGGTAATAACTCAAGGAAATATAAAATAAATTATTAGAAAAATGAATTATTAATTATTCCTTATCTAAGTCAATTTTTATTGGATATATTCAATAAATTCAAAAGTTTTTTGAACTCCATCAATGATAGCATAAACCATTTGATGGAAAATCATTAATTAGATCTAGGTAGTCAGCAATTATCTAAATTATTAATTTCTTCATCATTACCTCAACATCAAGATCATTTTAAGGATTGTATTTCCCTCAATCATGCATTTTTAAAAATAATTATATATATAATGAATAAATATTCATGGTACCATTCAAAATATGATCACAAATATTTATTCAAATTTTATTTCAGTACAGTCCTCATATATTTCATAATTCTTATAACCATCACATTTCTAATAAAACATTAAAATGACATAGTTCTTGAATCCATGTACATAAACACATCTATTATTCCACTTCATTATAAAAATTATTAACAATGACACCACATTATATAACATAATATGTCTCTCATTTCATATTTCACAAGTAGTCTAACCATAGTTAGCAATATAACCATTACTCACACCACCCGACACACTCTCTTCACGATCTTTCCACTTGGAACAATGATTATCATAAATAAATCTCATTTCAAACATAACACTTTTAACCATCGATGATGTATTAGGGAGTAAAACATACCAATCAATCAAATCAACAAAACTATTCAATTTATATTCATGTTACATGATTTCTGTCCATATTTTCCACTGTCAAAATATCTTCATCACCCTCTAAGACATTCAATTAGGTGATTTTTTCCATATTCATGACACATAGGAAACTAAAAATTATTTCCTCCATGGTCCCCATAACCCAAACTCATAGTGAACTCATTCCTTCCCTTCCTTGGTGAGTTTTATAGGTCTTTAAGGTGTACATTATTAATCATGATCAGTAAAATCTAACTAAGAATGATCAAAACATCCTTAACTCCACTGATAATTCTGTTTTACTCCCAACAGAAAATTTCATATCTCATTCAATGTTAACTCAGTTCTATATAGTTCCCCCCATTTACATAAATAAAAAATCATAATTCAAGAAACACTTCTAAAAAAACACATAATCCTGAAAAATTAATTATTGGATGCCTAAATCATGGCTCATACATCTTTAATATAAGACACCATAGATTTATCCTTGGTTATTCACAGCCATATTCTTCTTAAATCCATCCTTAAGTATATGAAATAAAATGATCATTATCCAAATAGTATCCCAATGGACTGTCCAAATAGGTGTACAATAAGGCCGATTGTTGTGTACCAAGTTACATAGAGACAGTCCTGACACTCCTTTTCAGAGTTGTTTTTCTTAGGTACATATGTTCTAGAAAGACACTGACTTATTGTACATAGACATGGATATATTTCTAAGAATACACACATAATATCTACCTTACCAAAATTATAGAAGGTTACTATATACTTAATATCAATTTCAATTATATGGTTATTCTCTTTAATCTTGGTTTTATAAATACAGAATCCAAGGTTGCTATGAAAATTCCATTAAAACCAACTCTAACTCCTTGGCCCTAGAAACCCAGAGCTGGTGCATTATTTTATTACATTGACAATATTACAAGGAATCAAATACTGAAGGAATAATAAGTTTAGCAGTCTTATAAATACATATTACATATTTTATACCCATAATACATTGTGAAATATAAAATTAAAACATGATACATATTTAAATTAATTTAACTACATCCTTGAATGACTATTCAATGATTTAATCTTCATAACCAAGGGAAATTAAACATTATAAGGGTGAGCTCAAATTATATGGGTAAGTAATGGTGATAAAATATTGAATCAATATGAATAAATTACCATGGAAAAGAAAGTAACAGATCACACATTCCATTCAAATAAATAGATAAGGAAACATAAATATGGAAATGTAAGAAACTGAATCACATCCCAACAAAATCAACAATCTAAGAATGAATTGTATCCAAAGATATGTTGACGATAAATATCAAGGATGAACAATAAATAAATCTAATTGTGGGAAATGTTTAATTTTTCGACGCCATGTTTCTACGGTACAAGGATCTAGTACTGTTTAAACTATTCATAAGACGATTTTGTTATTGAGTAAAAAACCATCTATTTTGGTCAACTATTTCGTCTTGTGAAACTATAGATGCATCAATGGGATATATATAAAAAAGATCCACCCTTGTCATACCTTTCAAAATAATTACCCATAACTAATAATTAATGTCAATAATAAATAATATGAATTATAAAATATCCTTATTGAATGAAAGACGTTAATTTTTCAATTATTCAACATTTAATCAAATAATTATCAAAGTAAACATAGTACATAAAATGATATATGGTGTAAGAAATATTAATATCCTTCATATGAAAAAATATATATTAAATGAAATTTCAAAAAAAAATACTGTTTTAAGAGAAACATAATAATCACAAAAGGATTTATGATTGAAAAGATAATAATTATGAACATTGTCTAGGATAATAGTCATTTAAGAATCCAATTTTTCTGATACCACTTAGAAAAAATTAAATAATAATTATAATGAAGAAAAAATATTAAATTAAAATTATAATAGTATGATATTAATTATATTCATGATATATCATGTCAACAGTCTGTAAATAAACCAATTATAATTTAATTGGTTTATAATAACAAATAAGTCTCAATGGAATATATATTGAAACAAAAAAAATTAATATATCCTTATGTTATGTTTTTTCATCCTTACCCTCTTTTATACTCGTTTAGAATATTTTAATAACATCAAATCTAACCATAATATTCTTTATAATATCATATATTATCTTCTTATAATATTTTATTACTTATTTTTTAACACACTTTCATTAATATCACAACTTTGGGTGTTAATTTCCATTTTTTCTCAAGTATCTTTTGACAATTTAATTATTATTCCTATTATATAGATGATTATTCAATTATATACATAATTTAACCCTCGATGTAAGTTTATTAAATATTTAGTACCTATGTATGTACAATAGTTTATACATTTTTAGAATAAGAAATGAAGTGCACTGTTCATTGAGACACTTGGCCTTATGTATATGTGAAGACTACTTTCATTTTTTTGTTTCATTTAAAAAAATTAAAATTAAATGATACATATAAATATAATAATTATAATGTAATATATATGTTATATATGTTATATATTTTTATTAAAAACATTATTTATACATTCCATGTTTACCTTGAATGAGTCACATTGCTTTAAGAGCCGGTAGTCCACACTTCCAAATACAATGATATCATATTTTCAAAAAATGAAATGTATAGTGGCATGTTTTATATAAGAAATACGGAATAATAATGATATTATAAATATCATACATATTATATATAAATATATTTTCCATTATAATGGCCACCATGAGGGTGGTAAAGGAAAAATGAATAAAAATCCTTTTTTAAGGTGATCGTTCATCGTACACCTAAATAGTATGTTCGTTATCCATTAGATGGAATTGTCGATAACATAAGGAAATAAAATTTAAATAGAGAACTACTAGTATATTTAGGATACTGTTTTTTTTACAATCATGGAATAATGGGATTTGATGTGGTGGATAATGGAAATTAAATAAAATATCATAAGGAAAGATGCCACCTCTTAATCATGTTACATATTATGGTTTATACCAAAATGACTCATTGGATGGATTTAGACCCAAGAGAAGGATTATAAGATTATATTAGGTCTTTTTGTGAGACATTTGGGTCGATATTGTTAATCCAAAGTGTCTTGGGAGGTGTAAGGATGAGGGAAGCGATGATACCTTTTTATAATGGAAGGGGAGTGACACTCTTTTAAATACCAAAAGGTATTCACTAATTATAAGTATATCATACCTAATATCAATCCAAAATGGAAAAATATTGAATTAATGGGATATAATTGTATATTGAAACATCAACCACAAAAAAATATGTGCATTTTAATAATTTGATTCTTTAACTTCTAAGATTTCCCAATTATATCATTATGGGTTTATTATTCTAACATCTAGTTTTCATACATTAGTAATTTAACCATTATGTGTGAAAAATGTTATTTATTTGAAAATATCGATAAACTAAATTATTTATATTATATCCAATTTCTAAAATAAAAATCCCATTTTTTGAAATTTATTTTAAAACATGTGCTAGTGATGCACGAAAACACTTCATAAATCCGAACCGTGTTAACAGTGCCTTTACTATATATGGATCAATATATTAATTAAAATTTTCAATTGGTAAATTAATAGATCATATTTAATATTTATTAACACTTAAAATAACATTTAATAATATGGTATTTTTGATTAGCCAATAAAAATAAATATGTTAATTACATTTTAATTATATTAAATGTTCATTTTTGATCTTGTGGGCCTAAGTTAGTGGATTTTAATTTTGAACATCCATTCTCATCATTTGTACACTTCTTGCCTAATGTACACCAATTTAGGTCCAATTATTCTTCTGATTTCAAGGAATGTAATTATATTTATTTTTATTAAATTTTATGGTAAATGGATATAAACTTCAATATGAACGTTTTTCATTTGTAGATCAATGGATGATTAATAAAAAATGATCAGGATATTGCACAATGAATGGAAACAATTCTGGAGAAGTCATATTGGACAGCAGCCCAAAGATGAGAATGTGGAGCACACAATATAGACCCAATGAAGCCCCTATTTCATGGTTTGATATAAGACATATATAAGAACTAATAATTCTTTAAGATTCAATGCAAATTCGGCCTCCATTGTAGTTATTCAGGCCTCCCATGTTAGAGATATAATTCTGGGCCAGATTCTGTGGCCCTTAAAAACATCCCGCCAATTTAATCATATCTAGGAAACCACAAATTCATTAGGGTTGAAATGTTACAAAGAGATATTAGGCATCTAAAGCTTAACTTTTTTTTTATGGAACACTCTAATTCGGCTATCTAATAGGCAATCTAGTTGTGCCTATTCGGTGGTTGCAAGCTGGATGTCACTTTGAGTCAAGGGTAAAGAAGTCTACTCTCCCTTACGTTCCACCACCCTAGGCATACCAAAATTAAGTGGGATGTTTTATACTATTGGAGGATAAATAAAAGGCTCCCAATATCCCTATTTAAGGAAGTGGTGTTGAAGGATTTAAGGATATTTTCTGATCTTTGTATCATTATAATGTTGTGCTACCATTTTGATGTTTTAATGGAATTCCTTCAATTGTAAGTGCATTGAATTACCTTATATTCTTTATAAAAGTTCTTCATCTTCTCTTTTTATATTCTTCTTATTATTATTTTTATACTGTTGGCTCAAGGTGTTAACTTTTTTACACCAAACCATGTGAAATTATCACACAACAGTGAAGTGATTGTTATTTCATTGTGTTTTTTTTTACTTCTCCAATTCCATCCAAATTAGAGTACTTTTAGCTTCGATTGAAACCATATGATCAATGGAGGGATAACACATTTCTAGGTTGATCCAAGGGAGTAGAAAGGCTATGGATTGGATGTTATTTATCACTACATTAATCTCTAATAACTTCATTAAAATTTTATTTTTATTTGATGATTTTAAAACATCTTAATCCTTATTGAATTTTAAATCCACACACATCAAGTGCTAAAACGAACATTTACCTTGGAGTGATCAAAACATTGATCATTCAAGTATATAGGTGATTAGTATTCGAGTGTGTATGAGTTAAACCCATGAGTGATGATTTTGTTTGATCTTCTAAAATGAACTCATCTCAAATATAAATAATTGTAATACATGATAAAGGAATGCATCCAATCCACCCCAAGTGATAACCCATGATCAACACGTACTTTAAAATTGAATTAACTTCAGTCTCTTAGATTTCACTTAAACCCATATAAAATCAACCCTAGTTGGCCACTTCATATCCAAAAACAGTCTTTATAATGTCCATGTTTATAGGATTCTTCTTTGGTCTCTGATGATTTGACAACCCAATATATATTATAAGCAACCATATAACCCTTAAAACTATGGTAAATTTGGGAAAAAACAAATTTTGGCGTTGTTTTTAGGGTCCTATGTAAGTTATCTTAGACACTAGTCTCCTTTTTGTTATCCGACTTCTCTTTTCTCACCCCTCACTCCTATGAAAACAAATTTTGAACAAATCCAATCATGGGGAATATATCCCTACTTTGATAACCAGCACCATGTGTTTTGTATAATGACCATCTTAATTTCAATTAGCAGGATCATCAAAATCATAATGAACCAAAATGTTTTAACTATTATGATCCACAAAACATTCCAACATAAAATGTGATTCAATCCCCAAAAATCCAATATCAACACCCTCTTGTGCTATTCAAACAACTTAATAACCTCATGTGGAGTGTCTAGTTTCTCACACACCTCTCATGAATTTATTGGAGAACCAACCATTGGATTTCAGGTTGGAGAAGTGAATCTAGAAATTGTTGAAGGGTCTTTAAATCAGGAGTAAATATATTTTCTATATTAAAAAAAGGATCATTTTACATCATGGATTGAGGTTATAGAATAATTCTCCATTGATGATTTTTGTAGAACCAAAAATTATTGAACCATTGGTAGAAATCAAAAAATTTGAATATGTACCCATTTCTAAAACTGATATTTCCAATTTTGTGGACGAATATTCTCTTCAAAAAGAACCAATTTTGTTATAAAACTTGGAAAATGAAATTGAGTTGGATTCAAAATCTCAACTTCTGTCTGAATATCCTATCCAACCTGAGCAAAAAATTATTGTCCTTCTTTCCCTGCTAATGTATCCATTCATAAGGTATAATCATGTAATTTCAATTGGAATTAATTATTCTCTTGAAACCAAAAAAATTGAAATGATTATTGATGTCTTAGGCAAGACAATAGAGGAAATCGGATCAACCATTTCTGATATTCCTTGGATTTTCCAAATTATTGTAGAACATGGGTTGGTACTTGACAAAAATTATAAATGAAAGAATCAATCTCAATTAAGTATAAGTGGAGAAATATGGGGTCCTTAATGTTTTTGTAGTTGGTATAGGGTAAGTTAGAGGGGCCCATGTCGGGCTAACGATGTTAATCAAAGCACTGCATGGGAGGAAACCCATTCTTTTTGAGTTTCTTATCTTTTAGTTGTTTTAATAATCATTATATTTTAAATATTATTAATCATTCATTTTGATATTTAATAATAAAAAATATTTTTGACCTATAATTCTATTATGAGTATGGATGGGTATGAAAGAGGAGTTCTATATTCTTCCGTGTCACGTGGTGTGATCCTTGAGTAATACCTTACCCCAAAATTTAAAACAAAGACAATGTATCATCAGTTAAATCTATTTTTATGTGTTTTTAGGTTAAATTAAAAAAATACTAATAATAATAAAATTAATAGGGCAGATCGTAGGTCGTGGGGAAAACCCTATCACAACCGGTGAAGCATTGGGGACTCGAAACTGGGACCGACGGGAGGTAGGGGTACACACTTAACACTGACCTACAGCTTATAGTGCTTCCTTATTTTACAATTTTCATATATATACTTATATTTTACTTTTTTTATTCTATAAAAAAATAAATAAATATCTATATAAATGTAGTTTTTTAGTTTTTTTCTTCTATTAGGGAATTCTCATAGTGACATTGAGATCAATGGATTAAAAGGAAGTAACAAGAATTTCAACTCCAACTTCCATGTGACTTCATTCCATGATCCTAATTTTAGATTTCATTTTTGAACTTCTATTCTCTGCCTCTACCCCCTTCTAAATTTTCTTTTATATAAACCCTAGAGACAATGTTGTATTATTATGGGGGGAGATAAAATAAAAAATATATTTTTTTTGTCAAAAAAATGAACAATTTGAACAAAAATGTGCCTTAATGGAATGAAAACATTTCATTAACCTAGAACATGATAATACACATTGCATAATTTAAAACTTAATATCAAACAATTTAGCATGACTTGATTCTATATTTAATCCATGTATAATTTCATGAGTACAATTTTGGAATTTTTGGATGTCTAATGTGATATTTCATTGTTTATATTTTCATCCAAATAAAAAAATAATCACAACATGCATCCATTGGATAATGGGTAATTAGTTTGAGTTCATGGAGTCCCACAACCAAATAGCATAGGTTTGGTGATCATTTTAGTTTTAATATGTGTATTAAAGAAAATCAAAAAAAATAAATAAATAAATTTTCCTATAGAGCAATGAAATTACCTAATATGCTGCTTTCAGCACTTGGGGATCGTGAATCCATAGTTGTCTGGCCCAGAGTTCTTAATTTTATATCTACTTGTGGTAATTATACTTTCTTTTTGACTGATTTAACTCTATATGATTCTCGAGTATGTGGGCTTCACTTGGTGCCCTATGGTCTTTGAGCCTGGGAGTCATCAGCAAAGTCTCACTACATGAGATTACTCTATTGAGTGAAATTTCAATTACCTTGGAAAAATAGAAAATAGAAAATAAAAAATATATATAAAAAACTGAATACTCATCTTAATATTGAAATGTGATTCCACCTAGCACTTCCATCATTTTTCCCTTAAATAAAGATGAACCCCCTTGTCTAATGTGATCCACAACACATCATCACTCTTAATTTATATTGGATAAAATATTTCAGTGAATTTGAAAAAATTAATGGGGTTGGGATTGGAATTTTATTATGAAATTAGGTTGTGTTAAAATATTTTGATGGGTTTCATGATTTTTTGGTATAAGGGGTTTTTTGATCATTATGTATTAAAATGTTTTTTGGAAATGGGAATTTGAATTTCATATTATTGAGATGCATTTTTCTTGGGACTACCAAATATCCAGTTGGGGGTGAGATTATCCAATAAAAATAAATAATTTAAATACTTTTTAATGGTTTTAAATGATCATTTTTGAATTTATGGGCCTGAGTTAATGTATTTTTATTTTGAACATCCATTCTCATCATTTGTGCACTTCATGCTAAATGTACACCAATTTAGGCCCAATGATTCATCTGATATTAAGGAATGTAATTATATTTATTTTATTTTTATATTTTGTTAAATTTGTATAAACTTTAATATGGAAATTTCTCATTCAGGGATCAATGGAAGATTAATAAATAATGATTGGGATATTAGGCGATGAAAGGAAACAATTCTAGAGAAGGCTGATTGGACACTATACCACTGATGAGAATATTAAGACCACAATATATGACCAATGAAGCCCACATTTCATGGGAATCTAGAAGACATATAGAGGAACATATCATTTTTCATGAGATAATGCTAATTCAGCCTCCATTTTGGTTATTCTGGCATCCCAATTTAGAGATAAAATTCCAGGACAGATTCTACGGCCTAGAAAAACATCCCACTAATTTAATCATAGCCCGGCAAACACAAATTCATTTACGCTGAAAATTTACAAAGAGATAGTATAAATCCATAGATTCACTCTTGTCTTATATAGAACACTCTAATTAGGCCATCTAGATGTCCATATTGGCGCGTCTGTTTGGTGGATGAAAGCTGGATGCCACTTCGATTCAAAGATGATGAAGCCCACTCTCCCTTACATTCCACCACCCTTGGCTTACCAGAATCAAGTGGGATGCTTTATACTATTGGAGTATCAGCACAAGGCTCAAAAAATTCCTATTTAAGGATGTGGTGTTAGAGGATTTAAGGATATTTTTTATCATTGTTTCATTTTAATATTATTCTGCCAATTTGATATTGTAATTGCATTCCTTCAATTGTAAGATCCATGAATTACCTTAGCTTATTTATAAAAGTTCTTCATCTTCCCTTTTTCAATTATTCTTATTATCACCTTGATACCATTTCCTCAAGGTGTGAACTTATTCATACCAAACCTTGTGAGATTATCAAACAATTATAGAGTGATTATTATTTCATTGGGTTTTTTACTTCTCCAATTCGTCTCTCATGAGTTTACTTTTTTGCTTCCACTAAAACCATAGGATCAATGGAGAGCTACCCCACTTATGGGTTGATTCAGTAGAGTAACAGGGTTATGGATTGGATTTTATTTATAACTACCTTAATCACAAATCACTTCATTAAAATGAGATTTTTATTTCATGATTCTAAAACATCTTCATCATTATTGATTTTTAAGTACACACACATCAATTGCTAATATGAACATTTGCCTTGGAGTGATCCAAAATTTGAACCTTAAAGTGTATAAGTGATTAGTATTAGGGTGTGTAGGCATTAAACCAGTGAGTGATTATTTTGTTTGATCTTATAAAATGAACTCATCTCAAATATAAGAAATTGAAATAGTTGAAAACGAAATGCATCCAATCCACCACAAGTGATAACCTAGGATCAACTCGTACTTAAAAATTGGATAAAATTAAGTCTCTTAAAGTTCACATACCCCATATAAAATCTACCCATTTTGGCCAATTCATAGCCAAATACAGTCCATAAGAATGTACGTGTCTATAGGTTTATTTTTAGGAGTTTGAGGATTTGAAAACCCAAGATAAACTACAACAGACCGGTTAACCCTAAAACATGGGTAAATTTGGGTGAGACCAAATTTTATTAATTATAAATGATTTAATAAAGTATCAATTATTGTAATATTATAACAAAGTCAATTTTGAAATTATTTAATTCATTTTAAATTTAAAATATCAAATTAATATTGGAATTAAATTCCAATATTTTTTCATTTATGTAACATTATATACTCATCTAGAAAAGTAATTAAATAGAATAATTCAATAAATGTTCTAAAAATTTAATACATATAGTATCTTTTATTTTAGTTGATCATTAACTAAATAATCACTACGTTAGCATCTTCTAATACTTTTATATAACTTATCCATCTCTAAATATATCAATGTTTTATTAATGTTAAAGTTCAGGAATGTTTCCTTTTTTTTCTTTTTCCTTACATAACATTTTATATAGAGAACTCTTATTTATTAATATCAAAATGACCCATAAAATAAAGAAAAGTGTGTAAATATTATTATTATTTGTAGAAAAGGGATTTTAAAATGTTTCAAGATAATTTTTTCCCTTAATATTATTGTTTAATCCCTTGTTAATAATAGTTTTACTATAATCACCACAATTAATTTTAATTAAATTCACTAATATTTTTTGTAAGAATTAATTTTATATTATTTGACCAAAAATGCTATACTGATTACAAATATGTATGACCTTATTTCAAAATCCAGATCACAGTAGTGGGAAATGATGATTAATACTAATCCCACACTTGTGGTGATAGGGGGGTTTACTGTAGAAATATAAAAATTCAAAAAGTTTTTATATATAATTATAATATGGAACTATTAAAATGACCTATATTCGATTAATATATGAATAATTTATTTATTTTCAAATTAAAACCTCCTTAAAATATAATTTAACATTAATATGTATTTAAATGAAAAGATAGGTTTTAACTAAAAAAGATTTATTTTTTACTATTCATCAAAAAACTAAACATTTGAGAAAAATAAAAAAATTTAAATATAAGATAATTTTGAAATTGATAATTCAGAAATGAAGATTATTTTGAAAAATTAAATTTATTATACAGCCAAAATTTATTATTAAATTTGGTGTGCAATTAAAAGGTGATAAACCCCAGTCTTTTAAGTAACACAAGACAACTCAGTGTGGTGTGTAGCTTAGGCTTACCACGGTGCTTCATGTAAAGTGAGTAAAATATTATTTATTATAATATTAAGATATTCTAGAGAATTGTGGTTAAATATCATATTTTTTCATACAGTATAGGTCAATTCAATGATTCCAATCAGATTATTGGTAAAATCTAAAAGGGCATTTCTTGGAAAACTATGTGAAGATTCAAATCATTTAAAAAAATATATAAAAAATGAGTATAAATTTATTTTAAAAATTTTTATACTGTAATACAACATGTTTTAAATAATTATTATATAACAAGGTTTTTGAAAGAAACTGATTTCTGACTGATAAAAGAAATAATGTCTCATTTTCATAAAAATATTTCCCTAATATTATTCAATAACAATGAGTGGAAAAATGGTACCGGTTCATTAAATTATCAATAATAACGAAATAAAAATAAAATTTTTGAAATTTTATTGGGAGGTAGAACAATATATTTCAACATTTGTGAAATGAACATAAATATACTCAATAAATGATTAGATTATAACCTAAAATCTTTCCCACTTTGGTAATATAGAATCATAAATCCCATGAATGAATAACATAAACTGAAACATAAAATACAATCATGATGAATACTTTTAATTACTAAACATATTAGTGTGTCTTTATATACACCACATGAATTAATATATGTGTATAACATAACAAACATCTTATAGAAGGAAAACATAGACAAAAAAACATAACTGTTGTGGTTACATTTGAACAATAAACCCTATGAAACAGAGATAATAAAATGGGTATGTAAATACCAATAATACTAAAATATGAATCATAAAGTACATTAATGGGTAGTATGAAAACCACTTAAAAGAAATTAGTGGTGAATATGGAATATGTCCCACATAAGTAAATAGTCACAATGAATCCCCCTTCCTTAAGTGTTTACTTCTGTCATACTCATTCACACATCATGTATAATGAAAATAAATTTATTTTATTTCTATTTTAGAATCATATTAATATTTATTAAACCCTAAATTAATTTATTATGAAAATATTAAACTTAATTTTAATGATTTCATGTTATAGTCACATTACGTGTAATAACTAAATTTTTCATATATATTTTTATTTTTTATATCTAACCCTATTAATTGGATCTTTTTTCCAAATATTTCATAATAAAAATAATGAAATAATTATAATATTTATATATAAATTTTACTTTTAATATCATTAATGAAATATGGTTTTTGGGAATGAATAATGTTACAGTTATATAGATGGTAGGTCTTATAAATCCATCAGTAATGTTCCCATTTTTTAATGATATTTATATACATGAGTAATGTAATATCATATTATTCCAAAATGAAAAAAATATCATAAATAGCATATTATTTCTAGAAATATAATTATTTATATCAAACATGTGATGGGGTTATGAAAATTGAAAGTCATGTAGCTTCTTTAAGGTAGTATTTCACACGTACACGAACAATGTTAGCATCATTATGTGTGTGAAAAATAAAATAAAATATTATCATTATAGATTGATTAATATTTCATAAATATCATTATTAATTCAGGTTTAAGAAGAATTTTTATTTACCATACCCTTATCATCGTCCATGTAATGCTTCATTGAAAGAAAAATCACATATTTTCGTAAGGCGGTAGTCTACCATACAGACAAGACATGTTACTGAATATCATATGGAATGAAATATAATTTTTTATACGTTATAATGACTCTGGAAATATCAAAATTTTATAACTATCATATATATAAAATTTATATCCGTCATCATTCCCAATAGTGAATAGTGGTAATAGAAGAACGAAGGGAATCAATTTAGGATGTGATTATCTACCGTACATATAAATGATGATTTCATAACCAATTTAATTGAATTATTAATGGACATAGATTATTAACATATTATAATAAATTCATAGTTTATGTTATATATAGAGTTTATTACATCACCTAAATTTAATAATAATTTATGGGGTTAGAGAATATAATAAAATAAAGATGCTGGTCTATGAAAATTAAATATCCTTTAGGTATCCTTCATACTATTTCATTAAAGCCATACAAATTTAGATTTAGGAAAAATAAGGATTCTATGATTAGATTTGGGAATTTTGGATGTTATATGGGTACGTAATTTCGAAAAAAAAGATATGTGAAGGTGTGACCAATAGAAGAGATAGGGTGGCCCTTTATAAGAGTAAAGAGGACACATATGGTATTTTTGAAATACAATAAGAGCTCCATGTTTTTCAATTGAAATAAAGAAACCAATATAAGAATTATCAAACCTTATAGATTTCAGAGATAGAATATTTTCATTCATTATTTTTTAGGATAGTTTTTAGTTCATTTTTACCCTTATATTTTAAATTTTACCCCCAGTAAACCCATTTTAACCTTAACTGTGGTAATTACTTTTTCCTATATTCACTATTAATTTTTGTCAAAAATTTAATTAAACATAATGTAAATTATAAATAATAATGATTCCAAATATGGATTCCAATTTTTAAAATTATTTTCATAGAGGTTTCAATATTTAATTTAAAATTATTGATATAGATGTGATGGGAAATGTAATTTTTTAAACAGAAAATAATTTGAATCATACAATGTTTTAATATCCAAAATCATTATGAAATTAATCCTAAGGACGTAAAATAGATCAATTTCATTATAATTTAACAATTTAAAATTTAAAATCAATTTAAAATATAACTTCACTTTATAAATGAATTTATCCAAAATGATATTTTTAAGTAAAATTAATTATTATTCAATGTTCATAAAAAAAACCTTTAAAAAACCCCCAAATTCATTATAATATATTTCAGACATAATGAATTCAAAAACAGAAATTATCTTATGAAATTAAATTTATTAATTTGACAAATATTAATTTCATTATTATTCTCAAATACACATATAAATCATCTTTTTTTACAAAAGAGTATTATCATGAAATATAAGATTTACTCTAAAAATATGGTAATTTTATTATCATATTTGTTCATTGTATTAATCCATAATATAAAATATTATTAAATATGTTTCTCATATTCTTATTTTATAGTTTAATTTATCAGTTATAATGGATGTATTAATAATATATCATGATTTAATTTAACTTTAATGTCATGTCTAGCAAAAGCTCACCCAGTATTGTGTAAAATTAAGGAATAACCCATTTTTTGTTGTAACACAATCCAATGTATCTGTTTCATATAAGACAAGATAAAATAAAATTGTATTGTAATGAAAAATATATAAATTAATTTTTTTTATTTGAAATAAAATTAAAAAATTATCAGGGTGTTTCTTTCTAGCCCCATAAAAATGAATTTCATCCTTGAAATTCATCAGTTAAATAAATACAATTGAGGGCAGTTATTCCTCATTACAACCTTAGGTTCCCTTGTATCTTCCTCTTGATTATGGTTTCACAATAAAATCATAATTATCTAGTGGTATTTTATCTTAGAACATTTGTTATTCATTCTTGAATCCCTAAAAGTTATTACTTATAATGAATATCAGGATCAAGTGGTACGAACTCTGAGTTTATTACATGTGATAGATCAGTTATGTAATACTCAGTTGTGATAAATGTTGCACAACATAATCCTCAGAGAGGTTTGGTGGAGGTGAAAAATTATTAGCTACTCACATGATACAACTATGTTTTTAAGTGGGACAAATATACCTTGGACCAAGTTTTCCAAAATTTCTTGCACAGATTAAATTTATAAAAATTCCTCCTATTCAACAACAAATAATTGATCTAAAAAAATATTATTAGTATAGTATTTATTTAAACATTATTTTTTAATTACATGTTGTTAAATTCCTCTATGAATCTCTAAAATATCACAACAATTCCTGAGACTCAGTAACATTCTTTCTAAAACATCATTCCAATACATTGGATTTTTACACTTCATTCATTAAAATGACTTTAAATGGATCCATCTAAATGCTAAATTGAAATATATTATTAATTTAAATCTCAATTATAGGATTTTTTATTCCATCCCCCTTAAAAATATATTATACAAGATCTATCATATCTTCTATGTTATGAATTTTTCTCACATATTTTAAACTCAACTCGGTAACATGAGATTATATAAGAATTCTCCCGAATATTGATGTAATCCATGGATACTTATCTGATAGAAATAAACCTAACCACTTCATTAGTATATATATGTAAAAGATAATCTAGGGTGAATTCATATCTAATAGAGATGATGTGTGATGATTCATTATGGTTATCAAATAAAACCCATAATTATCTCAAATAAAAGATTCGATAAACCATAAAGATTACCAATGGCATTAATCTTATGTCCCAAGGTGTAATGGAAGTCCTCCTCAAATAACATATTCACTATATAAAAAACAAATTTTCTTAATTTTTATAAATTTCTCTCAAAATAGATTTAGTCTAAATAATCATGAATACTATAAAACCTCAAAATATGTTGTCAATAAATCTGAACTTATGATCGAAAATAAAATGAAAAAACTGTAATGGTTTCCATAATTATTATTTTAATCATACATGGAGGCATATATACATCCAAAGTTTTATTAAATATTTATTCCTCAAATAATATATTATATAACAAATAAAATATTATAATTTAAATCTTTGTTTCACCCTTGTACTGAAAGAATATCAAATATAAGTTTATTATTCAATAATCCATGTAAAAGGATAACATTAATTTTTACAAAGTTACATATAATAAGTTTTTCATAAGTCCCATTGATACAAAATCCAACATTAAATTAGTAAATAAAAAGGGGAGTAAAATTTTCTTCTAATTACTATGGTTGACATCAACCATTGTTATTAGAAAGGGATTACCTTATTGATTTTTATTTAGAGGCTATTATAACTTCTCATCAAATTTATCCATTGGAATAGGGAATTGACTCACATAATTCCCATGCTCCCTACACATGAAACAATGATATGTGTGTGGTGAATTATATTGATCTCTCTATCCATTCCATTCATTTACTCACCTCTTCAGATCACTTATACATTATTTTACTTGATGGATAGAATTTCAAAAATTGAATCAAATTCAGGATCTATATAGGCACTCACATATGTTCTCCTTCACATGGTTTTGGAATGTTGAGGTTCGAAACTTATTCGTCGCTCCAATTTGATAGATAACTCTATATACAATGGAACACCATTTTATATTTCTTAACAATAGATCCAAGTGGTACTAGAGATTCCAATTCAACTTTTAGATCACATTGAATTATTTATTCCTTGAATCCAATGTCTCCTTTGGATGACACACATCAATGATTTGGATTTAATTTATGGATGAATCTCCCAACCTTACATCGGGATTAATGATTATATATGAAGTGTACCATGAAAGTCTTGTAAAATATTCTTCATTAGTACAAATAGATTCATCCTCATTCTTCTTAATCTCTTATAATTTAATGTATATTTTGATGAAGAAAATTTAGAAATAAATTACTGAAAAAATAGATATTAAAACCCACCACACTTTAGGGAGTAAATTTCTTATCATTTATTAATATTCTAAAAATATTACACAATTTATACACCTCAAATTCTATATGGTAGGAAAACAATGTGAATTCATCATGCTATTACCACTAGATAATAGAAAATATGTTATCAACTCTACTGATCTAATTCATAGAAACTAAAGTAATAATAGAACCACTGAAAATTTTGGGTGTTACAACCTAAAGGAAAAAAATGGAATGGTGTTCCCTTCTTTTCTCATTTTCATGTTCGCCATAGTTCATAGGATGAGAAAGTATTTTGATAATACCAAATCTATTATTAATGTTATCTCCCATAACATTTGTTTTCTTAGTATTAAAATTATAGTGTTATTCTATGAATTCCTCATTGATACAGTTCCTTTCAGTTATATCCATTGACTAAAACCAAAATAATCATATGAGAGACACTAATCATATTGTTAAACCCCATAATAATGAATCATATTTAATAATTTGTATAAATCATGAAACATCATATTCAACTTATTACACCATAGTCTTAAACGAATACACTAATTGTAATTTTCTTATTTAAATCAATCATGATAGTCTGTAATGATTTTGTGAATTTTCATCACATATCACATGACAGTGTCAAAATAGGAGTGAATCTACGTGTGTTTCCTTTCCTGAGTTACTGATCTGTTCTAACTCAATATGGTGATTTTGTGGTTTTTACCCCTAGAAATATCTATTATAGAGACTCATCCACATATGGTATCCAGATAGGGATGTATTTTTGGAAACCACTAACGCCATATTTTTTATACATTCCAAAAAATATTCTAGTATATTGACTCATCCATAAACATATCCTTAAATGTTTACCTCGGGATCTCAATAAGTCTCACTAATCTTTGTTTCTCGGGGTTAACTGATAATTTCCTATGATACCAATTATATCAGACTAGGATTATACTCCATGAACATGACTTATTTTTAGATGAATACTAATTAAATTGCACAAAATCACACTAGAGTGACTAAATAGTTTTGTGCCTTTGGATACTAACAATATAATCATCTATTCTAATGCATCATCTTTATTTCCTATGAAAATTATCTTCCTATTTAGTACTCCTTTTAGACCATACCCAACATAAATACCTTCTTCATAACCTAGGTAAATTAAACATAATAAAGGATGATCTCAGATACTCAGTAATGGTAAAAAATGGAGTTAAATGTATATAACATTAATAATAAGGCATCAGAACACGATCTTCACATTTATTATCCATACTATACATATTAGGGATCATAATTTTCAGTCATGTAAGAAATATTTGTAGTTTATTGACATGAATCAAAATGAAATTAAATAACACGATCTGTATGATCATAAAAATACTATAATACATGGATATGTGTAAAAAAATCATATAACATTGTTAAAATGTATAAATATAAATAGGTTCGCTCATTATGTTAAGGACATGAAATAGAGATCCTTTCATGAAATACTGAATATGAAATCAAGTTGATGGATATAATTAAAAACATGTAAATAGGATCTTTTATAACATTATAGAAATTGAATACTTTTTCACACATTAGATTATATTAGATGAGGTTCACTCCAAAGACCATCATAGTGTAAAATACCGCATAAGAAAATGCATTAAATTTCTTTTCTATTCATGTTAATTTTATGAGATATAAATTTTTTTACCAATTAATAGGAGGGAGATATATATATCCAACTCGTCATGTAATGAAACTCATTCACATGAGTTTTTCATGATCGGTAAAAATTCATTAGATCACAACCCATGAAATGAAACGGGTTTCATAAAACAAGTCATCACATCATAACCGTTGGAAAAGATACATGTTTAATAATCTTTTTATCATATCATCAAATCATAAATCATGGAAAAAAAATATTTTTCATAATAATTCTATCATGGTATAACTTGTGAAAGATTGATCATTTTCATAAAAATTCTATAATAATAAAACTTAAAAATAAAGTGTAAAAATGGATTCCTTGGATTACATCCCATGTAAATCAAAGTTAACATCAATATATGTCTTTATAGATAGAAAATTAGTTTGAATGATTACATGAGAAATTACATATGGAAAATATATTTTAGTTTAAAAATAGAATGTTAAAACTTCATTCATTTTTATGTTTTTTTATTTTCAATATATCCATGAAAACATATAATTGAATATTTAAAAACAATTTAAAAAATTCCTGGAGGAAAATATCATTTCCGCAATGAAAAAACATTTTAAAAATAATTTTATTTTGAATACCATTTACTTGAGAAACAATGATGAATAATGAAAAATGAAGCTTCCATATAATGACTAATCATGATGTCAGAAATTTTGTTGATGTAAATCATGTTAAAATGAAAAATCCATTCACATTTTCTTCAAAATACCTAAAATAATTGTTTAAAAAATGAATTTAACATAACTTCAAAACATATCTTAAAAGTAAAAAATTATAATTTTTTTTAAATTTAATAATAGTGTAATAAAACATGTTTGAAAACATTATTAATAAAAAAATTAAAAGGAAACATATTACTTACTAAGGGTGAAATAAATTCATATTTTCATGAAAAAAAATTTATAAATTATATTAAGTATCAAATTGTGGAAAATGGTACAATTACTTAATGATATCAATAATAAAAATATTTCAAGAAAATTCATGAGAATTCATGAGTGGTAGATCATGATATTTATACACTATAGACTTGATCATAAACATATCAATTAATGATTAGATTTTAACATTAAATCTTCACTCTATCTGTTACATTGATACATTACACCGATGAAGGACTAGCATTACCTAAAACATAATATATCATGATGATGAATGAAATAAATATATTACATGTAAAAAGTGTGGTATTTATACATCATGAAATAATATAGGCGTATAACATAACATACGTCTCAACAAAAAAAAATTGAAACAAAAATCCATTACTGATTTGGTATCTTCTGAATTATAAACCCCAAGAAAGAGAGATACAACAATGTAAATATAAATAATATTAATATTTTGAATATGAAACATAATATATATTCTTGGGTATTATATAGACAATATAAATCAAATAGGTGGCGAATTTTTTATCTGTCTTATAGAAGTAAAAAAGATATGGAAATCCTTTACCTTCATAATTGAATTCCAACATACTCATCCATATATTCAATATAAAAAATATAAGATTATTATATATATATTAATAAATAATATTTTTATAAGTTATACCATATATTATTTTCTTTTTCCTTTTATTACATTTTTTTAACAATTCCATGTCTAATTCAGATCTGGGGTGATAATCGTTTTGTTTTTCATATATTTTTTTATTTGTTATTTTTGTTCTACATACTTTGATAATTATTCCATCACATAAATAATATTAAAAATTACTTATTTAAAACATTATTACTTGAAATTAATTCATTGTAAAAATAATTAATAATGGTATTGAGAAATGAAGTTCATTATGGCCATGGAGAAGGTATTCTTTATGTATGAAAGATTAACGTTCCCATATTATAAAAATAATTATAAAATTTTGGTATGACATATATTATCATTGAGGAATGGTTATACTATCATAAATAAAATATTTTTTCTTTAAATAGATAGTAACATATCACACATGTGGTTTGGTGGTGAAAAGAGAGAGTAAAAATGTTTCGTGAAGGTGGTAGTCCACACATACATGAACGTTGTTGTCGTCATTAACTATGTGAAAAAAAATGATATTGTATTATTATATATGGAAAAATATTTCATAAATATAATAATTACTCTATTTACATAACATATTCTTTTAAACCTTATCATTATCTCCTTTCATGGTATGGGCTAGTCAAAGAAGAATCACATCGCAACGTGAGGTAGTAGTCCTTCGTACACATGAGCGACATTATTACATTTTCTATGAAATATAATATATATTTATGTATGATATAATTACTAAATAAGAATATATATGTTACATATATATCATATATACCTTACAACCATTGTCATACCTAATCATTAAAGGGGCTAATGTAAGAACTAATGACATCACTTTACGAGACCATAGTCCTCTATACACGTAGAATATGATTCTGTAACTTATTATATAGAAGTGGAGCTGATTTTATGTAATTAACATATTATAATAAAAAACTAATTTATTGAATAAACATAAATTATGGTATCATTATATTTTAATACGAATTTATGGAGGTTCATAAATAAATAAAATAAAGACGCTATTTGAAAAAAAATTACCTCCCCTTCGAGTATCATCCTTAAGTTTTCAATATATGCCTCCATGGTTGGAGTTATTAAAAATAATAAGGCTTATGAGATGAGAGTTAATAGGTTGAATTTTAATTTCTAGGTTTTCTGATCAAAATATGTGTATTGGTGTGTAGAAGAGTGGAGAGGGGTGGCATTTTTATATAGAGGGCACAATTTGTATTTTTGAAAAGAAACAAGTGATAACATGTTTTTTCATATGTCATAAGGGTCCATCTTATGCTAATTTAAAACCATAGTTTTAATTGTAATAATAATTCTACCAATTAATTCTACACATTTTTAATGGGCATTTTTACCATTTTCGTTTTAGATTAACCCCATAGTAACCCCATTTTAACCCTCACCGTGGTAAATATGTTTATGTACATTCACTATTAATTTCGGTCATTAAAAAAATTTACCATATATGAATATATAAATTATTCCTAATAAAATATTTTATCCATTTTTCAATATTAAATTAAAATAATAAAAACCTTGTATGTTAAAATTATGTCCACCGATGAGATGTGAAAGTTGTTTTTTAAAGAGAAAATATTCAAAATTTTTCAATAATGATATATAAAAACTAAATATTAAATAGATTAAAATGAAATAAATTTTACATAAAAATGTATAATTGAAATAATTTACATTTTCTATCAATTTAATATATTATTTAACATTATAAGTAATTTAAATTAAATGGTAGTTTTAATTTAATATTTAAAAATTTTCACTACATTTTATTAATGAATGTTTTCAGAAAAAATATTAAAATTCAACCCCTAATAATTTTGATTTCATTATTTAAAAAATAAATTTTATTTTACAAAATTTAACTTATAAAATTATCTAAAATAAATTTTATTGGTATTCACAAAATGATTTGAACAATTTTTCTATAAAATAGTAACATAGAAATATATAATATTTTTTCTAAAGACTGTCTAATTTTCTATAAATAAATTTTAATTATATAAAACCATTTAACATAATATTTTAAAAATATTGATTAATATTGATATATCCTTATTTAATGGATCATATATATCTGTCATGTTAATAATATATCACATTTATTTAAAAACTCGTTGTCATGTTTATCGCAAGCTAACTCAATGTAGTGAGTAATTCAAGGGTAATATAAGGATTCATATAACCAAATCCGAACTCAATGTTATGTGTAGTAAATGTTAAAATAAAAAAACCATTTAAGGAAAAATATTGAAAATATTTGTTTTTTTAATATAACAGAATGTAGATGTGTTATAGTTTCCTACACGATGACATATCAAATGAAAAGAGAAATATTATATTAAATGTGAAATATTCATAAGAAGAATTTCATAGTATATTATTTTTCATTCTTTATATAATTCTTGATTTTTATGTTGATATATCCCTTGTTCCATTATTTAAAATCACTTCAACTAAGAATTTTACTTGGGGTTAGACATAGTAACACCATCCATAGGACCATAAAATTCATATGAATTTTACTTTATAATAGTCGAATAATTATCAGGATGGGGATAAATTTTAAATCATGTTATTTGGATTATAATTTACGTCAAATTTTCCTATTGATCTCAAAATATAATATTTGTATTTTTTATCTCATATATAATCACATCTTTTTTGATTTAATGAATAAGATATTTTTTCAGAGGGAGTAGTGACTGAGTTAATTTTATAACTCTGTGTAATTACATAATTTGATTATTTATTTTATTAGGCTTATTTAAGTACATATTTAAGAAAACTATTATTTAATAATAGATAAATTAGATAAAAAATTAATTTTCACCTATGTAAATAATTAATATGTTAATTAAAAAATATTTTCATTTAATAAAAAACTAAATAATTGTTAATGTCGTAATGATCAGTATTAAAGTATTCATAAGAGAAGAGAATAACATTTAATATCCTAATTCAAAAACCAAGTCATATTATATATTATCTTTCAATCAGTTGGGTTTTTTAAATAAAAAAAATTATATGTATAAAGGGAGAAATTACTCATTACCATGAATATTTAGATAGATATAGATGAGTGATACATTTTTTATATATTTTAGTGTATTATATAGCAATGATTTTTTGTACTAGAATCCAATAAATTAAGATTGCAATCTTAATAATCCAGGATAACATGTAAATATCTATATAGGGATTCATTTATATATCCTTGATTAATGAATAAAATAAAATAAAATTGGAATCTAATCTTCTCACAATTACCATTGGTAGATTTTTATTTTACAAGTGGATCATAAAATTAAAATTTGTATAATTTCATCAGATTTAAAAAATTTGATTTGAATTAAATTTCAAATGTACCACCCATATTTTTAATGATTTCAAAATACCTAGATCATTCACATAGATTATACTCATTAACATACAACAGTTTAATATATTCATGTATATCTTTTCCATATCCATTTCATATAATTATCATATTTTCACAATCCAATAACTAATCATAATATATATATATCTAATAATAATATATCATGATTTGATCCAATTGCGACTACAAATGTCAATGATGATATAAAATTTACTCTACATGAATTCCCACAGTAAAATATAGATTAAATACTAGACTAAATGTCGTAATAAAATAAATTGGAGGATTTTACCTCTAACCGGACACCAAAACACCATAAAATATAAAAAATAAAATGATACATTTTAGAAAAATGTGATAATTGAATAAAGATAGTATTTTAGAATATCTCATGGTAAATAATAAGTATGTAGAAACATTATGAAATAATATAAATAGTAATAACCTTCATCAAACCATATGATAAGAAATAACCCCACTAAAATGAGAAAAAGAAGTCTCAATACAACAAAAAAATATTATCATTCTACGAATAAATTAACATAATAGTTACATGAAACAACCACAGTAAATTAAGAAACTATAAATCAATATATACTGAATGTCCCTTAACATTGATGACTAACCCCATTACTCACATTTATCTTTTGATAATTTTTTAATAATAAAAACTAACTAAAACAGACCATGTGTGTGACAAGAACATCCAAATACCCTATACTGTGTATATTGAGACATTTATAGAAGAATATTATAGGTATAATTCTGAAAGAACAAGTATGCTTACAATAAATTGTGTTTTATTGAGATTTTAGAAAATTATTTTCTATGAAATACTATATTCTAAGAAAATATCAGTAATTAAAAACAACAAATACCTATTTAAACATACTTTTTATTAAAAAAAATTAAAATGACTAGAAATTTTAAACCGGTTAGTAAAAAAACATATCTATTTCAATGTTAAAAGAATCTATATGATTATAATCCATAATGTTTAAGATAGTAAATGAGAGAAATCTTCCACGTTATTTTCAGTAATGAAAAACAGTTTTTATATAAATTTTTCATTATTTAAAGTAAATAATAAATTTGAATCGAAAATTTAATATCCTCTCAGATAACTAGTCATATTTAATAAATTCATCTAGTAATTTTTTTCTGATCATTCGGTTATATGTTTTAAAAAATAATTTATACCCACTTATGTATTCCACGATGATGGAGTATGTCAAAATATTATCAAACTCAATTTGGTAAAAAATTACTATTTAGAGATTATCTCATCAATGCAATTTGATAAGAAAAAATCTAAAATAATTTTCTTAACAACCATTAAATGTTTTCAATAAAATTTGAACATCTAAAAATACAGTGAAACATTATCTCAATTGTTCAAAACAGATATAGATTCTATATAAAAACATCCTTGGTTAAGAACTGGTCACTAATAAATACATTGATTATGTTATTATAAAATTAACCATGTATTATCTAAATAGGGTGATAATAAATAATAATAATTAATTCATATAATATATGATAGAACATGTTAAAGTGAACTTTTATGACAACTGTGTCATTGTATTATAATAATATTAAAAAAATAGTTTTATTAATCTAATGATTATTAGTGATATAAAAAGTTTCATCAATACTAAAATCATTATAGAAATACATAAAATAAAACAATTTTTCACATAAGATCCATTTCATCATTATGAAAAAAAAAATTAATTGGAAATTCATTCACCCCAATGGGCCTTTCAATAGTCCCAAAAAATAAAAACTTCTTCTTTAATATACACTATTATAATTCATTTTATACTTAATTTCATTATGAGAATTTATCCCCCTTGAGGAAAATATTTACAGTCTCCCTGTAATTAGAAATATTTATTTTATTTATTTATATTTTATTTAAACACATTATATGTATTCATGTATGTATGTTATATATTCCGTGATGGAAAAAGGTATTTGGATCCTCAAATTTTAAATGATATGGGAATTAATTAATGAATTAATTTCTTATATGTTCTATAAATGAAAAAAAATATACATATTAATTAAGATTAATTAAATTCATGTTTTTTTGAATTTTATTTCTTATTAAATACTAAATTTATAAACTTTTAATAACTTATATTCAGTAATCACACCACATAACTATGTAAATAAAATTGGTTAAATGATTTTAAATAATTTTTATTCTATATAAATTGAAAAATCCTTGGAATGTAATCTATAATTCATGATCACAAAATACACTCTAACTATCTATGGATGAACCCATCTAGTGGGATCAACCATGAATTATCTACAACACATTATGCAATTATTTTGTTATCTAGAGAATTATATTGGATGTTAAACATTTTTTTTCTATTGTTATGTTTTTTTATGGTTTTTATTATTTTTATGTCTTATGAAACTTAAATGTTGTTCATATATATTCTAATGTGTTTTCATGGAAATCAGATTATTTCTAAAAGTTATGTTAATGATATTCTTGAAAAGATGCTTCTTTTTAGAGGGTAAAAATGTATTTTAGAAATTTTTCTAGGTTTTCATAAAGAAAGATCAAGTTTTTTTGATGGAAAATTATTTGAATGAAACAATGGATATTTTGGATATGTTTCCACCTATAATTTATGGGTTTACCATGTCTGTGTTAGTCATATTTCTCTAAAACTCTAAACTAAAGGGATCCTTAGGATTTTAAAAATTAGAATTGTAGTAAAAAATCCTTATATATTTATTTATTAATGGAGTTCAATATTATATTAATAAGAATAATATAATTTTAAAAATTAAATATAAATTTTTAAAATTTTTTAACATATTCCTGAAAAATTACTTAATAAAGTCATTAGATGGTTCAAAAATATTATTTTGTCAAAAAAATGGTTTTATTGATTTCTTTGAAGAAATATAAAAATTATATTTTGTGAACTATATAATAAATTTTTGGAATTATTCACATTTTTTTTGGTATTGATATTTCAAAATTTTACTAGGGTTAATTTTTGATAATTTTCTAAAAAGATCAATTTTTTATAAAAAGAAAAAATTATTAATTTTCATTAAATTCTTCTATTTCATTTAATTAGTTTAAAATAATAATTTATTATTACCTTGTTTTTAAATTTAAATTAGTTCCATAATATTTTTATTAATCTAATAGGTGTCATTGGAATCAATTTGATATTGAATTTTGATATTATAACATTCCATAATTTTGAATCGTTTTTATTTGGAAACCCATTTTTCCATCATGTTGGAAAGATTATACTTAAATTTAATTCTTCTAATTTTGGGATTTGTATATAACAAATTGTATTTCATATTTTGAATCAGAATAGATTATATTATATATGAAATTAAAATTTCATTTTGTTAAAATTATTTATAAATAAAATTAAAATTAATTACCATAATTATAGTTAAAATAGTGTTGTGTGTGTTACATTATAAGGTATTAATATTAAATTTACATATATATTGGATTTTTATTTAATAAATATTATTTCATATTTTATATTAGTGGATACAATCTATCTTGTTAGGATAATTTTAATTTTATTCTTAACGTAAAAAATTAAATTAAAATGCGTAACATATATGAAATGATAAAGAAAAAGTAAATGCGTTATATTATTTACTTTACATTCATCCATTCTTTTGAGAAATTTGAAAACAAAATCATCATTACGTACAACCTACCATAACCATGAACGTTTGAATACATTTTTTATCTCTAAATTTAATGGATTAATCTAAATACTAGATTATTGAATATATATGAAATTTATATCCTAGTATGCATTATAGATATAGTGGAATCATGTTTAATGTAAGTGGACTAAAAATTACAAATCAAAATATACTTAAAAATTAAAATCATTATTACTAGAAGTTATTTTTTATTAAATAACTGTTGATTAATATGTAATAAAAGGTCCAATATTATCAATATATTAAATGATATAAATGTATGGTTTTTCAATGGAAGTATAAAAAACCTATATTTATTATATATGATGTTAGAAAATATATGATGTAATTCAAGACTCTGGAAATATATTTATAGTCTCTCATTTATTTTTTTGATACATAATACATATTTATTACTCGTTTATTTTGTGTGGAGTTTATGTTGCCCATTTGACATTTTATATCACTAATATCCTTATTTATATGTTTTTAAATGTGTCACGTGATTTAATTATTTAATTTTTTTATGATTCAAAACATTCAAAAGTGGTGATGGATTCTCATCATAATTTTATTTTTTTGGGGACAGATGCCTTATACATGACATTTTGTGTGTGTGGTGCATATAATACCAATTTATGTCAGCCCACATCTAAAACATATTTTAAATTTATATTTAATATATAAATTTACAGTGAATTCCACTCACACGAACATGAGGCTATTATTCATTGTGAAATTTGATACATAAAACATCACATTGATACATTGATACGTTAAAATTGTTGAAAATTTACATAACAAGATTTTAAAAATTATTCATACTTGTAAATATTCATGTGGTTACATGGGGATATAAATATGAATGGTGTAATATATAAATACTATTAATGGGATAAAAATTAATAATAAAATAAATAATTACATGTAAGTAAATAAGAATTTTCATTGGACATAAATGGTGTAATAATTAGAAGCTTGATCAGTGAGGCATGATACATCATTATAGAATAATAGAAACATGGGAATGTGAAATAAAATCAATATAACATTATAATCCATGGTTAAGGATAACCTTAAAGACATATTAAAGTGTTATAAAATGTATCACAAGTGATTAGGTTTACACCCTCATCCTATACATGATGTCTCATGAGACTGAAATTTTCCCAATGTATTGGAGAGCTATATAATTTTAGGACCACATGTCGCTTTCATATCATGTTAAATCATAAGTGTTCCACATAAATCATTCAACATAGGATATATTTCATCACATTTCATCCCAAATTAAAAGGTATGAAACATTAACCAGTAATTACCCAATTTAATATGTATATTTATGTCTTGGTGAATACCCTTGAGTGAAATGGTTATGGTATTAACAATACAAAGGATTGGTGTGGAAAAATAACATGAATGTTTTGGTTGTATAATGGGGGATTATAATGTCTCATGATTGGGAATAATGATTGAGAAAGGGGAATTTACTCACATGGAAATAATAATGGAATTAACTGGAATTGATATAAATATAATTAAACATGCTTAATTTGGAAATAAGGTTTTAGGGAAAACGTGTTGTTAAACAGAAGATTTTCATTAAAAAATCACATGATAATTTTGGAGTCATAACAATGGTGAATTATGTATCATGGATTGGATTAATTATAGTAAAATTGGTCTATAATAAAATGGGAATCATAATTTAAGTAATATTAATATATAAACTTATATCCCATAGATAGGAATTGTTAGAGAAGATATACTACATATTGAATGTACATGAATAAATAGTATAAGGATATAATCCATTACCCTGAGGGGTGTTTATAAAATCATGGGAGGTGATTATTGAGAGAATGGCGAACATTTTGAGAGATAGTTATAGGTAATTATATGTTGTAGTCTTGATAAAACTTCATTTAGTGAAGAGAAATTGTTTATTTTGTGGGTTTATACATTGAAAAAGAAGGGACCGCTTTATTATTGTCCAACCATAGGTTTTGGACTCAATTGAAAATGTAATAAAAACCAAAAAACATAGATTTAGTTTAACCATTTATTCATCCAAATAAGGGTGATTTTTCTATATTTAAATAAATAAATCATCAAAAAATACTATTGGTGATGTAGTAGTGACCCATGCGTAGAAATACTTGATGTTAAAAATTTATATATATTAGTGGTATTGGATTATTCATAAATTGTGTGTTAAATTAAAAATACATAAATAATAATTATTTTAATTGAAAAATATATATTTTTAAGGTTATACCTATAAATTCAAATATTAAATCACTGTAGGTCATTATTTTATCATAATACATAACATATATTTATTCTGTAATAATGTTGACCCTAAAATTTTATGGTGTATGCAAAGTATGGAAAATTAACCATTAGAAAATTTAGATGTGATAATTGTAAAAATATTATTCATTTTATCAAAACAATTATATACACATGATAAATTAATGGTTAAAATTTCAATATGAAATTATTGAAAAATGATGATTTATTTCTATAATAGTATTCTTACTCATATAAAAATCACATACTAACTACATAAAAATATATTCTATTTTTTATTTTATATATACTACATTTTAATATTATTACATTATAATATAATATTTTTGAAAATTCCAGAATTCATGTAATGTAATTTGTTTATTAAAATCAAATATTCCCCAAAAATACAAATCGAGTTATTTCTTAAGAAAATGTTTTTTATATTATACTACTTCATTAATCCTTTATAAATAAAAACTAATAGGGGATAAATATTATCATTATTTTATTCAAAATATAGTACACATTTTCATAATTTTAGGGTCATATTTTGTAGCCCATTATCAGACAGTCGAACTCCATAAGGGAAAGGTGCACAACAATGATATTTTTGTGCTGTTGTTCAGTGATAATAGTTTCATTCATGATCATTATGATATTGAACTTCTTCCATAAATAGGTTATATCATACTTTAGATGATAAATATTGACTTTGGATTCAGCATGGAGTGATACTAAAGATGAGTTCTCCCTCAAAATATATGACAAATGTGATTCATGGGGTATAATCAAACTACTATATATCATATCTTATTTCATGTATATCAATTTCATTTATCATAAACCTTAATAAATAATATTTAAATGAATATTTTCAATGGACATATTCTTGATTGTTATGATTATTATTATTCTACTAAATCTGACATGATATAACTAATGAAGTGAAATTGTTTTCTATAACCATAGTATGTTAAATTGTATTTAATTCAATCACAAATGTAATATCATTTATAATTGTTTATTTCATTAAATTATACCCCTTCCAGAAAATTCACCATATAAATTCTTATTTCATAGGAAAAATTGATGAGGGTATTCCATTTCATCACAACTTCTGATTCCCATGTCACTTCTTTATAGATGTGGTGTCACACCAGTTTTTTTTCTTTTCATGTTATGGTTTTGATCAGGTTCAATGAAAATACTGATCCTTTTCTTGGGTGTTTTATGAGATTAAAATTGTGTTTTTAACTACCATATATGTCCAATAAAAATATTTCGTGATCCCTATTGCGTGTTTAAGAGCTTTTGGGGGAAGGGTGGTTATTTCGTGATTTGGGCCAACCGTGGCCCCATTTTGAAATTTAAAAACCAAATTTCCTTCTTTTATAACTCCTTCAGTTTTCAACAGTTTTTCTTCATTAAACTTCTTAATATTCCTCCACTAACATATTAAAACTACCATATCCTTTTGTACCTCTTATAAATTCAAAATCATGGTGAATTTTGGTTACTTATTTAGGCATTTGGGCAGGCCGAGAGCCCATTTCCAATTTTAAAACAATAATTTTCTTCATTTATATATCATTAAATTTTTAATATTTTTTGGTGATTCTACCTCCCACACGAATAAAATACCCCTATTCTCACCCCAGTTATTGATTTTACTTCTTTTGAGATCATATGTGTCTCGGATTTGGGAAACCATCTCTATATCTCTCAAATCGACCAAAATCGTGATGGTAAATTCATTCATCCTTAAATCAGTCCATATATACAGTTTTTACCTCAAATAATCATTCCTCAGTTATTCTAAACCTTATGATACTCTACAATTTGTTTCAAGCCATTACCTATTCTCTATGGGAGAAGATCTAATGTAAGACGAAGAGTTTTCTAGTTGAAAAGGTGAGATTCCTTCTCCTTTTTTCCTCCCTCTTCTTCCTCCATTCATTATTTTTAGGTTTTATAATCTCAACTAGTCATGATAGACCTAGGGTTATGATATCCTATGAATTTTTATGGTTTTTGTATTTCATTTGGGTCTGGTTTTCATAGTATTAGGGTTTGTAAACCCTCGGATGGTGATATTGGGAGTGTGTTTCCATTATGCCAAGGATTTGAGGTAGGATATCCCTTGCACACGCCTTTATATTTTAATATTAATCATTTTCGTATTTTTTCATCTTATATATAATTTTATTATTATTTTTCTAAATTTTGAAAAATCTCTTCGTTTGAAAAAATATTGTTTAATTCTTGTTTTGTGAGAGGTAGTGTTCTTTTTTCATAAATGTGCACACCAAGTGTTTGTTTAAATGTTCAACTATCTTTCATAACTATTTTGTGTGGTTTAGAACATGTTTTATGATATTTTGAATATGTTACAGTATCTTTTATAAAATTTGGCATACAATTGGTGTTTTATTCTTTGTCACATACTTAAAATAAATTATTTTGTTTAAAAGGGCATGTCATGTGTTCGGAATATTACTTGGTGTGATTTTATGTGTTATGTTTGATTTAAAAATTATTTGTTCAGATTTAAAAATGAATTGAAAGAATTATAAATGGTATTTTGGGTCCTCATGTGTCTTTCCAAATTGGATTTGGTTTTACAAACAAATGGATTTTAGTTTACAATCTGTTTTGGACGGATTTTTCGGAAAATGGCATGTTTCACATCCTTATAAAAACAGTTGTGTTTTGAATGTGTAACCATAATGTTTTAAAGGATTTAAGAATCTATTTTCTACAGTAAATGGTGTTTATAATCCTCCTTAATAAAAATTAGATGCATACCTAGGTCAATGGATAGTTTTTGAGAAAGGATTAAACACCGGTTTGGCATTTGTTTTTTTGGTAAAAATGGTTTCCATGATTATTTCATGTTCTGTCTTTTGGGGAAATTTTATGGTCCATAAAAATGATTTATTCATGGTTTTTTGGGGTGACACATCTTATTTTTCATTTTATTGATGGGTTTCTGGCATTAAAAGTTCTTTTTTAAATTGATTTTATGTGCAAGGCCTCGTTATACTCCTTGAAATTGTTTTACGAATCATTTTAGTTGTTTATTGATTCGTGAAAGAAATGTGAAGCATGTTTGCATGATGTTTGTGTGATTATGGTTTGGTAATTTAATTTTTAGGTGTAAAGTGTATTGAATAATATTTGTAACTTGATTGAGTACTAATGTGATTCCCGGGTATCTTGGTTGGTGGACGTGTACTAGTATGCTAGTGATTCCGTGGAGTTTTTCCCCTGTTTCACGTTGCAAGTTTGACGATGAGAACAATAAGTAAAATATGATGATGTTTTTGTTGTGGGACCACTATGTTATGGGTATAATCCCTATTAGTGGCTCGTGTTCATGAGAATGGATATTTATTATGGTTACTTTCACTGAGATACGAGGTACCAGGGGCTCACCACTAACAAGTGTCTAGGGGTGTTCTCGTGACTTGTTCTCATTGCCTATTTTTTACACACCATTGGCATATGGTGTGTTTGGTTAGTAAATTAAGTTCTATGTTTGATTTATTTAAAAGTGTAAATTCGTTAATGCAGTCCTCCTAAAAACTACTTTCATTTTGAAGTTCCAACTCAATGAAATTTTTTACTAGCATTAAAGTTTATAAAACCTACGAGTTTTTGTCTGGTAATTTTTTTATATAGTATGGGACAACATTTGGAAAACATACCTTTATATCTTGTATTTATAGGATGTGTATTGGGAATAGAATATCAGGCTTACCTACAGGGTTTTAATACTTATGCATATTGTTTTCTTCTATTTTTAGCCCTTGTGAAGGTTTCAACATGAGTTCGATCGCCTTGGGAGACATGTGATCATTATGTTGGAGAGTGACCATAGGGGTCACATGGAGTTAGTTGGTAATCAGGTTTGTTCATATGAGTTGTTGTTTTAGTTTTACTTTCAGTTTCATGTACAAATAATGTTCAATTCAGTTTTTATATAAAATTATTATGGTCTATCCATTTCTTTCTTCTAATTTTTTAATTGTTTATATGTGGGATAAATTGTTCCATTATGTACTTTATAGGTGCCCTTGGATCGTGTCACTATCTTGGGAGGACAAGGAACACCACTCGGGACATGTCGCGGGTTGGCCCTTGTGACTTGTTCTGGGTCAACTCGGGCTGTTTCATGACCAAATGGTATCGAAGGAGGTCGGCTCTTAGTAGGCCTTTCTTTTTAGAGAACCCTTGTAATTTGGGGTATGTCAAGGTAGATGGAGTTGGATTTTTGGGATTTGACGGGTAAGTGTGAGAAACGTGTCGTGAACTCATTCTCGTTCTAATCCTCAATTTTTCATTGGAATTTGAGTTTTATTAGTGTCTTTTTTTCTTTTTGATTGTTTGCTGTCTGGATATGACAAGGGGAGTCTATCTAATGGCCCATGTGAGCTCGCAGGGCCTAGCAAGCCATGTGGATCTGGGGCATAGTCCTAATAAGTCTCTTTGTTTTGGTTTTGTGTTTGACATATGGATTCCATCCATTTAGTCAATCTACCCATCGACACAACATCCTTTTTGGGTCTCTGGGACCTTCCTTGAATTCTGAATTTTTGTATTGAAAATCCATGTTTGATAATTTTACAAATGTGTTTTAAAGGAGTGGTTGGTTTTTGAAAAGTGGAAAGGGGGCTTTCAAAAATTAAATATAAGAATGTTTTTGGAAGGTTGTGCTTTTTGTGAAAAAATGTTTTTCGGGGAAGTGGAAATTATTTAATGATATTGTATTTTCAGTAATCCAAAATTGAGGTTTTTTGAAATAAAATTCTTTGAAAGTGTGCAAAATTTTGAAATAATTCGAGAAACATTCTTTCTAATGGGGTGTTTTAGGCTATTGAATTGTTTTTTAATATAATGAATTGGTTCTATGGATATATGGATGAATGGGAATTATGGCTTGGTATTTGAGTGCCCGGGGTGGCAAGTAAATGTTCATGTAAGTGAAATAAAATGAAACACCATTGGTGAATGTGAAAATCCACCAAGTTAGTTTTTTTAAAAAAAATGTTTTTAGATGAAAAATGTAGGTGTTTGCCTTGAACCGATGATTATGTGGATGGTTTATCCTATGTCTTAGAATTGTTGCCTATTTAGTATGATTTTTTATGATCTAGAAGTCATACTCTTGTTGCATCTTGATATGGGATCTTTTGGGTGGCACAGTTTTTGGGTATTGTTCAGTGGGATTCTAAAGATGTGTTGGATGTTTTGATGTTTCCATGGATGGTTCTCTATTGCTATGTTTTCCAGTTCTACAACATAAGTATTTGTTTCAAATGTTAAATCCACCTCATATAATGATACCACATAGAATATGTTGAAATAGAGAGAAGTTTGTGTTCAATTTAAAGTGCCTTCGCTTTATGTTTATTCTCTCGGTTGTAGTAGTTGTGCATGGTGATTTTTTGTGACTGTTTGTTTGTGTGTCTTGTTCATTCTTCCCCCCATTAAAAATGAGAGAAAATAGTGGTGTGTATCTCCATGTTCTTGTTTTGGTGAAAATTTGTTATTTATGGAGTGAGTTTCATGGTGTCTCTTGATCAGTTGTTTCTTACTAGGAGTGTTATGTGGTATTTTTTTGAACTACGGGATGGAGTACAAGTTGTGGATTATCAAAGGATGGAAATGTGCAAAGAGTTTATTCATCCATCAGAGCTCCATCCATAGGTTTCTGAGTGAAGCTGTCACGTAGTCAAAAGTATTAGGATTGTGGGTAGTATTTATAAGATCATACCTCTACTATTTTAGTGAGGTAGTTACATTATTTATTTTGTGGTTTCAATGGAAAAATAACTAGGTCCCCTTCCCTCCCCTCCCTAATTAGCGGGGGTTTGGATCTGTGCAGAGAGTTTTTGCTCAGTTATTGCTACCTCCATTCGAGAGTGGGTGGCTTAAATGATCATGTTTTGTTCCTCTCAACTTTGGTTGGTAGCTTATTGTAGGGGAGTTTTGGTGGTCTTCTGTGAGTGAGGCTCGATTCTTTCTCATGTTGAATTCTTCTTTGTTCGTTTCATGTTGGGTTCCAAGGGTGGGGAGACCCACCACGGGTCTTGTTGATTTTTCCCCCTAAGAACATATCTAGTGCTATTTGTTTCGTAATGGCGGAGATTCCATCCCATAATTCACTTGAACAGTTGGTTTTGGGGATTTATCTATGGTTTGGGTGATATTTGGGTTCATTGGTTGAAGTCCCAACAACTGGGTTCTTGGTTTGGCTGTGGAGGTAGTGACTCGATCTTTCGATTGATTCTCAGGTAGTGGTTGAGAGATGGTGTTTTGGTTTAGGTAATAAGATTGAGTTCCATTAATGGTTGATGGTGTGTCATTTGATTATGATTCCTGAACATATTGATAAATAATCCCTAGTTTTTGGCCAATTAGTTTGAATGACCTATGTCTTTCTGGGGGTGGAAAGCTTTAATGGTGGGGAGAATTATCACACCCATTTTGTTTCTTTTCATGTCATGGTTTTGATCTAGTTCATTGAAAATCAGGATCCTTTTCTTGGGTGTCTTAGGAGATTTTTTTTTAGTTTTGAACTACTATATATGTCTAATGACCTTATTTTGGGTTCCAAATTTCTTGTTTAGGTGCTTTTAGAGAAAGGGTGGTTATTTCATTATTTGGGTCAACCGTGAGCCCATATCCAAATTTAACAACCAAATTTGTTTCTTTTTTAACTCCTTAATTTTTCATCATTTTTTATTCATTATACTTCCCACTTGTCCTCCACTGACATATTAAAGCTACCCTATCCTTTTTGACTTCTTAGAAATTCATAAGCCTAGTTAATTTTGGTTAATTATATTGGAATTGGGCCAGGCCGTGGGCCCATTTCCATATTTAAAAAAATAATTTATTTCTTTTATATCTAATTTAAATTTTCATATTTTTCTCTTATTCCACCTCCCACTCTTATAATATACACATATCTACACCCCCATAATCTATTTTACTCTTTGGAGCTCATATGAGTCACAGATTAGGGAAAACTTCTAAATGTATTTCAAATAGACAAGAATCGCGAAGGTAAATTATTTTATCCATAAATCAATCCATTTGTACTCGTTTTAACACAAATAAAATTACCGTAGTTCGTCCTGACCTCTGGAGACTCTCCAAAGAAGTTTCATTTCATTCCCTTTTCTCTAAGGGTGCAGATCTAATGGAAGATGAAGAGTTTTCTAGTTGAAAAGGTGATATTCCTTCTCATTGCTCCTCCCTATTCTTCCTCCTTTCACTTTTTCTTGGTTTTATAATCCCCCGTAGTCATGATAGACTAAGGGTTATTATATCCTATGATTTTTTATCAGTTTTTTGTTCATTCGGGTCTAAGCGTCATAGGTTTAGGGTTTGTAAACCATCAGACGGTGATATTGGGTGTGCATTTCCATTACACCAAGGATTTGACGTAGGATATCCCATGCACATTCCTTTATCATTTATGATTTATGATTTTATTATTTTTTCATCAGATATGTAGATTTATTATTATTGTTCAGCACTTGGATAATTTTATTGGCTTCGAAAATGGTTTCTTAATCCTGGTTTTATGAAAGGTAGTATTGTTTTGTCATAAATGTGAACAACAAGTATTTTTTTAAATGTTCAACTATCTTTCAAAACTATTTTGTGAAGTTTAGAACCTGGATTATGGTATTTTAAATATGTTACATAATCTTGTATAAAATATGGCATTGATTTTGACTTTTATTCTTTGTTAAGTTTTTAAAATTAATTGTTATGTTTAAAAGGGAATTTCATGTGTTCGGTAAATTTAACGGTTGTATTTTATATGTTATGTTTGATTTAAAAATTACTTTTTTGGATTAATAAATGGATTGGAAGAATGATAAAAAAATGTTTGGGTACTCATATGTATTTCCAATTTGGATTTGATTTTATAAACAAATGGGTTTTGGTTTGCAACATGTTTTGGCCCGAGTTGTCGGAAAATGACCTGTTTCACATCCCTATGAAAATGTTTGTGTTTTGAATATATAACAATAATGTTTTAAGGGATTTTTTATTTTTTTTTTCCTCTATAAATGGTGTTTATACACCTCCTTAATAAAATTTAAATTCATACCTTGTTCAAAGGATTGTTTTTTAGAAAGGATTAAAGGCTCATTTGGCATTTGTTTTTTTTTGTAAAAATGGATTTCATGTGTATTTCATGTTCTATCTTTGGTAAAATTTTATGGTCTATGAGAATGATTTATTAATTGGTTTTGGGGGTGGTTCATCTGGTTTGATATGTTATTGATGTGATTTTGTACATAGAAGAGCATTTTTTTAATTTATTTTATGTGCAAGGCCTCATTATACTCATTGAAATTGTTTTACAAATCTTTTTGGTTGTTTATTGATTCATGAAAGAAATGTGAAGCATATTTCCAGGATTTTTGTTTATTTATGTTTTGTTAAATTTTGATTTGGAAAGTGTATTTTATAATATGTGTAACTTGATTTCTCACTAATTTGAATCTCTGGTTTCTAGGTGGGTGGATGAGTACTAGTATAGTAGTGATTCCGTCGGTTTTAGCCCCTATTTCACATAGAATGTTTGAAAATGACTACACTAACTAAACTATGATGATGATGTTGTTGGGGGACCACTAGGTTATGTGTGTGATCTCTACTAGTGCCTCTTTTCCACAAGAATGAATATTTATTATAGTTACTTTCACAGAGATACGAGGTACCTGGGACTCACAACTAACTAGTGCCTAGGAGTGTTCCCAATACTTGTGCTCATTGGCTATTTTGTACTCACCGTCAGGATACGGTGTGTTTGGTTGGAAAATTTAGTAGTGTGTTTTATTTATTTAAAAGTGTATATTATTTAATTCATCCCCCTTGAAAACTATTTTCATTTTTAAGTCTCACCTCTTTGAAAATTGTTACTAGCATTCTTGTTTATAAAACATGCTATTTTTTGTCTAGTAATTTATTCATATTTCATGGGACCTCATTTGCAAAACATAACCTTATATATTGTATTTAAAACTAGAAATTTATGTCTATTTCTATAAAGGATGTGCATTGGGAAAAGAGTATCAGGCTAACCTATTGAGTTTTAATACTCACACCTATAGTTTTCTTCGGTTTTTAGCCCTTGTGTGGGTTTCAGCTTGAGTTCGATCGCATTGGGAGACATGTGATAATTATGTTAGAGTGTGAACAGAAGGTTCACATGGAGTTAGTAGGTTATTGTGTTTGGTCAGATGAGTTTTTGGTTTAGTTGTAATTTTAGTTTCCTGTACAAATAATGTTCAGTTCAGTTTTTCAATAAATGTATTCTAGGCTGTCCATTTATTCCTGTTATTTGTTCAATTGTTTATATATATGTGAAATCATTCCCCTGTGTTCTCTATTAATTCCCTTGGTGATTTTCTCCATCATGGGAGGATCAGGAATTCCTATCGGGACTTGTTGCGGGATGGCCCTGTTGATCGGTTTAAGGTCGACTTGGACTGGTTCGTGACATGTGGCTTCACCATTATTATTTTATCAAATGATTTTTTTGGTTTCATAGAACATTATCTCTATATTTTATAATACTTATGAATATATCATCATATTAATTATCATATTATAATGGTACCACCTATATATTCAATACATTTTAGGGATCTAGTATGTACTTTCTCTAGAGGGATACATGTAACACATCATGTAGAAATGATTAGTTAGGTGGAAGTGCTAGTCAAAAAGAAAAATCTTTGGTGTGATCGAGGATCTAAAATGGGATGATGTATCAAGGAATGGAATTTCCCATATTCCTCATACTCATGAATTTATTCCCTGGTGACCTCAAACTCCATGTATTATCGATTATTGTATGTATATCATATTTTTAATTTGGGTGGAATTAATGTGATGTGGAATATTTTGGAAATATTTAATAATATATTGGATAATATTAGGTTACGTAAACTTCTATTTCCCAACATCATCCCTTTATATGGGATTCTGACACCTCTTCCCCTTTTTATCCCCATAATATGAAATTAAAATTCTTGAATGTAAACTTCAATTTTATATAGAGTCCACTAGGGTCAGTTGTTGATCCCAAAAACATTATATGTCAATTGAAAATGATCGCCTAATATCTTCAATAGTTTGAATGGTCCCTTCCAATCGACCATCCTTCTATGTGTGAAAAAAGTGATGATGCACAGTTCAATATTCAATTACTGTGAAATGATTCTTCAATTCCTAGAGTTAAACAACATATATCGACCATATACCATAGAGAGTTTCTCTCCATGTAGTTTTATAACTAATCTTTATTATATATTGGTTCTTTTCTTAAGAATAACACATTCCATCATAGAAATTATTTTCAATAACATGGTAAGGCGATAAACTACCACATGGATGGTGTTATTTCATTTTGGTGTCCCATGGAGACATAAAATAAAATCCATGATTATTTTCCCCCATTTCCATATTTTTATATGAAATTTTATCATAATACCCTTAGACTATTATTTTTTCTTTTTTATTTTTTTTCGTACAAAGAATCGAGATAAAATATATTCAATATCCCTCTTCATTTCAATCAACTAGAAATATTTCATTAAATAATAATACAACATAGTGATTCATGGATTCATAGAGAAGGATGAGTAATAAAAATCACCAAGAAGTCCCCTATTTAGTTTTTGAATTAATAGAAATAATAGTAGTGTTATAAAACATATATCTTCATCTTTTCCAAGGCTCCACACTGTGGTATTCACTGCCTTCTTATGTATCAACTCAACAAATTTCTAGACCTATTTTTATTTCCATGAATTTATAGTTGATCAGTTATTTATGTAATTTTTGATGAAGATCCTTCTATTACCCTATTCATGTCAAAAAAGACAAGATCACTTTCTATTCTAATCATATATAGAGTTTCAAAATCCTATCTGCAAAGAAAATATACCACATTTTTTCAATGAAGATATGGATTAAATAATCATAATCATTCATCTGCTCTACCCAAATCCATTAGAGAATATTATTGTCCATTTATATGAAAATATGAATGAGGATTTTTTTTGGTTCAAATATATAACCCACCTCTCCCTGTATAGATAACATTTCAAAATATTTATTTGTTATATCACTAGAGCCAATTCAATATCATGATGTGGGTACATAGTCTAATGGATTATTAGTTGGAATGATGTAGACTACCACTTTTTTAATTTTCAGTAGTACACAATTGAAACCTTTTTTGGATGCATTAGAGTAGAACAAAAATTCATCCCTAATGGTGGGTAGTGAGAGAACATTTTTAGCGATTAGCCTCATCTTTAGATCCAGAAAATGCATCAACATCAACATTCCAGACCAAGACGATTTCTTTTTGAATTATCATATTTATGATACTTCATAATAAATAGATATTTCTAAAAAATAAATTATCATATCCACATAATCTTTGAAAACTAGGGATTTATATCAAAAAATCTAGTATACCCCATCATTCAATCACCCCCATTTTTTAGAGATCTAAAGATATTAAATTTTTATTGAAATTTTTATATAATATAACATTAAACTACAAAAATTACATTTATTATACTTTCTGTACAACTTTTGATTCTATAAGATTGTTAGTATAATAATAAAATACTCCCCATGATCATATTTTCTTTTTGGTGTATGTAAGAATATCATTAATAATGACGTCCAAAATTATATCAAGGTAATACCTAATGAAAACATTCATCAAATCCTTGAATATTTATTGAGAATTATTGAGTCCAAATTCTATCATTATGAACTTTTATTGCCCGTACATTGTACAGAAAAAGTCACGGGGATATCCTCCATCTTCACCTTTTCATGATTATATACCAACAAAATAATTATCTTAGAGAAATATATGGATTTACATAGAAATATAAACATGAAATTAATATTTTGTAGAGGATACATGTTTTTCACAATGACATTTATGAGATGTTAGTAATTAGTTTAGAGATGCGTTGACCTGTTATTTTTCATGAAGAATAGTATCAGTGCACCTAATTATAATTTACATGGGTGTATAAAAACATTATCCATATTATCCTATAGTTTTTTCTTTATCTCCTGAGTTTCAACCACAAAAAATATATATTTAATCTTTTGTATTATAAAATACACATGTATAGTATTTATTGGAAATTCAAAAACTCATCTAAGAGGAAGACAAGAAAATTATTCAAGGGACACATTAACATATTCACTCGGATATTTCCTCAAGGATGATCATTTACATTATATAAATGATATGATCTGGATGCATATTCTTAGAAGAAAAATAATATCCACGCTTGAGATGAGGTTACTAAACAATATTCTACCCCACCGTGATGTTTTAATGAATTTAAGGGTGATTAATGATTTGGAGGTTTATATCCATATCATGTAAATTTATGTTTGTTCTATCAAATGAAATCCATTCCATAACCCGAATAGAAAAGAATTCCACTAATGAGAGTATTGAAGGTTTTTCTGGGAAGTTCTGCCATCAAATTTTAACAAGGGAAGAGTTATATTCCACTGATGAAATAATTTACAAAATTTTTGTTTTCTATGAAACATATTTTATGCTTATTTTTAGTGGTGTTTGAATATTTACAATAAAAATTTCATATTTCGATGAATATAAAGAAGTGGAATAAAAAAGAATGTTTTTATTGAAAAAACTACTAGTGTACCTATCATAACGTCATTATAATATCCATCTAAGAATTTCTGAAGGAATAAGCTCAGTCTTTCTCCCTAGGACATGGGGTTACTACCATCAGTTTTCATCAACAATGCTTCACTTAGTGGATTGACAATAACAGTTTCATTATTCTCTGTAAAGGTTATGGGCTCAAAAAAATCATGTTATGGGTCATGGAAATCAACAAATATATTCATGATCGAACATCAATATGTGATTTACATTAATGTTAACCCCATGATACGAAAAATGAATCAAATAATATATAAAATCGGTAAAATTCATGAATAGATTAAAGAATAATCACATATTATTTGGTAAATAAATATCAAATAATTATTTTCTAATAAATGAATAAAAATTATATTAAAAAAATGAATATAAATATTTTTGAAATATTACTCTAAAAATATATTCTCTTGAATAATTAGTTAATAAATATATTTGATTAAGAAAATATAAATAATTATTATATAATGTATGTGAATAGTATTTATTCCACTTATTAAATAATATATAATAATATATTATTTAACTGAGATTCTAGATACTAAAAACTTGTGACCCTCTGGGCCTCTTTCTTTTTGGCATTAGGTGAAACTCTCAAAAGTCCAAGGATATAATCAGGAAACATGAAAAAAGCCCATAAAGAATGAATTTAATGATGAAATGATATAATAAAATAAGGATGCTCACAATTTAACATAATCCAATTATTATGATATATCTAGTCATTCAGGTTATATACTGATGCCATCAACATATGTCACATATGTCACTTTCATCGATCTTTTGGTAATAATACTTGCATATAGAACACTATTAACATGGATATATTTAGGATATATAATTTCAATAAAAGGAACTAGGATATCCACATCTGTAAAAAATAATAATGTGAAAATACATTCTCATATTATTCTTTAGTGGAATATTACATGTAATCCTAAAAATGTATCTTACAACACAAAAAAAATATTTCATCATAGTTTCCATCCACAGATCACAATACATGACATATAATAATTATTTATAAAAAATTAATTTATGACAATTAGCAAATATTTTTGTAGAAAAAAACTTCCAATGACACCTATAAATATTGAGATTATACTTACTGGTAATCCATTTAATGTATATGCCACAGTTTATAATGCTTATACCAAAATGGATAATTGAAAATCTGAATGATTCATCATCAGACATTCCATTTCTAACATGGTATATTTTCTCCATTTACTAACAGAATCCCGCTAAGGTGTTTTATGTGGAGTGAGTTAATAATGAATCCCCAACTCCCATAAGAAGACTATAAACTGTGGGTAAATAAATTCGCCCCTTGATATTATGTAATATTATTTATCTTATTTCCATTTTTATTCACTAATTAATTATCTAATTATTTGAATTTATTAAAGGATTAGTTATATACCTCATTAAGAATACATATACATATGTATTTAATTCATCAATAAAAGTTATCAAATATAAATAAACACCTCTAGATTTTACGGTAGATGGTCAACACACTTTAGCATGTACCTATCCTTGAATCCACATGTCCCTTTCACTCTATGAACCAATTGGTAGATTGGTGATTTTTCATGCAATCATGCATGAAGTTTTTATATTTTTATCTTATATTGGACTAAATAACCACTATGATATAGATTTATCAAAATCATCTTGTTTACATGATTAATATTGTGATTCCACATCTTGGTATTAAAGGAGTAATGCCAACATGATTGGTGATATATATCCAATACTTGGTTATCATAATGTAATACATTAATAGCATTATTTAAATTTTTCATACCATAACTAATATTGTCTATATAAATGAAACATCTTTTATTCCCAAACAAGAAAATCCAACCATCTTTATCATGGGTGGATATAGAAATTGTTTTCTTTGTAAAAATTTCCATATAATTAAAATCCATTCAAAACAATATCACTCTTGTTGGAAATGTAATGTGGTAGTCATCGATGGATATAGTTTCCATCCTTGCGCCATTGGATTATTTTAAAGTCCACATCACTATAGAAATCCGTTCAACTCTACATGGTTACTACATTTTAATATAGATACGAGAACCACAACTAAACTTAATAAGAATTGTATAGATATTGAACGAATTAACATGATAAAAAAATGCATTGTTAGCTTCCCCTTGCATCTGGGTGTAGTTATTCTTCTAGTACCCTAACATGACACAAGAAAAAAATTCATCCTTCTTTTACTATCCCTACCTTAGGATCTTCTTCTACTTAAAATGTTAAAGATTAGGATATTTGGACTAGTTTTGATTCTTGGACCTCATTGTGTTGTAATGACTCTTTTTATTCACTATCTCGAATGTGACTTTATCGAACCCCATTTCTTTATCCACTTCTTGAATCAAATTAAGTAGATTTTAAATAATGTTATAATTATATATCATGTTATAATTAAAAATAAAAATAGATAATTTCTTGGGTAGTGAAGGGTGTTTGAGATTTGTGCACAACACATTTGATAATTTAATCCGTAAGATGTATAAGAATTAAATGTAGGCAATTATTTTACTATATTTTGATCATTTTGAAAATAATATCCTATATTATTTTTAACTAAATATTTCAATATACTTTATCTACTATCTATTATTCTCTTAAAAGATACCTTGAAGGTGATACATCATGTTATATGCATCCCTATCATCATGTTGCTTCTGATGTTCATTGGTCATTATTTCTAGCATGAATAATTTATCATTTTTATCCTCATTAAAATTTTATCATAGATGTAAAAATATTACTTAATAGATTCATCGCCAAGTGCCTCAAGAATAAGTCTATCTACAACATATAATTTCCTTTCAAGGTGTATGGTAATAAATAAGCTCATTTTCTACTCTTGGAAATTTCAGCTAGTGGGTATGTTATCCATATCGGGTATAGATTGTAGTGATATGTTCTATGTCATTTTTATTGATGTTTTTATAAATACAATGAAAATATATTTATTACTTTACCAAATTAATTTTCTATAAATAGTTAAATTTTATATTAATTATTGTCCTACTATTTTATCAGTTCAAAATATCCAGTACCGTTAGATTTACAATATCCTTTTATTTGGACATTATAATGAAAATGATCCATTTTATCTTTCCCATTACAATATATTTGGATGATCAAAATGTTTTAAGTGTTTTAGGTATGTATTCTAAATTCTAACTAAATTAACCCAGATTTCTATGATATGTTGAGTGGACTCCATAATCCGGATATCCTCAAATTTGATTTGATGAGCCATTTCCACTTAATTAAATCAAGTTATTCTTTGGAAGACAACATGTGATTTTAATTACATTATGTCAACCAAAAAAATCATTTAATAAGACCCCAATAATAGAACAAACCCCATCATTGGATAAGCATGGAATTTAAAAATTTGTTTTATTTTAACTAATGTAGTGAAGAGTCATACAAACATAATATTTAACCAGGTCATAGATAATATTTATGGTTATGAAAATTTATTTTAGTTCTTTATTTCAAACATTTTATTTCATTAATTCAAGTGATCTTGATAAATCATCCTTTATAAAATAACCATGAAACAAAAGAGAAATAAATTACCAAAGATTTATGATTATTAGCTTTTATTATTAGTATGTTAATATAGTGGTTTATAAACTAAAAATCAAACATTCAGTGAAGAACATCAACCATTTATGGATTGTGTTAAAATTTTCTATCTATCGCCTAATATTTCTATCTTGGACTAGTTTCTCCTTGGATTATAACATGAACTCCCTCCAATATCTAGGGTAATCCATCCATTACACATGCTTTTACTCACACACCTATGAGGGAAAAAGGGTTTACATAAAAGAGTCTATCGATACACATTACCATACATAATATTTAAGAGAGAAGAAGCATTGAACAATAATTTAATATTATAATTAGTTAAATGAAACCAACGACATTAAAATGGTCTCTTCTAGGCCCCTGGTCATCTATATTCTTGAAATTAATTGTGAATTAAATAAATATATTATTAAATTCGTAATATTTCTAATTTTTTATAAATATATCTCAAATCAATTAATTATCTTTTTTAATTAATCAATAATTTTTCGTAAATTTCCAACCAAAATTCCTTTCATTTCCAAACCAGCATATTTTAAAAAAATTAAATAAATTTCATTAACATTAATTATTTATCATTGAAAATGTACATTGTAGGCAATACTATGAGTACCCATCCAAACTACCAAACATGTTTTATAAATTTATACACTTTATTCTGCAAACAAGTAGAATTCATAAATTATCACATAATTTTATGATGTGTTCTTTCAAATTAATTATAACAGGAATTTCATGATTTTTCTATCATGTGTTAGGATTTCATGCACATTGAGTAAAAATTGTAATACCACTCATGTATAATATTCATATCTAATAATTATGTTTAAAATAATTAAACAGTCACAAACACGTAGATATATATATTATAACCCATCACATGAATTTTCTTATATACATAATGACCCCAAAAAAGTATACGATGATAAAAGTTTCATATAAAAATTTATTAATTATATTTTTTTGTAATTATTTAAATGTACTGGAATATATGTTGGATCTACATGGTGACTCTGTTTTATCACCATTTATATGTGGAACATGCCTAGGGACTCAAAGTATAACCATTACACATAAAAAGATGGAGTATATAAAATGTAAATGGGATACATGTCACTTGGTCTATGATTTACACAGTCAGTAGTTAAGTATTCTATATAAGAAGATACATATCCTGGCCATGAATAAAAGAATTTACGTTGTCTTTGGATGTTACATGACAAGTAATCTGGATGACTTTTTTCCAAGATAGACTGGCCAACACACAATGTATAACTAAATGCATCACATGTAATATAATCACATGACATGATAAAATTCGTAATTACATCACTGTGAATTAAATACTATTTCCAGGTATATAGCTCAGAGATACATGATGTGTACTATTGTGTTATCCAAACATATTTCATGACAACACTAAATGAGATCTTTGATCATATTTCATTCATAAAATTAGTCTAATCGATAATAGTTACCATAGAAAAATATGAAAAGTAATATATCACAACTCAAATTAAAAAAATAATTAATTTTAAATTTAAATCCATTTACATATGTGTAAAAAATCCACAACAGTCATGTAATTATAAATAATTATGCGACTATATTGGATACTTCTTAAATGATCTAGACATAGTGAATGTGTGTGATAAGCCTTCCCCAAAATTTATTTTTCTCATTATCTAAAATAAAATCATGATTTAGATGATGATAAATGTTGCGATGAATGAAATAGATTCATAAAATATTTAAAATGGATAAAACGTTGGAACTATCGTTCATGATCATAAAATATTATTTTTTATTAATATAATAAATTAAATAATTAACATGCAGGAATTATTTATTTTTGATGGATATGAAAATGGATCTATATCATGCCATTGTTCTGTTGTAGTAATCAGGGGTAGGTTCCATTAAGAGAAAATCCACACATGTTCCACTAATATAAGAATTTTATCATTGGGGTGTCTAAGGGAAAGTGAGGTTGATCCTTAAGATTATGTAGTTCAACATTGATCTCTTAGATAATATATTATAACATATGCTTCTTGATATATCTATACTCAAGAATGAATGGTTTATGAAGTTCTCTCTACATTCATGACAGTGTTTATAAAGAAGTGATCTCTATTTGGATGTATGAGGGTTCTTTATATTCATTGAGCATAAAAAATAAATTCGATCTCTTATAAAATAATTTAATGGGATTTAAATTTCACTAGGTAAATATATAAATAATTCCAAAAATACCCTATAATATTTATTTAATCCCTATGGAACACCATGTCTACCATAATACCAAATAATTTCCCATCATTTTCTAAATACTCCAATTAAATATTATTCAGTCAACTAATATTCAATATATATTATTTCTCAGTAGATTTTTAAAATATTTCCTCCATTACTCCATAATATTTATACAATCATTAATATTGACTATTTATTAATTTAACAAATAATATGTCATTATTCTAAAATAAATTAATAAATATTATATTCACTAATAGAAAAAATATATTTATTAAAAATTCATTTCATATAATATTAAGTAAACGAATTAGTTATGGAATATATGTGATCAATAATACAAGAATGGACATTAAACCAGGTATCAGAAAAATATTTATTCAACATTTGAAATAATAAATAATAATAAATTATTTATTTGATATTTTGATAACATAGTGTGTTAAAATAATTGAATCTTCTCACTGAAATTAGGTGATGTAGTCTGAAGTGCTACATTGTAATATTTCATTATGCTAAAGAACCCATAGAGGATGAAGTTAGTTCCACTATTACACAATATCACACACATATGCTCACTTTGTAGTACAATACATTTATCACAATATTTATAGTGATGATATTAGCATGATAGTTCCACTAATATATATTCTCAATGTCTCTATATTTGAATTTATAAAAAATAATACTTTTTTTAGAATACTGTGGACATTGATTTATTTGGTCTTTAAAATTTCCTTTAACGTATTTTGATTATAACTTAAATTAAATTTCATGTGGAAAAAAATCTTTTCTTTCATTAATCATTATTTTATTATTACTCTTGAAAAACCAAACCTATCCTACCACACCGAGAACATATGTCATCCTGGTTTTGCGGAATACCAGAAACTATATGGCTTATAATACTCATTAATAATATTTTTATATCTAATTATCAATTCGTGAAAACCAAAATAAGAACATATAATGACACTTATAAATTTATATTTTCTACTAGCTAGTCTCATTCTCATAATAAACTAAACTATATATTTCCATGGGCATATATAATGAAAATTCCCCTCTTGTCCTATGAGTCTCCACCCCTAATAGAATAATTCATTTTCTCCAAAAATTGATTTCATGGTGATATTGAAGATATATTTAATAATATAGTCATTGAACATGTATGTTTTCATCATACATGGGAACTACTGTAACCATTCAATGTGAAAAATACTCTTATGACAATAACACATAGTAAGTAATATAGAAGTAAAATCAGGATGCAATAAATTTTTTATTAATAAGAATATCATTTAATAAATGTTCTCATAAAGTAAACTGAGGTATGTTCTAGGGAACCAAATCGATAACCTTATAGTTAAAAAAATTCAATGGGTTGTGGGATCACTAGAGAATTCCATTCATTCATAACATTGGGGGATTTTCCTGTATACAATCTCTATCTAGGATCCCTTCCATATAAAACATAAAGAATTACCTTATCTATTTCATGAAATTTTGGGTTAATTCATCCAAAATATTTGAGAAGTGGGATATATAAAAATCCCTTCAATACTATATTTCTCCATCGCACCTACATAATCAAAACCCACATTCTTATTATTAGCCATGTGAGACCCTAGAGATTCATTAATATCTATTTTATCATTGAGGGAATAGTTTACAATTTCAACATAATTGATAATTTTTATAAGGACTAAGGTCTTCAGTATATTCAACTTCAATCCACCAATGATAAAAAAAATTATAGACATGAGTTATATGAATTTTATAGTAAGATTGTATAATTCTTCTAAATATTTCCTCATTAGACCCGATGCTTTTATAATACTTTTTCTTGAGGATAAGTAATTTTCTCTCCATTTTTTGATAGTGATTATGAGGAAATTAATTTTTCAAAGACATATTCTAAAATTAGATACAGTACATATGTTTTCCCTCTTACTTGGGCTTCACATTATTATAAAAGTTAATCTATTGATCAAATAATACTTATATATGATAAATATAATGACCTAATTTTCCTTTCATAAAATATGTAAGGATTTTTAATATATAAATTCAGTGAATGTGATCTATTTTTTTTGTAAATAAGTGATCTAAAGATCCACTGAAATCCAAAGGCCTTTGTGACATTAACAGATCAATTGCAACATTCCCTTTCATAGAGGGAATTTTCTATTCCTATAGATTTAGATTTTAGTTAAAAATGTGTGTCAAAGGATAATTCATAGAAATTTATTTGGTCATTCATGATCCTAATGGGTTGGTTATCTTGTTTTTGATGTTATCATTCTTCCCCTCACATTGGTTGTTGAGACAAATCTTTGAAATTCAAGGCATTTTATATAATTAATGGAAAAAATGGATGTTAATTTTTAAATTATTAAACACATTAATGATAAATTATGAAAATTAAAGTGATTAATCATACATTAAAAATATTACTTAACATATTAATTTATAGGTTTTGTGTTATGTTAACCACGATATATTTCCTAAAATAAAATATAATTGGATTTTTTGTTCCTATAATAATGGTTTTTACGGATATTGTAAATTTAACAAAACATATCCCCTAGGAGTGTGAAAATAGGTGTCAAATAATTCTTGTTTTCGGACAGATGTTTAAAATCATGTTTAGAACATCACATTTTCTTCATACTTGTTACTTGTGGGTACATCTCTACAATACCCGCATCAAATTGTGTCATCAAAACATGAATTTATTTTTGGGGAATCCACTTAATATATAATTGAAAAATAATTATAGATTTTTGCTTCAATTTAGTATTTTTCCAAAGGATTTCTCTAGTATTTTCTAAACCCAAATAGAAGAATAATGATCCTTTTCATTGATACCAACTATGAAAACTCATACTTCTAATGCACATTATTTACTGATTTATTATATGAAGGTACACTTAATACACCTCATAATAGTTTTCACCCAGTTAATTTGGGATATTATTCCAATATAAACTCTACGTCATATATGCATAGATCAACATTGTTGAAAACATTCTTAACATGATTACTAAAATAATTCAATCTTTTAAAACCTCACATGATAACTTAAATGCATACATAAGATAAAGGAGATCTAGAAATCCCATTATCAAAGTAAAAACATATAATGATTATTTCATTAAATGTATGTTGATAGTAAATTTAATGGGATATAAAATTGGTGAGAATCATAATATTTAACAGTGAATCATTATGTAACATTATAGAAAAAATGGATCATTGGAATTTTGAAAGAACATTAAACATCACATGATAAAATAGGTCAAGGCTAACTATCAAGACATTATAACATGGCAGAAAAATTCATATAATGTATTAGGCAAACTCCCTAATACCATAACTTTTTTTCATGACATTAATACATTATCCAATTCATTTTATCTATAAATTCTTATAATTAAACTTATGGACTTCATATCATTTACATGCATATGTGTGCCTCATTGATCATTCAACATTGGATCATATTTAATCACATTTAATCCAAAAATTAATTAGTGTCGACTAAATATAGAAATAACCTATTTAAATAAAGATATTTATATCTAGGTCAAATCTCTTTTAATGAAATGGTGATGGTATTTGTAATTAAAAATTAAGGATTGAAAACTTGAAAGATAATTTTAGCTGCATAATAGGTGTACATAATGAATTAAGAGACAGCCTAATGAGATTGAATATGTTCTCTAATAACATTTAAATAATAATTTATGTATGACAGATTGGTATGTATATAATCCAATATAAATTATCTTGAATTAAATGGAATAAGAGAAAAAAATTACTATTTATAAATGTTTTTCATAGAAATATTATACGATAACTTTGACAGCACAACAGGGTACATGATGAATCATAGGAGGCTATAATGATATTGAAATGGATATATCATTACTTTTAAATCATAAGGTATGAATTAGGGATGTTTAAAATTATATTTTATCAATTGTAATATAAATATATAAGAAATTAACAAAATAAGGTGCTTGAATAATGATGAGAAGGAAATGATATCAAACCTAGATATAGTATTTCCTATTATTGTGAAGATATAATTAAGAGCTTGGTTGAACCATGGAAGTCATCTAGAGTGGACAGGTAATTGTATAATCATGATTTAGGTATTTGGATTGCGGATAAATTGGTTCTTGGGAGGTTTTACATAGAAAAAGATATCGGAGTTCTTTTTTATTCTCCAAACATAGGTTTTAAACTATATAAAATCATGTAATAAAAATAATAATCCATTCAATGTGTTTTTCCAATTCAATAATATAGGATAATTTAAATTGTATTATAATTCTATCTATCGAGAAAAAAGAAATAATAATGTTAGAGATTTAGAAAGGAGTCATATTTACAATGAATTATTTTTAAAACATAAAAATATAATATAGGTTTTTGAAAATTAAAAATATTTTTATAAATTAATAAAATAACCTAAAATATAATTATATTAAACTGAAGAACATATATTTGGTAGTGTATAATTTTTTTGGAACATATGAAATCATTTATGGGTCATTACGGTTTCATAATACATATATTATATTTGTAGTGTATAATTTATACTGGAAAAAAACAACTCTCTCGAAAAATTATAATAAATTAATGGTTGGTTAATTTTGATGTTTAGATTTTAGAAATAACATTTATTAGATCCATAAAATTATATAAATATGATAAAATATACTTGTAAATTAAAATCTATATTTATTGAAAAATATAGTTTTTTAACCATAATAGTTTTCAGACCATTATAAAAATCACATCTTCACTTCAATAAATAATATTATCATTTATATTTAATATTAAAATTGTATAATAATATTTCATTAAAATATCATTTATTTCAATAATTCATTAATTCAAAAAATGGAATTTGATCATTGAAATTTAAAATTTCCAAAAAATTTAAATAAAGTTTTATTATTATAAAATATAATTTATATCAAGAATATTACTTAATCATTTATAAAGTAAAAATAATAATGAAAAATAATAATTATTTCAATGAAAAGAGACAATAAATATTCATACAATTTGGTTTGGGGATCATAACCCTTTAATAATACAATGAATTTCCTATGGATTAGGTGTGGGATGGGGAGGCTTTCTTAAGGTGGTTGGATGAACATTGTTTGGATCAAGTCTCAATGAACTTAAAAATATCTTATAAATGGTTTCTAATATTACTAATATTATATATATATATATATATATATAATTTTTGTATTTTTATGGGAAAATCTTATATATTTTATCTACCTCAAATGTTATGATAAACGATCATTGTTGGGTATGATCCTACTAGAATAGGCCATCCATTATTTTGTTACCCATTGAATATTTTTTTATTCCTATAATAAAAATAATGTTATATATATAATTTTCATTCTTTCAGATTTTTTATTAATAAAAATATACCAACGTGGGAATATATTTAGGTTACAATTTCTTTGATTATGGGGATTGTATATGATTATTTATCGAACGATGATATCTTATGATATACCTCTCACTAACCACATTAATTTTCACCTCCAATTTTTATTTCATGAAAATAATTTTTTATACTTTCATTTTACTCACCTTATGTAGTCATAAAATAATGATTTTAAGGGAGAATGACTATATTTACCTCTTCATTGAAAATTCATTATTCTTCCGTAACCTTGTTTTAATAAAATCTTTTGAATAAATATTTAACTTAATTCTTTTTTTTTATTATAGAAGAGTTTCCCATGTTTAATATTTTTTTAAAATTATTTAAAATTAAGGTTATCGTTTTTCTAAATGATGTGCCTTTTATATTTTCTATGTAAATGTGGAAGGAAATTTGTTTTTGACATCTACGACATGATATATTTTTTCCAAAACAATGAAAAACAATGTTATAAATAATATTTTATATATTTCAATAAAATTTTCAATTAGAAGTATTTATACAATGTTTTGTGAACTTTTTGTTTGAAAATGGGGAAGTTTCAATGTTGAAATGTCTTTTTCATCATTAAATGTTCATTGTGACCATTCTAAATAATTTTCCATGTTTTATGACACACTATGATAGTCCTTATGCTATATTGGGGATACAGTCCAAGTATACCATCATTATTATTATACTAGATGGTTTATGTTTATGATTAAAGATAATTTTCAAACCTGTTAATTTTTTCATTGTATATTCTATAATGGAATATATTAATTATTATAAATTACATTTCTTTTATAGTGTTTTTTCTTTAATTAAATGTTTAATAAACCCATTTATTTTTATGGGATCTAATATGATGAATTTTTTATGATCATTTGGAATAGAAAATTTTGGATTTTATGATCGGTATGACCTATATCTCTATCCAATGCATTGGGTAATGATCGATATCTCATGTTAAAAAATGGCATGAATTGATACGTATTTTGATTAATTAGGAAAGATACTTCTTGGGACTATAACATAAAAAAGATTTTCTTTAGCATATCTCATCCATCATTCTGGTGCATAGGGAGTCTCCCCTTGCTATAAACATTTTCTGACACTTCCAAGGGATACTATATGGTTATTTCAATATTTCCTTTTCTATCAATCATGAATTATTTCAATAGATTATTACCGTGAATGAACTAGGTTAAACCTATAGTTATATATATTGAAAAGAATATTACATGACATAAACAACTGATGAAGTATTTTTCATGATTAATCACTCTGATTAATGAGTCATGATGGGTACTACAACAATTTTCATTTTATCAAGGGACTAAAGATAAAATAATGAAGTTGAGGTGGTGAAACTTATTATCAAATTGGGAAACATATTATTTGTTCATAGTTATATAAGTTCCCATATATCATGAATATTATATAGTAGTTTCAATTCGTATCCCCAAATATTAGATATTAAATTAGAAATGGGAGCCTTGCATTGTATGATGATCACATATCAAGTATATGATTCTTCTCAATAGATATTTGGGGGAATATTAATCCTAAAAAATATTTTCATTATCCCTATGGTTAAATTTAATGATATCCTAAGATTATGTAGTAATTTTCTATCAAACCATACATAATTTTTTAGGAAAAGGATGTTGTGTTTTTTATTCTAAACCAATATACTATCATTCACTAGTGAAATGAAAAATATTCACATCCAACATAAACCAAACCCATTTATGCTCTTGATTCCCTTTATTAATGGGTGTTTATCTCATATGGATGGGTAGAAAACCAACATAAATATTATGCCTATTATAATGGAATTTTTTGATGACTTTATAGAAGTGTTTCCTATTCATTAAACATGCCATAAATTTATGTTCTCAATTAATATATTAAATTTCTATATATATACTCTAATTAATCCTTATAAATTATCCCAGCATGTGTGGTTGGAATTTCAAAAACCACTCAAGGAGATTCAAGAAAATGTATTCATTGTTGTATGTAGATCACATATGTGTGCACCGATTCTTTTTCATACGGTGAAATATAGATTTATGGTACTCTTAATAGATTATTGGGAACATAATAAGATTAAAATTAAGAACAGGTATCTTCTACCCTATATTGATTACTTGTTTGATCAACTTCACAATGATCAATATTTTCCCAAGATTGGTTATCTATATGGATATCATCAACTAATGTTTATGATGGATGATATACTGAAGAATGAATTATATAAAAGGTGTGGAAAACATGAATTTATAGTGATTACATTTGGCATTGTTTATTCCCCCACAATATTTATTGATTTAATGAATTCAGTCTTTATAGATTACTTGATTAGATTATGGTAGTCTTTGTAGAATATTTTTTTTTCTGTTTGAAAAAAATGTATGACCATGAATATTCGTTGATAATTGTTATGAAGTCCTTAACGAAGTTGAAAATGTAATAATGATTTTATAATTTGTGATTTTTTATACAAAAGGTTATATTATTGGTGTATATAAATTCAAGTGATTATGTGACGATGTATCCATAAAATATAGAGGTTATAGAACATTCGTCCATACCTTCAACTATGAATAATATATATATTTAACCACATTTAAATAGATATTTTCACCTATTTATGGGGAACTTATAATAACTATCAAATAAACACAATATGTTAACTTATAAGAGAAAAAAGATCCATTTTTCAAGTGAATTTGAGTGAAATTTCAATGAATTGAATAGAATGATAGTACATGAACATATTCATAAACTACCATATAGTGGATGTGGTTTTGAAATCTATATTGATGAATCAACAAAGGGAATGAGATGCGTCCTCATGACAAATTATATGGTGACCATGTATTCTTCATAAGAAATTAATATTAATGAAAAAAATTACCCAACACTTGATTTGGGGTCTACATTGAAATTTTTCTTTGTTCATGATATCAAGACATTACCCTTTTGGGTAATGGTGCGATATATGTAATTATAGAAAAATAATAATGTAAATCTTCAATCAAAATGAGGTGATCATGATCCCCAAAATATGGTGGGATCTGATTAATGATTAGGGATTCAATATACATTACAACATAAGAAAAAGGAAAAGGTGGTTAATTCCAGAGATTGAAAGGGTCGTGATATTTAATATATGATGAGGATCAAAAATAATCAAATATTTATGTATTTTCAAAGTATGGATTCAAAAACTATTATATAAAGGGGTAAACATAACTTTATTAAATAAGTATTCAATAATCAATTGTATATCTAGTGGGATGGATAAAAGATTGAAAATGTAGAGATTATAACTCAGTACTTGGTATATAATAATGATAATTCTAATCTATATAATTATAAGTGGTTGTCACAACTGTTACCCATAATAAAATTTAAATGGGGTAAATCAACATAGATTATTTTATTAGACTCACGAAAACACCTGAAGGGAAAACATTTATTTGGGAAATAGATGATAACACTAAATATAATACAAATATTACCTCTGTTAGGGGTGATTTCTCACTAACATATATTTCTAGATTATACATTGCAAAAGTGTTATGGTTTTATAGAGTACTACATTTAATTTTATTTGTTCAGGATCAATAGTTTACCTAAATATACTATTAAAGTCTTCAGTAGGATCCTGATGTAGATTTTAGATTCATCACACTGTACCATCCTCAAAAAAATAGAAAATATGAGAGAACAATTCAAACCCAATAAGATTTGAGGTGATTTCGTTCTATGGATTTCAATGGCCATTGGTAGAAAATCATTCTTCTAGTCATGTTTTCTGACATAATATCACTCACCCAAGCATTAAGTTGGAACCTTATAAAGTTATTCTTTGAAATAATGGTATAACTCCAACACAGAGTGATGAATTTGGAGAATTAATGAATTTGGAACTAAATCTAGAGTATGATGTTTTAGTGAATGTTATATCCATTATGCAACACATAAATAAATCACAAAGTCGAAAAAAATTCATAATGATAATTAATGACATGATATAGAATTTAAACATGGTGACAAGGTGTTTCATTTAATTTCTCCATGTACAAAGTAATGAGATTAAGACCGAAGGGAAACATATAACATAGGTATATTGGTCCCTATATAATTCATGATTGTATCTGGACTGTGGATTATCATTTAGTGATTCCAATGAACCTCTCTTGGATTCATGATGTGTTCAATGCATCTCTCCTAGGAAAGTGTATACCTAATCCATCAGATGTAATGATCCCATATGTTATAATGAAAGAGCATGAAATTTATTATAAGTATAAACTAGTAGAGTTCCTCCATAATTTATGGAATGATCTATAAACTAAGACCACTCTCATGGAAAATTATTTCTAAAAACCAATATTTTAATGATGTTATGTGGGAACCTAATGATGTAATGTGGATGATGTATATTTAGTTGTTTATATCACAATGTTCTAATTTAAAGGATGAAAATAATTTTAGGAGTATTATAATTTAACAAAAATATTTTTTATGAAATATTTTTTTTTCAAAAAATTTAATTTCATCAATATCCTAAGGTACAAACAACACCATGTTTTAATGAATCAAGATATGCTATTAATATTTTGATTTAAACATAATCAAAATAGGTTTTTTATTAAACCCTTTGGTATGAAAAGGAGTTACCAAATATTAAAAATTATTTATAATTGTTTTTAAAAAAATTAAACATATTGTTAAACATTATATAAAAAAGTATTTATATTTTGGAAAAGAATATTTTTTCAGAAAATGTTTTTATCGATTAATATAAAAAAATATTAAAATTTATTTTGTAAAATATTAGATAATTTAATTGAAAAAATTAACATCCTTTTTTGGATCAACATGTGAAAATTTATTTGGGGTGAATATTTTGGATTTTTCTTAAAAATTATTTTTTTGATGTATTTTTAAAAAAATTAATTTTAATATTAAAACATTATATTAGTTTATAAAATTTATAGAATTATTTTATTTTAAAATGAATTTAAAATTAAAATTAGTTCAATTATATATTAATTAACTCAATTTAGGTCCTTTTAATCAATTTAATATCAAATTTTGATATTAATTGTTTTTATATTTTTGAATATTTTCAATTAGTAAAGTAACTTTTTCATCACGTCTATGTTAAATAAAATTCTACCTCTTCAGTCAATTTAATTTCATAAAATTTAATTTATATTTGTAATCAGCATAATTTATATTATATAATATTGTAAAATTAATTTATGATAATATTTCTTAATAAAAAATAACAATTATTATTATGGTAAAAATGTACCTTTGTGCATTAAATAATCTTGTGTTAAATTTAATTTTCTAAAAGCATATGGTTTTTATATAATAGATTAGATTTCATATTTACAATATATGGGTAAAAATTATCTAATAAGACTCATTTTAATTTTATTATTAATAGTTAAATATAATGAAAATATGTGATATATATATGAAATCATAATGAATTAGTAAATTTGATATACAATTTTCCAAACCTTCATTCCTTCGATTAAAAAAATAGAAATAGTGTTCAAGCATACAGACGACTTACCATCTCACTAAATAATTTAAATCATTTTATATCTTTAACATATCTCAACTAATCTAAATACTTTTTTAATAAATTCAAATTATATTTATATCATTTATAACATAGTAGAGAGAACAGAACAATAAGAAAATGTATAATTTTTAAAAATACCAAATCCAATCATATAAGAAAAAAAGAATTTATTACCAGAAATGTGATTTTAAAATAGAATTATTCATAACAGGGTAATAAAAGGACACATGTAATTCCTATGTATTAAAATATATATAATAATAAATTTTAATAAATTTGTAATGAACAAATACTTATTATATAATAGGTTTGAACCTGTATGAAGGAATTCAAGATTTAAGGTAACTGATTTTTGGCCTCTCCTATATTTCTTAGAGACATATAAAATTTTTAACACTCATATCATTAATGTTCTGTATATACTACCACTATGAAATATTATATAATTAATGTCACAACACCTTCCCCGCAAGTTTTACCCCTCTAGGGTCGGCAATGTGAGAAGGGAGAAAATGACCCTTGAGTCCCTCTTACAGTCGGCCCCGGGTTGGCGAGTAGCACCGGGGGTATAATAAACACACAAATGGGGGGAATTAACCTCTAAGGGAACACATACAGAAGAGAAAGATAAGATAGACACCAATCAACTCTAACTCAGAACTGAAATATAAAATAAACCAATGTTCATATATGAAATTCCATGCAAAAGTGCTACAACTAAAATGGAAAAAAACTGCAAATACCCAAAAGAAAATAAAATAGCTGCAACCACATGCCCGAACATCTCCTACAACTAAAATCTAGTAGTAACAAGACTGATCTATAACCTTCTCCAAGTTACCTGAAAAACAGTTTATATATATGTAGGGTGAGTTTAACATTATACTTAGTAGGATCCTCCCCGAAGCCTCTCGTGCAAAAGTAATGAAAGCATGCTAAAGCCTAGTGAACAACATGTGAAACTGCCACATCACCTAAAAAGGTATACTGTGTTCCCAACCTCACCATGGCTACTCTCACCAAGTAACGCATACAAAAAAAATATAGCATATAGAAAATAATATCAAGGGTACCCCGCTACTACTTCCCCTCTGGTTTGCCGCTTTTCCCCAATGACATACGTCTCGTGCATCTCTCTCTAACGACTTTCCCACAGACACCTGGGCAAACCTCCACAATCTACACCTCGTGCACCACAAAGGCTTGCCCGCAAACACCTAGGAAAAGCACCACACCATCCTCACATCCAAAAGTAACAAGGTAGGTTCTGGGAGCCGCCACAACCTGCATAACATGTATCATACGTCGGGTATTATACCTCAAGCCATTGCAGTCCATACAGCGAGTAAAGATCCCCAACCCATTACAACCTATACACGTTACACCTATAGTAGTCCATATGATATTATATCTAGAACATATGTGTGTGAAATAACCACAAGCCAGTATATCCCTCCACACACATATATGGGGAATCTAACCGATGTCCCTGTTGGCACAAGTATCTACCATAGAAGTGAGCGAGGCCAAAGGGGGTAATCATCCATTCTTCCTCCAACTAGAATGTTGGGGAAAACACCCCCCCCCCCCAGGCTTAGAATCCCCGGGGTGTCAGTTTCCCTTACTGATAGGGTAGAGTAGCATATATAAAGGCAAAAGGTACAGAATATATATAACTCACAACCACACTATGGGCATAACCTAGTCTTAGTATCAACTACAGCTAAAGTCTCTCAGACTCCGGGCTGCTATTTCTATGACTATGTATCCTATAAGCACACAACCAGTTAAATAACTTCATTAGGTTACTTCATTCCCTTTTTCATTAATTCCACATTACGTTAATTAATTCTTTTCACATTAATTAACTATGAACAAAACCACATTAAAATTCATTTTCATCACATTCAAAATCAACTATTCCTTTAAAGTTACAACATCACAATTAAATTTCAACATCCCCATCCATGTGGATTATCACCATTTAATAAATATGTCATTACAGAATTACCTTCCCATATTCCCAGGCATTCTAGAAAACCATCATATGCTACTAAACACAAGGGGGCTCAACACGGTGAGTAGATATACTACCCGTTGAGTATTTTCTACCTATAGCAAGAGTGTAGACCCATTCTCCATCGTGAGGATAAACATGGAAAGCGTGTGGCATACCCCGTGCATCTTCACCTATTTCGGAAGAGGGTAAGCAAGTCCAGCTGCCTTGAGTAGTGGTGAAAAGTAAATTAGATAAAAAACCAATCAAACTGCCGAACATCCAGCCATCACATCCATCCCATTACATCATCCCTGGTGTCCTCCCCAACACCAACATGCATAAACCGATGCATCTCGCCACTCTAGGCTCCATTCTCTACCACAACTACAAGTCCTCCTTGCCTCTACATATCACAACAGCCATCCAGGCTTACAACACAGCACAAGAAGCAGGAAAACAAAGATCACATCAATGGGCTCTTGGCCCTTTAACAAAAAAAGAGGGTAACTTAGAACCATTTAAGAAATTATCAAACAAGATGTTCTCTAATCATTTTTGAATTAATAGATTTATTAAACGTAGGTTCCAAAATTCAGGAAACCTAATCTGTAAGCTATCAAAAATAAATAAACATGCTTACTGCACTAATTTGATTAGCATCAAATTTAAACAAGAACCAGATTCGTTTTCATGCCTCTTTATCATTAGCCAACAATTAACAATAAATCCCAGTTTACATTCTTTATTGATTTCCATCAAGAACAAACAGCTAAACCAAGAACGCATAGATATCACACTATTGAGAAAAACAAGTGGGAATAACATATGATAAATATCAATTTATTTATCCAGTTCAAATTTGTATTATGTTGATTCCATTGTGATCCACGGGGATAAAACATGATAACGATACAGTTTCACGTAAAAGAAATGAGAAGCATAAATCCCCTACCTCAACAGTTCTTAACATTCTTTATCCACACAACGGGTCATGATCCTCATCTCACAACAACTGCATCCACCCAAGGATGCCATGGTACGACAACACCAACCAAACCCCAAGAAAAACCCATTATAAGCATGGATATTACATTATATAATATGGAAGGGAGAAACAAGAGAAGATGATCCCTGAAGGAACGATGATAAACATATCTCATATCAAAGAATGATCGACCGAGCATAGTTGCATCAAAACAGAGCAGAACTGATCTGGGGTGTAATGTTTTCTTTTGAAACTCCTACGGGAAGGATTGAAAGGTTCTATCATCTCATAGCCTATAAAAAAGAGGAAGAACAAGGGAGAATGATATTATGTACCTTTTGAGGATTTAAAGGGGTGACGATTCAAGATCTGCTTAATTCTACATTAAAAACAGATCGCATTAACTGAAGCGGTTTGACCAAGTTTAAACATCCTGACCTTAGGAATAATTAAAAATATGATTTATGGCATTTTATTCGTCCTTAATGTCCTTTAAATAAGGCTTTAAATGTATTTTACGTCAAAGGAAATGTCAAAGGGATGAAACTGTAGGAAGCTGGAAACACTTTTCACATACTCAAAATTTGGAAAAGGGAAGAAAAGGTCACTGTTAAACCTCACCGTTAGAGGTTACTGATAGACCTCTTCATTAGAGGTTACTGATAGACCTCACCGTTAGAGATTACCGATAGACCTCACCATTAGAGGAAATTAATATGCCTCACCGTTAGAGGATACTGATAGACCTCACCGCTTCACCGTTCTAGAAACACTGTACAAGGCTACCGATCTGGAAACATTGTACACCTACCGATCTGGAAACACTGTACAAGTCTACCGATAGACCTCACCGATAGAAACACTGTTCACTTAACCCCAGCAAAATAAACACTGTTCACCTACCGATACTGTTCCTAAAACCGGAAACACTGTTCACAGAACTAGAAACTTGCCAAAGTGTTGGGGATAAGTCACATTCACCTCCTGAAACACCTCCAACACCACATTTTCAAAAAGTAATTGACCGGAGAGGTCAGAGCCATTACATCAGATACCTCTGTGACTCACGTTCCTAGGTACTCTCCTCCATGCCACCGTGTCTCCACAAGACACGAACCAAGGGAGTAGAACTCCCACGCAACACCTTCTCCTTTTGGTCGTGGATCTCCATAGGTCAATCCTCAAATGTTGCATCATCATCAACATCGATCTCTCCCCAATTGATGATGTGAGAGTCATCATGAAGATAAATATGGAGCTGTGATACATGGAAAACATCAGGTAACCAACTCATCTATGGGGGAAGTGTTACTTGATACGCCACAGCTCCAATATGAGCTAACACCTCGAATGGTCCAACAAACAGGGGAGAAAGATTACTTCCACGACCAAACCTTCACTGCCCACGACAGTGATTCACCTTCAGAAACACATGATCCCCAAAATTAAACTCCAAAGGTTTTCACCTTTGATCATTATATGTTTTCTGACGATCTTGAAATATCTTCATCCTCTCAAGAATCACCTGAACCATCTCTATCGTATTATGCACTAGTTCTGGTTCAAGAATTGCTGACTCTCCAACCCCAGTCTAGAACCACGGAGAAAGACAAGGCCAGCCATAGAAGGCTTCAAACGGTGTCATACCTATGGTGGAGTGAAAACTATTATTGTAGGAAAATTCCCCCAAGGGTAAGTGCCTCATCCGAGAACCTCCAAAATCAAGAACACATGATTGTAACATGTCTTCAAGAGTTTGGATGGTTCGCTCAGTTTGACCATCTATTTGAGGATGAAAAGAAGTGCTAAGGCATTGTTGAGAACAAAAAGAATGTTAGAGACCTCTCCACACCCTGGAGGTAAAACGTGGATCTTGATCAGAAATGATCGTCCTAGGTACTCTATGAAGTCTCACAACCTCCTCTAGATACTGCCTCGACAAAAATTCCACTGAGATCCACTTCTTGATCGCTATGAAGTGGGTTGATTTTATTAAATGATCCACTAACAGCCAAATATAATCATGTCCTCCTGGAGCTCGAGGTAAACCTGTAACAAATTCCATTGAGATGTCCTCCCACTTCTAGTGAGGAATCTCTATTGGCTGGAGAAGACCACTAGGAATATTGTGTTCAGACTTCACCTTCTGGAAGACTAAACATCGAGACATAAACTCCACAACCACATGCTTCAGCCTAGGCCATCCAAACTGACACCTCAAGGATCTGTACATCTTTTTCACTGTGACAACTGGGTCCCGGTGACCGCACAGACACCCCGTATTAACATGGCCATCAGGTCCTGGCCTACCAGGTACCACCAATTTCCCCCACAAACATGTGGGGCCCACTAACGCCAATAGACAAAAGCCAAGCGAGCATTTATATGGTAATGCAGTGATTTCTAGCTCATATCTGAAGTGATATTCCTATCAATCTTGTAGGAATGACATAATTCTAATCCATGTTCCACATTCCAAAGCTACATCTTTTCATATGGCCCTCATTGGTTTCACGCATTAAGCTTGAGAATAAGTTTATTTGATAATATGATGGCTGGTCATAGTTTAGTAAAGATTTTAAGTGGGTTCGCTTGGACAGAAAATAAGCGGGGCCACCGGAAGAAGTTATTTGGAAGGCCATAGGTCCTTCACACTAGATAAACAATATAATTTCACTTTTTCATTGTTCGAGCTTTTACCGGTTCGATCCTTTCAAGTTACATCCTCCGACACCATCGACTGGGGGTCTTTCACACACTACATAGGATCGATGGCCAGATGCATGAGATAAGGTAAAAAGACAAAGCTAAAGGGGCAGTAGGAGCATAGAATGGTCGGAGCATCATTGAGCGTTCTCATTAGTTGGGTGGGATGCACTGTCATACTAGATAGTGGAAGACGGGGTGCAAGTGGGCCCAATACTCCCGCTATAAGTCATCACGGTCATGAGAGGGTATTATCAGGACCGTAGATCAGACCTTCTAAACCACCCCATTCATCCAAAAGAGAAGGGAAGAGGCCTATGTATTTGCATTACCCCTGCTGATTTGACCCTATCTACACCCGACCCTAGCAGTCCTACCACCACGCCGCAGGACGGGACCCCGGGACATTGGCTTCAACCCAGGCCACACAAAATGACACCTCAAGGATCGGTACATCATTGTCACTGTGACAACCGGGTCCCGGTGACCGCACAGACACCCCACCTTAACATGGCTGTCAGGTCCTGGCCTACCAGGTACCACTAGTTGCTCCCGCAGACATGTGGGGCCCACCCTAGGGTCCACCCACATGCCTGAACGAGTCATCTGACTAATGACAGTCCCCACAGGCCAACACATGTCCTTTCTAGTGTGCTTTTTCCTCACTCACACATACCCTGGGAAACTTCCCAGAAGGTCACCCATCATGATCACTACTCCAAGCCAATCACGCTTAACTGTGGAGTTCTAATCAGACAGACTCCCAAAAATGAAGTTGCTTCTTGTTGACATGAGTCATATAATTTAGTCATTTAACCCTTTATCATTTGGGGATGTTACAATCAACCCCCCCCCCCCCCCCCCGTAGAGCACAACACCCTCGTTGTGGACCCTACATCTCAACCCAGGAAGTGCTCCGCACTTATGGTCTGGTTCCTCCTCTAATACCAAATGTGACAACCGGGTCCCAGTGACCACACAGACACCCCGCCTTAACATGGTCGCCGGGTCCTGGCCTACCAGGTACCACCAGTTGCCCCAGCAGACATGTCGGGCCCACCCTAGGGTCCACCCACATGCCTGAACGGGTAATCTGGCATGATTCATATCATTTAGTCATTTAACCATTTATCATTTGGTGATGTTACAATCACCCCCCCCCCTTAGAGTAGAATGCCCTCTTTGTGGACCCTACATCTCATCCCAGGCAGTGCACTGCACTTAAGGCTGGGTTCCTCCTCTGATACCAAATGTGACAACTGGGTCCCGGTGACAGCACAGACACCCCGCCTTAACATGGTCGTCGGGTCCTGGCCTACTAGGTACCACCAGTTTCCCCCGCAAACATGTGGGGCCCACCATAGGGTCCACCCACATGCCTGAACGGGTCATTTGACTAATGACAGTCCCCACAGGACAACACATGTCCTTTCCAGTTTGCTTTTCCTCACTCACACACACACTGGGAAACTTCCCAAAAGGTCACTCATCCTGATCACTACTCCAAGACAAGCACACTTAACTGTGGAGTTCTAATCAGACAGGCTCCCGAAAAGGAAGGTGCGCCTTGTTGACATGAGTCATATCATTTAGTCATTTAATCCTTTATCACATGTTCACCGGGTCCTGGCCTACCAGGTACCACCAGTTGCCCCATAAACACGTAGGGCCCACCCCAGGGTCCACCCACATGCTCGAACGGGTAATCTGACTAATGACTGTCCCCACATGCCAACACATGTCCTTTCTAGTGTTCTTTGTCCTCGCTCACACACATCCTACGAAAATTCCCAGAAGGTCACCCATCTTGATAACTACTCAATGCCAAGCAAGCTTAACTGTGGAGTTCTAATCAGGTAGGCTCTCGAAATGGAAGGTTCACCTTGTTGACATGAGTCATATCATTTAGTCATTTAACCCTTTATCATTTGGGGATGTTACAGTCAAACTAGAATGTACTTCTAAGGGCGAACTATGAAATTCTCAGAGAACCGTCTCATGCATCTCCAAGGGAACAAAAAGCCTGCCAAGATACAACACTCAGTGTTGTTCATCCTCCGACCATCCATCAGGGGCCTCACAATCCCTAGGGCTCGTAATCCCCAGGGTTTCAGTTTCCATTCCGTATGAATGAACACTATTTCCACACTATGGAAATGTGCCTTTGTTCATTAAATCTACTTGCGTTAAATTTAATTTTCTAAAATCATACGGTTTTTTATATAATAGATTAGATTTCATATTTACAATCTATGGGTCTAAATTATCTAATAATACTCATTTCAATTTTATTATTAATAGTTATATTTAATGAAAATATGTGATATATATATGAAATCATAATGAACTAGTAAATTTGATATACAATTTTCCAAACCTTCATTACTTCTATTCAAAAAAATGGAAATAGTGTTCAAGAATACAGATGCCCTACCATCTCCCTAAACGATGTAAATCATTTTATACCTCTAACATATCTCAATTAATCTAAATACTTTTTTAATAAATTAATATTATCTTTATATAATTTATAACATAGTATAGAGAACATAACAATAAGAAAATGTAAATTTTTTAAAAATTCCAAATGAAATCAAATATGATAAAAGTTTTTATTACCAGAAACGTGATTTTAATATAAAATTATTCATAACTGGGTAATAAAAGGACACATGTAATTCATATGTATTAAAATATATATAATAATAATTTTTAATATATTTATAATGAACAAATACTTATTATGCTTTAGGTTTGAACATGTATTAAGGAATTCGAGATTTAAGGTAGCCTATTTTTGGCCTCTCCTATATTTCTTAGGGACATATACAATTTTCACCACTAATATCATTAATGTTCTGTATATACTACCACTATGAAATATTATATAATTAATATCCTTATAATTATCTTATTAAATTTTTCATTTGATTTTATTATTTACTTATTATTTTTATTTAAATGTTTCCAATGTGCCATTGGATTTCCATATCACTTTAATTTCAATGGGAAACATGTGTTATACAACATTTTTTAATAGTTATATACATCCCATGAATTTATTATATTATTCTTACCATGATATTTATTTGGTATACATATTCATATAATTTTCATTCTTTTAGGGGGGTCGTGATTAAAAAAACAATGTGGAAATTAATTTTTTTTACCATATATATTTTTATTTAGATTTTTTATTATGCTTATAGTGATCACACAATATTATCTTTCTATCAACAAACCAATGAATTTTATTATCCTTTATTTATTTCAGGAAAATAAATTTTCCTATTCACCTTTCAGTCTTTATATAGTGATTATTATTAAAGATTGATTTAAGGAAAATTGACTATATTTACTACATCCATACAAAAAAGATTTGTCTTCCATATCTATGTCATCAAAAAATGTTTTAATAAAAATATATAAGGACCTTTATTGATTTATTAGAAATATTTTTAACCATTTTTTATTTATTTATAAAATTATTTAAAAGTGATCTTCTTTCCTTTGTCTTGATAATGATATTTCTGACTTTATATATAAAATTTTAAGTAATTTTTTTCATCATGGAAGAAAGATCAATATTTTATATTTTCTTAACCATCATATATTTTAAATAATCCATCAAGATTTTCACAAATTATTTTTGAAGGAAATTATATTCATAATTTTTATGAATGTTCAGTTTTCAAAAAAGGTATTTTAAAGGTTAAAATGTTATCTTCCTTAAAAAATGTTTCATGTAATTGAGAAAAATAATATTTCATATATGTTGAATTCTTTTGATGTTACACAATATTAAATGGGAATATTATACTAGGATATTATCTTTATTATATCGATGGTTGGTTTTTATTTATGAAGACAATATATTAATGAAACCATGTTTTTTTCAAATAGGTATGCTTTGATAAAATGTTGAAATGATTATAAATACTGGTATTTTTCATTGGTAATGATATAATAAAATTTTTATTAATCTAATTTCCTTTCATGTGTTTAGATATGTTAAATATTTTATAATATGACAACCTAAAAATATAAGGATTATTTTATGGGTGGGACCTATATCTTCCTATAATAATTTTTTTAAAGATAAATATATCATAAGATAAATAGGAATGCAATGGGGAGTAAACCTAGTTCATTATGGATGTAAGAGACTACATCTGAATGGGTTGATGTTTTTTTTGGAATATTAATTTTATCCATTAGGGGATGTTTATTTCATTAATTAAGGATTTATTGTAATGCCCTGACCTAAGAAGCCTCGAGTCATTGAATTATTACGTATCATTGGAATGATAACAAAGGATCAAGTATCGAAAGACATATTAGTTTTGTATCCTCATAAGTACTAGATACATTAATAAGGCTTAAATCACATCATAAAATGGAAAATTACAAAAAAAAATTTTACATAGAAAACCCTGAGATCCCATAGACAATCCCCGGAGGTCAGTCATAATATATTTCTTCTCATCCTGGGAAAAATAAAACATAGAAAGGGGTGATCTCAGATGCCCATTAATGATAACAATATAGAAAAAACATTAATAAATAACAATAAACATTTAAGGCAATGTATTAAAATAAAACCAAATCTTTCATAACATAAACTTCATCATAATATAGAAATTATAAATCAAAATATTTCCATTTACATACTCAAATGGATATTCTACAAGTCGAATAATCACATGAAATATCAATAGCCACTTTCACAATGATGGAATGCATAATGCCAGGCATCATAACCACATACTCAAGGCCTTTTCCCAAGACTAAAAATAATATTTTTTCAAAGACTTGTTCCAAGACACTGTTTTGTCTAATGAGACCTACCGATGCATCAAGTAGCTATAGCGGGCTCCACACATCACATACTAAGTCCAACGTGTTCCTCATATAAAAAGGTTTAAACATAACATAAATATTCGTATTGAATATTGCATACGAAATGTCAATAATTTATCCATAAACCATTAATGGTATAAAATAACACATCCACAGTCAAACATATCACAAAATCTTCAATAAAATATAGAAGTTTTTTATCATAATAAATAATCTTCAAATAAACTAAAATTCCATCAAATGGTGATAAAAAAGATGAAATCAAAACCTTTTTTAGATAAATATCTATTTCTATTTTGAATTCATTTAAGAGTCGCATAATTATTAAGAAAAAATTTATTTTGAAAATATTCTTATAAACTTTTTCTTCATGAATAATAAAATAAGTTAATTTATACTTGATTAGTAACATTTATAAATTTTATTATTCCTTTTATATCACTTATTACTTTGATATAACAATTAGTTAATTATTTGAGTACATATTAGATATTTTATCGATGTTCGGAACTTCAGTCCATAATGAGCTTGTTATAATTACAATTTTTCCATGTGGTCAAAATTACATTAACTTCATAATGATATAAATGATTTAGATATTATATATATATTATATTTCAAGTATATATATGTATTTATAACACTAAATAACATTTGGTGATAAGAAATAAAATGCACCTTTCATTGAGACGGTAAGTCGTACGTAAGAATGAACGCTACTTTCATTTCTAGTTTGTATTTTAATGGAATTAAAACATAATGAAACATAATTATATTATAATTCAAGTATAATATAATATATAATATCTTTAACTCCATTCTAGAAACATCCCACGCAAGTCATTAACGAGTCATATAACATTGAGGGGGCGGTAGTCCACACTTCCTCGAATGAAATTATCATGTTTTACCCATAATGGAAACCATAAAGGTATGATATAAATGGAATATACAGTATAAAAATAAATATAAACATAATATATATCATATATAAATCTAGTGTCATCTTAATGGCCACCATGAGATGTGGTAGGAGATAATCAAAAAATCCTCGTTCCATCAGGCGTTAGTTTGTGAATCAGAGAAACAGTATGTTTTTCACCCATTAGATGGAGGTGTGAATAAATTTTTTTAGAATATTTATCATAAAGACATGCTAGTATATTGAGGATAATTGTGTTTCTTATAAAAGAATGTAATAAAAAGAGTTTAGGGTCTTGGAAAAGTAAAATAAAACAAAATAAAACAAAATAATTTAAGAGAAATTGTTACCTTTAATTTGGCTAACTTCCATTGGTTTGAACCAGATGGACTTCTTGAAGTTACTTCTGCCTAAGGTAAGGCTTCTAGGTGTAAGAGAGGGATCTTGATATATTATTTGGGCAGGTGTTTGGAAAGCCAAGAGGATTGAGTGGTGTGTGGAAAGGGTTATAAGTGATGTCTTTTTATAAGGGGGGAGGGATCTTTAGGAAAGTGTGAAAATATTATCTTATTATATAGTGATATTCGGTTTCTAATAGTCCAAAACTAACTAAAGTGGAAAATAATATGACCCATGGTCGAAATAAAATCATCTAATAAGAATAGAATAGGTTTTGTATATTTTCTTAATATTAATAATCTTATATATTAAAATCTTTTATTAATGAGGCAAGTACTACATCATTATTGTGTCATAAATAATATAATTTATTTGAAGTCTAAAAATTATAAAAAAACTACCATAATGTAGGAAGTCTTTTTATCTTTCCAATTAATATTTACAGATGAAAATATGACTTATATAACCCCATGTAAAAATTGATATACTAAAGGGTATTTGTTAATGACATTTCTGTCTTTAATTTAACTTAATTAAAAGAAGGTGTCATTATAACTCTTATGTGGCTCCATGGGGTCCCAAAATCGACCCAAGGATGCCCATCATCGACCATGACTCATCCAATAAGTTTAGAAAAAGTGTTAATGTAATTTTGTGTTATTATAATATTCTTTTTACTTTGAATTACACGATTTACCTTTAACCGCAGTAAATAACAGTCAAAAGTTACTATTCACCAAAAATTCTTTGCATCTTATTGAACCACATTTTACTTACTCATAACAACCATGAATGTCGGATTTTTTAAATTCAATTCACAGAAGTGGTAAAATTTCATTTAAATGAGAAAGTTAGTTTTTTAACTACTACTAAGTAGTTTTACTATTCTTCAAAAATTGATGTTTTTCAGAAAAATAACAAAAATACAACCTAACATATATTTGATATTTCGAATTAAAAAATGATTTCTATTTTAAAAAATTCATAATATATAAGTTTCATTAATTAATTTGAAATTAATTCCGGTTGTCAAAACAAATAGCGTGTTTTTTAGAAACAATAACTATCAAAAGATTGACACTTGTTCATGTATAATTTCAAAGTGACATTAATCTCAATGACCAAAAATGGATTATATAGTAAAAATATAATATAATTATACTTAAAAAACATTAAAATTTATAATTTAACACTACTAATTATTTTTATTAAAAATTTTGTTTTCAATTAAATTTAGGATTTTTCGCTATTCACCCACATATGAAAGTTATCAGACTTACACAAAAAATTTATCAAAACTAAATTTTTATGTCATGATTATAAATAAGAAGTTTATTTTGTCAAATTGAATACATAAAAGTGACAAATATTGGATTTAAAAATGGTTCTCTATTAAAAGGCTGCAAAATTGCATTTTTTGAAAAATACATCCTTTATTTGAAAAATTGAATTTGTTTTTATATTAAGTCTAATAAACACATAATATGGATGATAAAATTATATGGAATATATAAATTTCATAATTCAGTTAATACTATTTATAACTACTTTTGAACGGCTATTTAGTAAGTCGTTGTGCGCTCGAACTCGATGTTGTGTGAGGTGCACGCTACTGAATTACATTAAAGTGATATTTTTACTATGAAACATTATGGTGTTACATTCTCCCCTCCTTCAATAAATTGGATCCTTGCAATTTAATTGAGGGATTGAAAACATCAGTTTTGTCATTTCAAAATATCTTAGTTGAAATCCCAGACCGAAAATGGATTAATGAGGCCTTTATATTAAAATAAATAAAGGTAAGTATGAAGGTTACCGAACATAACACATACTAGGGTTACATGTAGGAAAACATGGATATAGAAGAGAAAACTAATCATCATGTTCTGATGGAGAGTGATCATGAATATTATTAGGAGAAAGTTAATGATCTGAAAGTCCTAAACTTGTGATGGGAAGAAAGGCCTTTGATTACCCAGTATAAAACGTAAACGAAAAAAATATTTTTTTTAAGTTACTTTTCAAAATGCTGATGAGTTTACTTATGAGGATGATTAAGAGTATAAGAAGATATACTTAATTCACAAGTAGAGTTTCATCCATTAATAAATTTCAACCACAAACTCATCTTTTCTCTAAACAATGAGTATTCATGATGACTTTGTTACACCTGAAGCGCTAGAGTCAACTTATAAAGAATCACATAATCCACAAAGGATGAACTATATATTTCCATTTTCATTAAACATTAACCAATACCAAAATGGTTAGTACTTGATCATACGATCCCCAAAAAAGACAATCCTTTATAGAAAGAAATACTGCTCTTTATCTCAAAAATTTAAACAAACAATACCCAAAGTTCAACAAATGCCCTTCAATGAACGATTGTCCTTAAAATACTTCAATATAATCCTAACTAATATTGAAACCCAAAACTAAGTAAATTTGATTACGTAGTCTTCCATTTTAAATTTTATCTCCAAATAACATCGACTACTTTTAAAGTAACATACTTAAAATTAATTAACCTAATCACATATTCTCTATGATATGTTAATAATTTCCATAAATAACCCAAATAGATATAAATACACAATAAAAACATTGAAAACAATATCCACCATTACTCCTCAAATGAAATCCCATAGTATTCTATTTTCCTTAGGGATATAGTGTTCCTAGCAGAGTGAATGTTTTCCAAAATAACATTTATCACTTAATAACAAAATCATTTTCCAAAACTAAGGATATCAATTTGATAATACATTATGTCCAAAATAAACTTAATATAATCATTTAACTAAAAATAATTAATCACACTAACCAGTGACTTCACGTAGTCTTGTGGTAGGTGATAAATCCTAATCTCACTCTTGTTGTGGGTTCGATTCCCACAGCTTTTCCCGACATGATGGGTTGTCACATGGTCTGAGTGTCATCCTTTTTGAAAAACTATATTTCATTTCATTACCAAAATGAGATACATTCTTTAAAATAACCATAATTTTCCCACAAATGTTATCTCATTCCTCATATTTTCAACCCAAAATTTAATAACTTGCAGTTACCGCAAATTGAAGGATCATATAAAAACTAAATGGTTATTTATAACTATATCCACAAGAGAAAAGAAAATTATTCCTCAAATATCATTTTCACATGATGAATTTCAAGGTTACACATACTTGAAAAAATTCATCCAAAGTAATCTCATCAAAAAAGATCACTAATACCATTAAACATTTTTCCATCAATTTATTTCCACATAGGTTCTTCCTTGACCAAAACTATATCCTATAGAATAGGGCATTGACTAGGGTGATTCCAAGGTCACTTACATTTACGACAAATGACTGTAATTGGATTCATAGCATCATTTTTATTTTCTTCCATAGTACTCTTTATGTTTCCATATAAATTATTTTCATTGGGCCCTTATTTCCCACACATAAAGCATTTCATTATTCCATTGAGACACTTACCTAGGTGTCTCTTTCCACATTTCATGTATGATGGAAATTGAGATTTACTTCCCCCATGGACTCCACTGTTGGAGGTTTTATCATTCAAATCCTTTCTCTTCTTTATTGAGTCCGAGAGTTAGTTAATATATTAGTTGTCGATCATATTTTTGGAAAAATGATTTTTCATGAACACAATATCTTTTACACCTATCATAATTCCATTCTGTTGCTCATTTCCTCTGTCGTTCCCACCTTGTACATCATGTTCAATGTTACTATGACTTCCTTAAAATCCAGCCTTTGACCAACACAAGAAAAAATATTGTGAGTTGTAAAATCATTTTGAGAATATCATAACAATATATTTTCAATATAAAACACCTTAGGATTAACGACGTTTATGTATTCTCGTCTTATATTAAAATACTTCAAATCGTTTTATAATGTAAATGGGAATTATCCGAAGCTTATCCCCTGAGAGTGTTGTAACCAAGAGTGCAGCAAGGCCCATTTTCGTGCACCAGTTCCCATTCGAGTCTAGATCAAAGCTTTGTTTTTGGGTTTTACACTTAAGTATATCTGTGAAAAAGCCTCCTCTACCTTCTCATATCTAGAAAGGAATGTATTTCTTGTAAAACACACAAAATCTCTACAATACCAAAATTATGGGAAGTTCTTCTATACTAATCCACAAAGTCTATCTTAGGGTTATGTGCCCTAATCAGAGATTATCTAAATCAAGTTCTTAAGGATTGTACTAAAAATCCTCTGATACCCACTGTAATGCCCCGACCCCAGAATCCAGGAGTCGGTGCATTATTTTAATACATTGGCATGATTACAAGGAATTATGTCTCAAAAGGCCGATTAGTTTTGTAGCCTCATAAGTACTAGATACATTCATAACGTTTACATTACATCATAAAATTGAAAACTACAACAACATTGTTTCCATATAAAACACTGAGATCCCATATACTACCCCTACATGTCTATCATAATATACTTCTTCACATCCAGGGAAAAATAAAACAAAGAAAGGGGGAGATTAGATGCTCAGTAAGGATAACAATATAGAGAAAACATTCATAAACAAGAAAAAACATTTAAGGTAATTTATAAAACTAAAACAAATGCCTTTTCAACATCAAATTCATCATAAAATGGAAAATATAAATCAAAATTATTCCATTTACTTACTCACATGGATATTTACTAGTCTAATAATCACATGCAATATCAATATCCCCTTTCATGATGATGGAATGCATAATTACAGACTTCATAACCACATAGTCAAGGCCTTGTTACAAGACTAAAAATAATATTTTGTCACAGCCTTGTGACAAGACACTAGTTTGACTCATGGGACTTACCGATGCATCGAGGTTCTATAGCGGGCTCCACCCATCACATACTATGTCCAATGCATTCCTCATATGAAAAGGTTTAAACACAACATAAACATTCTAATTAAATCTATAATACGAAATAGCCATAATTTACCCATAAACCATGAATGGTATAAAATAACACATCCACAATCTAACATATCACAAATCCTTCAATACAATATGGAATTTTTGTGTCATAATAAATCAACTTCAAATAAACTTAAAATCCCTCAAATGATGTTGACATATATGAATTAAAACTCCTTTTTAGATAAATATCTATTTCTATTTTGAAATAATTTAAGTGATGCATTATTATAAAGAAAAAATTTACTTTTAAAATATTCTTATTATCTTGTAAGGGCAGATTTGATGATTTTATAACTGCTAAATATAGTAGAACCCACCGTATAAGATAAAAAAACATTCTTACATTAATTTTTTCGAAAAGGTCATAAAGTACCTAGTTTGGAAAATGATGGAAAGATTCCTTTCAAAACATATAAGGTCAAGTAAGGGTATAAATGAATTTACCTCATTTTCTAATAAATAGTAAAAATGTTTTAAAATAAATTTTTACGAAATATGGATGTGGATGATTAAGAGATACCTGTAGATAATTACGTATAAACAACATCGGATAATAAAGAGATTGTGAAATAAACCCTTATCCCGTTGTAATCAATCGAATCATATGAAAAACAGTCAATAACAACCAAATGAATCAAATAATATCATGAATAAAAAAAAAATCCCAATAATATATATGAAATGGAAGTACAAAATATACCACATACAATAAATAAGTGGTGAACAATGGAAATCTCATGGAATTGATAGTGAGATAAGGAACCCCTTACCTAAATTCTGATGTGTCTTGTATATTTCTTGTTCATCCTGAATAATAAAATTAAAACGATTTATAATTGATTAAGAAAATTTTTAAATATTATCATTCCTTTTATATCACTTATTACCTTGCTATAACAATTATTTAATTATTTGAGTTCATATTGGATATTTTATCGATGTTCGGAACATGAATCCAAAATGAGATTTCTATAATTACAATTTTTCCATGTGGTCAAAAGTCCATTATCTCCATAATGATATACATGATTTATATATATTATATATATATTATATATCAAGTATATATATATATCTAGTATATATATATATAACATTACATAACATTTGGATATATGAAATGAAATGGACCGTTCATGGAGTCGGTAAACCGTTCGTACGCATGAACGCTACATTCATTTATATTTTGTACTTTAATGGAATTAAATAATAATGATACATAATTATATTATAATTATAGTATGATATCATATATAATATCATTAACTCCATACTTTATACATCCCACACAAGTCGTTAACGAGTCATATAAGTTTTAGGGGGTGGTAGTTTGCAATTTCTCAAATGAAATTATAGTGTTCTACCCCTATTGGAAACCATAATGGTATGATATAAATGAAGAATACAGAAGAAAAATAATAACATAAACATAATATATATCATATATAAATATATTTCCATTTTAATGGCCACCATGTGATGTGGTAGGAGATAATCAAACAATCATCATTTCGTGAGGCATTAGTTTGCAAACAACAGAAAATGTATATTCTTCACCCATTAGATAGAAGTGTGTGTAAATGTATTAATAATAATTCTCATAAAAAAATCCTAGTATATTTAGGATACCAGTTTTTTTATAAAATAAAGAAATAAAGAGTGTTTAGGGGGTTGGAGATGTAAAATAAAACAAAATAAAACAAACGAACTTAAGAGAAATCGTAACCTTTTATTTGGGTAACTTCCTTTGGATTGAACCAAAAGGACCTCTTGATGTGACTTATGCCTAATTAAGGCTTCTAGTTTAATAGTGGGATCTTGAAAGATTATTTGGGAATAGTTTGGATGAGCCAAGGGGCTTCAGAGGTGTGTGGAATGGGTTAGAAGTGGTGTCCTTTTATATAGGGGAGGATGGGATCTTTAGGAATGTGTGAAAATATTATTTTATTATATAGTAATATTTAGTTTCTAATGGTCCAAAACGAATTAAATTTATGCTAAGATGAGTCATGGTAGAAATAAAATAATCCAATAAGTATTTTATAGGATTTGGATATTGTTTTAATATTCATAATTTTATTTATTTAAATCATTTATTAATGAGGTAATTACTACATAAGTATTGTGTCATAAACAATTTAATTTATTTGAAGTCTAAAAATTATAATAAAACTACCATAATGTAGGAAATCTTTTTAGATTTCCATTGAATATTTATTGTTGAAAATATGACTTATATTACCCCATGTAAAAATTGATATACTAATGGATATTTGTTAATGACATTCTTGACTTTACTTTCTGTTAATTTAAAAAAAGTGTCATTATCACTCTTAAGTGGCTCGATGGGTCTCAAAATAAAAACAAGGATTCCTATGGTCGGACATGACTCATAAAATAAGGTTAGGACCACTGTTAATTTAATTTTGAATTATTATAATATACTTTTTACCGTGAATTACCCTATTTATCTTTAACCGCTGTAAATAAAATTCAAAAGTTACTATTCACCAAAAAATTATTTTCACCTTATTGAAACAAATTTTACATACTAATAACAACCATGTATGTCATATTTTTGAAATTAAATTCATAGATGCGGTAAAATCTGATTTAAATGAAAAAGTCATTTTTTAACTACTACTAAGTGGTTTTACTCTTAATCAAAAATTGATATTTTTTCAGAAAAAATTCCAAAAATTTACCATATGATATATTTTATATTCCAAATTGAAAAGTGATGTATATTTTTTCAAATTAAAAACATATAAGTTTCATTAATTAATTTAAAATTAATTTCCGTTGTTAAAACAAATAGCGTGTTTTTTTAAAAATAATAACTATCAATAGATTGACACTTGTTTATGCATAATTTCTATGTGAAATTAAGTCCAATGACCAAAAATGAATTAAATGGTAAAAATAATATCTAATTATAATTCAAAACCATTCAAATGTATAATTTAAAACTATAAATTATTTTGATTAATCAATTTGTTTCCAATTAAAATTTAGTATTTTTCACTATTCACCCAAATATGAAAGTTATCAGAAATACACCAAAAATTTATCGAAACTAGATTTTTTATGTCCTGATTCTAAATAAGTAGTTTATTTTGTCAAATTGAAAATATAAAAGTGTAAAATATTGTATTTAAAAAGGTTTCACCATTAAAAGAAGGTAAATTTTCATTTTTTGAAAAATACTTCTTTAATGTCTAAGAAACACATAATATGGATGTTGAAATTTTATGGAATATATAAAATTCAAAATTCCAGTTAATAAAAATCATGACTACTTTTGAATGGATAGTTTGGTAAGTCGTCGTGTGTGTGAACTTGATTTTTTGTGAGTTGTAACTATTGAATTATTTTTAAGAGATATTGTACTATGAAACCTTAGGGTGTTACATTTATAATGAGGTTTCGATTGTCAGAACAACCCAATGTATAATTTTTAGATGTTTGTTATGTTCATTTGGATATTCCAATGATTTTTTACAACACAATAGGAATAAAATGAATGAAGGGATACATAAAATGGGGGAAACAATCTAATCACACCATGAATCTCATTTAAAACATGTAAATATGTTTCATGTCATGCATCATGTGGGCATGGATTTTTAACATTTTAAACATGGGATTTACCCATTTTATTTATTCAAGAGAATATGAATGAGCAGGGGGAATCTCAACCAAAACCCATCACCATACATTCTTCATCGATCGTGGAAATCAAGGGTTTAATTTTATATCATTAGTGAGTATATAATTCCACTTCCATCCTTAAAAATTTTCTTCCTTGGTCTTTCTTTTTTTGTTTTTTTATCTTTATATAAAAATACTAATTTCACTAGAGGATGATGAAATCACTAGTTTTAATCATATATTTCATATATCAGAGAATAAAGGGATCATTATAGGATCTCCAACAACATTCATTTGACTATCAATTCAGGTATGAAAATGTTTGAATGTTATGAGGTGATTATAAAAAAATTGCTATATAATTATGGTTTTGGGAAGTATAAATCGGGTGGTGCATCTTGATTAGAAGAAACAATATTTCTGATGGTATTTCTTAGTGTATTTAACCACCTAATTATCTGAATTTATACAAATATTATATTTAATTAAATAATTATTTCTATCTATGATAACTTATTAATTATGGTTTCTTGGAATGAGGACTATAATAAAATTATTATGATGATTTTTGATGATCATTGGAAAGGGTGGATGAGAAACGATGGCCCTATAAGATACTATTAGGCCTAAGATTCAAATTACAGAATCATTGTTTAGGGTAAGAGGCCTTATGTATGTACCCTATGGAATATAGTTTTTTTATGATGAAGGTGTATTCTCTGTCAAACTAATGTCTGTTTTTACACAATTTAGATTAATTATAAAAATTTTGTTGTTTAATTAAAAATTCATGATTCAAGACAACACTAACAGGGGTAACATATAACCCCTGAACTATTTCTTGAAACTTATCACACCGATGGACAATGTCAAGACCTTGAGACTAGAGAAAGATACCAATAATCCTAAGAGGTGATCTCGGTCCTACTAAGATCCCTATTTATGAACTGGTTTATTTAATTTAAATTGAATGAATAAATTAAATAAAATTCCATTTTAAGCTAAATGTGAAACATGCGTCATGATTAAACCTTGTGCATTCACTTGTCATTGAATCCAATATTTTCTAACTAATGTACTATGATACATCACTGGGCCTCAATAACTATTATGAGGTATGGAAAGACCATGATATATTAATCACATCAATTGTACATTTAGACCATCAAGAAATCACTAATGTAAATCATAATTTTAGATCTCATTGAGATAAGAATTGTATATATGACCTTCCCTTTTCTAATTTGACTTGTAAAAGGTGGATAGATAATTGGGTAGCCAAAATAGGGTTTGCGTTAGAAGACCATTATAGAGTGGCCCTTAATAATGTAATGGGATATGGGCTATCTCATTTCTAATTTCCATGTGTTAGGACTGTGTATTGCCTTTAAAGCAATGATACCATATTAAGCATGTCAAGGGATTCATTGTACCAATATATTTAGTGTTGACTCAAGAACTAGGTTGAGACCAAGGACCGTATGAGAATTCTATAATAGTTTACAAACTAAGTGGACAATTTTGGTGCCTTGTGGATAGACTGACTTGGAGTGGGTGATGTGATACTATAACATTTTTCATCATGAAACCTGTACAAGACCATAGAGTTTAGGGGTTATGGTTAGTGATGAATGGGATGTTCATATTTTTATTTATTTATTTCGTTTTTTAATACACAAATAGGGAATTTTTGAATGGATTTTCATTATAGGACTAGATGGTATAAGGAAACTGAGTTTTAATTTTGATAAGACTTGTTATTTAGTTGTGTGTGGAATGGAACCATATGTACCACGTAATGGAGAGATTCACAATATAGAAAACTATATGGATTGGGTCAGGGTAATAACTAACGGGGGCAATATGTCTGACTACATTACTCCTAAGGGAATTGTGTAAGATTCCATATCACTCGAGGGACATGCACGTAGTTACTTGATGTCTAAGAGTGGATTATATGATCAAAATTGGTTCCTAAGTGCTAGATGCACAGTAAATGGATGCCTAAGAGAAAGTATATTGTATTAATGAGGGATAGATAAATGATTATTGAGGGTGAGATTAATGATTAACAAAAAAAAGAAAAATTGTTGAATTTTTTTGTGAATCATCCACAAAAAGAGGTTATTCTATTAACTGGTTGATTCATCCTATAGTAGGATGATCCCAAACATTCATATAGGTATCTATTAGGTGCTCTGAAAATGTACACTTGATCATGGTCACAAAACAAAGTATCTATATTGTATTGTTTATTTGGAGCTTCACATTATTTTAGTTGAGCATAAACATTTTTCATGTCACTTCATATATTAGTTAGTATGAGAATACGTTGTTTGTTCCGAAATGATTTTTGAATTTATACTATTCACAAGTTGATACTATACATTTTTTCAAAAATATATATTCACATTGTTGTATAAATTTTTGTTGGATGAGACAAAAAATAGTTTTTTCATGAAGCATAGCATGGTTTGTATCCAAATATTGGACGAGTTTATTCTAGAAGTAAAAGTAGATCCATTTTTTTATTTTCATTTAATCAAGTATGTAATTATAACCTTCCAAGTGGAAGGCCATGTATATAAAGCATGGATATTTGGTCCTTTACTAAATTTCATTTATAATTTTCACAATTTCCTATCTATTCCATATATATTGGTGATTTATTATTGTGGATGGTAATTTTTTATCTTTAATAGTTCTAAATTCTGATATATGGGGTATAATAACCATGTTAAAAAATATTACAACACTATATTGACCTGTAGGAATCTAGAATATGGGAAGGTGCACCCTAGATCATGTTGTGGACCAATATAAACATGGGTTATATTGTGATTTAGGGTGGGAATTTACTAGGGAGAATTATTTTCAGTTATGGTATTGGAAATAATGATTGACTACAACTATGGATTTTGGGGCGATCCCACCACATAATTATAGTTTTTTAATGTCCCATGACTACTAAGGAAGTTTATTCTATGCTTTTGTAAATGAAAAAAAATCATTGTATTATTCCAATGTAAGGATCTCATTGATAATGTTCTTTGAGTCAAATATTAATCTTATCATGTGAACAATGAATATTTATTTAATGACTCGTCATTATTATATAAGATAAAAATGGTATAAGTTTTAAGTGGCATTCTGTTATTATTATACACTTATTATCATGATATGTTGATTTCTCCATTTTTTACCCATAATAAATGTCTAATATCATCATTTCATATGTTTTTTCTAGTCTATGTGGAAAAATATTATGTATGATATGTCTAAAATTATGCTACTTATGAAAAACATAGTGGGAGATGATGTAGTTAACTAATGATATAGTTTTCATGTTTCCAAGTATCTCATGTAACATGAACAATTCGATTCTATAACTGATCATTATGTTATGTAATTAATATTCATGTATTATGAGTTAATATATATGTTTGAAAAAAAAAATTGATCTTTATAATTTGTATTAGATCCAATTTTAGTTATCCTTTGGAAACTATGAAGAGAAAACATTAGTAAAGAACCCAAATGATGGATCTCTGTAAAATATAACCTCCTATTGTTTTCTTAATGTTGTGATTATGTGGTTTTCCTTGCAATATACATCCTCTAGACACTACATGTGGATGTAGTTTTGGTGTTGATTCATGCAGTGGATACAACACTAAAAAATATATGGTCGAGTATATTTCAACCATTATTTTGTTGTATGCTGATTAATTTCATTCCATATACATAGTTTTACACCTCCATTGGATATGTTTTTTTACTAATTTTTTTATTAACCATCATGATGGATTTGAATGGAATATGAAAATGAATCACCTAGTTTAAACCTACAATGTCACAATATGAAAATATTATTTCATTATTAAGACACCATATTAAGTATTTTTCATGATTAATCACACTGAATAATGCTTCCTAAGGATTGTGATAACCATTACGATTTTATAAGGGGATTAAAGATAGAATAATGATTTTTGGGTGGGGTTGAAAAATGTGATCAAATATTGAAATATCTTATTTGAGAATAGTTATATAAATACTTTTATATCATGAAAAATATCTAATAATGCCAATTAATTTCCACAATAAATAAATACTGAATTATAAGTGAAAACCATAATGGTACAATGATCACATATCAAGTTGGTGATTATGATATATTTTATGTTTTTGGGAATATAATTCATGAAAATATTATTATTCTCCCACTGGATGATTTTTTTTTTGACATCAATAGTATTATTGGAATTCACTATATAATGTCATTATCAATTTCCATGGATGTGATGTCGCATTTTATATTTGAAACAACCTATGAGAATATACTAGTGAGAAAATAAAATTTATCATCCTATGCAATTTTCACCCTTTTTATTGGTAATTGTTCCCATTTAAATGGGATGTTTATCTCAGATAGTTGGGTAGAAACTCAGCATCAATGATCTGACTATTATAAGTTTGTTTGTGAATGTACATTATGAAGTATTCCGTATTAATTCACCAAATGTAATGTTAAATTCTAAACAAAGATCTTAACTTGTGCTACACCCATTACAAATTCACTATATAGAATATCCTTGATTGAATTTCCTCAATTGTAGAAGTAACAACATGATAATTCTGATAAGGTATTCATTCAAAAAATTATTCCTCCATGTGGTTCACTAGTTATTTTGGTTAATTAGAAAAATTTATTTACATGACTTTGATTTTATTATTTGGAATTAATGAATATATAAATTTGGAAAAATTATAATATGCCCCATATTGATTACTTGTTGGATCTACTATACAAAGAAAAATTAATTTCCTGTATTGACCATCATTATAGATAAAATTAACTAAGGGACAAGAATACCCAAGAAAAAATATCCTCAAACATTGTAGACACTCTGAGTATATAGTGAAACCATTTGGTCTTCAAAATTCACACACAATCGTCATGGAAATAATTATTAGATTCTATAGAGAACACAATGAAATGTTTGTAGTTGTATTTATAAATAATGTTATTATCAATTTAATGATCAAGTAATAGAATTAAACTAACATAATATTTATGATTAATAACTTAATGTGCGAGAAAGTTTTTTAAATTTTACCAATCTTTAATTTTGAAAACATAAGATTTTATTTTTTGGTTATATAATCTTAATTTATATTGTATTGGGGGATTAATTAAATATAGAGGCTATATGAAATTGGTCCTAAACAAAACTCCATGATTGAGATCCATTTTTTTCTTATTTTAGATAGATATTATATATGTTTTGTGGATAATTTATCAAAAATATATAACCCACAAAAAATGTTATCTCAGAATGGAGCCATTCTCATTCAGATAATGAATGTGAGGAGAATTTCAATGACCACCATAGATGGTTAGTCGCTGCAGCTGTTCTTACATTACCCTATAATGGAGAAGGGATTGTAATCTATAGTGATGAATTAGAAATGTAATGGGATGTGTTCTCATGAAAAATTTAATGTTTATATCTTATATATGTGATAATAATAGCATCATTACCAAAATTACACAACTCATTATTTGGAATAAGCTACAGTAATATTTTTCATTAAAGATATTTAGGCATTTCCTTTGTAGAGAAAAGTATGATATACATATATAATTATTAGAATTTATCAAATAATGTATTCACATAGTGAGTGTAATCCATTCACAAAATAATATGGTTAGATATGATTAATTATTATGATTGCTTGATAAATTTCTACACTAGGAAATAAAATAAGGTGGCCAATGCCTTGAGATTAAATGACCATTATAGCTTATCTATGTTGAGGATCATAATATACAAAATATTTTTTTATATAAAAAATATTAATTTACATATAATTAAATAGGAATGAGTATATTATCTTTCTAAAATATGTATTCAATCATAAATACATCAGATGGTTAAATAGGAGTAGAAGGTATATTTCGATCTACAAAAGAATGATAGAAATGATCCCAAGTTTAACCCAGATTATGATGTAATGAAAATTTATATGAACAATAAATATGTTCTATATAATAAATTATTTTGAGAAGGATCTATGAGATGAATATCATAGTTATTCATTCTATATTTATTCTTGATCTACAAATATGTATTGTGATTTCAAGGAATATTCCTATTAGAATGGCATGAAGAGATGTATTGCACATTTTAATAACATGATTATTTTTATTTCATCATGTTAATGTTGAGAGAAAAAATTATAATGGTATGTTAATACCATTACACATATTAAAATTAAAATGTAAAAAAATCACAATGAATTTTTCTATCTGACACCCAAAAACATGTAAATTGTATAATGATATATGTGTGATAGCCATTATCAATTAAAATCCATCCAAATTAATATTTATTACAACATATTTCTCTCTAGGAAATCTTGAAATAATATATATTAATTATGTGGTAAGGTTTCATGGAGTTCCACATTCAATTGTATCTTATTAGGGTCTTGTGATTATAATGAAGTAATAGTGATGTCTCTTGAATGATCATGATTTGAAGTTGAGATTTAACCCATCATATCATCCTCAAATGGATGGTAAATATGAGAGAACCCTTAAAATGATACATTATATTTTGAGACAATTTTCTAGGGACATCAAAGGTAAATTGGATCAACATCTTCCTATAGTCTATTATTCATAGAAGAATATCTTCCATCAAATCATTTATATAGATCATTGTGGAGAACTATATTGAAATAAGTGTATAACTATGATGTGTTATGATATATTTGTAGAAATAAAGATATTAGGATATATCTACATTATTAAATGAAAAATATGTTTTGATCTATTCAGCAACAAATAGGAGGATCATTACGCCAGAATGAAATTTATTGAGACAATCCTCAAAATAATATGTAATTTTAAATTTTGTAAAAGGTGTTTCTAAGAATTTACCATGAAATAATATAATGATATTTTGCTGTAATATATAATAAATCCCATGTTATAAGGACCTTAATGAAATTTTATATAATATGAGGACCATAGATATCAGTTGGTGCTTCCACTAATCCTTTCTCAGGATCATGATGTGTTTCATGTATCTCTCCCACAGAAGTAAATATGTCATATGTCACATAAGTAAAACATTGAGTTCATACCACTATGGAATGATACTTATTAATATGAAATACTAGTGGAGACTCTTGATCATATATAAGAATTATTTTAAAATAAGACCACTCACAATGTCAACATTTTCTGAAAAACAATAAGCTTGAGAAAGAAATGTGGGATCTGGATGATGTAATGATGTAGAAGTTTATCTATTTTATAAAAATATAAAATAGTTTTGAGTATTAAATTCACATTAATGGGGGTATAATATAAAAACTTGAGATATTATTATATTTTTTTTAAATAATTTAAATTTCACTAATAACTTATATTACGTGAAACAACAAGTTTTATCAAAAAAGAATATACTATTAATATTATTATTTAAACATAAATATTATATCCTAGAATTTACACATGGAGGTATTATTAAACATAAAAAAAATTAAATTATAATTTTTTTATTGAAAAAATATATTGTAAAAAAATAACAAAAAACTCCATATATAGTTAAAAATACAATTTTCACAAAAAAGTATTTTTTATGAATAAATATAAAAATTAATTATTGTGACTTTAAGAAAATTTATTTGAAAAAATAACATCATTTTTGGGATAAATATCTAAATATTATATTTGGTTGTAACATGGAGAATTTTTTAAAAATATTTATTTTTTCGAAGAATAGTAAAAAATAATAATTTTCAGAAAAAAACTACATTTTCACATAAAGAATTCATAGGCTCTATTGAATTTTAATATGTGTTTAAATATAATATTATTTTAATTATATAATTATTAATACAATTTAGGTAATTGTATACTATACTCTTATATAAAAATATTATATATTGGCAAGTTTTCACTTTTGAAAATAGCATTTTCATCATGTATTTAAGAGTAATCACAAATTAAATTTATCATATTCTATGACATGAATTAGATTAAGTGAATTAATAATTTTGGATTGGAATTATTTATATTATATTATAGGGTAAAATTAATTTTTAATTATAAATATTAATAAAGAAAATAAAAATTAATTATTATGAATATGGTTAAAAAGTTTTTTCAATATATATGTGCAACTATTAAAATTTATTTCACAACATATAATATTTTTCTTTATTAAATTGAAGTTAATATTTATATTTAGTATTTCAAAATTATCTAATAGATATTATTTTAATATTAGTTATTATGCATAAATTTATTTAAAGTATTTGATATATATGAAATCATAATGACAATTTAAATGGGATATAATATTTAACATCAATTCCATCCTTCTATTGAAAAAATAGATAGATAATTAATGTGTATATGTGGTATAACAAATCCATGATTAATGTAAATAATTCTTTATATCTCACATTCACGGGTTACTCAAAATAAATATTTAATGAATATGTACAATTTTCAAATCTTGGTTAATATATTGGAGATGATGAAACCATGATCAATGTAAATTAACCAAAAATAATTAAAAATTTCTATACCCATGTTATAATCTTTATGGACTCAAAAAAAGACCAGTTTAATGTATTGTATGTATTTTCTAATGGATAATAATTCAACAGGTAAATCCTTTTTCGTTCTCTTTCAATTTGTTTTAAATTCTATTATTCTTATAGCATCCTTACCAATTATGTCCAAATGTACACGATTACACCACTATAATATATATATATAATATAATTTTATTATCTCAATGCAAGATACATCATAAAACACCATATACCACTCCCATTTATTTAAAAATGAAAACATCATCCGTGGTGTACTGATTTACCACCATCAGGGTCGATGCGACATCATTTTCCATTACAAATTTAAAGGATGGTTTTCAAACAATAATTATGGTTAAAAAATATTTTATTATACATATTATAATTAAACTAGTATTTAGAACTAATATATATACATGATATTAATTAATGAGAAAAAACATGTTCATGACAATCGAAAACAACAAAAATGATCTAAATAATTATCATCAATGTTATTTCTAAGGAACCATCCTCATATCTAGAAACAAAATAATATATAGAACAATTTAAAATTAAATATCATCATTAATCAAAAATAATTTCAATTATGGGGAATTATTTCAATTTTACATGTTCTTCCATATTCATTGAAAATTAAATTAATCATGAAAACAATGGAAAAGTACACTATCAAACAAAAAAATGAATATATTATATCATCAAAAAGGATATAAATAAACATAATAAAATTATTCTAAATAATATATATATATATATAATTTTATGAATTAATTATTTATTGAATTTAATTTTATTATCTATGATGTTATGTACAAGTGTATAATGATTTCGAGTATAAGATAATTGATCTTCCCCGAACATCCATTTTTATTTAGGTTGTGCTATCTACCTCTTCACACTATTGTATTTATTAATTATATTTATATAATTATTATAAATTGAAGGTATATTTTCCAAGATAATATATCAAGATCAATTGAACTAGCATTTTAGGGGAAATACATGTATACAACGTACCCTTCTATATTCTTCCTGATATGAAATATTGATTTAAGGTATCTTCTTATTTTTATAGTAATTATCACATACCATCCATAATCAGGTTTAGGATATTTATTTATAATGTCAGTAATTTTGACAAAAATAAATATATTTTATCATTTTTTATTTTATAAAATCATTCATGACAAATACAAATTACTTTTCTAGAATAACTATTCATTGCAAAGTAAAAAATAGGTTTCCCTCTAGAATTACTCGATGATTTTATTATATTATTTACATCAATTTCAACACATATATTAAATATTATGATTTATTGATATTGGAATATTTTTATTATCATACAATATATTTTAGTAAATGAACAATCATCTGTTTCACTATGGATGTTCTATATGGATACCATTCACCATGCTACTTAAAATGGTAAGTGATTATTTTTTGAAATTTGTTTACAATTCATATATACTTTTTTATTTTTAACCATATTAATATTATAAATGAATTGGACATATTTTGTGATGGTTGGGGCGCATTATATCCCCTCAATGTATCTGTAAGACTCATGTGAGGTAATAGAATTGGATTTGGCTAAGGCGTTATCAATTTATTTTTAGATGTTGTGGATGAAGTCTTGAAAATATGATTATAATTTATGTCAAAATAAATTCCTTCATTATGATATTAGTAATTGATAAATCATGTTATTAATCAACAAGAATAGTATCTATGGTTCAATTCATTGGAATATTTATATTAAATTATTTATTCACCTTATATTTTTTCAATTTTATGCTCAAGATAAAGTTGTAATTGAATGTGATTTTAGTCATCAAAAAATCCTTTTTGTTTATATTATCTTACAATATGTTAATTACCCTTAAAAATAATCTAATATCACCCCTGTATTATTTATTTTTTCCCCAATTATTTTAATATGTATACTATGAATGACTTGCTTGTATAATGTAAGGGTTATAGATGTTTCCAAAAGACATTCAATGTTTTTTTCTTTCCATGTTGTAATTTAAGACATATATTTTTATATGGTTTTACAATAACAATAAACTATGTGATCCTTCAGGATGTGACTTACATATTTATTATACCAGTTTAATAATGAATTGCACCAACACTATGAAACTCGGGTAGGGGTAATTACATTTGTGTAGTTAAATGATTTCACTATAATAATTTTTGAAATGATCCTTGACTACTAAGGAAATAATTTTATATTCTTATATATATTCCAAAAATATATGTCTTATTATAATATAATTTTCTCATGGCTCATGATCATTGATTCCAGATTCATTCATGCATTACAAACTACCAAGGTTGTTTTTGTGACTAATTTATATGATCTATGATATGTTGGGCATTGTTTTCAAAATTTATCAACTTTTTCATATATCTTTAGGCTCAATATATTTTGATATTTACCTTGTTTACATTTACTGAGTATCATCTCCCACCCTTTCATGTGTTTATTTTCCCAAATTTATTTCATAATTTATTATTTATGAATTTTTTAAGAAGGGTTATTTTTATGATGAATATAGTGTTAGATGTTGTAGTTCTGTTATGAACTAGATTATTTTGTAACCATGTTTCCAAATAAAATATTCTTATATGATATATTCATTGATAAGTGTTTTTTGTAATTAATATTAATATACTATGATATAGAATAAATGTATGATATTTTTGGGTCTTTATAGTTCCATAGATATATGATAAACCTATATAGATCTATTTTAAATTAAAAAATATGATCATCATCATATCTGAGTAATAAATATCTGGTCAATATATATACACAACTTATCCAACATTTCCTTTATGTAAAAGTGAAATGAAATCCATTTTGATAATACAAAGTATTATATCAACAAAAATATTAAATTAATATCATTATAGGTTTTTATCTTGCACCCAAAAGAATTCAAACCAAACAAGACCCCAATAAACTATAAATTTCTCATTCAACAATTCCATTGAATATTCCTCATCACAACTATAACTTATTTACATTTTGTGGAACAAATATTTTATTCCATTAAAAAAAAATTTCTTCAGGTTATGAAAAAAAAATCCATTTCTTTCTTCTCAATAAATGCATGTTCTTTTTTTAGAGAATCATCCCACTCTGGTTGAATCAGTTATTAACCCAAATTTCATTATATGACATGGTAAATATGTTGATTTTATTATGATAACCTCATTGTTTATCTTGTTTTTTAATCATTTCATTTATCATGAAAAAATCAATAATTTTTTTTTCATTGATGAACTAAAATTTGATTATCTTCATCACTTGAAATTTTTTGGATCATCATCCAAATAATATTAGTTACCTAGTTTTTCTATATAATAATTTTATTTGGAATTAAATAATATAATTATTCTTCATCATCACATTTAATTCTTTTTTAATATAGACACTAATTTAATGTTCTTTAAAAAACAATAAATAAGAAAAATAAACTATTTTCTTGGATCAATTAAAAAATTTGAAATATTCATATCCATTTAGATAATAGTTGTTGAAAAATCCATCAACACCTCATTAATCTAAAATCACAATGTCTTCACTATTAAAATTGGTAACAAATATATTCCCTAAATACACTATTTTAATTTTATATAATTTTATTCTAGATTTTATTATCATAAGGATACATATTTTAATTTAATATGTATATATATATATATATATTGATTTTGGAATTTCATTTCTATCCCAATATCTTATCTCCAAATTAATTTTGAGGTTTTATGATTCACCAATAATGTTTGAGTCATTAACTCTAGGATTCTAAAATTAAATTTATTAATATAATTTATAGGGGTATATTTGTTTATATACTATATCTAATATAAATATTCTATAAATAATATTCAAACCTTATTCTTTTATACATAGTAAAATTATATTTTTTAAATCAAAATTTTAAATTACAGTAATAATTTTATACACTTCTCATGAAACTCATAATAATCCTTAAGGATGATGACTTTTGTTTCATTAACATAATTCCAACAATAAATTTTAATTAATCAATAAATGATATAATATATTTATCCCCATTATATAAAATTTTCTTTATAGGCCCATAAATATCTGAATGATTAAATTTCATCTATTTGTAGTTTTGAATATATTCTTTTTTTGGTATATATTTAATAATAATCCGATTCTGGCATGTGAAAATAATAAAATTCATTTTTTTTAGAAAGGGAATGCCATAAGAACTAAATCATTGAGAAATATTTTGGAAAGTATATTTGATAATTGTCCAATCCTTTGATTCCATAAATCATGTTCTTCTATACATCTCAAACAATTTGTTTTTTAGTTTATCAAACAAAAAAAGTTTCTCCTTATACACTATAATCTAGAAAACAAAATTCAATTTTTTATAGTCATCATAAACAAAATACCCTTTTTAAATTAACTTTATTCTCAATATAACATTGTTATAAAAAATTATTTAAAATATTCATTAATTTATTAATGTATTGTGTCTTAATTAATTTATTCATGTTATTTGAAATTTTTTTCTTATCCACTTATTTAGGATGGACCATTACATTTAAATTTAGATTATTCATACATTATCTATTAAAATACATTTATAGACATAAAATATCCATTCATATTTGATGATTAAAATTGTATATATATTATGGATGTTTGTTTTAAAAATCCATTTATGAAATATTCTACTAAAATATATTTTATCCCTTCATTCTTATTTTTATTATATTATTCTGTATAATTATTTATATTCAAATAATATAGAAATATGAAAGGAAGAATTTTGACTTAATAACTAAATATTTAAAATATTCCATATATATAATTGATTATTGAAATTTATTCTCTCTCTTCAGATAGAAATTATATATTTCATTAGATGTTATTTTAATTGAGTGGGGTGATTCCCCAAATATCCTACCACTTAAATATTATATAACTATAAGAAATACCTTTCATTGAACGACCATCACATTGAAAGATGTCTAAACCCATCAATGCGCTATTCATAACCATAAAAAATTTCACACATATATAATATGTTTTCAAGACCATATCACCAATTGTTGTTCAAATTTTACATAATTAATTTTATATTAATTTGTGAATAAAAAATATATAATACACTTTATGTATTCCCTTTTATAATTAACATACACTATAAAATAATTTCTATTATATTTTCAATAATTCATTATTTAAATTTAACATTTCTATAATAGATAAATTTATTAACATTTTCTTCCATAATTATAAAAATCACTTCCATTATCTATGAATTCATCTTGAACATTCCTTCAAAAAATAAATTACCTTGTTCACAAAATATGTGAGGAAAATTTTTATTAAAAAACTAATAATGATTCTTAGAATATTCAATGATATTAAAATTCCATTTATATCATTCACAAAATTTTTCACACAATTATTAAAACTGAATTTTATCATATTCAAATCATTTTACAATTTTAAAAAACATTTTCTATAAATTTAAAAATCCATTTCACATATCCATAATATTATTTTATATTTAAATAATTAATTTATTTACATTAATGAGATACTCCATGGAATCTTCTTTTTTTGATTAAAAATGGATTCCTTTTCAACATATGATGAATCAGTAATATTTGATGATTATGTGTATGTATTTGAGTACATATTCGATTTTTTTAAGATTAATACTTTTAATTATTCTACATCAAATACAAATTTAATAAGTATTTAATTTTTCTTATATAATCTCATACAACATCAAAATTTGAATTATTTTTTAACTGATCTACATTAACTTTTGAGATCAATAACCTCTAATAAGAATCACATGATTTTTAAATAATAGTATCATCTTGACTACATTCATTTTCTCCAAATATAATATTTATTTTATCATTTTTTATAAATACTTTCCACTTCACATTTATGTAATATTTTTAATGATGATCTTGGTATAATTTTTAATCAAGAAACTTCATTATGACTCATCTGTAAAATCATATTATTTTTCATTCAACTTTTTATATTTTGTAGTTTATGTCCCAAAGGACCCCCATTTAAATCCCTGGAACAAATTATTGTTTAGGTCAAAAAAAGTTTTTTAAATTTCAACTAATTATAAATAAAATTATCTTGTAAAATTATATCAAAACATATTCCTCTACATATTTAGAATTTTATTCTTATTCCTTAAATTATCTATAAATATTAACATCTTATAAGGATTTAATGATATTTACTCTTCATATTTATTATTCCCATGACAAGATATTTCTTTCAATTTATCCTAATGAATAAAAATTTAAAAATATACAAAAAAATTGAAATGGATCAATTTCAATGTATTAAAGTATTAATAACTTAACATTATATTTTTATGAAAAATATAATGTATATTTTTTAATACTGTGGAACATTCAAAAAAACATAATTTTTTTTATCACAGCACATTTACTCAATTATTGAATCCATCAGTTGATTCATTTAAAACATATTCATGTCTTCACAATTCAGATGTAAAGTATATAATTGGGATTATATAACTCCTATATTTCTGTTGTTTATATTATCTAAATTATTCAGTTTTGATTTAACAATATCAATCCCAATATAAATGGATAATTTATTTTTTAAAATTTGATGAATGAATTGTATTCTAAGAATTATAATGATTATAAATATTTTTTATTCTCAATAATAGTCATCACTATACCTCTTGAGTGATTGTCATATCCATTGGAAGAAACATCAATTATATCTTATCTAATTATTTATAGGTATTATAGGAATTTATATTTTCATAAGAGAATATTTTTTCTTTAAAATTTCAAAGTACCATTTTTTTACAATGTTAATTTATTAATCTACAGACATATAAATTTTTAACCAAATTGATTTATTAACAAAGAAAACTCATCATATTTAACCCCAATCATCCATTTCTGACATTGAATTGATATTATAATGCATCTTTGGGAACAATTATGTATAAAATGATGATGAAACAAATTAAAATAAAATTGGATTTAGTAAAATGTTTGATGAATTAGTGAAACAATTACATAAATATTTTATAAATCTATGTCATTTTTCATTGGATTGAAAAAATAAAATTCATTTTCTTACAAATATTGATTTTTCAACATTTGTAAATACTGAAAAGTTTTTTCAAATAATTTAATAACCACATAAATAAAATATATATATCTAAGTGGATATAATAATTAATAAGGATTACCACTAGATATGAAAGGATTTATCCTCTACTATATAAAATAAACATGTTATCACATTCTATTCTATAATCATTATGAATAAAAAAAATATGACGTGTCATTGAAATCTTGTTACAATTAATATATGTTCTAGTTTTGATAATGTTATATACCATAGATAAAAAAATAACGGTCAAACAATATAATTGGAAACATATCCAATATGCATTCAGTGACTCTAATTTTCTATAGACTAGTCAAAACCATAGTTCACATATTCACAGATTTAATTACATAGTAAAATATTAATTAATCTAAATCATTGATAACTTATATTATTCTTCACTTAATCATTGAAAAATATTCATTATTGTGAAAACCCAGTGAACATAAATCATGTAGAAATATCATAATTTTAAGGCACATATAATTCCAGCCCATATATTCTTAAAAAACTAAAATAATTAATTATACATTCTTATACATTTTGAAATGGTTTTATTATGTTCATATGTAATATGTAATATTATTTGTTTTGTGTATCCACTTCCTTATTTTTTAAGCACCTAAAATTCATTAAACATGTCAAAGATTCATCAAACTGTAACTATTTCATTCAATTTTAAATATAAAAAATGAAAAAAAGAAATAATATTAGTCACTACTAAATTCTATTAAATTATGATTCTATTAATCAATAAAAAATATTGATTCATATTATATAAGGTTAATTAATATTGAAGGCCAATTTTTAATGGTCTTAGGTTTAATTAATCTATCCACATAATCTAAAATAAATATAATTTTTATTGTCAAATGATAATATAATCCCATGGGACCGAACAAATAGACCCCAAGAGGTGAACAAAATTTAAAAAATCAACCACTTTTTACAAAAAACAACATGTGTTCAATGTAAAAGAAAGAAAAATGGTAAGAATATTTTCTTTTTCCTCAAAAAACATGGTCGATGAAGCTCCAGTGGTCATTAATTGTGAATGAAATTATTCTTTTCTCTTTAACTCCTTCTAATTGATTCATTAAATCGTCCACTAAACCATAAACTTTTGGAGAAAAACATATCTTACATTAGTTTTCATTTTAATTTAGTACCAAATGTTTTTCTATTTTAATAAAACCAATCCAATGACATTTTAATGAATAAATATGAGCATTAAACTACACATATATAAATATTTATGTATTTAATATATATATTTTTATTTATATAAGTTTGTATACATATATGTTTTTGGTTTTTTTTATGAATATATATATATGTATGTATGAATGAATGTATTAAGAATGGGTTTCTAGTAATAAACTAGCCATGATAAACTATGAACTCTCCAACACTACCAGAATTGTTGGCCTATACTAACCAAATATTTATGATCTTTAAAAGGGAAAACTATATCTTCATGATTTAAAAATTTATCAACTATTAAAAGTCATAATGCTCAATATTTTTCATGATAATTATATAACAATTTGAATGATAAGAATTATTTATTATTAAACTAATGATACTCGCTAGCATGAGTAATGAAAACCATTAGGTAATTAATTTAACTACTCAAGATATTAAATTTTGTGATTGAATAAAAATGAGAATGAATTTATATACATTTTTATGGAGGACTTATCATTTTTGGAATAATATATTGATCTTCGATATAAAATTTGACAATATTATTGGAATTTTGAAGTCTTATAATTACATCTGTTCATATATAGAATGATGAAAAAATATTTATAAAGAAGAAAATATGAATATTGATGAAAATATAGTTTATGAAAGAAGAATTTTTTTTAATATAGAATATCTATATAAAATTATGGTCACCTACTTTATCCATTTGTATGGAATAAAACCCATCAATAATCATATATTATTTAGCATTATTTGTTCACTAGAACCCAAAAAATATAAAAAAAACCAATGTAACACCTATATTGAAGGTAATGATATTTAATTACCCAATATAATAAAACAAAACTATTTTCAATAGTATACATGACACATAATATAGAGCTTAACTGAATGTGAAATATTATTATTTTAATTACTATTATTATATAGTTATTGAATTGATTTAAATGAATATTAGTATGTACATTATGATATATAAATTTAAAATTACTAATAAATGAATTTTTTGACTATTTATTTTAAAATAAAAATTAATTTGTTTGTGAAGATGTTTCATGATTTAAGAAAAATCATAAAAACCTATTCAATTTATTTTAGTTATGTTCAAATATAATTATTTTTTATAGTTTTATAAGTTATTAAATATAAAATGTCTATAATTTATTAATTATTATAACAAAATTATCCTACATTGAATTTTTTGATTTTTATAAAACATTTGATTAGTTAGTCAATAGTGAAAAACACCGAATTTAAAAAAACCTATATATCCATTTTATGTACTAAAAAATCCCATTTTATTAATACATTTTACAATTTAATTAGTTTTATTATTATAATTATTTTCTAATTAATTTCACTGTATAATATCTATGAAAAATTGATGAATGAAAACATTCTTAAAATAAAATATGCATTTATACGGAAGTATATTTTTCATGCCATTTTTCAGGTTTAATCAAAAAGAAATATCATCCTAATATATTTACTGAAATTTATAAAATCGAATCATTATTTTGAATGAACATGTTCATATTTTCTATATATTATTCCTTTATTATTTTTAATTAATATTATACAGAGTAAATATTTATCACTATAATAAAGGGAAATTTTGGTAAACTAGCGTAGAAGATGATGTTAAAAAGAAATATAATAAAATTAATTGCTTCCATTATTTTTTTATGATATAAGATAGACTATACCCATATATTGTGATAAAATTTTTAAATTATATTCCATTTATAATTTTTCAATACATTTTTATTTTTTTATGTAAATGAAGTTTCTAAAATATCTCTTTAATGATTATAATATCTAAAATCTTTTATGATATAGATAAAAACATAATTAAAATTTATAAATATATATTCTAAATATGGATAATTTTTTATGGTTATAATTAATTTTTAATTTATTATAATTACATATTTTCCTTAAATTATTATTCTACTATGATACAATACTTGTTGAGGCAGTAAAAAATTCAAGTAAATGAAATTAAATACAATCTAAATACTATTTTTGGGTTATTTTTTTCCAAATATTTTTTTTAGAAAAATATATCTTACTAGTAAAGTTTTTAATTTTTTTTAATTATATTATTTTATTGATATTTTGAAAATAAAAAATAGGTTAATCGGCATAATACTGAGATTAAAGGAACTTTCTAGGAATTAATATTTTTTTAAATTATGTAAAAATAGTAAAATTCTATCATTATCTATGATAACGTCACATGGTCTAACACATCACTCATTTTCCACATATTGGGTGACTTTTATATAATTATAAAGTTCATTAACACAAGTTTAAAGAAACATTGATATCATGATAATCATTAAAAGGGTTAAAAAGATTAAAAATTTATTTGTTTTGTTCTACATGACGATGAAAATTAATTTTTATTAATTTAAAACATTATGCCACTCCACCAATTTCTATCTCCTCTCTTATAAAAGGACACTTCCTCGCCTCTATTCTTCACATAGTATTTGTAACTTATAACAATCAAATCCTAGAAAATGATTCTTCCTATATTACTTATATAAATTATAGGGGAATTATTATTCATAAAAGATAATCTATTATATAGTCAAGTATATTCCAAAATAATATTTCTCAAAGAGGATGAAATAATATTAACTAATTCATTTTATTTTAGTTATTATTTTACCCCATTATATTTGGTGATTATATTTCAATAATAATAAAATAATAATATCCAATATATTAGGATGTTATTTTTTATTTCATAACTTATTTCTCATGAACTAGATTGGTTCAAACATGAACTGGTCACTCGAGCTGATCAATCACAGGGCCCAAATTACATTCCAAACTGGTTTATATTGATGCACGAAACTAGTTTCCTATCCATGGGAATTGAGAATGACCATCGGGCCATACCGCAGATCGGCTCGAGTGCTCTGTTCTAGGTCAACCTAGGCTAGTTTTTCACATAATGTTGTTCAAGGAGGCCCTTGTAATTTTTTGTGTCAGGTTGCTTAGTTATTTGGTGTGTCGGGAATCAAGAGGTAGGTGCATGAAGGACGTCACGAAACCTTTCCCGTCCCGAGCCTCGAGTTTCTAGGGGTATCCTGAGATTTAAAATTTTCATTTTCTAGGTCTTTGTGGATAAATGATGAAAAAGGTAGTGATATGGTGTTATGTGGAGAGATTCCATGGATTAGATTCCCTTTTACAGCTTTAGTGCAGGATTCAAGATACTTTTTGTGGTGGATTCTCGATTAGAGCATGGTCTACTAAGCCATGTTACAGGCTGGCATAATCACTAGTCCTTTATTTTAGGAGGTTTTGATGTGAGTTGTGTTTTTGATTCGTTTTTACTGACTTGAGTGGAATTCAAACATTAAAATTATTCATAGAAAAAGGGGTTTTCAAAATAGGATGTGTTTTTGGAGTGGAAAAGTGATTTTGAAATGAAATTGATTCATTTAATGAAATGTGTGGTTCCAATGGGAAAACTAGGAGGTGTTTTTGAAGTAGTTTTGGGATCTTGGTAACACTTTTTGGAATGTGAATTTAAAAAAATTTGGGGTATTGGAAATGTATTGCTTAATGATAAGTGACAATTTAAAATTGGTTGAGAATTTTTGCTTTACATAGAATGACTCATTTTGGAAATGATATATGATTTGAATTAAAAAATGGTATTACAATGAGGGATCACATATATAGAGATAAACATGTGTCACATGAATAATTGGTGGTATATGTTGATGGGTGCATGAGCTGGCACAAGGGTTTAATTATATGTGAGACTTCATGTGATATTAATGGTCGATATTTAAGTTATTCCATTTTCTAAAAAATTGTGCTCAAAAAGGAAATTTAAATGTTTTTAAAAGTGGGTGAGAAATGTTTTAGTGTTATCTTTTCATGTTTGGTATCCTTTTTCATGGGTTCTTGGTTTTGGCATACTGAATTATGGTTGGAATAGTGATTTGAGTTTAAATACTATCTTGTGATTGATATATTGAATTTTGATTTTTGATGACTTTTTATTTGGAACTGTACCAATTTTTTTTGAGTATGCCACCCAGAAAAGTCCCAGAGGGTTCCAGTAAGTCTCTTCTATTTATTAGTTCTACACAGACTCTTGGAGGAGTGGTGGATTTGAATTATTTTTGGTTTTTTTTTGCATCATCCATGGTGATTGTGATCTATTGAAGGTAGTACAGTTTCTTGGTGAAATAAATGGTGTTTTCAGGTTATTGGAAATTCCCAAAGCAGTGAGTGCTCGTGTTGCTTCAAGTTCATTTGAGGGTTTAACTTTTGATTGGTGGAGGCGGTAATATCAGTGTTGTTTCATGATGCGATGTCATGGAAGGTGTTTAAGACCACCCTCACCAAATGGTATATACCTGAGTAGGTGAATGTGAGGAAAGTGTTCTAGCCAATGACTATACAGCAAGGCCAATGAATAGTAATGTCTTATGTTGGGAATTTCAAGGGGTTGGATCCCTTTTTACTAGAGGAAGCATCATAACATCAGATAAATTTTCTCTTTTGTTGGGTATTCATTGAGGGTTCAAGGACTGATACTCTTAGGTGTTCGGGATGGTTCTCCATCCGATGAGGATAGAAAACCAGAGGAACATATCTCAGATGAGTCTTCTTGTCAATTATGTCTTCTATTAGTCGGATCAATCTCTTATTTTATTCTGGTGAACCTAGTTTGGATACATCATGTCGCCTTGTCATCATCCTCTGAAGGATTGGCTTGGTGTGGCCGTCTGGGACACTAAAGTGGTTTCGCTAGTGGTATCGTCAAAAGGAGTCTCAAATGGAGGATGTAAGCTTCTAACTATAGGGCAGTAGATGCTTCAAGATATCAGAGCTCTAGCTACAGGTCTCGAAGTGAAGCTTTTCACATATCTCGGAATCGTTGGGGGTAGGGAAGTATGTTCTATAATTTGTCTCTAGTGTAGAAATAAGGACAATTTAAACATCTCTCTTATAGCTCACTCATCTCTAAAGGTTCTATTTTTCTATAAGAGGTGTAGAGGTATCTTTTAACTTTTTGGTATTTGTTCTTTGAATACCCCACATTGGTTGCAATAAGGCGTGGTGATCTCATTTTCTTGTAATTATAATAGTTGTTCCGCCCCAAATGTGACATGTTTTTGTTTTTTTACATTATTGTTTTAGAGATCCCCATCTCATGTTGAAATTTTGATTCATGGTTTAGTTTTATTTTTCATGGAATTAATTCGTGGATTTTCTCGTTTGTCCGTAGTTTCTGGTTTGGGTTGGAAATTCCCATGTCATTCTATGTTGGTTGGATTAATAAGGATTGTTCCTAGATATTAGGGGACCCACCAAGAATCTTGTCATGCATTCTTCAATATTTGTTTTATGTCGGAGTTTTGCTCTGTGTTGGTGGTTTCCTCTTTGGCTCATGATTGTAGTTCTAGAGTTATTATAGGATGAGAGTCACAATGTTGGTTGTTCTAGATAGTTTCTAAAGATGGGGAGAACCCTTATCCTTCCTTAATGGCTCTTCTCATTGAAGGTTCCCATTGAAAAGGTCAGGTGTGTATTGTGGAGTGAAAATTCACACTGTGTTTGTGATTTTGTGGGCCTCATTTAGTTCCGAACTCGAGTTTGATTCCTCGTTTGACTGGGTGAATTTATAGGGGCAGAATGTTTTTTGGTGGGGATAATTGTCACACCCCAACATGATGCATTATTTAATTTTAATTACTTTGTATTTCATTTTTAGCTTCAGTTTGAACTGGTTTAAAAAATAATTAGGCTCTTATATTGTTGTGAGAGGCCCATGAAAGTGTATAGAATTTTAAAATAAAAATAATTTTCATTTTTTTTCATTTTTTGTTTTCCTTTATTGATTTTTCTTTTTATTTATTTCTTCCCCGTCTTGTTCTTACCTCTCTATCCGTTGTAGAAGACGGGAGCCTCCCCTCCTTGGTCAAGCTCCACACCTCCCTGCAATGAACCATCCATGGACGTGTCCTACCTCACTTGCACGACCTCCTTACGAAGAGTCCCCATCCTCACGAGCTCTCTTGTATGAACCCCTATGACATAACCCTACTCTATGCAACACCCCCTTGGAGGATTTCGGTCTGTAGCACGCACCCCACCTCTCAGCCTTCCTCTACAATTGTCGATCTCCCCAGATCCCTTAATTTTTTGCTATTGATTCTTCAAGTAATGTTCCCTATATACCTTGGCCTCCCTCGATATGTAAAATTTATCATTTCTCGACACTCAATTTGATTTCGTAAAAAATCCTAGGTTTGGGATTATTCAATTTTTTATTGTTTATACATTGTTATGGAATGTGGAATGCCTCTCAGGTTGACTTCGGGCATATTCTAGAATTTATCAATCAAGGGAAAGTAGATTAGCTCATCTCAACTCATTAACACCTCTTGGGGTGAGTGTTTTATTACACTTATGTTTTTTACACCACCTATTTGGGATCCTTAGTTATTTAGGGTTCCTAGAATTTTTGTAGAATGTTGATGAATTTTTTTTGGTGTTCCACACACATATATAGGTACGTGTATATATATATATAATCCTTCCTTTCATATTTTCCCTCATGACATGGGGAGAATGTATAATGGATTAAGGTTATATCCATATATATAAGAATTCATATTTCTGCAAGTGAGGGGCAGTCTACATCAAGGGTCTCAAGTGTTGAAGTTCTCTAGTTAGGCCTTATCCTCCTTGGGGTAGCTGCCTATGCACATTGTTTCCAATATAATTCTAACATTCTTGTGATTTACTTCCCTATAATTCATGAATAAATAATTTTGACAGCCTTGTATTTATTTGAACACAATTTTTGTATTCCATGGATTTGGTGTAAATGGTGGGTTTCGTGAGTCCTCATTTTATGATTAAATTTTGATATTTTAATTTTTCTATGATTTCCATGTAACGCATTTTGGTCTTTTTAATGGTTTTAAAGTGGATAAATGGTTCATTTCTCGGTTTGGTTTTTAATGGGTGAAAATAATGCCCTAAAATTTTAATTTGGGTTTAAATGGATGTGCGAACACCAACCATTTCAAATGGTTTTTTCATTTTTATTCAAAATTTTGGTTTAGAATGTGTGCAAAGTTTTCCTTTTTTTGCGAATTCTAATTGGCCTCTTTAAATGTTTTCTGATAGAAATGGGTGACCATGGGCATTGTTTTGGGTTTTAAATAATGAGTCCCAAGCGTGGTTGGTGGTTTTGTAATATTTTTTAATTATTTGGTGTGTTTTTACATGGATGAAATGATGGATTTATTTGAAAAAATTGATCTTGCTATTGAAATTGCCTTTTATGCATTCATTATTTTTGATAAAAATGAAAATAAATTTTTTCAGTGTGAAATGCACATTAGTCTTTGTGTTTGATGGATTTCATTAATTTAAAAAGGGTGTTTGGTTTTATAAAATGGAAATGGAGTTTTCCTGGATTTATGTGGGTATGCTTGAATATATATATTCCTTTCCTTTGGAAATGTGTTTGAAATTTCATATTTCTTTAGAAATGGATTTTCAAATGTTTATGATATGAGTGAAGGCCTGGTTGGCACAATTGATTTGATATTTGTTTTCCCTTATAGGTCCCACATGTTCCATATGAGGTTTATGTTGTTAATGTGATTTAATCTTATTCTATTGATCACTTCTTATTGTGGTTTTGGGTTCCTATAATATATTTAATGATAGAATGATTTATTAATTATTTAATTAAAATCCTATGTTATGGTGGATTTGGGTTTTGTGATTCCATATGGTTTAGGGTCTTGTGAAAGGTCTCCCGTGACATATTCCTATAAACTCCGTCAACTGACGCAAAAGGCAATGTGGTTTGGGATATTTTGGTTCGCTACAACCATATGAGATATGGATTTTTTTCATTCCTTGGTTTCACACCATCATAATTTGGGTCTTATTTATTCTAAGTATTTTAGTATTTGTGGTGTAGTGTGTTAAACTATGATTCGTGGTTTGGAGTCACTGGGTCTAAGGTGACTCACCTACGTGTGTATAGGTTAGTGTGTATATATATATATGCGGGATCCCCCATTACATGTATAATCATCCATAGTATTGAATATACATGTTTGGGACTATGTGTGCCCCTGTTTATATATGAAAATGAAAACGTATGTGAGTAGAGACTAGTATATACATATAATAATATCTGTAAGGATCCTCTTGCACATGTTCATAACCATTAAAGTGTGGGCATAGGGGCTAGGTATCTTTACATGTATGTGAATGTGCATATACTTGGTGGGTGGGAAAAAATTTGTTAGAAAGTTCCAAGAGTAAAAGTGGACGGTTTTGTTACATCCTGAGATAGGTCCCCTATGTATATGCCTTTAATTTTAATTTCATAATTGATTTATTGTTTAAAAAAAATTCATTCATACTATATACACATGCAATAAAATCTGGTTTCAGTTTCATGAAATGAATATGCATTTTTTTCGAAATTAAAATGTATTTATAACACCCATTGGTCTGAAGTGAAATTTCATGAAAATAGATTTCTTATGTGGTTTTAAATTGGTAATGAGTATTTCCAAAGGAGTCAGTCCTTTCATCCTGTTAGTTATAAAAAGTGTTCCCTTTATGTAATTAATCTAGTTTGGAAGATTAATAATGTTTTACGAAAAGAAAACCTCTCTTGAGTCACACCACCTTGTTTTATAAAATGATGTGTATGTTGAATGTGTGGATTATGATATGTTTTGAGTAGAGAGGCACCTGTATTTTGTGTGATAGAAAAAGCGGTGGATGTTCTCAAGGTGGGAGATCGATGGTGAGATGGTGAGTGTGTTTTTGAATAAAAAGAATGATATGTTCATGTATGTTTTCTAGATAAATATTAACACCACTTGAAATGGAGCACATGGGAAAACCTGGGTATCTAGGTGGGCGGACTTGGACAAGTACACTTGATGATACATAAGTGGTTCGTCCGGATTTCATCTAGTAGGATTGACGCAACAACACTAACTAAATATTTGTGATGATTGGGAGGAAACTAAGTTATGGGTGTGTCCCCTACTAGTGGACCATGACTGATAACATATATCCTTGTGGTTAATATGCCACATTTACACTGAGGTAGGAGGTTCATTGGTCCCCAACTAACACTAGCTACGTAGGGATTTCCCATGGTGCTTGTGATATGATTTTAAATTCAGTTGTTTCATGATTGTTTCCTTTTTATAAAACCCATGTCTAAATTTAAATTGATTCCTTTACATTTTTAAATGTTAATGAATTTCTGGATTATATTTTGAAAATTTAGTGGTATAAAAATGTTTTCTATATAAATATAAACTTGTTACTTGATTTTGAAAAGAAAGAATGACAATATTTTAATGTGTCCTATTTTAAAACTATCATGTTTTGGGTTTTTTAAGGTTAGGGAATAGTGAAATACTATTCCTTATCCTGCTTACTTAGAATCTCAGTGCTCAGACCTAATTTTATCTCCAGTTTCAGGATACTCTAGGTTAGGATCACTCTTTGACTGAGTTTATGTTATGTTTTGTGATGACCCACGAGGTCACTTGAGGTATGTCACGTTGATTCATTTGTTCTTTTTCCCTGTTGTCAGTTTATTTTGTTCACATTATTTTATTTATCTATTTGTTTTGTTTATAAGTATTCACTTATCTTTGATTTGGGAAAAATCATTCCCAACATGTTTATATTGATTCATGGCATTGTCTTTCTACTTATGGGGGCCGGAAAAGCCCTTTGTGCCATGCCACGGACCGGTTAGAGTGATTGGTTCAGGGTCGACCCAGGCTAGTTTGTCACATTATTCCCCACCAAATCAATCAAATTTGAAAGAGAAGAAATTAAACTATCACTATATTAACATGGAGGATCATGACTTTGGTCATTGGTTTATCTTCTTTAATTGAGTGACAATGTTACTTCCCCTTCAGTTTCAATTGTTTATTGACTTCTTCTCATTTCTTTTTTCAAATCTTCATTCTCTAGTCCTTTTACTCCATTCTATATTCAGGGTTCATTGGATTATTCTAATTGTGGGGTTTTTATCTTCATTCTTTTGTCCCAAGTCTTTCAAATTTGGTTTCATTTGGCTCAAATCCTGTCTCCTTTGGATCACCGGTGCATATCGGCTCAGTAACATTATCTGTGATGTCGAATGATGGAGATATGTTTTAGGAGTACCTGACACTTCATGTTGATGGATCTTTGGGTCATCATTGAAATAATTTTGGACCAAGGTGATCAGGTCAGACAATAGTGGAAGCAATAGGGGGAATTTTATATTGAAATCGGGATGGCATGGTATATTCAGTTTGGTGGTAACATGCGGCCGATGGGGGGATGTTGTCATTCAGTACAATGGGGTCATGTGACGGCGGGTTTGGGCCAGATGACAGGGTCAAATGACAACAAAATATATTGACACATCTTTTTGGGAGTAGTGGTGGGGGCCCTTGTAGCTTGGCATAGGAAACATCATCGCTGATGGAATTCTTCATAAGATAGGATCACATTGCGGTCCTCACTGTTTAATGATGGGGATTTTCTATGGGAATTGATGAAGGGTGCTTCCCCAGTTCTGGATAGATATGTGAAGACACTTCAAGATTTCTGATGCCAGGGTTGTAATTCCTTACGATGGAATAATACATTTTCACTAGAACGTAGGTTGTGTGAGTGGATTACATGTGTATCAATGGGCTCTGAAACCATGGTATTATTGGGTTGTATTTGTTTTTTGGATTTTGTTATTTTTTTGTGTTTTGTCCCACTGGGAACTCAGGCCACTAAAATTTGAGGATACGTGTCCCGAGGACTATGTTGTTGTAATTTGTTTTCCATTATGCAATTCAAAATGACTACCTATTTTATTTTAGTATTTATAATAAAGGTTCTTGTCCACTATCCTTTTCTGTATCAAATGGGAATCTAAACCATTGTTCATTCGTATATGTAGATGAAAACCACCTAAACCAATATAATTTAATTTCCATCACCACATTAAAAGTATAGTTATAATGATTTATTTAATTTATATATATATGTATTATATACATTAAATAATTTTGAGTAATGATATACAACATATCTAAACCATTATATCACTTCAATCAGTAAAAAAAATAATCACACATGTGTATGTACAGACTGTGCTCTCTATGTGAAAATGTACATCATTTTTCAAAAATCTCATTACAGACATGGTCTTGAGGAAAGATTTAATAAAGGTAATTTATTTTTGTAATAATATATTTAATATTTAAATAAATTCAATAATTTTAATTATTAATCTTCAATCAAATAAAAAGTAAAAATAATAATATTCTTGTTTATATGCGGAAAACCAACTTATGAACAAAATTTTTTATTTTTGTAACAAATTATCATGAATGAATGTAAAATTGAATTTCATCTAAAAAATGATATTTTTTTCATCAATTATTATTGGATATGATAGATAAATGAACTATTTTTCCATGATCATCCAAAAAAAATCATTTTTTTTAATTTGGAATGGAACGTCCTAAAATATACTAGATATTGACTTAACACATTCAGTAATTAAATATGTTAATGAAATAAATGTTTTAATGATAATGTAAAAATCAAGGATAAGGATTATAAAAATTTAAACAATAAATATATATTATTTATTCATTTTTTAAAGGAAATAAATAACATTTCATGACTCGAGCTAAGATGGTACTTAACTAAATTTTCATTCATTCGGTTGTAACACATCATCATCGACTTTGTTATACTAATATTTTGTGTGTATTGACCTATAAATTAAATTATTATGTATTTCATATTGGTCTACAAGTATTTAAATATGTATAAACAATAAAATAATTTTTTAATTATCTATATAATTATTATGATGTTTGAATGGATTTTATTTATATCCATATCAATTTATTGAGATATATTTCCAATTAGGCCCTGTTATTTCATAATATGGTATACATGCTTCACCATCAATAAATTTTAAAAAATTACCACATGTAATTTAGGTGATTTTGATATCCATAACATATTCTTTATTTCAATGAATTTGGATTTGAAATCTACCAAATAAGAAAAGGGTTTAATTTTGTAATGGTATTTAATTTCATGATTTTTTATATTCATTGATCCTTTGGGGGAAATTTTATGATATTAATTTATTGAAGAACATATATATTACTATCCTTGGGTAATTATATTTTTTCTATCATTTTCATATATTTTACCCCCTTTGGTTGTCAATTAGATCAAAATAATATTTTTAAGCATCTCAGCTTTTTCCCCTTTTTCTTTTGAATATTTTCTCTATCATTTTAATATATTTCTTAATTGTAACACCCATGTTTCAATTACTAAAATATATTCATTCTAGATAGAAAATAGAATTATACATATATATTTATCAATTATATGATTAATATATATATTTAAAAATAAAAAAAAATAATTTGATGAAATAAATGTCATTTTTTGAATTCATTATATTACAATTAACAGAGTTATATTTCAAGATTTGTTTGAAATATTTTACTTTTTGGAGAATCTTGATAAATTATATTTTTCCAGCAACTGTACATTTTTTAAACTTATAATGATATAATTTTAAACATACAAATATATTCTTAACATTTTTGGATACTGTAAAAATGTATTTGTTTAAATAAAATATGTCTTGCTTTCTATTTCTCATTATCATGTATATAACTATATATATGGTTCCTTTCAGTATTGGTTTGGTTTTCATAAAAAAGGTGTCCTCTTATTTAACATAATCTAATTAATTCCATTAGAACTATCACTAAACAAATTATTTCTATAAAATAATTTAAATTATTCAATGAAAATTTCATATGAATATTATTTATTATCAATTTTGGAAATTTTAATAACAAAACAGCATTATTAGAAATGAAATGTCACCCAATGGGGCTTATTGAGAGGTATATTTCTAATGAATAAACTAAAACCTTCCTCATGTATAATAGGAAATGAAGAAATATAAAGAGTATAACATGGAATAAAGATACACTTCTATGAGACATACTAGTATAATCCATGAAGGTTAAACCTAGAAGAAAATATGATGAATAAAAACAATTCTCAATGTGTCTATCCATTTTCACCCTCTCATTGCCTTGTGAATATGGCATATACCAACACAATATTGAGAGATACATAACTCCATTCTCATTACCTATGTCCTTGAAATCTATTTCTACAAATTTCTAAAGTAAAATATATTGTGTGAGCACTAAATATTATTAATATTCAACAAAAAATCTATACAATATATATATCCATGGAAGGATTAGTTGTTTTATAGAAAATAATATAAATAAATTTCAAATCATTTTTCATATTTTATAAAATAATTTGGTTTCATATAATGAATTTTATATACTAATTGTATAATAACATAACATGTACACAAAATATAATACATAGGGTATATTTATAACCACACATAGAAATTCCATAACAAAAATATGTGAGAAATATATCATTAATCGAGACCAGTATTTATAAATACCCCAACATGTGGGATCTATATTATGATAGTTCATACTCTATCATTAAATGAAACAATAATCCACAAATACCTTGAATCATAGAGATGTCAATCCATACCACATACTATCTATATCAAAATAAATACACATAATGCCACTACACTAACTATGTTTGGGTAATTCCATAACCTACTGTGAAAATGGTTCTTAATATTCTATTTTTTCAAAAAAAATTAATAATTTATTCTCAAAATTTTATAAAAAAATTTCTCATTAATTTATAACCGCACCCATGCATGAAAATCCATTTTTGAGTAGAATCCACCACTAAGGAATTTCATCAGAAAACTAATGTGCATAAAACTATTTTTAAGTAATGACCCTTCAAAACCCATTTTCATGCCACCTAAACTAAGATTTCAATAAAACACCCCATATTGTATTATAAAAAATAATTTAATAAACTATTATATTGGAATTTACAAGAACATCATGTAAATATTTAGTTAAAACATTTTTCCAAGGATATAAACATTTTCAATATTGAAAACAAAGAAACATTAAAAAATAGAGATCAAATAATAAGAGATACAATCCTCACAATTCATTAATCACAACAAATACTATCAATCCACCCAAAACCACTCAATCCAATAATGACATCCTAATTGTATTATAATGAAACAATGAGAGTATTGATCAAGGATATTTCTATAAAAAGAGATAGAAATTATATAAAAATTCAACATACCCTGAATAGAACCACAATGAACAAAGGGGAATTAAAATGGATACAAGGATATAAGCCTATAGACTATTAAGGAAGGGATTGGTCTATATAAAGAGATATTAGAATCATGATAAAAGATATAATATATGCAATACACATTGTAAAAAACCCAAATACTATAATGGTTTTCCTTGAAAAAAAAATATTCAGATAAACCATGACCATACCTTATTAATTTCTAATATAACTAATATAATTTTTCTACTTAGTTAATATAAAGTTACAGAAAAATATATAGATACCATTAACCAATATGTTTTTCTTTAAATATCAAAATTCATTTGTTCAAACCTAAAAATTCCTTTAGAACCTGAAAATATTTCAACAGTGCTCAAATAAAATCTTACGTGTGACCAAGAGAATACTAAACTCCAACAATGTATATATCTTCTCTAAAAATTACTCATTATATTGGAATAAAAAAATTAGAAAGTCCATATGTATTTATCAATAAATTTAAAATCAACCTATTGAGGATACACCAAATGCACTTCCACAAAATAAAAATAGATGGAAAAATTTAACAATGAAATACCTTGTTTCGGTTATCTATAATCCAATCTTGTTTTTCAATAACATATTTATTGGGCTGAAGATCAATATCATCATAATAAATTAAATTGGATGGTTTTTTTTGAAAAATCCTTACATGGGAGAAATTAAAAAATCATTAGTTAATGTCATGATAGAAGAAAATTCTATATGATAATCAAAATGTACAAGAAATTCATGAACCACTAAAGAGAAAACCATCCTCAGTGCCTTCATACCTTGTTTACAGAATCAATGATTCCACAAGAGAGTTGAAACATTGATAAAACCCCAATCACCATCCTCAAACTCTAAAGATCAATGCCAAATTTATACAAAGGATATATTATTTATTCAAACCATCACATACCTGTTTGAAATCAGTTTTACAATTTTTTCATCTATTGAACATGATTAAACCCCACCACTGACCATTATCCCATATCTATTAGACACAAATGAGGTCAACCTGGCCACCAAAAAAATTATCCAATGGGGATCATTTTATGTGAAGCTTAATGAAAATTTTTATATAATTAATTTACAAAAGGATGATTTTAAAACCATGAACCACCAAAATAATGAATGAAAACTGAAATCATATCCTGATGAATTTGAATGGATTTCTATGTATTAACATTTATCTTAGGGTGATACTTCATCCTTTATTATAAATAATTTCCCACAACCTATTTCAGGATATTCAATAACCTAGATGTAATCTGTGTGACTCTATCAAAAAACTATAGAAGTATATCCTAAGTGCATTAAAATTTATCATCATCATCAATGTTATAATTTTTTTATTTCAAACAAGGCATTGACCGAACCCAAATAAGATCAAGGTGTTTTAAAATAGTGAATACCTAGTACATCCTCTCTAACAAGGATACCTACCTCCTTTATAAGAGAACCTAGAGCATAAAATAGAAAGAATTATCCTTCAATGTCTTCCTTGTAGTCTATGATGTATTCCACTTTGTTCACATCCCAACACTCATGATATATTTTACCCATGGAGCTAGTAGGAGTTTTCCCTTCTGGATGTCACAAGTTATAGCCCAATTTGTTTATGTTTATCCGATAGTTATCCATGAATGAGACTCAATTAATTTTCCATCTCCTCTACATGGATGTTGTTATCATGATAAATTTCATCACCCCACTGTATTACTGAGGCCTCTAATAACATGGAGTCCCCTTGTCTATATTCCTTGCTAAAGGAAAGGACCACTGATCCTTGATGTTCACAAATGAAACCTCCACCACACATGATGCCTGAAAAGGAATACCCATAAATATTATGTTTATGAACACTAGTAGTATAAATCCTAATCAACCAAATGCCATGTCTACTCCAGTCCTGAAGAGATAAACAAATTATGACATTTAAACTTATCAACAAGGGGGCTGATTTCCCTTTCTTAATTAGTAGTGCCATATCCACCACCATACTCCATGATTTGTTAATCAAGCCCAGCCTTAAACTAGGGGTTCTATAATGTTTCTAGATATTCCTTACAATCCAAATGCTCTAACAGACCACCACAACAAGAATATCTATTTCCCTCTATTTCTTTATTTTTTCCCGATCTCACGAAACCGTGCAAGGGGAAATATTTTTCTATAGAATACTTGGTCTCCTAGCCTAATAAGCTCACCCAGATCATGCCAAATAGCTTCATATAATTCTTTATAAATGCAAAATTGGATTGAAAACTCAATTTTTGGGTCCCTAAAACACAAACATTGAGAGGAAATCCTGTACCCTTTTCTTTTAACTTCCTCATCATTTGGAATGGAATGATTTTAGAGACGCATAACCAGAAAATTAAACTTCATGATGATATTTCAACATAAGGTCATTTAATTTCATCCATCCATTACACCCTTCAAATTTATCATTGAATTATAGTATTTATCCAAGAACACACCCAATGAATTTAATCTGAAAACAAGATTTTCAATATAAAAAATCATGTCAATATGTTTTTAGATATTATGATGGTGTTGGTTTAGAATAGTGTGGAGGAATGGATTGAACCTAATACCCTTCCAAAATGTTGTGTGTGGGGTTGGGAATGATAAGAAATCAAGAACTAATCTGAACTAATTTTCTATACATAAATTAATTTTTCGATAGAAAATAATCTATTTTTAATTACTGTGGTGAATTAGGATTGGCTGAGAGATCGAGATCCAAATTCAAAAGGGGATTTCCCTATTACTATTCATCAAGTTATCGTATCATGTTCTAATGAATTTTCCCCAAAAAATATTTACCCTCTATGAAATAAAATTCATCTTTCTCTTGAAATGTATCCATGACATCCACAAAATTAATCATATTGAGACCATCATCCCCCAACTCCATGTCCATAATTTTTCATGAAGCCCAATGAAACTAGCCTTTAGAATAAGAGTCTTAAATGATACTATCCTGGATTGTTTCAGTATTTCTCAAGACCTCCTTTGTAACATTAATCTCCCACACCACATACACGGGAATAGAAATCCATAAAAATTTAACTGGAGTAATTCATACCCACGAATGATAGAAATCAATTCTTCCAATTTGAAATGCATGAAGTAATTTTTACTACCATCCCATTAAAGTGGTGAATGGAGATCCTTTCTAGAGAGAATGTAAATTATCTTATTTTTAAATTCAATCAATGATTACCATAATAGTATCATTCAAATTAGGATTCTATGGGAACTAATTAATAATTTCTTATTTATATATCATTTCACTTCCATAGTGGAGTGGCTAAATGTTTTAAAAAACATCGAGTTATCTAGTGCTTTGCCTTGATTATATAAATTGTAAATCTTCTAAACATGAAGTCTGATATTGAAAATATTATCATTAGACCCTAATAGTGAGGTTATATATCTTGATTCTTCTTTATTTTCCCATTATTTATAAACCAAAACAGTCTATTTACACTATCTATTGACTCATGCCTTATACATCTCAAAACAACCAACATTAATTAGAAACAAATCATTCCAAATGGAGGACGAGACCAATCACCCAAGGTTTCAATACCAATAAGGATTTCACTAAAATTACAAAAAATGGTGTTAGTATCATGTTCAATAAACATTAAATTAGAAATGACGATTTATCTTTTATAGAAGATATGAATATCATTACACTCACCAAATCCACATCCAAGATCATCTCAGTAAATAATAATAATAATTAGAGATCACTCCTCCATTTATTACATCATAGTTTTAGTTTTTGAATTTATTCTAGACATGTTGAAGACTCCATTATATTTTTTTAGTGTATATAAATTATGAATATAGAATTTCTTTATATATTCAACCAAGAATATCAATCAATTATTCATATGCCTCAATGTGAAAATATAATTCACAATATTATGATCTGAATATACCATAAACTATTCCCTTAAGGGATATAGGCATCATGAGTTGAGATAATGCATCATAGCTTTTAATAAAGGATATGGGCGTGATGGTTATTCTCATGAAGGTGTAATTTTCCAAATCTATATTTCTAAATAGATTTTCTATACATCAAGGAACACCTATATCTTGAACCTAATCAAACATATAAAATATTAGAATCAAAACCTGTATTTTAATGAATCGAAATTATATATGAAATTATACTCACCATTATTTCGACATAATTTCAATGGTATTTATTTTTCAAATAAATCATAAAACTATTTCAGTTGAATTATAATAGTGGATATATGAGCTAGTAGAAATACATAACAAACCTATAATAATATCATTCAAATTGCAAGAAACTCTAAATATCAAACATATTTCTAGGCATCTCATATGAAACTACATACCAACTCTCATCAGGATCCACTATTTTCCCCTAAAAAATATAAAATATCCCATTAACATCACTTATTGAAACAGAAATTCTAATTTAATATGAATTGTATACAGATGGTGTTCACTTGTTATTCTAAGGATGATATCCAAATGCCCCCTATGTTAATTTTCATACATGAATTATAAAAAAATATCATCCATGAAAATAATGATGGAAGGGTCAAAAAATCAATGAATAATCTATTTATTCAATTCTATATATACCACTGGTTCCATAGTTGCAATAATGGTATAAATAGGATCAATAAATTCCCATATCAGTTCTGAAAAACAATCCTAGTTACATTATCTTCAAGTGATCTTATCCAATAGAACCCAAAAAGTATTTAAATATTATAAAGCCATAAAAATAATATATTTTTATTTAATACATCAGTAATCCCATTAATGGATAATTTATTATTTATAGTAATCTATATATACATAATAATACACATCATAATATATGCATTCATTGATCCTATTTTCAGTGAGAGTTAATGTAGCCTATGGTGACACACTTGGATGAATAAATATATTGGACTGAGGAGAAAAAAAATTAATTTTTATATCCTTTAACTCAATGGGTTCTATATGATATGATTGAATAAAAACATGAACCATCCCATGGAGTAGGTCAATAGTGAACTCTACTTGTCTCTCTAGGTTATTGATCTTGAATAGATCATTGGAATTGTCCTCTACGTATGCACTCACTATTGAATGATGGAAAATAAATTACAATTTCTCAATTGAAGAAATATCTTTAACAACATCAATGATATCAATCTAATATTAGTATCAATAGGCCCCACTCCCCCTAATATAGGACCCCAGTAACGTTAAATGAAATCAGGGACTCCATGGAGAGAATGAAACTAAACTCAATGATGATAATAGTTGTTCTAGTATATAACAATGATTATATAATCCATTAAAATTAAAATTAAAATGATTTCAACATCAATAACCATGACTTCCCATACTAATTCATTGTTAGATATCATTTCCCCCACCCTAGTTGGATTTTATAAACATTTTCCCTCCACAATCCCATGGGGGTAGAAAGATCCAACTAGAATGTAATACACATCAAGCATAATCCTATTGAATAAATCAAATTTAATGATATAATTCAATGATATTAACCTAAATAAAAAAAATATAGTGTTCTAAAGGAGGATATAAATACCAAACCTCTCTTTGTAGATGGAACGTCTTGATATTTATTTGCTGCTTAATCAATTGTAAATATGATGTCCTACCTCGGGTCCTCACTGATCATTAATTGATATAACGGCACCCCCCTTACCATGAGAATAAGATCCACCATCCATTAATGCATTATAATGATCCATAAAACCATTGGTATGAGTTGATCTAGGTCACCTACCTGGGGATATTCTACCAAAAAATTTATATGGTGACCATATTTTAAAAAAATATCACATGTTCAAATTGATTCCATATAGTTAGTGATAGTATGACCATGTATCCATCACCAATTGAAAACCACATGATTTTTAACAATAGTATCCCATGAAACTAGTCTTTATATAAACGAAAATGTCTTATGATTCATTTTTTGGCCAGATGATATACCTTGGATAACTCCTATTCGAACAGAAGTACCATAGAAACATATTTTATATGGCATATCTACCTCACACATAACATATTTATCAACTAATTTATATTTTTTTGGAATAAAATAATGAAAAATAATTAAATATTATCTCTCAAAACTATGTACTCCCTCCTAGATTTTTTGTAGTAATTAGAAATGGGCATCAGTGAAAAATGAAGAAAATGGTGAAATGAGATGCATAATCAATAAATAAATGTTACCATTTCTCAGAAGTTGTAAATTCTTGAGTATTTTCCACATGAAATGATTTAATATAAATATTCAATCATTGATATTCATCCATAAATTCTTGGAAACATAATAATGTAATGTTTCTTTCAAAATAGAGTCCCACCATTTATTCCCATTCATTACAGAATATAAGTGGAAAACCCCATTTTAGGGTCTTCTAGTATTATCAATAAGTGGAAGATAAAATAAATACTTTCAGAACACTCTTCCAATTATTGTGGTCCCTTGTCAACATGGATGATATATTTATTGTTCATGTTGAACTCAAAAACTATGATCCTCTAGTCGTCCCTAATTTTAACACCATGTTGATCTACATTCTTTTTTTTATGGATAACTGTATCCACTAATTAATGAAATAATAAAGGGTTCATATGTGGAATTTGTCTTGTATCATTATCCAAGGGATTCATAAGATCACTTCTACAAGGCATTACCAAATTTACAATAAATTAATCATCCAATATTCTAATGAAAAAATTATTTGAATCAAAAGATAAATTCAACATCCCAAACTAAAGACATAAAGAAAGAAAACAATGAAAATAAGGATTCATAAAATGATTTACAGAACATAAACAAAATAATGGGTTAATCAATAGAAACTCCCAATAAATATCATTTCAAAAAACCATGTGCAGGAGTGATGAAAATCCCAGACCACCCATGGTAACACGATTTCAAACATCAATTTGACATATCCATGAAACCCTTATATATATTCTACCCAAATTCCAATGGTGGTAACTCTTATCTACCATAGACCCTGAACCAAACCAAGGAAGTTTTATCACACTTCAAGATCAGTATTGGATACAGTTCCATTTTTCAATGAAACAACCATGGTCGACATGCCACACCACCCATGACGGGTCACTAAAAGGAGGGGATCACAACATTAATCAAAACATGAATAATTTATTACAAAGAAATTGATTAATTGATAGATTATAATTTGGTGGAAAAGTAAAAATCCATTATAAAATACATGATAATCAAAAAAATTCTCAACCAAAATTATATACATAAAAATAACAAAAATATGTCTCCATGTGACATTTAGTACCCAACTTCTAAACCAGCTGTGAATATAAAATCAAAAATCAATACAATAAGAGATACATTATACCCTTTCATTTTTTATTACCTAAAACATTATATCAATAAACTCTAAATGTAAAATGTAGTGTGTTAGAACTAAATTTTATTGTGATACCATATTGAATCTATACAATTTATATCTCTATAAAACTAGAAGTTATAGATTAAAAAATTATAAAGTAATTCTAAATAGATTATTTTATTAAAAAATATGTTTTATATAAGTCATTTCATATTCATATAAACTATGAATAAGAAATTTACAAGAATGAAACTAAAGAGGGAATAATCCAAACAATACATGGAAGTACCATAATATTAATATGTGATAAACCAAGAATGAAATAACATCGTTCTGCATAAAACAAATAATTAGTGGTTATTGTCAAATAGAAATAAATCTTAGAACACAAAAATGTTTTGTTATCTAAACATAATATAAATTCTACTGATATTTAGTACATTTATAATATATTTACAAAAAAACATAACCTATAGCAGTGTCACAGTCATTACGGGGTTTTTATGACCATAAAATAATGAACACAAGGTTCCCATTGAGATATGTATGTCAAAACATGTATATAAACTGTGATATTAAAAAGTTTCTTAGAAATGTATCACTAATCAGATTCATGAAAATCAAATTTTTGGTAAAAAGAATCATTGTTGTGTTCCATCGAACACATAAAATTCAAAAAAAACATTTCAACCCAATATGAAATCGATTTAAATATCATTTTTTAACTCTAATAAAGGAATTAACTAACCTAATATAAGGTAATTTACATGAATTTCCAAAATAATCATGAGTTGGAACAATGGTATATAGACACCTTCCTCAACAATGGATAATTCTTGGACACATTTTATAATAGATATTAAAATCTAACATAACCAATATTCATAATTATCTAACAAAATGAAAATTACCATTTCCCCATTAAACACTTTAAACATAAACATAACAATTGAAATTGAAATTAATGGAATATGGTGAATAGTGATCATGGAGAGATTTTGAAATATGAGAATAAATTAGATAAAATATTGAATATACGCTGAATAGATCCCCTAAGAATATAGGGGGGTAACTTAATGTTCATGAAGTGACCCATATTGAGAATCATTGAGAGGCTATGTAAGAATTAAGAGAGATTAGTATATAATTTGACTCAATATTTCCCAAGGGAATCTGGGTAAATTTATTATTTTAGATAATCATGTATGATTTCAACAATTATAATTTACTGTTAGGGAAACCATACAATAATAGTTGTAAATATTATTCCTAAATAATGATAAAGTTCAAGGTTACTAGAAATAATCACATAATCTGAAAACCAAGTTCAAGTAATGTGTTATACACTAGAAAAAACCAAAACACACTATATTTTTTATGGAAAATCACATGGTTGTAGAATCTATTATAAATTCAACTAGATACAATATAGACATCTTTAATGGTTACCATAATGTCACCTCAATGTACAAGATAAATCTGAACAGGTCTTATTTTCTCATAATCTCCCAATTGGAATCACTAACTCCTGAATTCTTTTAGAACCATAAAATGGATAATATAATTTCAAAAAAAAATCCTTTTGAACTAGAGGTAATATAAATATAGTTTTAATTAATTTCTTCTACTTTTATTAAAAAATTGACAATATAGACTTAATATTTTTAATTATATTGTTTTAATTTGGTAATGAGGCCACATCAATTTTTTTTCTTTATGAATAGTAAAATTTAATAAAAAATTCATTACCATGGTAAAGATTAAAATAGGTTAAATGGATTTAAAATAGACATATAAGGGTTAAAATTAACAAATTTGTTTTACAAAATCGTGTAATTTAATAAACTTTTAACATATTATACTTTCAAATTCGAATCAAAGTCAATTTGGATACATTTGGTATTAGAAATACATTAATATATTTTATTTTATTTTAGAAAATCATATAGTGTGCCCACTCCCTCACATATAAATGAACACCTCATCACTCCTCTTACTCATACGTCATGATCCTAATATGTAAAGACTGCAACCCTAGTTGTATAAAGCCAGTGGTTGCATTATTACATTGTAATAAGACAAAAGGAATCCCATCATGAAGTACCAAATTTTATAGTAGTCTTCTTATTGTAGGTAAATATTTAAAATTCATTTTATAATTGAAAATAATAAAATAAACAAAGTGTATTATTTTATAAAGCGATCATTGATCATGGGGTATTCCTACATATCAATAACTAAAACAAATCATGGAATTAATGGAAAACTAAAAGTCCCAAAATTGTGTTCTTAAATGCTCAGTAATATTTATAATAAGAGAATAAAGATCATTGATAATAATAATATATAATTTTTAAAGGTAAACTATTGAAACATATTCCAATTAATCAATAAACTAAACAGAACATTAAAGAAACAAATGCCTATGAAATAAATACATAAAAAATTTACATAATCTTCAAACAAATCTATAAGAATTATAAACAATAAAATAATCACATAGACATCAATATAAAAATCTTATAATTAGGAAATTAATAATTTAGGACATAAAAAATTGATTTTATTACATTTCATTAGGGTTTTTAATCCTATGGGATCAAACTTTTCTCATTTGGATAATTGATTTTATTATTGAGACATATCGATGAATCAATGGACTATCTATATATAGGCTGCTCCCATAACATACTTAGCCCAATAGAGTCCCTATAAGAAAGTTTTGAAACATAATCAATATAAATATTTTTATTAATTATATAACATATTGTATATTAATTCATACCCCAATCAAAAAATAATAATCATAAACCATCTAGAGTAATATGGTGAATGGAATAATATCGAATACCTACAGTCAAACTTATCAAAAATCATCTAAAATAATAATAAGTATGACATAAATAAAACATATCCCAAGTGGACCATAACAACATTAATGGTTTGATAACATTCATTTATATAAATACCATCCAAAGGCAATTAAAACATTTTTTTAGGAGAATGAAATTTTAACATTGAAAATATTTTAAAATGACAAAATTATTAAAATTAAAATTCATTAAAATTATCCACTAGTAATTTCTAATTAAATATTTAAAACATAGAGTGTTTTTGATAGAGTAAATTTCTATTGAAAACATACACATTAAAATAATGATTCCTTTCAAATTTTCATTGAAATACAAACACTGTATGATTGTAAAATTTCAAGAAGATACAAGTCAAGATATTTTATAGAAAAATATTATAAAAATATCATTAATAAATCATTACTATATTTGTAAAAAAATTCTGAATTAATTTTTTGAAAACATGGGTTTGGAAGGAAAAATGGGTTTTGATTAAAAATAAAAATGACATCAAAATACCCTAAACAGATATATCAATCATATAAAATAACAAAAAGTGGGATAATTTTACCATTACATAAAAGTAATATTAATTTACAGATTTGATGGAAAAAATATTCATTTTATCTGTGAAATGTGAAATAATTCCTCAAATGGACACTTAAATGTAAATAATTTCGAATAATATTGAGATTGTGAAATAAAAAATCACCACATTGATAACTTATAAATCATAAGACACATAAAATAAATAATTAAAATGAAACATTAAATATCATGAATATGAATGGATTAATGATGTAACATATCAGAAAATGGAATTATATACACCACACAATGGAATAAGTGTTGAATATGGAATATGTCTCATGAAAGTAAATGTTATATATAAAACACTTTCCTCATATTATACTTATATATATGTGTGTTTGAGCCTTATTACTAAAAAATTAATGGTTCATTATAAAAAAATTAATAATCAAACTCATATATATCATATAATATATGATTTACTTATATTTTTTATCAGTATTTAATTAATAATTCATTTGGTAAAATAAATGCTCTGAATGATAACTGGTTTGTTTTTCATGTTGGTTTTTGTTTTTTAATTTTGGTTCATTTAATTTTATCATTGCTAATATAAAAAATTAAAAACATTATATTAATATCATATTTATTTATTATATTAATATTTATAATAATCTATTTAGTTTTAAGAAAGATAATGGGTTTAATCATTTCATGGAGACGGTATGTCATACATATGCATGAATGTTACTTCTATTTATCTTGATGAATTGAGATAAAGAAAGAAAAATATTTATAATTATTTCAAAAATAATTATTCTATAATATATACAATTTATATTTATCAAACTCCTACTTATTACCGTCAATGTAAAAATAAAATGAAAAATATTTCACATCCCTATATGGAGGTGGCAGTCTGCACATATGCCCAACTGATGTAATTGTTTTCACAAGGATTTATTAGTGAGCTGTAAGATGTGGTATTATAATTATAGAAGTATGGATAGATCAAAAAATCACAAATATTCCTTAACATTGTCTTTAGTACATTCTTGTAAAGAATAAGGGATCATATAATAACATATCTTCGCGATTTTGTTGACTATTGTACACACGACAGATGTTATCAACTCCCCAACATAATGGAAATTGAACCTTTTAATGTGTAATATGATAATTATATAACTATAATAATGTTATAAATATAATAGAAATATGTTTAATATATAATTATGTATATCATTTAAATGCGTTGATAGAAAATTAATTAAATCGATTGGTGAGGTGGTAGTCCACCATACACAAGATCATCAGTTTCATTTCCAATTTTACTGGTTTAGTGAATGATATGGTATAATTAATTATCATAACAATATATAATTATATATAATATTCTGATGTTATTATTTTAATTATTTTACCAATATTCTAATGAGGTTATGGATGAAACAAGAAGATACATATGTTTATGAATATTACCTATTCCATACAGATAATCTCAATTTAAAAACCTAAATCATTTTTATGAGAGATTATAAATAAAAATAACTCCTCAATGATGTTTTAATGTAGTAAAGAATGGATTGTAAGGGATTATAACTTCCAAATGGATCTATATGTGTGTAGATTGAAGGTTAGTGGGTGGTCTTTTATATGTGGGGGAAAGGACACACATGGTATATTTGAAATTATAAATTGATACCTAAATTTTCATCATGTAAAAATCCTAAAGAAGTTGTCATTATTGATCATTAGATTTTATATAGTCTAATTATTTCCATACAATGGGTTTTGAACAATTTTTTTGATATTTTAAACCATTACCTTATTAGTGTAATTCACAGTAAACTATTTTTTTCCTGGACTATGGTATATAATGTTTTCTTTTTTCCCTATTCATTCTAGTTAATAATAAATTTAAATAGATTAGATAATATGATCTATTCTTGTTAAAAACTTAGAATCCATTATGGCTAATTAAATTCACATCAGTGTATAAATTTAATTTTAAATTAAACTTCAAGTGGGATGGAAGTGTTGTTTTCCAAAGAGATTTTTCTGATAAGTATCGAATATAATAATATAATAATATAATATAAAATTTATTGAGATGAAAAAATAATTTAATTTTAATATCATTGAACTAATTTTACGTTTAACCATATTTATAATATAATTTATCTTTTAAAATAAAATATATTAAAAGCTATTTTTCAACAAAAATCAATATTTTTAACTGTACAAAAAAAATTAATATTTTTAGAAAAATACTAAAAATTGAAAATATGATAATTATTGAATTTATATTTAAAAAAATATATGTTACTCTTTTTAATAAAAATTTCAATGAGTACAAAAATAAATTTTTAAATTATCTATATAAAGAGAGAATAAACGTTCTTTTATGAAAATACAGTTTTTCAATAAATATTTCTATTTTAATTCAAACGATTCTTATTTAATTTATAATTAATATAAAACAATTAAATTTCGTTTGTACATGTGTAAACCATATAATTTTTATAATTTATTCATTTTTAAGGATACCTTTAAACTTAATGGATAGATTATAATGGGCATGTTAAAATAATTGTATTTTAAAATAATATTACATTTTGTTTAAACCCGACATAGCATGTATCCCAATCTCTCTAAGATGTAGAAATAAAATAAATATATATTAATGTATCAATGTCTAATATATTATTATAATATTTTTTTGACTTCCATTCAAGTTATCGATCATGATATTCATTTTTAAAATCTCGGGGTGTTATATTATTCCCCCTAAATTAGTCATGCCATTGTAAATTATCCTTCATCCCGTAAATCAAGTGTTTTTCATTTTAAAATAATTTATCATGAATCCCACATCATAAAAGTGGTTATTAAAATTCTTACGTATAAAGAAGAAATTACAGTATGATGTTTATTACGATCAACACATTAATAGGTTCCCATATAGGACAATATTAGTGGGAAATGAAATAGTAATAATAGATATTGATAGATATATTGATCAAGATAATGTTAAACAAGAAAACCATAAATATATTATAATATAAAAGAAAATTAACTAAATAAAAAATGATATTACTATGAAAAAGTTTTTTTTTTCTAAAAATCATTTTCTTAATGTTGAAGAATTATATACACGTTTCTATAGAGAAAACCAGAAAATATAAATAAAATTTTACTCATTTGTTGTTCATCGGTCAATTCATAAATAAACTATTATGAATTGAATATAATCCAATTATTTTTTAAAAAAAATAAATAAAATTTACATTTAACAAATTATTATTCCAATAAAATAATTATATTCCATTACTTCATTCTCTAGATATTTTACAAAACCAAAATTTATTTCCAATGTTTTCTAATATCTCCCAATGTTAAAATTAATGTGTTATACGTATAGTTAACCTTAAGAGACAACCAAATAAAAAAACCCAAATAAAGAGTTACAAAATTTAGATGGGATTCCAATATATAAATATAATATTCCTCATAAAATCTAATATGTTTGTAAATGTCTCATCCAAGATATGTAAATACATTTATTACCATTAAAAAAATATTAAAAATATCAATTTCTACAAAAATAAAATCTCATTTTTTTCATTATATTAAAAAAATAAAAAACACATAGTAAACTCTTGAACACGTAACATAAACAAAAAAATCACTAATAAATTAATAGGTTACTAATATTTTCCCATAAACATATATGTTTAATTATTATCACATCCTGGAGAACATATTACTCATTATATTAACTAAATCTTCTATTATCTAACAAGTTAAATTCCCCACTAAATCACTCTAGTGGGTCAATGGTAACATTAAATATATTTTCAAATGAAAATAATTCCAAAAATATTTTAGTAAAGTACTTATACATTTCATAATTATTATAATGAGAATATCATTTATAATAATACTAATATAAAATAATTAATTAATTAAATCACATAAAATTAGTCATTCAACATATTACATATAAATATATTGTGATTGACCATTCTCCCATTGATTATTCTAAGGGATATTTTCTTGAAACTTTATACATTAACATAAATTGTTTCTCGTATACATAAATATGAATCATTAAAAATTAGGAATTTTTCTCTTCATATTGTAATCATGATCATAGTTTACATTCTCTCTACACTTATAGGAAACTGCTATTTTTTCAACCATGTACCAAACTATTTCATTCTAGAATTACCATAAAGGGGTAAAATAATTATTTCCCTTCTTCACATTATCTTTCATTTTCTCTTGCATTATCATATTATCTCTTATCCCTTTTAATAAAAAAAACATTGATTATTATATCTATATCTTAATACAAAAATATATTATGCATTCTTATGATGAGAAGGTTTAGGTGTCTTGTTCCATTTGATGATTTATATTTATTACAGAAAAAAATATTCAATATTTCTCTTTGGTAATGTTGAAGTTTATTTCATTTTTTTATTACATTTTACAGTTGTCTTATTATATAGCAATATTTTCATAATTCGTTTTACAAGGACTTAATAATTTTATATCATTATCCTCTCATTTCTCATCAGTAAAATACTATTACATGATAATTTCATTATAATAATCCCACTCTGTGTTTTTTCTTTCTTATTCATCTTTAGTTTTTTGAATCAATTTTAACTTTTGATCATCAACTCCAGAGATATGATAAACTTCCCTAAAAATAGTATACAATTAATTTATTCCTAATTTCAGAAATATCTTCATAAGGGAACTTATACATCTATCATCTATAAAAGTATTTGTAGGAAAATTGATTGATTGTAATTTCTGTCGCATGAAAAAGTTTAATATTATTAAACCATATATTAGATAAATTGATTAATCTATACAGGAAATGATATTACTCAAAAAAATGTTAACTCCATCAATATGGTTATAATTTCACCAATTCCAACTGATGCTCTGGGTCTAACTTCGTATTCATTATGAGGAGGTAAATCCCTACCAGTGTTACATGTATTGATATAGTTCACAGTCCTTCAATTAGGATCCATTTACACATAAAGGAATATACAGTATTAAGTCATAACATTATGAAATATAATGTATAATGTCAGTATTAAGGAAATTATTAATGTAAAATAAAAAATTTATGCATACATAATATCATAATAATTAACAAGTTTTATTTGGTAAATTCTTTATATCATAAATGTATATTGAAACCGTTCACAATGGTTTGTAAACAAAATTTGAATTATCTTATGAATATACATCTAGAGTTTCAAACTTTGTGTATATTACACCCCATTTTCATATGTCAAGTAATGATATAGTAAATCATGACATTCTTTTCTTAAATTTTTTACCCAAAAGTACATCATTGATAGAACCATATCTACATGTATTACCCAAATTTTTATTTCTTATAAAACACACATAATATCTAACTTAATGAAAAAAAATATGATTATCTTCTATTAATATCTTCAATTTCTATAACAGGGGTATGTTCCCAAATATATATATTTTAAATGTTTTTCCAAAGCTTACACTAAAAATCCATAGATACCAACTATCGAGGACCGGGACATATCTTCATAGATAAAGTTTATTTTGTATTACAAGTTCGTAAAATATATGGAATTACATCCTGAAGGATGAAATAGTTTATTAGTCATCCTAAAACAGATACATATATAAAAATCACAATAATATTTAAATCAAAAAATACAAGAAAACATTATATTTGGAGGAACAATTATTCTTCATAGTGTATCCCTATATATCTACGAGAAAACACTTCATAATATCTCCAGAAAAATAATACATCAAAATGGGTGATATCATATAGTTTAATCTATAATTAATAATTATTAATAATCAATATGTAAATATAAATACCTAAATCACATTCCATTTAATCAATAAGCTCAGAATTATATGAGATAAATAAATGATGATAAATTAAATCCATATAAATAATCATATAATCTTCAAATGTATCCATGTATATTTTCACAAATCAAGTAATAACATTTACATTAATAAATAACTTTATAATGAGGTAATTCTAAATTCTTGACATCTAAAAGATACTATCAAGAACATTCAAAAAAATTATTTTTTTTATAGAAACACATCAAATTTGGAAAACTGATTTTTCTCATGATAAATGTTGATGCTTCAAGGGGCTATCGATAACTGATCCCTACCTATAAACTAATAATTACATTTCTTTTTCTATATAAAACGGTTCAAACATAATTGACAAAAACAATAAAATTAGAAAACTCAGATATGAAATGTTAGTACTTTCCCTAGTCAAAGAGTGATAATTATAACCCATTCAGTATAATATGATAAATGGTAATAAAATTTTATATCCACAATCCAACTGATAAAAAACAATCCAATTAAATAATAAGCATTATATAAATATAACTTTTCCCAAGTGAATTTTAACAAAAATAAAATTTTTATGATGCTGGTGAATAAAAATTAAATACAAATTTCATTAAAACATTTTATAGAATAACAACCTATTCACACTGAAAATATTTCCAGGACACATTATTTAGAAAAATATTTTTAAATCAATTATAATTTAAAATAAACATTTAAAACTATTTAAAAATATTTAAAAAAATTAGTGGTCATGAATGTTTAAATTTCTATTCTTTTTATACATTTTAGAACAAGGAGATCTTTAAAACATTTAGTAAAAGCTAAATGAGAATTACTTAGAAAAAAACCTGAAGACTGATTTCAAATATTTTTTATGAAAACTAAAACATGGGTAAAATATATATAATAAATAAATTAGACAATATTGGAAAAATATTTGAAAAAAATAGAATACAGTGTTTTTTTATGAAAAAAAGACTTTTAACTAAAGGAAAAAAACAATGATTGATTTACATGAAAGTATTTTCAGAATAATTTTAACAACATATGATTATAAATATGGTATTCTGGGTTTGAATGATCAAAAATCACAATAGGTTATTAAAATATTTTGTTTTTCATATCAAATAATATACCAAAGTTATATATAAATACGAAAATCAAGAATATAGTTGCAATTAAGAAATAAAAATATTCCACATTGATAACTTTTGAATCATATTCACCATTAAATAAATAACATAAAATTAAACATTAAATACCATGAATATAATGATATTCAGGATCTAAAATTTAACATGTGGTATTAAATACACCACAAAAGATATAATTTTTGTTTATTTTATTTATCTCGCCGATGTAAATGTCAGATCAAAAACACTTAGCTCAGGATCGACTTCCTTAATATGTGTCAGAAACTACAATAATATATATATATATATATGTGTGTGTGTTTATTATAAATAAAATATTGAACAATAATCATATATCTCATCGAGTATATGATTTACAAGTAGTGTAAACCCACCAATTTATAAATAATTCAGTGATAAAATAACTTTTTGGATTGATAATTGATTCGTTTTTTAGTTATGTTTTTGTCATGAACCAACCCAAATACCCTAGTAACCTAATACCTTAGCCAAATCTAACATATCCCGAATGGTATTCAAAATCCCCATTTGTTTTTTACATTAACCTATCATTATTAAATATAAAATAAGTATCAATTTCTTCCAAAAGACATCCCAAGATAAATTAATATTTCATTATGATCAACACTCCAATACAAGGAATCTACCAGATAGTTAAAGAAGATTATAAAAAATATATGTCTAAAAAAATAAGAACAGGAAAAAAATAAAACACTATAATGGTATCAATGCTCTACGACCAAAGGGTCCTGAACATCCACCTCCTCAAAGGGGTGCATTCCCATTACTCGAACCTTGGAGTTGAAAATTTACAAACATATAAATGAAAATGTTAGGTGTGACCTCAACATCCCAATAGGGTCTCACCATGTGTTCATTAATAATATTCCATAATAAATCAACGACCTCATAATACCAATTTTAGATAAAATAGTCATGCCAATACAATTACATATTTAAATAAAATATTATTTTCATTTCAAATGAAGGAAACATATCAAAGAATGGATTAAGTAAACATTTTATATAAAATAGTCTATATTAATCACTAAAAATGAGTGAAATAGTTTCAAAATAAATGTAATATATATCAATGTAATCAAAACAAGAAACATAGTCACCAAATATATGGTAATAATCTACATTATTATAGGATCCTCACAATCTCATGTTAATGATCATGGAATTAACCACTCTAACCTATGTGAAAATTTCAATCTTCCTTTTCCACTTAAAGATAATAGTAAAAGATAAAACATGTCAAGTTAGTTTTTCCATCATCATATTGTTCATAGGTAATTACCCTTATAGAGTTATTTTCATAAATATCATAATAACTACCCAGACATGCGTGGGCTCATTAAATTAACCATTAATGGAAATTTATTACAAAACTGTATAAAAAAATAGCCGCATTTCTAGTTTCAATATTTCAATTTTGAATTCAATACCAAATGATAAATATTTTAACTTTTCATTAAATTTTAATGATAAAAACAATCATAGGATTTTTTGAAATCAATTTAATCTTTTTTTATCAAAATATGATTTAACAAATCAATTTAAAAAGTTACATTAAATCAAATAACACCCTAATTTCAAAATCCAATTTGAATTGGTTGGTTTTTTCCAAAAATAAATCTTGTCAATAATGGGTTGAATTTCAATTACAAAAAATATTATTTTCATAATATAAAATAAATAACTATAAATCAATTAATAAGTGAAGGCTTTATTAAAATGAATCTATCAATGAAACCACCTATTTTAATCCATAGTATCACGTAACTCATGACTTGCATTGAGAATGTTGATAAAGTACGATGAAAATAAATATCAATAAATAAACCATATATTCATCCTCCAAAATGAAGGAGTATAGATACAACAAAAATTGGGTGACATGGAAAAACATATTGTGTAAGAAAATAGAGATCATGGGACATATGTTATAATAAGAATTACAAATCAGATAGGGATTGAAAGAGATTCGTCGTACTTTGAAACACATAGTTGGGTGTTTTGAGGAGAGAAAATTCTTTTGTGAGATCCACTCAACGGAGCCACCTAACATAAGACAAAATATCATGAAACTCGACACTTTCATTATGAAGCTTTGATGAAGAACGATGAACATCAATATCAATAAATAAACCATATATTCAAAATCAAAAACAGTAGAGTTTAGATAAAACAAAAACATAGAGTCTTGAAAAACCGTATGGATTATGAAAATAAATATCATGAGACATGGGATATAATATGAATTACAAATAGGATATAGATTTAAGGAGATTTATCATACATTGACACACAAAATTGGGTGTTTTGGGGAAATAAAATTATTTTATGAGATCTAAAACAACCTAAGAAAATTGATTGGCCGAGTTATAGTCATTAATGGGGTGAATTGGGTGTTTGGGATATTTTTAAATAAATTTTATAAATAAAAATCTATGATCGTATAGTTAGTTGGGTGGGGTCATATAGTTTCCCAAAGTGTGGTCCCTAACTATGAACCACTTTCTTGGTACGAATAGTTTATACTAAGTGAGAACAACATATTTCAAATCATGTGAAATCCCTGGAATGAACCATTATATTGAATTACATGGTTTCCCTTGGGTGGGCGCACAATTTGGGATAACAGTGCGCTAAATTTTCACAACCCATAATTTAAAAAAAATCACAATTTTTCATAATGAAAAAATTGAAGAACCCCACCCAAAGAGTGATAAAAACGATTGTCTATTAAAACCTAAATATAGTAATACGAAACTACAAAATCCACACCATTTATACATTTTTAACCATAAAATCCAATCATTTGGTTTTGAAAACAAAAAGATGAGGCCATTGGTCTCGCGAAAGTGCCTTTACCTCACATTTCAAATGAATATCAATACCATCATTCCATTTCAATTGAACTAAATTTATCATACTCACATGAAGTAACATGGTTTCAAATTCAACTATCATTACTGGATGCCTAGTCGTAGGTCATTCCGGCTCAACATCAACATCACTCAATGTTGGAACATGAGTTTGATGAATATTAATCTTCTATAGCTTTGATACATTAACCACATTAACAATCTATGTCCACTTTGGTGGAGTTACTAAATATTAATCAAACATTACCACCTTCATAAAAACCACAAATGGCCTGAAAATTTGAGAAGAAATATTCCATGTAATCTCAATATCATGATGACCCATATGAGTTGAATCATTCAAGAACTTCATTTCAAAAACACAATATTCTAATGGCCAATTTTGATGATCATCATATGAGTTTTACTGAATATATGTTATCAATATCCCCCGATGAAACAATTTAATATTTTCTATCATCTCTTGTAACATCATCATCCAAACCAAGAATCATAAAAGGATCACCTACATACTTAATGACGATTTTGAAGGATGTCTATAAATGGACTCAAAAGGATCTATTTTAATCACACACTTGTTTCATTTTTATAGTCAAACCCAACCATCCCCAATTGATCATCCTAATATCCACCTAAATTCAGTTCTTAGGGAAGAATAATATCCTCAATAACCTATATATCCCACTTTGACTTCATATTCTTTTATGGATTATATGAATTACTAAACCAAACCCGGGATACTAGTTTCTTTTAAATGACTCTCCAAAAGATATATGTGAAAAAGTGATACCTATCTGAGAATAAAGTTGATGTAAGTCCATGATAATTAACTATACCATCATATATATATATATTTCCCATCGAATCAACTTTGGTTCTACCATGGATGTGTATAATGTGATCACATATGGTAAACCAATAGATGACAACCAAAATTTTATTATTTATCTCTAGGTATGTGGAAACCCAGCAACAATATCCATATAAATCTCACCCAAAATCCAAGATGGTACAGGATTCTTATGAATTAAACCCAAATGTATCATACTCTTGGGTTCTCACCTCTTAGCATGTATATAAGTTAAAAAAATCATTGATTTCTCATCCTATACCTGGCCACAAGAATTATCACCATAGGTCACTGAACATATTTTTAGTTTTAGGGTGCACAACCGATCATGTATTATGGGAATCCCCCATCAAAAATTTTCTCAATTATAATGACACAAAAAATGATTATGAAAACATATAACAACCTCATTGTAAAATGATAATTCAGATATGGTATCTCCAACATAATGAGAGTCTTTAATTCTATGGGAGTCATCATCATGCTGTAGATCCTGATGAATATTTTCACGAAGAGCAGAGGTGAAAAAAAACACTTTTCCAAAAAAATGTGAGCCCATATTTTCCAAACTCCAATAATAAAATTAGAATACAATCAATAAATATTCATATTTACAATGATTCTTTCAAGACCTGTGTTCTATGTTTCTTACTTGAATCATCTGTAATGATTTTACTTTTCCCCAGGGTATATGCATGGTCAAAACCAAATAATTGTACATAATATACCCAACTACCTTATAAGAGATTCAAATACTTTTTATAGAATATATAACTCATTATATTTTGGTCATAATACATGGTAAAACATTCTCTAAAAATATATTGATTCCAACTCTCAATATCATGCTTTGTAGCATCAATTTAAAGGTCATGGTTCAGGTAATTCTTCCCATCTGGACCATTCTCATACGAGGCATGATAAACGATGTTATAAACCTATATAAAAACATAAACCAAACCCAAACCTAATGAATCACATAATACCACATAGATTTACTATTCCTCTAGAATATTCAACATCGGTACTCAATAAAAAATATTTTTTAGCTAAACAAAAGAACTATTTATTTATCATCCCAAACATTATTTTCTCTATTTTGATTTAGGGTGGTTATTAGAGAATAAAAATTTGTGTAATCCTTAACAGATTGACAATAAAATCTAGCTAAAAATAGTAATATCTAAATCATAAAAAAAATATCTAATTTAAATCCAGTAATATCAACTTTATCCATATCAGGATAAACCGAGATACCATTTAATGAGACCATGTGTCCCAACAACATCACATATTGAATCCATAAATCACATTTCAATTTCTTGGAATAATGATGGTGATTTCTCAACAAGTTTATAAGATCTATCAAATGATGCACATGATACTTTGTAGATGTAGAGAAAACTAGAATTTCATACAAAAATACCACCACAAATGTATAAAGATACTAATGTAATTAACCATATCATCAAATTTATAATGACTAAATTAGTATTGGTTATACCAAAATGAATTGAAAGGCAATAAATTTGGAATAAACTACCTTAAAAGATATTTTTATTAATGTTATATTTTTTATCCTTAATTAATTCTAACCAGATCACAAATCAATATTTTAGAACTATATTCAAAAAGTCAATGATATCATCAATATATAGTAATGGAAACTTTTTTTTACTATAACTCAATTGGTTTTCCAATAATCAACAAAAATATCAAATAAATCACCATAATTCTAAAAAAATATAATATGTATCATACAAGGAGACACAATAATGAGAATAAATCCATTAAATCAAAGATCTCTCATTTGATTATTTAAATCTTTCAACTCACCTAGTTCCATGATGTAAGAAGGAATAAATACCAATTGAGAACCTCATACTAAATCAATTTAGAACTCCAACTCCTTTACTGGTGAAAAAAGAGAATATATATGGAAAAATGTCAGGAATCTATTGGAAAACAAGATGGAGATCATCACTAAATGATTCTCACTCTAGGTCCAAAGAAAACACTGATATCACTTCACACAACTCTGGATAAGATATTCTATATTTACTCAATCTCTGGTCCCATTCTCCCTGAATAATATTACACAACACATTTGTAAAATTAAATGATATGATCTACATGTAAAAAACAATTCTATGTTAATTAGAATGAAGCCAACACATTCCAAAAAATTATTTTGAGTGATTTTATTTCAAGGACCAAAAAATACAATGTAAGATCCATAACAGATTATGATAAGTCGCAAGTGGGAAAACAATGACCCATGCTCTCTCCTTATATAGAGGTGTGTAGAAATATTCATCACATAAGATAAATCTCCATAAAAAGATTTTGAATATTCTAAATACTAATTGAAATGAATAAAATAGATTTACAAGTATCAAATTAAGAATTCGCTAGAGATGAATCAATAATGGTGGTAAATCCCATGGTCTATGGAACTGTATATTTTTCCACTATAGACACATCCACTTCATTAAGAATTATAGTCCTATATTCCTGTGGATGGAATCCATTAGATATTGAAGAATATGATTTTACAATATTACAATTTTTATTGATGTTCCCATTCTAATACCAGTATATGAATTGATATGAATAAACATATTCTTGTTAACTACGAGTACACATGAACCACATATATTGGGTTCCACATTGAAAAATTGTTTTAAATTCCCAGGAATTCCATAGTAGACATGTCTCAAAGGTCCTCTATCTGGAACTGGAGTAGATCAAGAAAAACCATTCTGTCAAGAACCACAATGAGACTGATCACACTTTCACCTCCAATTGTGGTAACTCATTGAATTTCTACCATGAGAAAATGAAATACCAGATATCTAGGAATTACAATTCAGATCATTCTCGGCCATCAACATCCTATCTAGAAAATCGGCATATAAAGTGAGATTTAGTAATAAAACCTAATAACTATTATTATATCAAATCCCATATCAATATAGAAAGTATTCATATTATAAATTGATACAATCTCAGGAAAAGTCTAAACAAAATCCTCCAATTGGTTTCCATATTCTCTCAGTGCCTTGAAATCCAAATTGAGTTTTAAAAACACTATTAAATTCTCCAACACCATAAACTCGGTATAGTACTAGTAGGTTAAAATATCATTATTTTACATACACTCTAAACCCTTTTGATACATCTCCATCACTATCATGTCCCACCATCCTCTGTTTTGGTAATCCCATATTTATGGTTGCACAATTCACAAGTATTTTATCTATTTTCTCCAATTACTAGAAAAAAACCTCAAACATTCACAACCAATTCTCGACATCTTGAATATTATTAGATCTATAAAATTTTGGTATTTTTAGAATATGGTACTCATGAGATAGAATTCATAATCCATCCTTATAAGGTTCCACATGTCAAACATTAATAGGAATTGGTGGAGGTGCCTTTCCCAGATTATGGACAATAAGCATAATAACATATGAAAAATTATGGGCCACTAGAAGATTTTATTGACGTAGTTCATTAGTATATTCCTCTTGGATGATATCTTTCATTTTATCAGTTCAATGATTATAAAATACATCATCATTCAAAATTGAAGAAATAAAAAATATTACACATGTCAACACTCAATCTTGAGAAGTAAGAAGAATTAATTCTTACATACAAGAAAAAAAAATTGAATTTAAACTATTCAAATAAAAACTAGGTAAAAGTATAGAAATAATCATAATGATGACATTTTCAAAAAAATCGTGGTGACTGGAATTTCATTGTGATGGGAGATGGACAATAACTCACTTCCAAATACCTCACAAATCATGATAATATTTTTAAAATGCATACTAACATCAAAGTAATTTTCTCAACTAACAATATATAAAACCATTGTGTCACAAACAATCGAATATGTCTTCAATGTCTGATACATGTGATTTAAATGAAATGTCCCGAAGGAAATTTACAATTCCCACAGGTTGGAGACTAGAACATTCTATCTTACCAAATAAAAGAGGGATCAATATTTTTGACTAGATAGTGGAATATAATATAACATTTTAGTATGACCAACACCTAAAATAGAGATATTACTATGAATCCAAAGTATAATATCCAAACCTAAAATATTAATTCAACAAATTAACAACAGTATAAGATATAACTAAATAATCATGAATGTATCAACCATCCAAGCCTAACATTTCTAAGACATTCAATTCCTTTATGAGGAACATTTCATTTAATTGAACATAATAGTATAAAATCTATAAACAACCAAATGAAAATGAAGGATGTGAACTCAAAACCCTTATAGGGACTCTCTATGTGTTCCATAATAAGTTTACATAAAAAATAAACAAATTTTTGAAACAAATTTCAAATAAAACATTATTGAAAGAGCAATTAAATGTTAAAAAATATTATTTCATTTCTAATAATGGAAACATAAACTATAAAAAAATTTGAATAAATCACTATGAATTAGTAAAATAGATTCAAAATTAATGGAATATATGTCAAATTAATAAAAAAAAGAAACACAATCATCTCTTTTATGGTATGATATTTACTACTTATAGAATCCTCACACACACATGTCAATGATCACAACATTACCCACTCCCACATTAGTGAGAATTTCAATCAACCACTCCCACTGGAGGGTATATTTCAATAAAAAACATTTTTAGTTTGTGTTTTCATCATCAAATAGTTTCTAGAGAATTGACCTACCAACATGTTTGCCTTAAATAACCTACACTACATAGGTTCACATGTTCTCAACAAATTAATCAATAATAGATGATTATTTTAATTGTATATTAAATCTAATCACCTTATTTCTGTTTTTATGTATGCACATTATAACTTTAATACCAATTCAAGGGATATTTAACATTTCAATCAATTTCCATGATAAAAAATCATAGGTTTATATCATATCAATTTAATCCATTTTTGTCAAATTTTAATTTCACAAATAAATTTCACGACATCCATCAAATTCAAATCACTGGGAAATTTCTAATTCTATTAGAATATTGGGGGTTCCCTAGAATTAATACCAACCAAATTTCAAATTACGATTCATAGTAAATTGGGTTTTCATAGTTTAATTAAAATAAAAAAAATTAACTTAATCCCATCAAGGGTTTATTAAATTGAAAATACCAACAGAACCACAGACCTTAAATCAATGTATGAAGAAACTCAACATCCATGGTGGAAATATCCAATGATGAATGAAACCAATTGAGATCATGATATCCAACCAATATTCAAAATCCAAAACAATGGATTTTAGAGCCACCCAACACACTGTTATACAACAAACCCTATTAAGTAATGTATTAAGAGTAGTAGATATTTTATGAGAGAAGAATTAATCATAAATGTAAGATCAAATAATAATCTATATGCTTTGATCAACCTAGAAATATGTTAGGAGGGGCCATAAAGTGTACTTGAGAGGAATATGGACCTAAAAAACAACATATATTTAGTTAGGGTAAATCATGATATTAAATGGGATATATGGAAATTTGAAAATATTTTTCCAAAATAAAAACCACAACATTCATGGTTAAAAAGTCAGGGGCACATGGATGGCCAGCCCATTTCAACCAAACATTCTTCTCCTATAATGGGTTGTATTATTTCTATTATGTGGGAAACAGTTTTTTATACAATGTGGAAACCATTAAAACCCAAACTATTTAGGTTTATATCGTTTACCCTAGGTGGGGGGAAAATTTTAAAAAACAGTGGTCCAACCATGCATTGACTAGAATTTTCTAATGTTTTTAAAATTTCTCCCAAATAATGCTGAGGAAATTCCCAACCAAAGGATGATAATAAAGAGGGTTATGAATTACCAAAAAAGTAACATGTAGTTATAATATTATTTCAGTAATTTTGGTCCATTACTTTATTCATTTTTAGACCCCCTCAACACTATTAACCATGATATATATATCATATACATTTGTTAGATTTTTATTTAAATTAATCTATAAAATTTGGAGATATCAAATGTATTAAAATGATCATGAAGATAATAGGATTTATATATATATAAATACAGTTCCAATTTATTCAATGGAAGGAAAATTGAAAAATAATTATCAATTAATATTAATTAGTCATTAATATCTCATATATTGAATTTTTATTTCATCCTAATTATCATAAAATTAAAATTTAAATAAGAATGGTTTGCATAACTACTTGGAGGTGGTAGTCCATATGTATACATGAGAGAAATTATTATTTTATAATGGATTAAAAGGTAATAAGTAATATATTATAATATTATTATATAAGAATATTTAGATCATAATGTTCACATATATTAATAAACTCTATATTTACTACCATTTATGTAATGAATATGAAATATAAGAAATCACATCACTTCATTAGGTGATAATCAACTGCACACAAAATAAATATTATCATATCCCCTATGGAATGGAAATTAAAAATTTATATGTTATATTATAATTCTCAAAGTATAATAATTTAAAAAATATCATATAAATATTTTAAATAAATCAATGTATCTTTCTTTGAGAGGAGGTAATTGAAAATGAATTACAAACGTTCATGCGGTGGTTCTCCACTTTACATGCGATTGGAAATTTCATATCCCATGTAATGGATTCATATATAGAACTAGGATATTTAATTAAAATAATAACATCTATATTTAAAGTTTAAATTAAATGATTTTGGATAAGTAAAAATTGGAGGAGTTGGGTTGACTTTAATATATGGGGAGATGACCCACAAGGAATGTTTTTAAATATAAAGTAATACAGATGTTATTCATATTTTATATTACATCATAATGGGTATTTATTAAATCTTATAGGTGATATGGTCAATATATAGCCATGAAATCAGTGTTGGAAATATTTCCAAAATTTTTAAACCCATATCATTTTAGTTTAACCACTTTGATAATCCCATTATTACATTAGTTGAAATAACTAATTTTTAATGTTTTCACTATTACATATAGTTAAAATTAAGTTGATTATATTATATTGTACATATTATTCTAATTCTAGATGTGAAATCTAATTTTCTAAACTCAATTAAGAATAGTGTAAAAATTCAACAGAAAATTAAATTGCAGTTGTGATAAAGGAGTGGTTTTTCATAGAGAAAATTCTTATAAGATTAAATTGTCTAAAAATAAAAATTCAAGGTAAAATATTTTAATATAGAATAAATTGTGGTAATTTTTAAATTATTTAATTAATTTTAAATTTAAACCAATTTAAAATATAATTTATTATTTTTAATAGTTTAAATTAAACTGGAATTTTTAATAAAAATCAACACTGGTAAATATATATCAAAAAATATTATTTTAATAAGAAACCCAAAAATGGGCACAAATATAATTTTTAGTTTTTTATTTTAAAAAATATGTTTAATATTTCAAACTTATTTTCTAAATGTGGTAAAAAATTAATTTAAAATATGTGAAAAAATTATGGATAAAACACAATTTAAAAAATTATATTTTTTCATAAAAATATATTTTTCATTAAAATGATTCATATTTTATTTATAATCAATATATAACCAATGAATTTATTTTTTAAATCTATAAACATGTTAATTTTTATAATTTAGTCATATTCATACCCACCAACATAATGACTAGGTTATAATGGTCATGGTTAAATAATAATTTTTTAATTAATTAACTTGTTTCGTTTAAACCTGATATTTTTTTCTTTATAAAATATTCAAGAGATTGAATTTAAGAATATATATAATAATTTCATGTGGTGTTATATGATCTTCTATTCATGATGATATATATCATAATATCTATTGAACATGGTGTTCCTATTTTAATTATGCAGGGTGTTACATTATACAATGGAAAATTATACACAAATACCTTCCAAAAATCCCAACCCTTGATCTAGATTTAATAATTTAATAAAACAATTATTTGAATCAACGTGTAATCTAAAGGAGGTTTTCCAAATAATATTTATAGTTATAAATTATTTGTTTTCATTTTATTTTTTTTATAAATTATATAATTATATAATAAAAATTGTTATTTAATATCATCAGGATCTACCTTATACATTTATGTTATTATGATGATGATTTAACCTTAAATAATCCCATTATCCATTAAATAGAAAATAGATTCATCATTTCTTGGGTGTATGGACTACTGCCTCACGATGTTCTATAGTTTTTTCATCACCAAAAATCATGGATGGTTATTTTGATGGATATATCTTTTCTTGTATACTATTTATGACATTATCTTTATTCTATAAATAAAAAATTGCATTTACCTTTTTACCCTTCCTCATATAATAAATTGATAATGACACTTAATTATATTGGTGGACTACCATCTCCATAATTTGAAGGAATTCATTTTCCATTCCTATCATTCGATAATGATTTTAATTATATATACATTAAATTTATAAGATATATAAATAATTACTAAAATTTTGGAGATTAGGGAACCCTGAGAAATATGCAAGGAATAGAACTACATAACTGAAACTTAGATGAAAATAATGAAATAGATAACCCTTTAAAATGATTGTTTTAATAAGGAATTGTAATAATGGGTGTTGATGTATTATAAGTGTTTCATATATGATACAGTATGTATTTATATTATTGTATTATAGTGTTATAAAAATTTTGGTAATATTATAAATGTGATTAAATTTAAATTTATAGAATTTCATGCCAGTGGTATGGTTCAAATTTTTTATCATATACTAATTCAGAGATGTTTACGATTAAGATTCCATTGTAAATGTTTTATTATATTTCCTATCCTGAATCATATCTATTTAATTTTCCTCTTTTAATTTTATGGTTTCTCATGTTTGTGTTACATTCATACATTCTTTGTCACCCAAATGGGGTAATGTTTTTTTAATGAAATTAGAAATTTTTTTCGATTCAGTCGAGAATATTGTTTTCAATATCCATATTTTTATCAAAATTGTTAAAAAAATATTTTTAATATTCCCTTGAAATTGATTAAATCCATTTTTACCTGTGTTGATGTATTTATATATATATTTATATTGAATCTTCTTGTCATTATTTGAACAAAGAACTTTTTACCAATGGTGAGAAATAAATTTTTATTTTAGTATTTACTGCCTATAAAACTATTACTAACATATAAACTGTTTATTGAGTAGATTATTAAATTTCAATTATACTTGATTATTTTAATAGAAAATATTTTCCCTAATATTTTGGAAATTATAATATTATATTATATGTGAATTCAAAATATAAATAGTATTTTCCTCTGGAAATCATCCTATGAACTTTCTAGGGCATTTTTATCTATGAAAATATTCATTGTTGAATCTCCAACATTATTTAGGATATTCTCCATTATTAAAGTCCCCAATATTTCACTTACAGGTTATGATCATGTTAAATGTATTGATTTGAGAAATTATTATTATTTTGTATGCTATTTTTTCAATAAAAATTATATATTGATTTTTTTATTGAAATTATAAACACCCCTTTCATATATTGAGTGAATTGGACTTAGTATGTAATAGTTATTGACTGTTGTAGCCCCTTGATACATTGATATGTCTCAAGATACAAACCAATATTTTTATTTGTCTTATGCATTACCTATTTATATTTGATTACTCAGTAGAATGTCTTAATTGTAATATTATGATATCCAGAATTAGGAATTATACCATTATGTTTCAATTTATTAATATTCTTATGATTTATTTTATTTTTGGGACATACTTGGATATATTCCAAATTTATGATATTAATTACACATCTTAATGTAATTTTATATGTCTTCATTATTATTTATTATTTCGTTATATTAGGAGATATTCTACACTACTCTTTACCTTAATATGTATTTAAGATCATTCTTTACTAGGTTTTCCAATCCCTGGGATATGAATAATAGATCTATGAATTATTTTTGGTAATTTACATGAATAAAAAATAGTGTTCTAAAAAGAATTTTAATGTTCTATTTCATGTATTCAGATGTAACATGAGAATAAAATATGAATAATATCTCCTATTAATATTAAACTGATTGATCCTTTGTGTTCAGATCTCTTAAATTTTGTGGCAATTTACTAAATTAAGTAATGACTCCATGATACAAAAATCATGGTGTAATATTTGTTATCAAAGGAAGTTTATTATAATCCTTTTGAAAAATATTTTCAATGTCATAGCTTTTTGAACATAACCATATGATAGACTCTAATGAAAATTATATGTGTAATGTAATAAGATAATGTTTTTTTAAAAGTATTGTGTATTTTCTTTTACTTGAAAATACATTCCTCTCATGACGTTGTATTTTCTATAATATTGTGGAATACATTCATCTTGGGATAATAATTAAATAGGGGGATTACATATTAACTTGACAATCACTAGTTTAGGATAAGTGGGACTAAGAATGAACACCTAGATAGATACTCACATGGAATATAATTTAACTAATTTATTCTCTCATTATAACCCATTTGGATAATTTTGAAAATATTTTTTATGATTTTTAGATATTCCAAAATGTTTTAAAGATTTTGATTATGATATTATCTATGAATAAATTTTCCATTTATGTTAAATGATAAATATTATTTAGAATCATATATTATGATTAAAATTTTACGTGTTATGAGAAAATTTAGTATATGCTATTGTATAGAAATACATCCCAGGTGAACAAATGAAATCCATATGAATTCATGTAATGTATCTATGAATTTACATACTATGTGAGATAATGATGTAAGAGCTAGATATAAATAAATAATAACTGTATTGGAGATGTTGAATAATGATAAAACTAAAAACACATCCAATATTAATTACATTATGAAACCCCAACATAGTGAAAAAAATGTTAGGATTCAAAATTTAGTGGAGTCCCCCACCACTAAATGTGGAAAAAATTCATCAATTGCTGTTAATTATATCAATACATCGATGGACGAATTTATTATATTTGAAGGATGAAAATGAGAGATATTTGTTATGGAATTTCACGTTCTTAAATGAGATGTTGATAAATAGTGGTAAATGATCCAAAACACTAAAGACTCATTAGAAATAAATTTAATGTTGTGTAATTAATTCAAATAGGAATTGTATTAAAAATACATTTGTCATCAACATGGATATAAAATGTATAAAAAATTCCATAATCTGTGGAAAATGAATAGATAAAATGTTTTGAAATATAAATAAAATATTTCATATTTTTCGAAAATTATAATAAAAATTATATATGTAATTTAAGGAGTATGATTAGTTAGTTTTTATTATAAAATCCCATACATTAAAGATAATATATCTCTATAAAAATTTATGTATATGAAAAAATAATATCCAGTTATAATAAGATAGAGAAATAATTATCTATATACTGTGGTTTACTAAATAAAATAATAATGTAATTGAGTCATTGAGCACTGTAGGTCAAAAATTATAGTAAAATAGAAGAAGTGAATGGTGGAATTGTTAAATTTTAACAATTTTGGAAATAAACAATATAGAATATGTTTAATTCCTTTGGGACTTTTCATCAAGTGTAAATCAAAATCCCAAGAAGCTCATGATTTCCAAGGAAATATTCAATATTTAATTATTTTATTAATTAATTATATGGATATGGTGAAGTATTAAACTAAATTCCTCAAATTCCTAAGGAATATACCTAAAAATTTAAAATTGAAAAAATTCAACATTTTAAGATCACAATAGCTCTGGTTGATGTGACTAACGATATATTGGCAGATATGTTGATTATAGAAAAAATATTTTAACTTTTTTTATCATTGAAATCTTACCTTTATTCTAGGTTTCTGAATAAAATTACATATTTTCCTAGAACATTACATATTTAATTGTTTTGCATTACTCTTGGTGAAAATATTACTTCAGAAAGGATATGTCAGTCAGATCCCATTACGACACAAAAATATAAACTGGTTTAAATATTGTTCATTATATATATGGTTTAATTTGATAAAATCTTTTGTATAGACTATATTTTAAATTATAGTGTAAAAATTTGTTACTAATAAAGTCATATTGCACATTTTATTAGATATATGGATACATTTGTATTCATAAGGGAGACTAAAAAATATTAATCATGCTTGAATAAACCTATAGAATCTGTCCTTAATGAATTTATTATACTATAAGAGTTTAAAAATCTTACGAAAGGAATAAGGTTCCCATAAATATATGATGTATCAATTCATTAGGATTACATAGATGATTTTCTTATAAAACTACCAAAAAAACCACTTGCTTTTGATTTTGAGTAATCCATTGAACTTAACACTAATTCATAACCTATCTTTTAGAATCCCAATATGATGGAAATTTGGGAATTACAGAAACTAAATAAATTTTTATATGAGTTTATTAATAAGGTATTTATACTACCTAGTGATTCACCATATATATTCAATGTTCTTTTTATTATTTGGAAATGTAGTTCTATGAGATTATGCATCGATTATAGGGAAATCAATATCATTATTTTGAAGAAAAAAATTCATCTTACTCACATTCATGACATATTTCATTATCTAAAAGGATATTATATTTTCCCCATAAATGATGTTCATTATAGTGTCAATATCATAATTAATGTTGGAGGATATTCCAATGATGATAATTCAAAAAGTTATGGACACTAAAAATTTATAGTAAATACATTTTTATTGACTAATTCACCCTCTATTTTCATGGATTTTATGAATATTTCATTTAATTATTATCTTCATAATTTTATTAATCTATTATTAATGAAATATTGATGTAATTTAACCTCTATTTTTTCCCATAAGATCCACTTTATAATATTTTTAAAGAATCTTCTTTAAAATGAGTTATAAGGAATATTTAAAAGATGAAAAATCTGGCATTAGGAATTTTATTTTGTTAGGAATATTTTCTCTAATGATATAATAAAATTATATACATTAAATAAAATATAGTGTTGGAATTAAAAACTCAACTTTATATATCGATGGAATATAGTTTCCATGGATTTTTATATTACTATGAATGATTTGTTCTAAATTTTTCTTCATTATATTACGCATAACCAATTAGAAACATAAAGTGGTTATGTTCATTTGTAAATAATAATGTAAGAAATGATATGAAAAATGAAATTGGATATTGCTCTATGCACTCATATTGACATTACCATCTAGAAGTTTTGGATTTGGGATATATAGTGATGTGTCAAATAATATAGAAGTGTATTTCTATATATAGAATGATAGTGTTGCTGCCTATAGATCATGGTAGTTAATGATTAATGAATATAATTCTTCAAACCATATTCTTTAGTAATCAACTATAATAATTTTCTGGTAGATATCGATGCATTAAATTTTTGGTTAAGGAAGTGAAATATATATCGATAACATAGGTTTAAAATAAATATTCCCATAGAATATTTTCAAAATGAGAAAAAATGAAATGGTTATAACTACTTAAGCACAAATATTACTCAATAACATTCCATAATGGGAACTAATATGAGGTGGCTATTTTTTTTAGTAGATATGATCATGGAGATTTAACTAAAATGAATATGAAAAAACATAAAATATTCATAGATTTATTAAATATATATATATGTGAATATTTAAGGAAGGGGAAACACAATATCTATTAAAAATGGTATCCAAACTATCCTTACAATAGAATATAAATAAAATTATATTCTTCATTATCTGAATATTAAAAAAACTAATCAATTCATGAATGATGAGATTCTCATAACACTTCTATGAATATTGTGGTATTATTTTATATTTAGGGTCTATATTTTCAATCAATTATCATACTGAAGAAAATTATTATTAAATGAAGATTAAAACAAAATGCTACCATACTATCTTATAGTTCCCAAATTTTTCATTATTTAAGAGAATTTTTTTGATGGATGATTTATAATGGAAAATTTTATATTATGTGTCTTGTAGATTTTATTGTAAATAGGTAATGGGTGACAGAAAACAAATTAATATGCACATGAATCAACCATCTATTCCTATTTGTAATTGGGATGATGTAAATTGGTTCTTTGTCATAGGGTTTCCAAATACGGCATGAAAAAATTATTCCATATGGGATAATTTTTATTACATTACCCTAACCATAAAATTTATTGATATATTAGAATATATTCCGCTTTAGTGTGTCATACATATCAATATTAATGAATTCGTGATTCTTCAGGTTGTATAAGGTTCAATTATATCTAATAATTATCCTTGGAATACATTGAAATGCTAGAAGTTTCTTATGAAGGATCATGAAACCAAGATATATTTAAGTACCAGCTGTCATCCTAAAATTGATGGGTTATTTGAATGTATTATTCATACATTTGAAGACATGTTGACATTATTATCACATTGTATCAATGTGATGTGGTACCAGTGGTTGACATTGGTGTATGTCACATATATTAATAACTTCCATATAAAAATTTAAAGCAAAAGATATAAGCCCTTCTATAGTAATAGGAGTTGTACTATAATTTACTTGGAAGAAGTTTCTGAAAGGAAGCTTCTAGTCCCTTATCTCATAGAGGAGATAATAATAAAATTGAATACCATTCAAAAGGATACTAAGGATGATCAAAGTAGATGAAAATTTTAAATTGATAAACTAATATTATATATAGAATTTATTGCAGGAGATCATGTTTTTTTATGGTATCTTTGATAAAAAGTATCATAAGTATTAAAAATGGAAGGAAAATATTTCATACATAGAATAGAACCTTATAATTTCTATAAGAAATATCCGCCTTGGTTAACTATTTTGGAAAGTAATCATGAATCTATAATGTTCATGATGTGCTCCATCTCAATTTCTTAATTATGTACATGAAAGTCCCAATACATGTTCTTATCCTTTAGAAAAATTAATTTGAACTATATTTGTCATACTGTGAAGAATGTATCAGGAATCTAGACAATATTGAACAAGTTTTGAGTAATCAGATGACTCTGTTAGTAATGTCAAATTGGAAAAAAACATATGATTAGTGTGATGATGTGGGAACCTGAATAAGTTTCTATTAATAACTACCCACATATTTTCATGAGGTGAAATTATATATATTTTGAGGATAAATTATTTAGAAGAACAAATTTAACAATCAAGATTCAATTGTAATAATATATTGTTTTAGAGATAGAACAGTTTAATATATGTACATTCTTCAATAATTTTATTAAAATATAAATTCTCAAATTTACTAAATTATATTTGATCATATGGATAATATTTTTTAATATATAATTCCATAATTTTCATAGAGTGAATAAACAATATTTTTTAGAAATAGGTGACTCTTGGGTGTCTACTCCAAAATAAATATTTTTACAAAATATCACTTTTATGATGTTATAAATGTAAAAATGTAACATGGATATTTATGAAATTATTTATTAGAACACATATATAATAATTATTTAATATATTTATATAAAAAGAAAAATTTAACTTAGAAATATATGGTTAACATTTTTTTAATCTAATTTTTTTTTTGTGTCCATATATAAACTGTTTTTATTTTTTTATCATAATAATGTATAAAAATTGTTCCCCTAAATTTTTTAGAATCGAAAAAATCAAACCATTTTTATTTCTAAATAATATTTTATATTCCATTTAAACCAACATTATCCTTTACATTTCAATAAATCACTAATATTCGTAAATCATAAACTTTTTAAAAAATTGTTTCCTTACACTATTTTTGGGTTTGTTTTAAATTAATTAACCAACTTATAGAAAATATTTTTTATAAAATTTTCACCATATTTGAAATCATCATGTCATAATTTTTATGATATGACACATTCATTTTTTCAATAATTAATAGTATCTTTGGTAAGAAAAAATACCAGGTAAAAGATAAAATAGATTAAAAGGGTTAAAACTAGAAAAAAATGGATTAAATGACATAAAAAATTTTCATATCCACTTGTATTGTAATATTTTTATCATTTTTAACTAATCATATAATATGAGTCATTATGAATCCATTTTACTTGACTATGAAATTATTATATAACAAAATTTGTAAAAATTAAAAGTTTTCCATCACCCTCCCTTACAAAAGGACACTACATATCCTATATTACTTACACCTAAAGGGAATTATATATAATTAAATATCATCACAAATAATTTAATAACATCACTAAACATGATCCATAGGAACTTATTTGTTTAAAGTAAAAACCATATAAGGCTTAAATTGCCCGCTAAACGATTTTTCACGATGACGAGGTATTACCCTAAATCACATGTTTTAATGTTATTTTTTCTTATAAATGACTACATTTGGTGTTAAAAGTGATTATATAATAACATAAGTGTATAAAATATATATTTATGTAATTATTTTAATGTCGAAACCAATATTAATATTCTTATTCATAAAATGGGAAAGGAATGTATCATTCACGTGTACGAGTGGACTACCACCTTGTGAAGTGATGTATTTAATTTTTAATCACATCCATTCATGGACGTCTACTATGATGAATAATATGTTTATATGTTATATTAATGAAATAATTATAATTCTGGATATATATATAACATAAATTACCTTCTTACCATTCCACCCATTAAAAAATTATAATGATGCCCATTCATACATGTAGACAAGCATCACAATGAAGCGATTTGATTCATTTTTTCATCCCTCCATTAAAAATTGAATATATTTTTTAGAATTTAAATATATGATTCTTCAATCCTAATTAAAAAATGTTAAATTATTTGAGCATAATAAATGGTTAAGGAATTCATTTATGGAACTAAAACAAACTTATAAAATGAATGGGTTAACACTCAGAAATGACTATTTTAATAATGATTTTTTAATAAATAGCTGTTAAAATGTTATAGGTTAGTCATATATGAAATTATAATTATATATCTGGTTATTTTATATAATTTTACAAAATTAATTTATTTGTAGATTTGTATTAGAGAACTTATGAATCATCTCAGATTTAAGGTTTGGGTTTATTTAACAATCACATCTTTTTTCAGGATTGTTTATATTTCATTATCCCTTTAGGGAATTATATGATATTTAATTTCATAAAATTTATATTTATTTCTACACTCTTGTAATATATAAGTTTTAAACTTTTATTTTTATTTTTACCCACTTTTTTCACTATAAGTTACAAAAAATTAATTTAAAGAAAACCTGACTTTACTTCTAAATTTTGTGAAGAATATTTTTTCACAATGTCTACATTTTCATTTAAAAGATTTCAATAATTATTCAATATTCTATAAATTTAAATAAATATATTTTTTCCCTTCTTAAACAATCTAGAAAATGTTTTAAATTGATTATTTTGGTCATTTTCCTAATGATGTACTTCTTATCATAGGTGTTTAAAAATTCATTATTTTGTAATTTTCTGCATCAACAAATGTTTGTGATATTTTTAATATTTTTTACGTTCAATACTCCATTACATTAACTTTCATATCAAAAAATTGGATTCCATTATATTGTGTAAATTTATTATTTTAATAAATGTGATTTAAAAAAATGGAATTTTCCTCATGGAATCATCTAGTGAACAATATATATTATTTTCATCAATTTCAACATCGTTTTTAGTGGACAATTTAATTTAAAGTGAAATACTCCCTTAATAAAATGCACCATATTACTCTAAATCACTTATTATGATTTTTTGATAAAATATTCCTAAAAAATATTAGCATTTCATATGATAGTTGTTCAATATAAATGTATTGGTTGATTATGTATTGAAATTTGTATTGAACCCTTTCATATGATGACTTTATTTTAATAGTTAATTGATGGGTTAGTAAAATTATATATCTTTGAAGAATTGGTTTTCCTAATCACGGAGACTACAATGGTTATTTTGTGTACACATTACCTATTTATGTTAACAAATAATTTTTGATTAATTTTTCCTTCTATTAGTGGATAAAATTTGGTCACATCTATTTGTATTAATTACAAAAATGTAAACATTTTTTTCACCATATCTATAAGAATGGATTCATGGAAAAAAAGAAATGTTCTCACATTTTGTTTAAGATAAAATTTTAGATTATTATGTATTCATTGTATTTCAACATTAGAGTTACACATACCATATTGGGTTTAGTAGTTTAGGGATGATTATTTTTTTAATGGAATAGAAACATCTTTTTATGTTATATGTTACAATAATTCATAGTTTTTTATGATTCTTTCATAGATATTTTATTAGTTTGATGTTTATGTATCACAAAACATTAATGTTAAAGATTATATCATAATATTGCTATAATATTTTTTGGATATGTATGTTCAATTATTTGATGTTTGAGGATAAAATATTTTTAATGATAATATTAATGGGGTTAAAAAAATAAATTTTTATTTGTTTATAGAATAATCTATGTTGATCCATGGCCATTATTGGAGAAATTTTTGAAATAAATGAAATTTTTATCCTAAGAAGTTCTATTTTTGTATTTTACTATCTTATATCGTGATAACCATTGTTTTTTTTAGTAAATATAGTATTATTAATTAAAATAGAGTATGATTTTTTGTACTATTTTTTGTATCATTTTTTGAACCATTTTTTATACCATTTTTTGCACAATTTCAGTTTTATATAGTACAAATTTTAGTAAATATGATACCGTTTTCTTATAGATATAAGGATTAAATAAATTTTTATAGTCTATTAATGAGAAATTTTAAACCTGGATAATCATTATTTAGAATATTAGATAATATTAGTGAGACCATGATGCTTCTTACATGATTAATTCATCATGTTAATGATAAATAATTTAATAGTGACATATTAAAAGAATTAAATGATTAGTATCTTTGTAATATTAGGATCACACATAAATTATACATAATAAAAATAAATAGTATTAAAATAATTCATTATTATCAAATTATGTCTCTCATGTTCTCCTTAGTATATATATTCACCTAATGATATGCATCAACGAAATGGGTGAACTGAAATCCTAGTAAGGGGTAGGATTACACAGTTGAAATAGGAAGCATGCATCTATATTACATGGGTGAGTATAATCATAAAAATAATTTCATATGAATAGGATAAAAATCATTATGAATTTAAGACATTTGAAAAAGTTACATAATGTGGAATTGTAGAATAATTAGACACCATGTTCTAGTTGTCATGTACTAAATATATTTATGATGAAAAATAGAATTTTTTACAAACATAAAATAGGTAAATAAATCATAACATCATCATTGTGAAAAAAGATAAAAGAATTTTAATACATAATAATTATAACATCATGAGACACATTACATTACCTAATGCATTGGAGGTATATATAATTCGGATCACATTTATTACATTATAATACAAACACAGTCATGTATGCCACATAGAATGTATAACAATAATCATCATGAAATAACCCTTAGAATGAAATGTGATTCAGAAACAGTATATAAGGAATACATTAATGAATAAAAATTGAGGGACACAAATTAATTAGAATTTTTTTATAAAAATACTCATTTTTAAGAAAAATAGTTACAACTCAAGAAGAGTCAAACTTATATTTTGGGATGCGAAGTATCTTTCCAAACTCAATAAATTGGGAATTAAAATCAAGGTGAAAAAATATATATCCACATAAATAAAAAGGAAAATAGTGTAATGATATTTCAATAAATTAGGAGATCATACACAGTAAAAATGAAAATAATTATGGATAACCTAAATAAAATTTATATGGTTCGACAATCCTTTTAGCATAAAACTGTCATTATTTCGTATGTGTTTCCCCACCTAAAAAAATGCATAGGTTTATTAAAACATTTAAATAGAAGATAATTATTTTAATTTATATGTATATTTATTAATTATAATAATTTGGTTATATTTATTAATTTATGATGATTATATTGAACATATATAGTATCATAATTTTATTAAAAAAATATATTTTTTTAATTTCTATATTTTTTTTAATGTTCATGTTGATATAAGTATAAATAAATATAGAACTATAAAATAAATGTATTAATACATTTAAATATGAAAAATAATATATTTTAACAAGATATATGGTTAGGGATTAGAAACGATTTTCCAACATCCTCATAGTAGTATAACAGGCCGTTAATGAGATGTTGTTTAAAGTCTAAGAATAGGCAGTTTGACAAATTCATATGCCATAAAAATAAAACATATAATAGATTAAAAAATTAATTAAATGTTAAATTATAATTTTTTTATTGTTATAAATTTTTTTTGAAAGAGTCTTAGATAAATATATGGATGAGTGGATAATGAGATGTAAAATTTATGAGAATCTACCCTCTTCTTAGTGTTACTACTTCACTACAGCAATAAAACTTGTTGATTATTTGATATGGATAGATCTAGAAAATCACTAGGAATTATAAGAGGACTAATAACGGGAATTGTACTAGATTTTATTACTTTTAGATTGAGTGATTAGTGGATTTTCAATGGGAGTTAGATGGGTTATTTGTACTTGAGGATATGAGTAGAATTGACTTAAATTATTTATTAGTATAGTATATCTTACGTTAACCATGAAATAGTTATATTTATGAAAACATAATCAATATTTGAATTAATGAAATAAGTATTAATACTTTCAATCACTTTATAAATTTAATTAATTATTTTAATAAATTTTTAATGAGAAAAATGAGAAGTTATTATATTTAGGTCATACTTTTTTTCTTAAAAAATAGAATTTTTTTTGTTTGTATATCATGGTTACAACATGTTAATGAATAATTAATTATATTATATTATATTTTTTGATCTTAAATTTCAATAATTTTTATATCCTTATTAAATAATTAATAATGTAATTTACGATACACTAGTTGTGAAAAAATTATTTTTTTTATTTATATAAATATTAAATAATTTCTTATAATTACAGAACAAATAAAGCATTGATATTTATTATATTATGACTACTAAATTGAAATTAATTTTATAAAAACAATTTTCAAAAATAGTTTATTTTAATTTTCAATATAAAAATTATGCAATTATTATTATATACCCTAAAATACAATTTAGAAAAAATGTGCATATGTTTTATTTTAGTTTTTAATCATCATATAAATTTTATGGAATTATAATATTAATATTTACTTACGTTATTAATGAACATATAATTTATATAGGTATTTGTTTTTTAGAATATATTTTTATTCCAATGGATTGGTTACTATTGACAATGGCCATGTTACGATTCTCAATGACCAGGATACTATTCCGAATAGCCATGTAAATGATCCAATGGCCACATAACCTCTTATAAATACATATTCATTCATTCATTATTATTATCCTATATTTATTTCATAGTTATACATTTTAGTCTTCCATAATGTTGTTTGGATTATTATTTTTTTCAAATTATTATTTATGGGAGAGATTATTCTACCAGATCAAGGTGATCAATATTTTCCCATTGTAGTGTTTATATTTTTTATTTTTTGGTCCCTTTTAAGATTTGGTATTTTAATTGGTTTTATTAATGTATTATGTAACTATATATGTTATATAAATATTTCTTATTTCTTAATAAGTTTTTATATATATATTACTATATAATATAATATAATACACATTTATTTCAACTCATAAATATAAATTATATACTATGGTTTGTTAAATTCTCCGCTATTCGTATATTTAATCCATTAAATTTAAACACGTATTATTTTTTGAGAATTGGTGGGGGTATATATGTTTTATTATTCTCCCTAGATATCATGTCACCTCTTCATACTTATATTTATTCTACAACAATCAAACAAGGTGATATTTAAAATTGAATAGAAATTTGTCTCTATGATATAATAATATCACCCAATTATTCTCAGATGGGAGGTCCTTCTATCATTGTACCACCTCCAGATTAAATACATGTGTCGTCTATGGTATTTACTTCCTCATGAGTGATATGTGGAAGAAATCATGAACAAGGTCCATTTTTAGTGGAAGTGTTATCTGATTGGTCATTACACCTATGTACCCAAGGATCTTAGTGGGGTCCAATAAACATAAGGATAACCTTCAAAATATTTACATACCACATGACTCACTTAAAATGTGATATTCAACTAAAATCATTATCTTTAAAATCAAAATCATATTCCAATCAATGTTTTTCATCATAGAACTTTTTCTAACACTGAATAAAAATTATATGTATTAGTGGGAATAAAACTCCTCTTTCATCTCCTACGCAATATTTGGTCTAAGTACCTCCAACTCTCAAACTTAATTCTATCTGGTAGGAGTTATTCATTTCTTTCCATAACTAGCTTGATATGGATCCATTTTTATATTTGATTAGATTTTTTTGTTGTATAATAACTAAAATAGTGGTAGATATTGATCATATCTTTATTTAAATTACAATATTAGGCTTTCGAATTAACCTTGAGTGTGTGAATATTCTTTTAGGATTGGACATCAGTTTTCTAAGATATGATGTACTGAAATTAAATTCAATACTCAATAAATTTTGAGGAATTCTCCACAATCAAAATATTATCCTTTGATATTTTTGAGTCTGTATAAAAGAGACAATTAATTATTGTTTTCATACATGAATATTCAATATAATGAATATAAATAAAACACTGTGTCACATATTATTCATTTATCAACTTGAATCTAATGTAATAATGTCTTAGATTTTTTTTCATCTTGATAAGGTTATATAATATCTCTACTATGATGGGAACATTGAAGAGAAATAGAGATATTTTTAAATAATGTGTTATTGGTGGATAACCTACTATGAAAAGACATATATTTTAGAGACTATTGGGTCTAAGTACTCATAATAGGATGAGGTTTCGTCTCATTAATTTCAAACTCGGTAATCTCTATGATTGGATATAATGAGAAACAAACATACCAATATAAATTATACATATTTTTTCATTAGATATTCTAATAATTCATGGTGTGTAATGGTAATTAGACTTTAATAATATCATTGATGTATATCATGAATCACACACTTATATATAATGACCAAAACAATCACAGAATATGATGGAAGGAATTTGGGCATGTTTGGTGAGACATGATAATCATTTCAATGATGGATAAATTGAGGAAATATTTTCTCTTTCCATCTTTATGGATGTTAATATATTATCTGTTTTATTTGAATAGAACTATCACCATAAATTCCATTGAAATTTTTTTCCAACATGTTTATTTCAGATTATCAAAGATTGATGTATAAAGCATATAGGTTGGTGATATGGACGTGAAACCTTCTTGATGAGATATTAGGATAAAGGGATTAAATTACACAGTGATAATTTTTATGTGGTTATCATCATTTCGATATTAATATCATTCACTTGGGTTGTTTGACCCATTACTAGTCCTGTGTCATCGAATTTTGGAAAACCCGTAAAACTACAATGAGAAATAATCCTATAGTGTCTGAGACTCTATTCTTCTAATAATATCGATTAAATTCAATAGGAATTTATTTATTCAAATAAATGTTTTTCTCAATATATACAAAAAGTTTTATTCATATCTTTTTGATCACTAATGTTCACAAGGTAATAAATTATTATATGTTTGTTAATAAAAAATTTATTATATTATTTGAATATATATATATATAATTTTTTAATTGTGAATAAAATATATTTTTTATTTATTGAATATTTATCAACTATTTCTTTGCAGTATTTTGAATAAAATAATTATTTTTGAAAAATATATTTAATCATGTCTTTAATAACTTATAGAATAATTTTAATGGACTGCTATTAAGTTTAGTGAAAAATATTTTTTAACAATATGGTTAGATAATATTTCTTATTGCGCAAGATAGTGCTTTCCCGATATAAAAATAATGATGTTTTTAATATATGAAATAGTGATTTTTTGTGGTTTTAAATGCTATATAATGGTTTAAATAGAATTATATAATATATTAACCTAATATTTACCTCAATAAATAGATAGCTATGTTTATTGTATATTTTAATTTAATATCAAGAATATGGAATTTTTCCACAAAATGAATTATCCTTCGACTCTTTCTTAATATCTTTTTGTTAGTAGAAAGAAATGTTATGAATATCCTTTCATTATTTAAGGATAAGAAATCAAAAAAAGTAAAAAATGACAATTGAATCACCATGCTAGAACCCAAAGAAAAATGGGCATTTTTAGAGATCAATATAAATTTTGTGGGTCACTATTATAGTGATTATATCCTTGGATCATCCCAATGCAATAGAGGGAATCAGAAATGTTCTATATTGGACAATAAAAATAATCAATGAATAAGGATTCTTATTCCATGAAAAATTATTTTTTCAATATTAGATAAATTATTTATAAATTTGACATGTAAGATCCTCTCTCTTAGTTTTTAGACATTAAATATTAAAAAATTTAATATTAATCTCACCAATTATTGTTTTAATTATTCCATGAACTATCATGTGGTATCAATGAGATCACATTTTAATTTATAATTATTTATTTGATTCTTGATCCATACACAATAGTAGTTGAATTTTAATTTTTTATTATTTTTTCATTAATCAAATTTCTATTAACATTATTATACATTTTAATCATGTATATTTAGTGTTTCATTATTATTAATGGAGTAAAAACTGATGAAGAATAGACAGAGATGCCATCAGGATGTTCCAAATCATTGGATGTTACATGGTTTGTTATAGGATTTCACAGTCAATTTATCCTCCAATTAAATGAAATAAAATCAAAAATTACATTAAATTAAAATTTTCTAAATTAAAAAGAAATTTTATTGATTGGTGAACTAGTGTGTGTTTGAAAATTTAATTATGGTCCAAAATAATATTAAATTCTCAATCAATTTATTTTAATATATACACAATTATTGTTTCATCCATTTATTTTATATAAATTCCATAAATGATCAGTATCTTCAACTACGTGAAGTTGTTCATTGTGATGATGGGTAATTTACTACCTAATTATTTAATTTATTAATTAAATGGAATTAATATTAATTAAATTTGAAAGAATAAAAAATTTAAATCTATAATGTTTATTTTGTGTATTGGTTTCATGTATGAGTGTTCATGAGCTTGGCCTACACCTATGCATGTGTTGGAAGTTTTAATTTAATTTATTTCACAGCATTTAAATTATTAATTATTAAATTAAATATGATTTTCTTTATGTCATCCCACCATTCATTATAATGTAGAACCTGAATGTACATGTATGTTTATGTCATAACTTTTCACCAATTGTGTGGTGCCCCTCATCTATGAGTGAGTCATAAATACGTGTAATTAATTGAGTATCCCAAGGAATGGGGAGGTGGTTTAAGATGAAACTGTTGTACTACAAACTCTAGAGATATAATAGTGGACATGAGGAATGTTATAAAAATGTCCTGATTTTAAATAGCAGATATTTACCCTAGTTCAAACATTGATTTAATTTTCTTATATTAACTCCAATGTTCGATAAATATAATGAAATAATATCTTAATTATTTAATTATTTATCTCTATTAAATTATTTATTTTTTGGATGAAATACCACTATCACATATGGAAACAAATTAATTTGAAAAGATATAAATTAAATAAATTAATTATGAATGAATATTTTATGTAGCATTGTGAATTAATTAAGTAACATTAAATTATAATTAACTGGATAAGTAAAAAATAAAAAAATATAAAATATATGAATAATAAACTAAATAAATTTATTATTAATAGATTTTTATTTAAAATTATTAATTAATTAATTGAAATACACTTAAATATAATTAGAAATATTAATGATAAAAGGTAAAAAAATTTAATTCTTAATTAAAATCCCTCAACCTAATATTATGTTTCATAAAGCCTTTCGTTGTTTTATAGGGAAAAAATCAATAGAATTAAGTGTTTGACAAACCCTTTTTGGAAACATATTTTTATAAGTGGTGTTATTATTAATGTTTTTGGTTCAATTAACTATTTTACATTAAGAGGATCAGTCCTTACAAGACTTGGTGTAATTTTCCTTCAATTATTTAGGATATATATGTTATGAATTTAGGATTATATATTCCACGCAACAGATCATGTAGCTTCAAGAATATAGTTTTAAAAGGCCTCCATACCAAAATGCCTTAATTTGACAATACAACCCTTATTGGGGTTATGAAAAGGGTTATAGGGACCCTTTCCACTAGAATGTTAAAGAGAATAAGCATTATAAATTTAATGGTTATGGATTTGGGGACTAGATAAATTCAAGGGATATTAGGTAAAATTATTTAAAATATCATTTATCACATAATATGTAATCAATAAAAATTAATAAAAATATAATCATTTAATTATAGTAAATAATTATAATGTCATAATTCACACATTCCATATGATTGATATTTGACACATAAAACCTTATAACTGGTAGTAACTTCTATGAGTGGATTATATGCATTCAGTTTGTGTTATTCCATGAATTTAAATCTTACATGAAGCAATATTCAATACATTTTCATCCTGATAAAGATTCATGTAATGAAGAGTTCATTGTCTATGAAAAATATTTCAGTGATGTGGTTGATTTTCAATTTTTGATAGTTTCATTGATTTTAAGTGATCAAATTAAGTCTGATGAAACTGGTGTGCATATAGAATTATTGAGAACCATCCTATAATTTACATGGAATGATATGGATAGAAATTTCTAGTTATTTTAAATGTGATCATTCAGAGAAATCATGGAGATGTTTCTCTAGATGGACCTCACATAGTCAATTTCATTGGCTATAGTGATCACTTACATTTCTACGGTTTAATATCCCCAAAAAATGAGAAATTTATCTCAGTCAACCATAATTTCCATAGTGATTCTATATATTTTTATGAATATTAATATTAAGAAAATTAAAAATCCTCTTATTTATATTTTCAATATTAATCTATGAATATATAAGGATTGAAGAGTGAAAATTCTAATGTACTTATATTGTTCAAATGGAAATGTAAAGAGTATAGATCTAATTAAAAATTCTATCCATATCATTAAATGGTGACGAATATCATGGGGAATGAATTTTAAAAAGGATATGATTGTTTGACTAGTGATAAAAAGGTACACTAGAAGAAACACTATGCCCATGAAAAGATGAAAGGGGAATATTGTGGTGAGCTTATAATTTAGTAAAATTATCTATTTCTAATAATTGTGTATAAGATAAATCATTATGATTTCATGTGAATATTAAAATATATAAAGAAATTAAATTCACAATGATTTTATATGGGAGGCAGATCTATGATATTCTAATGAAGCTATAAATGATTTTATAGCTATATATGACTACCACCTCACATTGCGAACTAGAATTTTCTTATTTTTGAAATGGTTTTTATTAAGTCAATTAATTTACCAAAATCATTATTTTAGTATCCATACTATATATAGATGGATTAGTCTTCACATTTGTGAGAAAATGATTCTTTTCTTATAAAGATATAAATTTTTATGGTATGGGACATTTTAATAAAGGTCATTATATTTTAGATATCATTAATCTTGAAGTGGAAATTGATAATAATGATACATAAAATGAATTATACCACACCCATTTTTTTGAAGCACTTGCATGGTCATTTAATTGAAAATATCATTACTTAATTACGTTAAGATGTATATTTAGATTATTTTGAACTAAAATCAATTGTTGTATTCAACACATGTTTATAAGTAAAAATGACCAATTCCCCATTTAGTGGGAAATGTGAAAGGCATGAAGAGATTCATGAATTAGTTCATACCTATACATGTTTACAATTTCATCTTGAAGAAATGGGTGGTTACTCATAATTCATAACATTTTATGATAATTTTAGTAGATATGAATAATGAAAATTAATTATGCATAATGCGGATTATTTTGAAAAAATCCAGATGTACAATAATGATGTTGAAAATTGGCTTGGTAATAAGATTAGGAAAATATTATTAGATCACTGGGGAGAATATCTTATTTAATACTTCATTGATTTATTTTGTGGATTTGGTATCCATCCAAAACACACCCATCCTTACACACCATATTAGAATGATGTAAGATAAATGTTGAATGACACTTTATTGGACGTAGTGAGATCAATGATATGTCATACAAGTATTCAACTAACCTTTTACTGATATGAATTATAAACAGATTTCCAATAACAAAACAATGTTCACTCTAAATTGATAAATTATATTCCATACAAATTTGGTAGTGGAAGATAACCCTGGTGGTAAAATTACATTTGGGGGTTTTCAACGAGTTTTTTAAGGTCTCTTCATGTAATAAAATCACAACCCGAGGCAAATAGTGTACTTTTATAGGATAAACCAATGAAATTATTGGATAATACATATATGAACCCTTAGAAAAAAACCTAATTGTTTCAAGACACACTAAATTCCTTGAAAGGGAGAACATATTTAAGTGATATTTTTTGAGTGATATATTCATCAATGAATTTGAGGTTCATGGTAAACTAGAGTTTGCATAAGAGTAGATTTCCAAAATTCCCTTGGGATAATAAATTTTTCTAGAGTCAAAAGTTCAGTATAGGAGTACAATAGATGATAGAGATACTAAACAATATATATTTTTAGTCACAAAGGATAGTGAATAATTATTTTTTCATAATAATAATCATATAACCTAGATGTGATCAATAAGTGAAACATATTTTGAAATATGGAAATAATCCATGAATTATAAAATATATTCCATTTTAAAAAATTATGTTTGTATTTTGGTATATCTTCCAGTGTATATAGATATTGTGGGATGCAAATGGTTCATTCAAAAGAAACTATACATCGAATGACAACTCAATACCAAAATTCAATTACTGGTTTAAAAAAAAATTTAATAGTGAAAAAAATTAACTATGAAGAGATATTTTCATCAATTTTAATGAAGAAATATATAATAATTTATCATTCCATTATGTGTCACTATTACAGTGACATTTATAAAATGCATGTTGGAACATCCTTCCTTAATTTCAATCGATTGAATGATTTATATATGAATGAATCTAAAGGTTTTGTAACATCAAATGACTCTAATATGGTATAAAAATTGAAAAAATCCATTTATGGACTATTGAAGGTATATTGGTCATAAAAAAATAATATTAATTAATCCCTAAATGAAAATATTTTCATAAATAATGAGTGTAATTCTTTGGTCTAAAAATTGTTTAGTTTTAGTGCAGTCGTTCTCTTAATAGTATAACATGATATAATATTACATATTGGAAAATAAATAATAGGCTTATATAATATTATGGACCAGTTAAATAAAGGTTTATATATGATGGAATTTGGAAAGAAAAAATATATCATTGGTACAAAGATCCATTTTGATAGATCCCATAGATTTCATGGCCTATGTAATAGAACATATATTGAAAATATAATAATTGGATGGGGTTTGGAACAATCCAATAAAGGATTATTTCCATCATCAAATGGAATTCATAATTCTAGGAATTTTTTTACTTGAACACATGAGGAATGAAATTGAATATAATGTATTATATAAGCATAAACAAATTGGTAAGTCATGTATGCTATGCAATGTAATTGGATACATGTCACCTATGCATTAAGTGAAGAAACATGATATCAAGCTACTACATGTGAACTCTATTAGATTGTAGTCAAGAGTATCTTCACATATAAATGAAATACTAAGGATATGATCCATGATCGTGGAGGAGATGAGAATATTTTAATCATATGACATTAATATGATTCTATCCAAACTAATCAAAAAGGTATGGTGTCAAAACTAGGATATATATTAACATTGAATGGAGGTAATATTAGGTGGAAGTGATCTTTGTAGGATATGGTTATAGACTCTATAATTTATTTGATTATATTGTTAGTTTTTATGTATATAAAGAATCATAATGGATATGTAACTTCATCCAAGACACTAACATTGTACCTAGCAGTAAAAATCCTATAACACTCTTTTGTGTCAATACTATATTAGTATATCTCAAAAAAGGATCCAAGGTCATAGTAGTGAAAAAGGAAAGACCTTAAAAGATTCATCAAATTAGGGATTTTTATCATAGGTGAAAGGCTTTATTATATATGTTTCCATTGAGATAAGATAGATGAACCCTTGACTAAATCCCTGACTCCACACAAACATTATTCTCATGTGTTGTTTAGCAGACTGGATGTCATAGGATTTTGTGTCCAGATTATGTGTTTTTGTGTGTGTAGTTGGTATCCTAAGACCAACAATTTTTAGTTTAATTACATGTATATTCTACATATTGAAAATTAATAATACTTCTTCTTATATATATATATATATTATTGTTTTTGTGGCTGATGTAATAATTTTTCAATAGTATATGTTGCACTGATAAGGTTACAAAATTTTTATGTTATCATTAGAACCATGATGAACTAAAAATATATTCTTAAATAGTGTTTTGTAGTTTGATTACCTACTATGATGTGACACAAATTACATAGAATATCATTTGTGAGTACTTGTAAGAGGATGAGAATTCTTTTTATAAGGTTTGTAATTGGTAATCTTTACGATAGGATATTATGAGATTAGGAAAAACAACATGAATTCCAAATTATTATGTGTTAGTTCATATTCATTTTTGTCAGTGTGTTTAATTATCCATATAATTTAAAATAATCATTTATGAATATCATAACCCACAAACATAATTTTTTTGACCAAAATAGAAAAAATATATATTGGAGGGAAATATGGTGTGTTGGATGTGACATGATTGTCATGTCATAATGCATAGGTCAATGAATGATTTTCCCCATCCAATTTTTTGGAAATTTATATCTCTTCCCTTTTATTGGAATAGATTTATCATCCTAAATTACATGGCCATGATGTACTGATGAGTATGTTTTAGATCGTAAAAAAATATATAATGTATAGAGGTAAGTGTCACGAATGTAAAACCTGGAAGATGAGATACTAAGGAAAATATATTATATAACATATTAATCTTTTTATGGGTTTATGATCATTGTGATATTTTTTAATTTCCCTTAGGTTCTTTGGCCAGTGGCAGGAAAAATGTTTTCAAATTTAGGCAAGCCCTCTTAATGCCATTGAAACAATGTCTTTGAGGGTCACACATGATTTTTTTATGATCCGGATTAAAATCAATTTTTATTTAATTATTCGAATAATTATTACTATCAAGGCTGGGGAGAGTTATTTTTCTTGTTTTATTAGATTCTATTATTAAAACTATATTAAATAATTATATGTTTTTTAATAAATAATTTATATAATTAAATTAATATTTATTAAATATTTATTTTAGGGATTTTAAAAAATATATTAATTTATATATTGAATATTTTAATAAAAATTGATTCACTAGATTATGAAATAAAATTATTTATGAATAAAATATTTATTTAATTATTCAATAAATGATAGACCTATTTGAATGGACAATGTTCAAGTCATGTGAAAAATATTTATTTAAAATATTTATTTTTCATAATATGGAAGAAACCAAAAAATTATAGTGATTATATTTTTAGTATATAGAATGGGGAATGTTAACATTTTAATTTTTTTTAATGGACAACATTGTAACAACCCAGGACATTACAATGTCTACCGTTTTAAAAAAATATAATTTTGATTCTAAATATCTTTATAGAAAATAAAAATTAATTATTTTGTTACACTAAAAGAAATTTTTATATTTCCCTATAAGAAATGTCAATGTTAACTTCTATTACACATATATATGACATTATTCGATGACTAGTGTAAAACAAAAGGCCATATTTTACCAAATAACAATATTTTATTAAAATATTTTTATTTAATATAAAATGATATAACATAACTATTAGATTGATTGATATTTAAACTATTAAATAAATTATAAAAATATATTGACGAATATATTGGTTTCTAATTAGTTATAGTTCCCAATTGAATATAAATTAAATGTTTCTATAAGAAACTGTTATTTTCCAGAAGGGGTTTGATCATATTAAAATTAAATTAATTTATATTAGTCGATTATATTGAAGAAATTTATATATTATAAATACCAAAAAAATCTTTTTTACATTCATCCACTAAATTTTAGATTCATAAGATTTGAACAATCCAAATATTACACATAAAAAAGAAATATTTTCATAAATATAATGTTGTTGAATTTTAATGGTTCACCGATTTTAAAAAAATTAAATTCTAACCTTTTATTATAATTATATTGAAGAAAAATATTTTTTAAAGTGTAATTTCGACACTCACTTAGATTTAATTTTTTTTATGTTTCTATGATGTATCATTTTTTATGAATAGTGAAAAATACTGAATGTTAATTAAAATATGATTTTTTAATAATTTTTTAATATGATGATATTATATTTTAAAATGGTTTGAAATTAACATTGGAAAAATTTTATGCAATTTAATCCAATATAGTTAATTTGAACTACATTCTCTTTAAAAATGGATAAAAAAACAAGTCAAACTTATAGACAATTTCTTTTTAAAAACCCTTGTTGTAGTCTCATCTGTGAGATTAATTTTAAATTTATTTATGCCACATGTATAATTGAAATTTCTGAAAATGTATTAAATATTTCTAATTTGAATAATTTATAACTTCAATAATTGTTAACACTATTTTGGTCCAAAATTATTAGTTAATGTAATTAAAATTAATTTCGGTGATTAAGAGAAAACACTAGCTTATCAAGGTACTAAAACATAATCATAAGAATTAAAATGAGCAATATCCTGGTAAAAACCCCTTTTATGTCCATAGATGGATCCTATCGTTCATATTATAGAATATTTACCATTATTTGGGGCACATTATTTAATGGAATCCTCTAAATACTGTATCCCATTTTAGATTTTGAAGAATGTCACTCCTCTAGAATAATAGGGCACTAACCTCTAACACATGTAAATCCCTATAGATCACCTAAAATCATATAAAATAACCTTACAAAATTCTTCCCATAAATTCGGAGGCCACATTTTGAGATGGAATAAATCTAATGATTTCATTTGGTGAAATCCTAAAGGGGATACCCCCAAAAAGCGGTAATATTCTTTAAGGATCACGTTTGTATCATTTACATCTACACCCATTAAATAATTTTTATATATTTATTAAATAATAACCTAAAATCATAAATATATTTATATTTTTTATTCTAATAGTTCTACATTCTCTTTTAAACAAGTCTATAAAATGCGATACACAATCATCATTCATGTGTATGACACACTACCACCTCAAGAACTGATGTCATTCGTTCTTCCATTACCACATTACAATGTTTTAATAATAATGTATTTATTGTTTAAATGTGATATATAATATATATATATATGAAGTATTTATTATTATATACTTTTTATATAACACATATCATTATTCTTACCATTTTTTGGGAATTGGATAACATCATTTGTAGACTTGTGGACTACCACCAAATCAAAGTGATGTGATTCATTCAATATATACATGGAATGTATTAATGATTATTATAATAGAAATATGTGAAATATATTAACTAAATATAATTTTTTAATTATAATATACATATATTTATATACCATTTACATTTTATTGTTTTAATACGGTGAACAAATTGAAGTAATGTTCCTACGTATGTAGGACCTACCATATCCACGAATGGTGAATTTAATTTCCTATCTATAAATATTATAGATTATTATATAATAAATATATATTGAATATATAATAAAATTAAAATAATTTTTACATTTTGGATATAATTAAATCATAACTTATGTAATTGGATGATCAAATAACTAGTCAAATCATACTATAAAACTATGCAATTAATACTAGAAATATTGAAAATAATGAAAGAATACTAAAATTTTTGAAACAATATATTATAATTAGATAAAATACGATATTATAAATAATATTACATTTTTATATAATTTGGTAACATGTTTAAAAATTATATATATGATTTTAAAGGACTACCCCTCAAATATAAACTCAAGATAATGGGTTTAGTTTCTATTTACTTTCTATTGAGACTTTATTGTTATTGTGAACCTTCTTACATTTTCATAGTGTATCTATATCACTAGGAATTTTTATATCATAAGTTTTATTTACTCATGATATTAAATGTTTTAATTGATGTAATTCATTCATAGATATCATGATTTAAAAGTTACTCCTGTATAGTGAGATTTTGTCTCAATTTACATTCTATTGAGGCTTATTTGTTATTATACAAAAAATCACTTAAATGTGGTGTATATAATTCCCCTTTGTCATTAAATATCATTAATAATTGAATTTTATGTTTCAATTTAAATGGTCACATCATAGGGGGTTTGACAAGAAAATTACATATTAGTAAAAGTCATCATTGTAATAACACTTTTTTCTGTGATTGTTAACATTATCTCAAAACAATAAGCTTCTTGTAAAAAAATTTCACAGTAAATTATATTTATTTCTGATGTAAATCTTATATTATGATTTATATTATTATTTTGATAATCATATAGAATTTTTATAAAGATTAATTATTTTTAATGTTGTTGGTTTAATGGGAAAATGTTGATAATTATATATCCTTTACTAAATATTGATATTTTTTAAGTAACTATGTTAATGAATATATATAGATTACTCAATATATAAGGAATTATTTGGGAATTATATAAATGATTTTAGGATAGGTTAATTAAATCCAATTGATGCATCATTAGTTTCATTGAATTAATTTAGTTTTCTAAACCCTTCAAATTTGTAACAAGTATGTTTTAAACAGTTGTGTGGAATATCGTGAATGTATAGTTATAGTTGGCCATACCAAAATAGTTTGTACCAAGTATCTTTTAAACTATATTTTTATTGGTATTTATAGTAAAGGATTCATGTTAGTGATTATAATGAAGTCCAATATTTAAGAATTTCCATCATTTTTTTATTATTTTCTAGAGGATTTCCACTACGACAAAATCTAAGGATAAACATCATTCATAGATTATTTATTACATGTAGTGGTTTCTAAATTCAATATCCTTCCATATTAATCATTATCAATTAATAATTATTTCTTCCAATTTACATACACATACTGAGAAGTTTGGTTGAAATTATTTTATTTCATTTACACATATTAGGAAGAAAGGATATTTGAATGAGATTTCAAGGTTGCAGTTTATTATATTTTTTTATATATTATAGTTCATTTTCTAGTTAATAATATAGAGAATTTATCATAAATGCAATATTATTTTCTGATGCTACTTAACATTTGGTCCTATATCAATTTATTCCATGTACACATGCCAATGTAATAAGGTTGGGCTCCAACTCTGGGCTACAGGGGTCACAACATTACAGTTTATATCATAAGATGATTATTAGAAACATTAAAAACTAGATTTCAGAAAACATATATTAATGATCATAATCCTAATATAGAATTTAAGGATAAATATAGAACAAAAACCTAAATATTTTTTAAGTTATAGATTATGTTCGTATCTTAGAAATACATCCTTCTATAGATAAAAAATGTGGGCATGGTTCTGGGATATATGTACCTAGGGGTTACAACTCCAAAATGGTTCATCTGACCATACTCGAGCATAACTAGATACCTGAAAATGGGCCTTCATGTACACCTGTTTTGAAAACCCCATCTGATATGCTCAGGATAGTTCAAATTTTTATTAAAAATCATTTTTAAGGATTTAAAGGTAACGATATACACAAATAAACCATGTTTAGGATTATAAGATTAGAAATGAATTTTGTTTCCTATTTATGTTATGTGGTATTCCATATTTAGAATTAGAAAACGTACTTAATTATAAGTTCTATTATATTATATAACATTGTTTATAAATCTAACATTGAAGGATATATGGAATAATAATCTTGGGAAATGATAGAGGTAACCTTGTTGAGGAAACCAATGCCGCTGGTATTAGAATTTAGAAAGTTATAGATATATTAGGTTAGATTAATCAGGTAATAAAAAATAATCAATCCGAATTGGAGAATCCTATTTGACAATGATAGTCAACAATTATAGATCATTAAATGCGATAGAAACCCCCATCAATTTTTGGGAATACAAATCCAATTCTAATTGAGTAATGGATTAATTTTCTATTGAATATAAAAAAGCCAAGGAATGTGGTGAAAATGAATAGGTTTCAAATGTTGTGTATTTCCTCGATGTTGATGGTGATAAATTGTGGTCCATGCCCCAGAATACTAGGGAGGATGATGTAATAGAGCTCATGGAATTGATTATTTTTAAAGAGACATTCTTAGATAAATACAACCCTTGTGATAAAAATAAGTAGATAAAGAGGAATTTCTTTAGCTTAGATAAAAATGATAAAATATTTGTAGTGGATTATTCATATATAATTATAAGGTTATATAAATTGTATATAGATTTCATATTAATCGTACATTTTATGAATTCACTTTTCTATGAAGGTGTTATCCAAATATTATAGAAGCACTGGTTTCTCAAAAACAAATCATCATCGATGTAATTTTTTATGAGCTATAAATACAAATAAATAATCCTCTATGTATTATGGATTTGAAGGGATTTATTTGAAGAATATTAAAATAGATAAAAATTTGGATAATGTGAAGAATATAATGATATATTTTCATTCATGTGATAATTGTGGAAAGAAACACCCAAGTGCTTTCAAGAAGAGAATGTGCGTTTTCATTAACAGTAGAGAAAAAGGCTCCCATGTTCATGTTTTAAAGGAAATGAAAGAAAATTATTATTATCCATGGTTCCAAAATAAGGATATTGGTAAATATGTACATAAATTCCCCATGTGTCAAGGGAATGTACCTCTAATGAAGCGAAGGGATCAAAGTAAATAATATGTTACTGACAAGACTGAAGTTCAATGATTAATGTGATTCTATTTTCGGGTCTAATAAATATGTTATAAATGTAGTTTAATGATGATATTACATTACATGAATTATGAAATATGTAGTATCATACTACAATACGATTTAATCAAGTATTTTAATTTACATCATGACTTGTACAAAGGAATGTTAATCAGTAGAAATATTTTTTGGGGAAAATAAATTTGTGAGGGAAAGATAAAAATTAATATGTTACTAATATTATGATAATAAAGTTAGATATAGTAAATTGGATACTAATAAATACAATGGATATGATTCCAATGTGTTGGTTTTTAATATTTTAGAATGGTTAAGAATTTATGAAATTTTTATTGTTGAACTATGGATGTAGTTTTAGAGATTGAAGTATTACTCAAACTATGATGGAATTTTCTCTTTGATATGAAGTATAAACAGTTAAAGGAATAACTAAATGATGATATTTTCTTTTATAAATTTATCATGTAATTATATTTACTTATATTCGAAGAGAGTGAAATAATTCCCCAACTCTAGGAAAAATTGTCTGAAACAAATAATTTTTTTTATTTCCATTGTTTTTTATGATATCGATGTCCTTTTTATAACCCTATTTGATTGATTCATGGTCGTAAAAATTATGTAGAACATGATCTATATAAATATCAATAAAAACATGATATTTATATTTTTCTTATATGTCCATGTGTTTAGAAACATTCTCCTATTTAAACACATAGTTTTGTGGTGACCATCACTTTTTCTTATATATATTATTTAGAAGATGTTTTATTAAACCTATTTTCAATGTGGGTTTTTTAATAGTATTATTTTCAAATATCAAAACATTTCATTACTTCGATCACGTTTAAATTAGAAGAACAAAATATTTTTAGGAGGGGATAATTAAAACCCTAAGACATTATAATATTTTTCTTTTAGTGTAAATTTAATTTTGTTTAAAAATTTCTTCATGAGAAACAAAAACCTTTTCTTATATTACACAAAATATAATTATTATATTTCTAGACATAGAACACCATTTTTATGTTGGGTTAAATATAAAAATGACTTTCTTTGATGGCTTTCATAACATGAAAAACAATGTTTTACCAAAAAAAATATTTTCTAAAAGTTTAATTATTTAATATAATAATATTTAAGATAGACATTAAATCTGATGAAATTAATTGGATTAAATAACTTATAAAAAATATAGTTTAATTCATGGGTTACCAATTAGTTATGGAACCAAATTGAATATAAATAATATATTTTATAAAAAACATTTTTTAAATCAAAAATATGCCTTATCTTAATAAAATAATATTAATTATAATTATTGAAATATTATAATTAAATATATTTATAAATAATAATTATTAAATAATGTATTTCTTAAATTTATCCAATATATTCTTTGGTCTTGTGATATGAATAGACCCAATATTTCACATAAAATGATATATTTTTATAAAGGAATTGTTTTCCTCTTACTGGTGAAATAATTTTAAAATATAATTTTTATAATTATATTATATGTTTATTTCTAAAAAAATTAATCTTTGAATGTGTAATTTAATAATTATTTTTCCATGATTTTATGGAATTTCTCTATGATGATTTATTTTTTGATGTATAAGGAAAAATAATGAATTTGAATTTAAAACTACTTTTTTATCTAATATATTTATATGATTTAATATAATTTAAAATTGGTTTTCAAGTCACATTTTAAAAAATATTATATCATTTAATCCAATTTCTATCACTTTTATAAATTTCACATTGAAATTGGATATAAAAACATTTAATTGTTTTGGTAATTTTCACTTTAAAACTGGTTTTGTCTTCCTGTATAGAAGAGTAATTTGATATTAATTTCAACCACTTATGTGATTAGAATTTGGAATAAATAGATTCCATATTTGGAGTCAGAATAATTTATAATTTATATTTATTTCATCTTATTTTTTGACCATATATATATGTAAATGTAATTAAAAATAATTAGAGAGCTTAAGAGAAAAATTAGCATACCAAGGAACCAAACCATAAACATACGTGCCATAATGAAAAGTACAGTAGTACAAAATAAATTTTATGGAAATATCTTGACCATATCCTCCATTTAAAAAAATATTTACCAATTTTAAATGAAAATTATGTAAGGGATTTCTACCAATAGTTTATATCTTTTTATATTTACAAGATTTCCTATCATCCCCCACAATATAATGGAACTCACTATTCCCATTTATTCAAACCTATAGAGACCATTGTATCACCAAAAATCATCCCAAATGATATCCCAAAATCATTCACCTCAACCTATAACCCTCACTATATCAATAAATAAATACAAGGACATACTTTTGTGAAAACCAAAAGGAGTTAACAAAACAAGATGTAATATTCTTCGACGATCACTTTTGTTTCATTTACTTCCCCACCCATTAAATTGTTTATGTATCATGTTTATGTAATATCATCAGTATCATAATTACACTTAAATTTTTTGTGATAATATTTCATTATACACTATCAAAAACATCAATCAAATGAGATACACAATCATTATTATGTGTATAGTATACTACTACCTCGTGAACAGATGGAGTTCACTCACCCATTACCACCATTAATGTTTAAAAGGATGATGGTTTTATATATTATATATTATATTTAAGGTATTTTTATGTCTTTAATCTTTTTATGTTTCATATAACACTTACCTTTATGTATTCCATTTTGTTGGAATATATTAACATCATTTTTAGATGTTTGGACTACAACTTCCTTAAAGCGATGAGATTCACTGAAATTTTTCATCAAATGTATTGTAGATGAATTTAATAACCTTTTGTGACATATATGAAATAAATATTATAATGGAGTTCTAATATAAATATATTTATATAAATATCTTTTACTTATCATTCTTTTAATATGATAATGAAATGGAAGCCGCATTTAGACATACATACAGCCTAACTTATCCCTTAAAGATGGATTTATATTACTACCTACAAATATTAAGGATTATTAAAAATAAATAATTTATGAATATATAATATAATTAACTCATTTTTAATATTTTGGATAATATTAAATTCGGATCTATTTAATAGTAATATCAAATTATAAGTCAAAACATACTTGGAAAACTAGGCAATTAAGGTCTAAAATAGTGAAAATAATGAATCCTTTCAAATAAAAGGGTAATAAGATTTTAGAATAATATAATTTATGAAATTATAAATATTAATATGGTTTTTTAAAAAGTTATTAAAAGTTTTAAAATAATTATATTTTTCATTAATGGATGTTCAACCAAAAGTAAAAGCAAGGTAAGGGGTTTTATCTCAATTTACATTCCATTGAGACTTAATTGTTATTATGAACATAATTACATGTTGATGGTGTATCTACTATTTTTTTACCTGATAAATCAGGAGTATCATTTTTTAATGACATTAAATGTTTAAACTTATGACATTCTTTCTTGGATATCTTGATTCAAGTGTTACTCAGGTAGTAATTAATTTTGTCTACATTTAAATTCCATTTAGAGTTATCTATTATTATACCACAATTCACTTAAATGTGGTGTTTATAATACCCCTTTGTCATATAATAGCTTGATTCATTAATAATATATGTAATTTTATGTTTCACTTTGAACTATATCATTAATGGGGTTTCGACTTCAAAATTATGTAGTGGTAAAAGTAATCTTTTCTATTGTATTATGCATTGTGATTATTTACATTCTCTCAAAACAATCACATTATTGTAATGGTTATTCATTGAACATTATGTATAATTGTGATATCCATGTTTTGTATTATGGATATTATATTTTCCTAAACCATATATAATTTTTTCATACGGTCATACCATTGAAAGGTATTGATTTCCCTGCAAAATATTGATAAATTAAAATAATTTTATAAATATGAATATTTGATAAGGAACCATGTTCATGAATTTAAATATATTATTCAATATATGAAAAAAAATTGGAAATGAATAGAAAAATTTGGGGACCAATTAATGAAATCTCCTTGGTGCATTGATAATCTCATGGGATGAATTCAGTTGGACAAACCCATCGTCTTTGGAACTAGCATGTTTAAAAAATATATTATAATAGAGTATGATGGTAGAGTATTGTAGGAAAAAAGAAATATTTTTGTACCCAGTATGGTTTAAACCATCATATTAATGTCATTTCTGGTAATGGTTTCATGTTCCTAATAAACATGGTGTTCAATATTTATAATTTTTCATCACATTATTTTTTATTATCCTGGGGATTTTCCGGATGAAATCAATATATTCATCCAATACATTATTGGATTATTTATTACATGGAGTTTGTTACTAGTTACATACCATTATATATATATTTTTCTCATTTATTCCTTATTTCGTCGAATTTACATTCCCTTCCAAAGAATTTGTTCTAAACATATTTTATTTTAATTCACCTGGTTTTTAAGAAAATATATTTGAATGAGTTTAAAATGAAATTTTTTATTATCTTTATTTTTTATTATGTTTAAATTTATATTTACCAATTTAAAATGTGTATAATTTATGCATTATTATTTTTCAAATACATTAATACATTTACAGCTTTAGGATTTTCTTCTCTATAATCATGCTATTGTAATAATGCAAAGCACCGACTACTGGGGTCGGGGTATTAGAGACATGAAACTAATTGATATTTATATTAAAACCCTATTTATATTAAGAGGTGTTTATATCTATTGAAAATGGTAATAAAATTATATGTATAAAAAATTCAAACATCAAATTCTCTTTCAACCCATTGTTTCTATATTCCCCACATGAATAAGAAATGTTAGAGAGATCCCTTCAAGATATAAGGACAAACAATCAACATGATTAATTTAAGTCAATCGACTCAATATGGTAGATCGTGGAAATAAATTGGAATTTCATAGAGATAAAAGTTTCCCAAGGGTATTATCACTATCTGGATAGAATCATTAGTTCATCAAAACAAAATGAATTAAATACAAAGGGGAATTTTTTAAATGAAAAAAATCATCAATAATTATGTTTTCCTAAGACATGGTAATCATATCATCTATAAAATAAATTAATTATAAAATTGACATGAAATATCCTCATTTATTGTATTGTGTATTAAAAATTTATAATAAATTATAATATATCATACACCATTGTATGATTATATTTTTCCCAATGCCATCAACATCATGAGAAAACATGATCAAAATTGGTACCCTAAAATGCCTCACCACATATGTTTCCTATATGATGGACTGTTTTTAAAGTGATAACTCTTCATGAATGTTGTGTGAAATATTGATGAGTTTATCCATGACAAAGCATATCTAATTGGTTCCATTAGATTTTTTCTATAGATTTCTTCCAAATCCATTGGTGATGTTCTCCCATTTCAACATGTGTATAAGTAGTGGTTTCATAATCCCCATAGACTTAGATCACACTAATTGAACAAGATAAAATAACCAGAATCATGATATATCATTTGAAATATCATTTTTTTCCATTATAATTTCTCTTGAAGATCTGAGTATATCTTGGTAATTCTAGGATTGATATATTAAAAATCCCAACATGAACTATGAAATTGATCATTCATTATATCTGGTTAAAATGTCTTACAAATCATTGATCCAAATTCATCACTCGATTCTTAGTGATAGAGAATTCATAAAGCACCTCATACTTAACTTCATTCGCTATATATTGAATTTTGAAATAATACCTTAGAATTACCTTGATCATATCTTGGATATATGGTTAGGAAATCATTTGGGCATGGTAGGTTGGTGTCCCTACAATTACAATTACCAAACCCTTTCTTTTAAGATCCAATAAGATTGGTTCTTTCTTAATGCAAGACATAGATATAACAACATGACCATTTCTTCTTAGAGTATCATATAATTTATTTTTCTTCCCTACATAGAAGTCAATAGACAAATAATAGTCCTTGATTAGTTATAGTTATATTCTTTTATGCATGTCGAGATCCATCTATGTGAATATATAATTTACTTCCATATGATCTGTATATTTTATAAAATTCTCACCATAGGGACTATGTCCCCAAATCATCAACATAAAGATCAAAAACAATATCTCCATATAATTCATTTGATAATTCTACTCATGGATCTTAAACTACAATTAGGCATATACTATAACATTTTCATTCTTTATGAGTACACAACCCTTGCCTTGAAGGACCCCATATCACCCTAAGGGGGTGAATTAGGGTTTCAACTTATTCTCCCACTTACAGGATCTTGTTCCCACATTGGTAGGAACATAATTAAACTTGTATGATGGATATGTGAAGTAATTAAAACATTCACTTGAAAAAGGACAACACAACACTTTTACTTTGTTCACTACTGTGGGATAAATCCAAGGAAAATATGCCGACAAGTTTCCAGTCATTCCTAATTCCACTATTCTTCACTAGGTGAGTATGACAAGGTTGAAATACAATCACCATATCCTAGGCACACAACCTTTCCAAACAATCAGTGATAGCTTACTTATTACATATGATCATGACTGTTGACTCCCCTAGCTCACTTATTTGGAGATTTCACACTTAGTTTATGGACGTGAAGGTCCTTTTAATAGATAGGCACGAAATTATTTGTATCCTATTCAGAATGAGACTTTTCTTGCATCGATATCCAGATTTAATGCGCATTGACGTTCAATCATATTCTCCTGTGAAACAACCAGATGTACTAAGTATTCATATTCTTCTTGTCCAGAATCAGAAATTCCTTTTTGATTGTTCAAACACTAAAAATCAGTTCACATGGCATCATCAGAATTAACTCTTCTTATTCAATGTATATGTGTGACCATGCATATAGAAATATAGATGTTCTCTTACTCTTAAATTCTACAGACATGTGCTCCCTTGGTTTATAATGATTCTCTTTAAAGTATTCTCATATGCATGTACTTTATCTTATTCGTTCTTGTGTGAAGGCTCAAATAGGAATGGTACCATTTAGTACACACACAACCTCTTCTCTCCTTTTCTTAGCACTTGATTTAGATATATTTGGGAATTAATGGTGTTCTTATTGAATTCATTCATATATATGAATGAAATCACTTACTATCACCATGCACATTATTTTCTTCTCCCTTTCTTAACACACAATGTTAACTTTGATTTGTTTATAGTAATGAGAATGTGATTTTCTTCAAATGTCCATTTGAATATTTAGTTATGGCTTGATGGTATTATTTTCTTTTTACACACCATGGGTAAATAGTTCTAATTTGAAATTTGTCTCCCCAAGGAACTGGGATGATTTGCAGCCTCTCCTTATGTTAAGGATGTGCGGGCTTATTTTGTGCACATAGTGAACACCACCTTCACATACCAACTGGTATATGGTTCTGCTGGTTCGTGGAACATCTTCTTCGTAGAACCAAAAAACGGTACGTGATACCATTTCCTCAAAAATCGTGGATGGTATTGGAAATATCTTTTCTTGAACCTAGGAGATATCGTGGTTATCCTTTCTCGCATACCAAAGAGGTATGCGGTTCATTAATTTTCAAACCCAAGGTGTACATGGGAAATTATCTTCACAAACCAGAAGTTTTTCACGGTTCTTCTACTTCATGAACCATAAAAATATGCGAGACAGACTTCACACACCCAGGATGGTTCTTGAATCATGAATTCCCCTTATTGAACATGAAAATCAGAGAAACTATGTTTCTCAAAATAGGATCTCTCGAAAACACATAGAAGCACCTGATTTTTCTCAAATCGGTGAGTCTCTATTTATAAGAAGTGATCAGATCTTCCCACGTCCAGAATTCTTGAGATATTGCACGAAGATCGCAGTTACGAAATATTCAAATCATGATCGTGAGATATACCAAGTTTCTCAGTTGTTTCCTATTTTACATTGTTATCATCCTCATGTGTTTGAGAATAGATATGCATGAAGATCTCATATCCTTGAGTGCTCTACATGACACAACCTCTGGAAACATCATTTTCCTCAGACAATTATCGCTCTTCTTTATATTGATGCATTCATTCAAACTTAGTTTCATGGATGGTATCATGTTTCTTAGATGATGCTCATCCAATGGGATTGATATTTTATAATAGTTAGAGACTCGATCATGGTGGTTCGGTAACTTCTCTAATTCACTATTTTGTGTTAGGTAGCCAGAGGTTGAAGATGACCTTTGGTTGAAGATCGGACAGCTCTAATTTAACCAAACATGACACCGAGATGATGAGCGGCATAGATTATATCCTTGTACATGGGATGTGATGTGCGGTAGTGGTTTTTAACGAGATTAGATGGATGGTCAAGATTACATCTACATTTTTTAAACATTGTCCCACATCACAATGTCGTAATGTTTTCTAACGATTTATCTGTCATTCCTTGGAAGAAAAAGCTTATATTACTCCTCCTACCTTCACGGTACCACCCAGTCCTATGTTCACACTACGAGAGCACTCTTAGCGCCCACTCTTCTCTTCGGGCATGCTCCTTGTGCCCATTCTGCATGGGTTCACCACCATGCATCACCTAAAAGTTTATACATGACCCACACACACCCTTCCTCATGCGGGGATGGTATTCAGGGAATCCCTTGAGAGCGGTTAACCCCTTGGGTAAAGAATGTTCTTAAGGTGAGGACCTCAGCTGGCCTCCATGGATGAACCCATTATTTTTTGGTAGGTCATAAAATAACTATATAGTGTAAAACTAAATGTTTACAAATAATAATGCCCAAGTAGCACTCCAAAACTCATCTACAACCTCTTCTTTTCCTTCTCTTTTACTCCATCCAAGAAAAACACCAACCACCCTTAATTCTTGTAGACAGTGTATCACTCATGATACAAATTTATGAAATATACGATCATGCACAACAAACATCATGTTTCTATTATCCATTTTCCATATGATAGTTCCTTCATAATGTCGATCATCATTGACATCCATTGATACTCACTGACAGTAAAATACAATATACAAATAAAAAGTGGTCCTAACAATCTCCCCTTTTATGTTTGTTGTCAATTCTTTAATGTTCAATAAATTGATTATGTCAATGCAAAAATGATCTGTAATCTCCCTTTTAGTTTTCTACTTTCATTTCATTTTCTCTCCCCCTTATTGACAAGATATAAAATTTTTATGGTTTAGAGGGTATTAGTCCATAAAAAAGACATTATTCCATCAATAATTTCAATATAATTATACTTGAAAAATTATATATGTAGAAAATAAAAAGATTTAATATAGACAACAAAGATGACCATTATCCCCTGATCATGATACCTCATAGTGATGAGTACTCATGTACTTGTCTTCAATGGACTTTTCAATTTTCTTATGTCACTGATTGGTTTACTTACTCCCCTTTGTAAAATAATTTTTTTTTTGAATAACTGAGGATGATAGATTGAGAAATGACATATCTTTGGCCATTACAATATATTAAGACAATTTTCAAAGGAATTTAATTTGATACAAACCATATTTGATACTAATTGAAGTAATAACTCTGGTAGCTTATTTATGTTCCTCCCCCCTCAAGTGAACACAACTTATGTTCACACCCTGAGTGCTTGCTTCACCTTCAATTCCTTGTAATATTAGTAAATTAAAAAAAGTTTTAAGGGAATAAGGTGGATCATCATTACTTATTTAATATGACCTAGAAGGTTGAGATGATTTTCTCAAACAAGATGCACTATTTTCTTCATTCCTAACACGTGCAAATTTGATTTTACATTCTATCTTTGGTTGTGTGGAACTCAATATTTCATCCATTTCTTTGTGTTTGAGTCTTCTATGTTCAAAATCATTCCAATCACTATAATCTCCTAGTGTACCTTTCATCTTCTTGAGGAATTAATCTTGGGTAGGAATAAATTCACTGAGATTTTTAACAGTGTGACCAGCCTTGTCGCACCTCACACACAAGACACTACTATCATCATGTGCAAACTTCTTATTTCCTTTGGCACTAGCCTTATCCTTTTCATATCATTTCATTCACATTCATTTATTTTCTACGATCCAGATAACAAATATTTCACTGGGTAGTCGACACCTCTGTCTTCTTTATCAAGGATGTACTCGAACTTTAAGGTAGTCGGAACCACTGTCTTCCTATCCACTGAAGCCCTCAATTATACATAGCAACAGTCATAGTCACACAATGCAATCTGAACAAGATATTCAGTATGCACAAAGCATGAGAGTCTCTCTCTCTTCAATTCACTTCAACAGCATGTAATCCATAGAGTTGTAGAACAGTGTTTAAAGCCATGAGTTCATTCAAATGAGATCATATTTATAAGAATATTTCCAATGGTTAGCTCCCTCCTCCAATGATCGTATTTTTCCTTGAATTTTGGAGGGACCTATAAATGTGTCACTCAAACAAAAATTAATTATAAATTGAATGCATGAAATAATTTTGAAACAATAACAAGGGTAATAAAAATCTGGTTGCTCCACCAAATATAATTTTCTGGAGTCTATGGAAAAAAAAGTTCGGAGTCTAAGAACAGTTGGATTATATATTATATATATATTCAGATTCCGTTTATCAAGGAATTTTGAATCAAAATTCTATTGATTTTAGAGTTTCAATATTGAGGGATTAAGAGTCTGAATTATAAGGAATTTAGAACCTAAATTTTGAGGAATTCGGAGTCGTAATTCTAAGGAATTCGGAGTGTGAATTATAAGGAATTCATAGTCTAGATTTCAGAGAATTCAGAGTATAAATTTCAGAGAATTCATATTATGTATTTCATATAATTTGTAGTTGTAATTTTAGATAATTTTGTGCTTGAATTTCAAGGAATTTTGAGTCTGGATTTTTGAGAATTCAGATTCTAAATTACAGAGAATTCAGAGTCTGAATTTCAGAGAATTCAGAACCTAAATTCGAATACTAAAAATAGTAGACTCTATATCTAGGTATTTATAGAATTCTGAGGTTTTAGATATGAAACTGAATTTAACACTTTAGAATAAAAAGTGTTAGATCTATTGAAACAAAAATATGAACAATGAAAAATTTGGTAAGGATAAATTTACCTGGGGAAGGAAAATTTTCTTTATTAAGGAAAATCATAGTGGAAAAAAATTATTTAGGATATGGTGTTTGTGATTTTCAAAACATGAAGGGATGGAAAACTCTTAATGAAACCTTATTGACTCAACAATTTCCCCCTTTTTGTAAATCCCAAACATTCTTAAGAGAAAACAATTAAGGACTAAGATATTTTATGGTCTTGTAAAAACAATTTTCACCCTTTACTTATGTATCAATATGAATATGACTAACTCTCTCTTAGGCTTTGGAAACAATAAAGATCATATTCTGAGTTTCCTGAATGAGATTTTTCATTTTATTGAATACGAAAATATTCATGATGAAATCTCTGCCTTTGATGAACTCCCCCAAACATAGGGAAATTTCTTCATTACTATGTATTCTTTTTTTACATTCCACTCTCCCCCATTGTAATTTTCGAAAATAAATACAGCGAATGGAAAGGAAAATATGGTACTTGAAATATTAGTACTAAACAATCAAAAAATAATATATAGAGCAACAAAAAATCAATTATGTTACAAATCTATTGTACAAGGAATGAAATACAAAAAAAAGATCAGATATGAAAAAGATTATCCTTATTCTTATTCAGCATCATATTCTTCACTATGGTTTTTAACTTCTTGAGCTCATTATGATCCTCTTCTGTATTCTTGAACAACTGATCGGGATTTTCTATTTTCTTCTCTACGGCTTTAATTTTATCTTCCTGAGCCTTAATTGATTCTTCATGGGCCATCATAACTTCTTCTTTCTTAGCAAGCTTCTCTTCAATCTCAATTCTGAGATCCCTTTCCCTCTACTAATTCATTACCAAAGAGTTATGATTTCCATTCAAATCCTTAACTTCTTTATCTAAGAAGTCTATTCAAGAGATGGATTTTATTCAAAAGTATTATCAAGACTCTTGATCTTCACATATACGGTGTCAAAATCATCCTTGAAACTATCATGAAATTCAATAAACTTTCTCATATTTTTATTTTCTGCCTTAACCAGCTTGTCATCTTCTTGAAATATCTTATATGAGCCTCATAACCAATGAGAAATTTCTTGAAGTCTTCATTGAGACTGAAAAATTTATCCATCACCATGGATACTGAATCCGATTTTTTATTTAACGTATGTTGATGCATCTAGAATCTCAAGTATATACTATGGAATATTGGAATAGTCCCAACCAGCTTCTTCAAAGACTCAAAAACAATGCCATGTCCAAGAGAGGATGATTCTGAATCTGACACATAGGTTGGTGAATATTATTTTTCAATCTCAGCAGCTTTCCTTTTTGATGAAGCACCAAATTCTCTGTTCTTTACCACAATTTTTCTTGGTGTATCGACTATCACCTATTTTCCCTTATCATATTTCTGAATGAATTCTTCATGATTAGGTGATTCATGTTCACTATCTAATAGCTAAACAGTTTTATCTTCATCAACTTCTTCCTTCTCAACTCCTGCCTCAACATCACATGGGTGAATGAAATCATGATTGTTACTTTCATTTTTAGACAACTTATTCACTTCTTCCTCACCCGTCATGTCTTTTCTTGTGGTAGCTTGTTTTAAAGACTTGGCTTCAGATGATCATATTGACAACTTCACAGAAGAACTTTCCTTCTCATGATAATCTTCTAATTACTTTATTATATATTCGGTATCACCACTCTCTTATTCTTCTTATTGTTACACTTATTCTCTTGAAGTATTTGTTCTACTAGATCATGTTCTGGAATCACTAGCATCTTTCCTTGAGTATCTGGTAATGGATCTATCAAAAAGGATCAGGGTACCAAAATTTGTTCACATGCTTTTTTAGTTTCCTTGATAAGAGATTGAATGAATTCAGTTTCTGACAATTACTTCCATTCCTTCTTTTCTTTTTCTTCATTTTCTAGATTCTTAGTAGCCTTTTCCTTGAATTCTTTTGCATCAACAAGGTCCCAGCGAAACATAAGCTACCCTTCCATCATGTTCTTATATTCACTCCACTAATCCACTACTTCATCAGGATATTATTATTTGTTCTTTTCCTTTAGAGGTGATGACTGAGTTTCCTTAGCCACTGGGGTTTTCCCTTTATCTTAGAGTTCCTTCACCTTTCTCTTCCTTCCACCTTTCTTAGAAGTTTCATCCAATTCCAACTTTTATTATAGAGCATCAACTTCTACTTCCGGAAAATCATAAAATTCATTAGATAGACTATTAATTCCAATCTTTATCCTCCTTAGAGTATCATCACTCAAAAGCATCACCATACAATTTCTCAGCTTAGAACTGCAAGGAATATTTAAAGAATAAAGACAATGAATAACTATATTTGAAAGAATGGTTGGATAAATGATAATATGACACTTCAGATTTCCATTCTATATAATCCCAATCGTAACCATGATATGCTTAACTAGGTTTATCTTTTGTATGTTCACCAGGAAATCCAGAATACAAATATCACTTTCCATTAGGGTATCCTTGTCCCCTTTTCTCTTTAACTCCTTCCAAATGATTCATTAAATCATCCACACAACCATAAACTTTTGGAAAAACATACCATGCATATGTTTTCTTTTTAATTTAGTACCAAATGTTTTTCAGTTTTAATAAAAACAATCCAAGGACAATTTACTGAATAAATATGAGCATTAAACTATACATCTATAAATTTGGATGTATTTAAAATATATATTTTTTTATTTATATAAGTTTGTATACATAAATGTTTTTGGTTTTTTTCTATAAATATATATACGGATGTATGAATGAATGTATAACTAATGGGTTACTAGTAATCAACAAGCCATGAAAATTTATGAACTCTCCAACACTACCAGAATTTTTGGGTTATACTAACCAAATATTTATGATCTTTTTAAGGGAAAACTATTTCTTCCTGATATAAAAATTTATCATCTTTGAAAAGTCATAATGCTCAATATTTTCCATGATAATTATGTTACAAATTGTATGATAAGAATTATTTATTATTAAACAAAGGATACTCGCTTGCATGTGTAATGAAAACCATTATGTAATTAATTTAACTACTCAAGATATTCCATTTTGCGATTGAATAAAAATGAGAATCAATGTATATAAATTGTTATTGAGGACTTATCATTTTTGGAATAATATATTGATCATCGATATAACATTTGACATTATTATTGGAATTTTGAAATCTTATAATTAGATCTGTTCATATATATAATGATGATAAAATATTTTTAAAGAAAAAAATATGAATATTGATGAAAAATTAGTTTATGAAAGAAGAAATTTTTTAAATAAATAATATCTATATAAAATTATTATCACCTACTTTAATCATTTGTATGGAATAAAAACCATCAATAATTGTATATTATTTAGCATTATTTATTCACTAAAACAAAAAAATATAAAAAAAACAAAACTATCACTTATATTAAAGTTAATGAGATTTAGTAACCCTATATAATAAAACAAAACTATTTTCAATAGTATACATGACACATAATATAGAGCTTAACTGAATGTGAAATATTATTATTTAAATTAATATTATTATATAGCTAGTGAATTGATTGAAATGAATATTAGTATGTACATTATGTTATATAAATATAAGGTTACTAATAAATGAATTTTTTGATTATTTTTATTAAAATAAAATTAATTTTTTTGTGAAGATGTTTCATGATTTAGATAAAAATCAAAAAGAATTATTCAATTTATTTTAGTTATGGTCTATTATAATTATTTTTTATAGTTTTATAAATTATTAAATATAAAATGGATATAATTTATTAATTATTATATCAAAATTATCCTAGATTTAATTTTTTTGATTTTTATAAAACTTTTGATTAGTTACTGAATAGTGAAAAACACCGAATTTAAAAAAACTATATTTCCATTTTAATTACTAAAAAAGCCCATTTTATTAATATATTTCCCAATTAAATTATTTCCATTTTAATAATACTTTTTAAATTGATTTCATTGGATATTATCTATAAAAAAATTATGAATGAAAACATTATTAAACTAAAAAATGCATTTATACGGAAGTATATTTTTCATGTCATTTTTCAGGGTTAATCAAAAAGAAATTTCATCCTAACATATTTAATGAAATTGATAAAATTGAATCAATATTTTTAATGAACATGTTCAAATTTTATAAGTATTATTCCTTTATTATTTTTAATTAATATTATCCAGAGTAAATATTCTTCACTATAATAAAGGGAAACTTTGGTAAACTAGGGAAGAAGATGGTGTTAAAAGGAACTATAACAAAATTAATATATTTCATTAATTTTTTATTATATAAGATATACTAGACCCATATATTTTGATAACATTTTGATTTTATGTTCCATTTATAATTTCTAAATATATTTTTATTGTTTTATGTAAAAAAAGTTTCTAAAATAACTCTTTCATGATTATAATATCTAAAATATTTTATGATATAGATAAAAACATAATTAAATGTTATAAATACATATTTTAAATAGGAATAAATTTTTTATGATTATAATTAATTTTTAATTTATTCTATTTACATAGTTTCCTTAAATTCTTATTCTACTCTAACACAATACTTGTGAATGAAGTAAAAAATTCAAGTAAAGGAAATTAAAAACCTTCAAATTACTATTTTTTAGGTTATTTTTTATCCCAATATTTTTTTAGAAATATATAATTTACTAGTAATGTTTTTAATGATTATATTTTAATTATCTTAATTTATTGATATTTTGAAAATTAAAATTAGTTTAATCGGCCAAATATCAAGATTAAAGGCACTTTCCAGTAATTAATATTTTATTAAATTATGTATCAATTATAAAATTATATCATTCTCTAAGTTAACGTCACTTGGTCTAACACATCACTCATTTTCCACATATCAATAGACTTTAATTTAATTATATAGTTCATTATCCCTAGTGTGTAAAAACATTGATATCATGATAATCGTTAAAAGGGATAAAATGGTTATAAATATATTTTTGTTGTTATACATGAAGATGATAAATAATTTTTATTAATTTAATACATTATGTAACTCCACCAATTTACATCTCCTCTCTTATAAAAGGAAACATCCTCTCTTCTATTCCACACACAGTATTTGAAACTTGTATCAATCAAATCCTAGAAAACGTTTCTTCTTATATTCGTTAAATAAATTATTGGAGAATTATTATTCATAAAAGATCATATATTCAATAGTCAAGGATATTCCCAAATAATGTTTCTCAAAGAGGATGGAATAATATTAACTAATTCATTTCATTTTACTTATTCTTTTACCCCATTAAATTTGGTTATTAACATTCAATAACAATAAAATAATAATCTCCAATATACGAGGATGTTTTTTTATTTCATAACTTATTTATCATGAACTATCCTAGGTCAACCACAAACTGATCAGTCGAGACGGTCCACAATAAGTCTTGAAGTGCATTCCAAACTGGTTTATATTGATGCACGACACTAGTTTCCAGCCCATGAGGATCGAGAAAGACCATCGGGCTATACCGTAGACCAGCTCAAGTGATCTGTTCTGGGTCGACCAGGGAAAGTTTGTGACATAATGGTATTCAAGGAGGCCCTTGTAATTTGGGGTGTCATGTAGCATGGTTATTTGGTGTATCAAGAATTTAGAGGTAGGTGTGTGAAGGACGTCACGAACCCTTTCCCATCCTAGGCCTCGATTTTCTAGGGGTAGCTCGAGATTTTTAATTTTCTTTTTCTAGGTATATGTGGATAAATGATGAAAAAGGTTGTGACCCAGTGTTATGTGATGATATTCCATGGAGTAGAAACCCATGTACAGCTTCAGTGCACGTTTCAAGATACTTCTTGTGGTGGATACTCAATGAGAGCATCGTCTACTAAGCCATGTTACCAGGTTGGCATAATCACTAGCCCCTTATATTAGGATTTTTTTTGTGAGTTATGATTGAGATTAGATTTTACTGACTTGAGTGGATTTCAAAAATTAAAATTCTTCATAGAAAAAGGGGTTTTCTAAAGATAATGTGGTTTTGGATTGGAAAAGTGATTTTGAAATGTAATTGTTTCATTTAATGAAATGTGTGGGTTGAAAGGGAATAAAAGTAGGTGTTTTGAAGTTTTTTTGGGATCTTATTAACACTTTTTGGAATGTAAATTTAAAATTTTTCGGGGATTTGGAAATTTATAGCTTAATGATTAGTGACAATTTCAAATTGGTTGAGAATTTTTTTCTTTGCGTTGAATGATTCATTTTGAAAATTATTTGTGATTTCAATTAAACCATGGTATTACAATGAGGGATCACATATATAGAGATAAACATGTGGAACATGGATAATTGGTGGTATGTGTTTATGGGTGCATGAGATGGAAAAAGGGTATAATTATATTTGAGACTTCATGGGATACCAATGGTCGATATTTAAGTTATTCTATTTACTGAAATTTTTTTCTCAAAAGGGTAATTTAAATGTTTTGAAAAGTGAGTGAGAAATTTTTTAGTGTTATCTTTTAATGTTTGGTATCCTTTTTCATGGGTTCTTGGTTTTGGCATACTGAATTGGGGTTGGAATAGTGATTTAAGTTTTAGTTTTATCTTGTGATTGATGTGTTGAATTTTGATTTTTGATGATTTTTTATTCGGCTTTGTACAAATTGTTTTTGGGTATGCCACCCAGAAAATTCCCAAAGGGTTCTAGTAAGTATCTTTTATTTATTAGTTCTACACAGACTCTTGGCCAAGTGGTGGATCTTAATTCATTTTGGTTTTTTTCCATCATCCATGGTGATTGTGATCTATTTAAGGTAGTAAAGTTTCTTGGTGAAACTGATGGTGTTTTTAGGTTTTGGAAATTCCCAATGATGTGAGAGCTCGTGTTGGTTCAAGTTCATTTTAGGGATCACATTTTGATTGGTGGAGGAGGTAATATCAGTGTTGTTTCATGATGGGATGTCATAGAAGGTGTTTAAGACCACTCTTGCCAAATGGTATATATCTGAGTAAGTGAATGTGAGGATAGTGGTCGAGCCCAGGACTATACTGTAAGGCCAACAAATAGTAAAGTCTTATGTTGGACATTTCAAGGGGTTTGTTCCTTTTTCACTAGAGGTAGCATCATAACTTCAGATAAATTTTCTCTTGTGTGAAGAATTCATTGAGGGTTCAAGGAATGATACTTCATGGTGTTCGGGAAGGTTCCCCATCCGATGAGGATAGAAAACTAGTGGAACCTATATCAGATGATTCTTCTTGTCAATTCCATCTTCTATTAGTCAGATAACTCTCTTATTTTATTTTGGTGTCGCTAGTTTGGATACATCATGTCTCCTTGTCGTCATCCTCTGAAGGATTGGCTCGGTGTGTCCGTCCGGGACACTAAAGAGGTTCCGCTAGCAGTATCGTCAGAAAGAGCCTCGAACGGAGGATGCTAGCTTCTAACTATGGGGCAGTAGATTCTCCAAGACATCAGAGCTCCAGCTATAGGTCTCAAAGTGAATATTTTCACATAGCTCATTATAGTTGGGTGTAGGGCACCATGGTCTATCATTTGTCTCTAGTATAGAAACAGGTACAATTTAAACATCTCTCTTTTTTCTCCCTCATCACTGATGGTTTTATTTTTCTGTAATAGGGGTAGTGGTATCATTTCACGTTTGGGTATTTTTTTTCTTTGAATACCCCACATTGGTTTCGATAGGGCATGTTGATCTCCTTTTCTTATAATTCAAGTAGTTGTGCCTCCCAAAATGTGACTTTTTTTTGTAAATTTTTGTTTTAGAGATTCCCATCTCATGTTGAAATGTTGATTCATGGTTTAGTATTCATTTTAGTGGAATTAATTTTTGGATTTCCTCGTTTTTCAGAAGTTTTTGGTTTGGGTTGGAAGTTCCCATGTGAGTCTATGCTAGTTGGATTAAGAAGGTTGGTTCCTAGATAGTGGGGGGACCCACCATGAATCTAGTCATGCCTTTTTCAATATTTGGTTTGTGTGGGAGCGTTGGTTTGTGATGGTGGTTTCCTTTTTGGGTCAAGTTTGAAGTTCCAGAGTTATTTCAGGATGAGAGTCAAAATGATGGTTGTTCTGGACAGTTTCTTGGGATGGGGACAACCCTTATCCTTTCTTAATGGCTCTTTTCATTACATGTTTCCATAAAAAAGGTCAGGTGTGAATTGTGGTGTGAAAAGTCACACTGTGTTTGGGAGTTTTTTGGCCTCAAGCAGTTTCGAACTCGAGTTTGATTCCTTGTTTGACTGGGTGACTTTCTAGGGGAAGAATGTTTTTTGGTGGTTAGAATTGTCACACCCCAACCTCATGAATTATTTAATTTTAATTATTTTGTATCTCCTTTTTTAGCTTCAGTTTGAACTGGTTTAAAAAATAATTAGGTTCTTATATTGGTGTGTGAGGCCCATGAAAGTGACTAGAATTTTAAAATAAAACTAATTGTCATTTTTATTTCATTTTGTCTTTTCCTTTATTTATTTTACTTTTTATTTATTTCTTCCCCCACTTGTTCTTACCTCTCTATCTGTTGTACAAGAGGTGAGCCTCCCCGCCTTGGTCGAGCTCCACGCCTCCCTGTAATGCACCCTCCATGGACACAGCCTACCTCACTCGGACGACCTCCTTACGGAGCAACCCCCTCCTAAAGAGATCCCTTGTATGAACCCCTTATGACATAACCCTACTTCATGAAACACACCCTTGGAGAATTTCATTCTGTATCATGAACCCCACCTCTCAACCTTCCTCTTCAATTGCTAATCTCCCCAGATCCCTTAATTTTTTGCGTCTGATTCCTCAACGAATGGTCCCTATATACCTTTCAGTCCCTTGATATGAAAAATTTATCATTTCTCGATACTCAATTTGAGTCTGTAAAAAATCCTACGTTTGGGATTATTCGATTTTTGTTTTTTTTCTTCCATCGTTTTGGAATGTGGAATTCCTCTCGGGATGACTTCATGCATATTCTGGAATCTATAACTCAAGGAAAAGTGGATTGGATCATCTCAACTCATTGACACCGCTTGGGGTGAGTGTTTTATTCCACTTTTGTGTTTCACACCACCTATTTCGGTTTATTAGTGATTTAGGGTTCCTAGAATTTTTGTATAATGTTGATGGATTTTTTGGGTGTTCCACTCACACAAATAGGTACGTGTGTATATATATATAAACCTTCCTTTCATATTTTCTCTCATGACATGGGAAAAATTTATAATGGATTAAGGGTATATACATATATTTAAGAATTCATATGTGTGCAAGTGAGGGGCAGTCTTTGTCAACGGTCTCAAGTGCTGAAGTGCTCTGGCTAGGCCTTCTCCTCCATGGGGTAGGTGCCTATGCACATTATTTCCAATGTAATTCTATCATGATTGTGATTTATTTCCTTATAATGCATGTATAAATAAATTTTATAGCCTTGTGTTTATTTAACCACAATTTTTTTATTCCATGGCTTTGGCGTAAATGGTTGGTATCGTGAGTCCTCATTTTATGATTTAATTTAGAAATTTAAATTTTTTTAGGATTTCCATGTAACACATTTGGGTCCTTTTAATGGTTTTAAAGTGGGTAAATGGGTAATTTCCCGGTTTGGTTTTCATTGGGTGAAAATAAAGTATTAAAACGTGAATTTGGGTTTAAATTGAGGTGTGACCACCAATAATTTCAAGTGGGTTTTTCATTTTTATTCAAAATGATAGTTTATAATGTGGGTAAGGTTTGCCTTTTTGTGCGAATTCTGATTGGCCTCTTTAAAAGCTGTTTGATGGAAATGGGTGACCATGGGCCTAGTTTTGGGTTTCAAATAATGATTCCCAATCATGGTTAGTGGTTTTGTAATATTTTTGAATGATTTGGTGTGTTTTTACATGGTTGAAATGATGGATTTATTTACAGAAATGGAACATTGTATTGAAATGGGTTTTTATACATTCATTATTTCTGATAAAAATGACAATAAATTTTTTGAATGTGAAATGCACATTAGTCTTTGTGTTTGATGTATTTCATTAATTTAAAAAGGGGTTTTGGTTTTATAAAATGGAAATGGAGTTTTCCTTGATTTATGTGGGTATGCTTGAATATTCATATTCCTTCTTTTGGAATTGTTTTTGAAATTTCATATTTATTTAGAAATGGATTTTCAGATTTTTATGAAATGAATGAAGGCTTGGTTGGCACATGTGATGTGATATTTTTTTCCGTTATAGAACCCACTTTTTCCATATGAGGTTTATGTTATTAATGTGATTGATTCTTATTCTATTTTTCACTTATTATTGTGGTTTTGGGTGCCTATAATTTATTTAATGAAATAATTATTTATTAATTATTTAATTATAATCCTATGTTATGGTGGATTTGGGTTTTGTGATTCCATTTAGGGTCTTGTGAATGGTCTCCCTTGAAATATTCTTGTAGACTTCGTCAACTTACGCAGAAGGCAATGTGGTTTGGGTTAGTTTGGTTCCCTACCGCCATCCGAGATATGTGTTTTTTTCATTCCTTGGTTTCACACCATCATAATTTGGGTATTTTTTATTATAATTATTTTAGTATTTGTGGTGTTTTGTGTTAAACTATGCTTCGTGGTTTGGTGTAACTGGGTCAAATGTGACTCACCTGCATGTGTATATGTATGTTTACATATATATATGTGGGATCCCTCATTACATGTATAATCATCCATATTAGTGAATATGCATGTACGGGACTAGGTGTGCCCATGTTTATATATGAAAATTCAAACGTAGGTGAGTAGAGACTAGTATATGCATATAATAATATGTGTAAGGATCCGCTTTCACATGTTCATGACCATGTGAGTGTGGGAATAGGGGCTAGGTGTCCTTATATGTATGTGAACGTGCATATACTTAGTGGGGGAGGAAAAACATTTTTTTATAAAGTGCCAAGAGTAAAAGTTGATGGTTTTGTTACATCCTAAGATAGGTCCCCTATGTATATACTTTTAATTTTAATTTATTAATTGATTTATTTTTAAAAAAATAATTCGTACTATATACACATTCAATGAATTATAATTTCCGTTTCATGAAATTATTATGCATTTGTTTTGGAAATTGAAATGTATTTATAACACCCATTGGTCATAATTGAAATTTCATGAAAATTGATTTCTTACGTGGTTTTTAATTGGTAATGATTATTTACAAAGTCAGTAGGCCTTTCTTCCTGTTAGTTATAATAAGTGTTCCCTTTATGTAATTAATCTTTATTGGACCATTAATAATGTTTTATGAAAAGAAAACCTCTCATGAGTCACACCCCCTAGATTTATAAAATTATGTGTATGTTTAATGTGTGGATTGTGATATTTTTCGAGTACAGAGGATCCTATATGTTGTGTGATAGAAAAGGGGATAGATATTCTCAATGAGGGAGATCGGTGGTGAAAGGGTGAGTGTGTTTTTGAATAAAGATAATGATATATCCATGATGATTTATTGATAAATATTACCACCACTTGAAATGGAGTACATGGGAAAACCTGGGTATCTAGGTGGGCGGACTAGGAGAGGTACACTAGATGATAGATAAGTGGTTTATCCTGATTTCTTCTACCAGGATTAATGCAAAAACCCTAACTAAAAATATGTGATGATTGGGAGGCCACTTGGTTATGGGTGTGTCCCCTACTAGTGGTGCGTTCCTAATAACGTAGATCCTTGTGGTTCATATGCCGCATTTACACTGAGGTAGGAGGTTCCATGGTCCCCTACTAACACTAGCTTCTTAGGGATTTCCCATGGTTCTTGTGATATGATTTTCATTTTAGTTGTTTCATGTTGGTTTAATTTTTTTGAAACCCATGTTTAAATTTAAATTGATTCCATTCCATTTTGAAATTTTAATGAATTTATAGATTATATTTTTAAAATTTAGTGGTATATAAATTTTGTCCTTAAAAATTTAAACTTGTTACTTGATTTTGAAAATAAGTAAAGACAATATTTTAATCTGTCTATTTTAAAACTAGCATGTTTTGGGTTTTTTTAAGGTAAGATAATATTGTGTTGCTATTCCTTGGCCTACTTACTAAGAATATCGGTGCTCACACCTAATTTTCTCTCTAGTTTCAGGTTCCTCTAGTTTAGGATCACTCTTTGATCGAGTGTATGTTATGTTTCGTGATGGCCCACGAGGTCACTTGAGGTATGTCACGTTGATTCATTTCTTCTTTTTCCCTGTTGTTAGTTTATTAAGTTCACATTATTTTATTTATCTGTTTGTTTAGTTTATTATTATTCACCTATCGTTGATTTATTAAAAATAATTCCTTACATGTTCATATTGATTCCTAGCACTGTCTTCATAACTGTGAGGGTCGAGAAAGCCCTTCGGTCCATTTTGTGTACCGGCTTGAGTGATCGGTTGAGAGTCGAGCCAGGCTAGTTCGTCACATTATTCACCACCAAATATATCAAAGTGGATGTTGAAAAAATAAAACTATCTCTATATTAACATGTAGGATCATGACTTTGGTCATGGGTTTCTCTTCTTCAATTGAGTGACAATGTTACTTCCTCTTCAGTTACAAGTGTTTATTGACTTTTTCTCATTGTTGTTTTCAAATCATTATTCCCTAGTCCTAGTCCTCCATTCTTTATCCGGGGTTCATTGGATTCTTCTCATTGTGGGGTTTTTATCTTCATTCTTCAGTCCCAGGTCTTGAAAATTGGGTTTCATTTGGCTCAAATCTTGTCTCCTTCGGATCACCGGTGCATATAGGCTCAACAACATTATCAGTGGTGTCAACTGATGGATATATGTTTTGGGAGTACATGAAACTTCATGTTGATGGATTTTTGGGTCATCATTGACATAATTGTGGGCCAAGGTGATCAGGTCGGACAATAGTGGAAGCAACAAGGGGAATTTTCTATGGAAATAGTGATGGTAGGGTTTATTTAGTTTGGTGGTAACATGCTATCGATGTGGGGATGTGTTCATTTAGGAAAATGGGGTCATGTGACGGTGGTTTGGGCCAGATGACAGGGTCAGAGGACAACGGAATATATTGACACAACTATTTGGGAGTGGTGGTGGGGCCCCTTATTGCTTGGAATTGGAAACATACTCAGTGATTGAATTCTTCATAAGATAAGATCACATTGCATTCCTCACTATTTAATGGTGGGGGTTGTCTACGGGCATTTATGAAGGGTGTTTCCTCGGGTCTGGACAGATAACTGGGGACACTTCAGTATTTCCGATGCCAGGGTTGTGATTCTTTATGAGGGAATAACACATTTTTACTAGCACGTAGGTTGTGTGAGTGGATTTCATGTGTATCAATGGGCTCTAAAACCATGATCTTATTGGTTTGTATTTGTTTTTTGTATTTGGATTTTTTTGTGTTTGGTCCCACTATGAACTCAGGCTTCTGAAATTTAAGGATATGTGTCCCTAGGACTATTTTGTTTTAATTTGTTTTCCATTATGAAATTCAAAATGACATTCTATTTTATTTTAGTATTTTTAATAAATGGTATTTTCCACTATCCTTTTCTGTATCTAATGGGAATCAAAACCGTTGTTCGTGCATATATGTAGATGACAACCACCTAAAACAATATAATTTATTTTCCAACACCACATTAAATGTATAATTATTATTATTTATTTAATGTGTATATATATATATATTATATTTATTAAATAATTGTGATTAATTATATACAGCATACCATACATCATTGTATCACTTCAATCATTTAAAAAATCACACATCTGTACGTACAGACTGTTATCTCTATGTTGAAATGTACCTCATTTTTCAAAAATATATTTAAATACATGGTCATGAAGATAAATTTAATAAAGGTAATATTTTTTGGTAATAATATATTTAATTTTTAAATATATTCAATAATTCTAATTATTAACATCAATAAAATAAAAATTAAATAAAATAATATTCTTGTTTATATGTGGAAACCCTACTTACGAACAAATGTTTTTAATTTTTTGTAACAAAATTTTCATGGATGACTGTAAAATTGAATTTCATCTATGAAAATGATAGTTTTTTCATGAAATTTTTTTTGGATATGATTGATAAATGAACCATTTTTCCATGATCATCCAAAAAAATCATTTTTTTTATTTTGAATAGAACGTCCTAAAATATACTGGATATTGACTTAACAAATTCAGTAATTAAATATGTTAATGAAATAAATGTTTTAACGATAATGTTAAAATCGTGGAAAAGGATTTTAAAAAAATAAAAAAATTAATATATATTATATATTCATTTATTATAGGAAATGCATAACATTTTATTACTCAAGATAAGATGGTTCATACCTAAATTTTCATTCATTCGGTTGTCACACATCATCATCGACTATGTTATATTAATATAATGTGTGTATTGACCTCTAAATTTAATTATTATGTATATCATATTGTTCAAAAAGGATTTAAATATGTGTAAACAATTAAATAATTTATCTATTATCTATTTAATTATTATGATTTTTGAATGGATTTTATTTATATCCATCTCATTTTATTGAGATATGTTTACTATCAGGCCCCGTGATTTCATAATATGGTATACTTGTTTCCCCATCAATAAATTTTATAAAATTACCTCATGTAATTTATTTTATTTCGATATCCATAACATATTCTTTATTTCAATGAATTTGGATTTGAAATCCACCAAATAAGAAAAGGGTTTTATTTTTTAATTGTATTTAATTTTAGGATTTTTTATATTTATTGATCCTTTGGGTGAAATTTTATGATATAAATTTATTGAACCACATATATATTACTATCCTTGGGTAATTATATTTTTTATACCATTTCAATATATTTTACTACCTTTGTTACTCAAATAGATCAAAATAATATTTTTAAGAATATTACTTTATTTCCCCATTTTCTTTTGAATATTTTCTCAATCATATTAATATCATTTTTAATTTTAACACCCATGTTTCAATTACAAAAATATAATAATTTTAGAGAGAAAATAGAATAATACATATATATTTATCAATTATATGATTAATATATATATTTAAAAATATAAAAAAATTAATTTGATGAAAAAAATTTCATTTTTTGAATTCATTATAATAAAATAAATATAGTTATATCTCATGATTTGTTTGAAACAATTTATTTTTTTGGGAATCTTGAAAATTTTTATTTTTCCACCAACTGTAAATTTTATAAACTTATAATGATAAAAGTAATATGAATGTATATGAAATATTTTTTATAGATAAATATATTTATTGAATATGTAATAAAATTAATATAAAATATAATTTTAAGCATAAAAATATATTCTTAACATTTTTGGATATTGTAAAAATGTATTTGGTTAAATAAAATATGTCTTCCTTTCTATTTCTCATTACCATGTATATATATGTGGTTCCTTTCAATATTCGTTTGGTTTGAATAAAAAAGGTGTCCTATTATTTAACATAATCTAATTAATTCCATTATAACTATCTATAAACAAATTATTTCTATAAAATAATTTCAATTATTCAATGAGAATTTCATATGAATTTTATTTGTTGTTAATTTTTGGAAATTTTAATAACAACCCAACATGATTTTAAATAAAATGTCACCCAATATGGCCCATTTAAAGGTTTATATCTAATGAATAAACTAAAACATGCCTCATGTATAATTGGAAATGAATAAATAGATAAAGTATAACAAGGAAGAAAGGTACAAAACTATGAGACATACTTGTATAATCCATGAAGGTTAAACCTAGAAAAAAATGTGATGAAAAAAAAACAATTCTCAATGTGTCTTTCCATCTTCACCCTCTCATTCCATTATGAATATGGCATATACCAATGAAATATAGAGAGATACATAACTCCATAATCATTGCCTATGACCTTGAAATCTATTTCTTCAAATTTCCAAATGAAAATGTATGGTGTGATAACTAAATATTACTAAGATACAAAAAAACATGTATACAATATATATATCCATGGAACCATTAGTTTTTTAAATAGAATAATATAAATAAATTTGAAATCATTTTTCATATTTTAAAAAATTATTTGGTTTCATATAATAAATTTTATATACTAATTGAATAATAATATAACAAGTACACAAAATATAATACCTAGGGAATATTTATAACCGCACATAGAAATTCCATAATAAAAATATGTGAGAAATATATCATTAATCCAGACCAGAATGTATGAATACCACAACATGTGGGATCTATATTATGATAGTTCATACATTATCATTAAATGAAACTATTATCCACAAATTCCTTGAATCATAGAGATGCCAATCCATGCTACATACTATCTATATCAAAATCAGTAAATATAATGCCACTACACTTACTATGTTTCAGTAATTCCATAACCTAATTTGAAAATGTTTCTTAATGTTCTATTTTTTTATTAAGTTTTAATAAATTATTCTCACAATTTTCTAAAACATTTTCTCGTGAAATTATAACTGAACCCGTGCACGAAATATTTATTTTTGAGTAGAAGCCACCACTAAGGAATTTCATAAAACACATAATGTGCATAAAACAATATTTAAGTAAAACCCATTCAAAACCCATTTTCATGCCACCTAAAATAAAATTTCATTACAATACCCCATATTGTATTAAAATAAAGAATTTAATAAACCATTATATTGGAATTTACAGGAACATCATGTAAATAATTAGTTAAAACGTTTTTCCATGGACACAAACATTTTCAATATTGAAAACATAGCCACATTACAAAATAGATATCAAAGATGAAGAGATAAATTCCTCACAATTCAATATCAACAATAAATACTAGAATTCCACCAAAAAACCACTCAATCCAATAATGACATCTTAATTGTACTGTAATGAAATAATGAGAGTATGGATTAGGGATATATCTATAAAAAGAGCTAGAAATTATATAAAAATTCAACATATCATGAATAGAACCACAACAAACAAATGGGAATTAAAATAGATATAAGGATAGAACCCTATAGAGTGTTCAGGAGAGTTTTGGTCATGATAAAGAGAGATTAGAAGCATGGTCAAATAAATATATAATATATGCAATACACATTGGAAAAAACATAAAGACTATCATGATTCTCCTTGATAAGAAGATAGTCAGATAAACCATGACCATTCCTTATTAATTTTTAATATAACTAATATAATTTTTCTACTTAGTTAATTTAAATTTAAATAGAAATATATAGATACCAATAACCAATATGTTTTTCTTTAAATATCCAAATTCATTTCCCAACACATCAACATTCCTTTAGAAACTCAAAACATTTAAACAGTGCTCAAATAAAATCTTACATGTGACCTATATAGAATACAAAACTCCAACTATGTATATATCTTCTCTATAAATGACTAATTATTTTGGAATAAAAAAATTAGAAGGCCCCTATAGATTTATCAATAAATTTAAAATACACCCATTTAGGAAACACCAAATGGAATTCTTCAATACAAAAATAGAGGGAATAATTTAACAATGAAATACCTTGTTTCAGTTATCTATAATCCAATATTGTTTTTCAACCACATATTTTTTGGGTTGAAGATCAATATCATCCTAATATATTAAATTGGAAGGTTATTTTTGAAACATATTTACATGGGAGAAATTAAAAAAACCATTAATTAATGTCTTCATAGATAGAAATTACATATGATAATAATAAAGTACAAGAAATTCATGAACCAATAAAGAGAAAACTAACTTCAGTGCCTTCATACATTTTTTACAAAATCAGTGATTCTACCGGAGTGTTGAAACATTGAGAAAACCCCAATCACTAACCTCAAACTCCAAAGATCAATGCCAAATGTCTGAAAATGATTTATTATTACTTAAAACCATCACTTACCCGTTTCAAATCATTTGTACAATTTTTTCATATATTGAACATGATTAAACCCCACCACTAACCATTATCCCATTTCTATTAGACACAAATGAGGTCAACCTGGCCACCCAAAAAAATTTCGAATGGGGGGTCATATTATTTGAAGTTTAATGACTATGTTTATATAATTAATTTACGAAAGGAAGATTTTAATACCATGAACCACCAAAATCATGAATAAAAACCCAAATCATATCCTGATGAATTAGAATGGATTTCTATGTATTAACATTTATCTTAGGGTGGTACTTCATCCTTTATTTTAACTAGTTTCCCACAACCTATTTCAGACCATTCAAAGACCTAGATCTAATCTATTTGACTATATCAAAACACTATAGAAGTATCTCCTAGGTGAGTTAAAATTTATAATCATCATCAATGTTATAATTTTTTATTTCAAACAAGGCATGGACCAAACCCTATTAAGATCAAGGTGGTTTGAAATAGTGAATACCTCGTGCATCCTATCTAACAAGGATACCACCATCCTTTATAAGAGAAAATAGACCATAAAATAGAATGAATTATCCTTCAATATCTTCCTTGTAGATTATGATGTATTCCACATTGTTCTCATCCCAACACATATGATAAATTTTACCCATGGTGCTAGTACGGGTTTTCCCGTATGGATGTCACAAGTTATAGCCCAATTTTTTTATGTTTATCCTACAATGAGCCATGAATGAGACTCAATTAATTTTCCATATCCTCTACATGGATGTTGTTATCATGAAAAATTTCATCACCCCACCTTACTACTGAGGCCTTTAATAACATAGATTCCCCTTGTCTATTTTCCTTGGTGAAGGAAAGGACCACAGATCCTTGATGGTCACAAATGACACCTCCACCTCGCATGAATCCTGAAAAGGAAGACCCGTAAATATTAAGTTTATGAACGCTAGTAGTAGAAATCCTAATCAACCAAATGCCTTGTCTACTCTGGTCCTGGAGAGAAAAACAAAATTTGACATTCAAACTTATCATAAAGGGATCCCATTTACCTTTCTTAATTAGTAGTTCCATATCCACCACTATAATAAATGATTTGATAATCAAACCCAACCATAAACTAGGGGTTCCATAATGTTGCCATATATTCCTTACAATCAAAATTCTTTAACAGACCACCACAACAAGAAGATCTATTACCCTATATTTCTGTAATTTTTCCCGATCTCACGAAACCATGCAAGGGGAAATATTTTTCTATAGAATACTTGGTCCCCTAGCCAAATAAGCTCACCCAGATCACGCCAAATAGATTACTATCATTCTCTATGAATGGAAAAGTGTATTGGAAAATCCATTGTTTGGTCCATAAAACACAAACATTGAGATGAAATCCTATACCCTTTTTCTTTTAACTTCCTCATCATTTGAAATGGAATGATTATAAAGTCCCATAACCGGGAAATTACACTTCATGAGGATATTTCTATAAAAGGTCATTTAGTTCCATCCATATATCACACCCTTAACTTGTATCATTGAATTATAGTATTTCTCCAAGAACACACCCAATGAATTTATTCTGAAAACAAGATTTTCAATATCCAAAATCATGTCAATATGTTTTTAGATATTAAGTTAGTGTTGGTTGTGAATAGTGTGGATGAAAGGATTGAACCGAATACCCTTCCAAAATGTTTTGTGTGGGGGTGGGAATTCCAAGAAATTAATAACTAATCTGAGCCACTTTTCTATACATAAATTATTTTTTCTATAAAAAATAATATATTTTTAATTATTTTGCTGAATTAGGATTGGTTGAGAGATCGAGATCCAAATTCAAAAGGGGCTTTCCCTATAACTATTCATCATGTTATCATATCTTGTTCTAATGAAATTTCCTGAAAAAATATTTACCCTCTATGAAATAAAATTCATATTTATATGGAAATTTTTACATGACATACACAAAATTAATCATATTGAGACCATCATCCCCCGCCTCAATGTCCATAATTTTTCACGGAGCCCAATGAAACAAGCCTTTAGAATGAGAGTCTAAAATGAAACTATCCATGACTATTTCAGTATTTCTCAAGACCTCCTTTGTAACATTAATCTCCCACACCACATACATGGGAATAGACATCCAGACCAAATTAACTAGAGTTATTCATCCCCACGAATGACAGAAATCAATTCTTCCAATTTGAAATGCATGAAGAAATTTTTACAACCATCCCATTAATGTGGTGAATGCAGATCCTTTCTAGAGAGAATGTAAATTATCTTATTATCTAATTCAATCAATTATTACCATAATAGTATGATTCTAATTACGAGTCTATGGGAACTAATTAATAATTTCATATATATATCATTTCACTTCCATAGTGGAATGGGTAAATGTTTTAAAAAACATTGAGTTATCTAGTGCGTTGCCTTGATTATATAGATTTTAAATCTTCTAGACATGAAGTTTGATATTGAAAATATTATCATTAGACCCTAATATTGAGGTTATAGATCTTGATTCATCATTATTTTCCCATAATTTATTAACCAAAATAGTCTAGTTTCACTGTCTATTGACTCATCCATTATAGATATCAAAACAACCAATATTAATTAGAAAAAAATCAATCCAAATGGAGGATGAGAACAATCACCCAAGGTTTCAACACCACTAAGGATTTCACTAAAATTACTAAAATTGGTGTTTGTATCATGTTCAAGAAAAATTAAATTAGAAATGATGGTTTATCTTTTATAGAAGATAGGAATATGTTCACACTCACCACATTCACATCCAAGCACATATCAGGAAAATAATAATAATTAGATACCACTCCTCTATTGATTCCATTATGGTTTTAGTTGGTGAATTTTTTATAGACATGTCTAAGACCCCATTATATTTTGTTAGTGTATATAAAATATGACTATAGAATGTCTTTATATATTCAACCTAGAATATCAATCACTTGTTCATATGCCTCAATGTGAAAATATAATTAAAAATATTATGATCTGAATATACCATAAACTATTCCCCTACGGGATATAGGCATCATGAATTGAGATCATGCATCATGGATTTTAAGTCAAGGATATGGTTGTGATGGTTATTATCATGAGGGTGTAATTTTCCAAATCTATATTTCAAAACCAATTTTATATACATCAAGGAACACCTAGATCCTGAACCTAATCAATCAGATAAAATATTATAATAAAAACCTAAATCTGAAAGAATCAAAATTATATATGAAACTAAACTCATCGTTATTTAGATATAATTTCTATGGTATTTATTTTTGAAATAAATCATAAAACCCTTTCAGTTGAATTATAATAGTGGATATATGAGCTAGTAGAAATACATAACAAACCTATAATAATATATTTCAAATTTAAAGAAAATCTAAATATCAAAAATATTTATATGCTTCTCTTATGAAATTACATACCAACTCTCATCAGGATCCACTATTTTCCCCTACAAAATATAAAATATCCCATTAACATCACTTATTGCATCCAAAATTCTTATTTAATATGAATTGAATATAGATGGAATTCCCTTGTTATTCTTAGGATGATAATGACCCATATGTTAATTTTCATACATGAATTATAAAAAAAATATCATCCATGAAAATAATGAATAAAGGGTCAAAAAACCAATGAATACTCTATTTATTCAATTCCATATATTTCAATGGTTCTACAGTAGCATGAATGGTATAAATAGGATCATGAAATTCCCATATCAGATCCGAAAAAAAACATAGTTACATTGTATTAAAGTGATCTTATCCAATAGAACCAAAAAGGTATTTAAATATTATAAAGCCACAAAATACTCTATTTTTATTTAATACTTCAGTATTACAATTATTGGAGAATTTATTCTTTATAGTCATGTATATATACTTAATAATATGCTTCATAATATTTTCAGTCATCCATCCTATTTTCAATGAGAGTTGATGAAGCTTATGGTGACACACTAGGATGAATAAATATATTGGCCTGAGGAGAAAAAAAAATTAATTTTTAGATCCTTTAACTCAATGGATTCTATATGATATTATTGAATAGAAACATAAACCATCCCATGGAGTAACTCAATAGTGAACTCTACTTGTCTCTCTAGGTTGGTGATCTGGAATAGATCATTGGAATTTTCCTCTAAGTATGCACTCACTATTTAATGATGCAATATAAATAACAATTTCTCAATTGAAGAAATATCTTAAACAATATGAATGATATCAATCTAAAATTAGTATCAAAAGGCTCTACTCCCTCTAATATAGGACCCAAGTAACGTTAAATGAAATTAGGGACTCCATGGAGAGAAAGAAACTGAACTCAGTGATGATAATAGTTGTTCGAGTATATAACAATGATTATATAATCCATTAAAATAAAAATTAAAATGATTTCAACATCAAGAACAACGAATTCCCGCACTAATTCAATGTTTGATATCATTACCCTCACCCCAGTTGGAATTAATAAACATTTTTCCCCCACATTCTCATGGGGGTAGAAAGATCCAACTAGAATATAATACCCATAAAATCATAATCCTAAAGAATAAATTAAATTTAATGATATAATTGAATGAGATTAACCTAAATAAAATACATATAGTTTTCTAAAGGAGGATATAAATACCAAACCTATCTATGTTGATGGAACGTCTTCATATTTATTTGGTGCTTAATCAATAGTAAAAAAGATGTCTTACCTCAGGTCCTCACTGATCATTAATTGATATAGGAGCATCCCCCTTACCTTGAGAATAAGATCCGCCTTCCATTAATGCATCATAATGATCCATAAAACCATTGGTATGAGTTGATCTAGGTTACCTACCTTGGGATATTCCACCACAAAATTTATATGGTGACCACATTTTAAAAAAAGATCACATGTACAAATTGATTCCATATAGTTAGTCATATTATGACCATGTATGCATCACTAATTGAATACCACATGATTTTTAACGATAGTATTCCATGAAAATAGTCTTTATATAAACTGAGATTTTATATGATTCATTTTTTGGCCAGATGACATACCTTGGATAACCCCTATTCGAACAAAAGTACTATAGAAACCTATTTTCCAAGTAATATCTACCTCACACATAACTTATTTATCAACAACTTTAGATTTTTTTGGAATAAAATAATGAAAAATAATTGAATATTATCTCTCAAAACTATGTACACCCTCCCAGATTTTATGTAGTAATTAGAAATGGCCATGAGTGAAAAATGAACCAAATGGTGAAATGAGTTTCATAATCAATAACTAAATTTTACCATTTCTCAAAAGCTGTAAATTCTTGAGTATTTTCCACATGAAATGATTCAATATAAATTTTTAATCAATTAAATTTATGAATAACTTCTAGGAAACATCATAATTTAATGTTTCTTCCAAAATGGAGTCCCACCATTTATTCCCATTCATTACCGAATATAAGTGGAAAACCACATTTTGGAGTTTTCTAGTATTATCAAGAAGTGGATGATCTAATCAATCCTTTTAGAACACTCTTCCAATTATTGTGGTCCCTTGTCAACATGGATGATATATTGATTGTTCATGGTGAACTCAAAAACAATGATCCACTAGTCGTCCCTAATTTTCAACACCCTGTTGATCTACAGTCATTATTTTATGGATAACTGTATCCACTAATGAATGGAATAAAAGAGGTTTCATATGTGGAATTTGTCTTGTATCATTATCCATGGGAATCATAAGATCACTTCTTTACCTAATTTATTATAAAGGAATCATCCAATATTCTAGTGAAAAAATTATTTGAATCAAATGCTAAATTCAATAACCCATACTAGAGACATAAAAAAATGAAAATAAGGATTCATAAAATGATTTAAAAACATTAAAAAAATAATGTGTTAATCTATATAAACTCCCAATAAAGCACATTTCAATAACAAAAAACCATGTGCAAGAATAATGAAAATCCCAGACCACCCATGGTAACATGAGTTCAAACATCAATGTGACATATCCATGAAACAATTCTACATATTCCACCAAAATTACAATGGTGGTAAGTCCTATCTACCATAGACCCTGAACCAAACCTAGTAAGTTTTATCACACTTCTATATCGGTATTGGATACAGTTCTATTTTTCAATGAAACTACCATGGTCGACAGGCCACACCACACATGATGGATCCCTAAAAGGTGGGGATCACAACATTAATCAAAAAATGAATAATTTATTACAATAAAATTGATTAATTGACATTGAATAATGTGTTGGAAATTTAAAAATCCATTATAAAATACATGATAATCAAATAAATGCTCAACCAAAATTATATACTAAAAAATAACAAAAATATGTCTCCATGTGACATTTTGTACCCAACTTCTAAACCAGCTGTGAATATAAAATAAAAAATAAAAACAATAAGAGATACATTATACCCTTTAATTTTTTATTACCTCAAAAATTATATCAACAAACTCTAAATGTAAAAAGTAGTGTGTTAGAACTTTATTTTATTGTGATACCATAATGAATCTATACAATGTATATCTCCATGAAACTATAAGTTATAGATTAAAAAATTATAAAGTAATTCTAAATAGATTATTTTATTAAAAATTATTTTTTATATAATTCATTTCATATGCATATAATCTATGATTATGAAATTTACATGAATGAAACTAAAGAGGGAATAATATGAACCATCCATAGAAGTACCATTATAATAATATGTGATAAACCAAGAATGAAATAACACCATCCTATATAAAACAAATAATTAGTGGTATTTTTCAAATATAAATACATCTTAGAACACTAAAAGGTTTTGTTAGCAAGACATAATATAAATTATACTGATATTGAGTACATTTATAATATATTTACAAAAAAACATAACTTATAGTAGTGTCATAATCATTACGATGTTTTTGTGACCATAAAATAATGAACACAAAGTCCCCATTGATATATGTATGTCAAAACATTTATATAAACTGTGAACTCATTTAAAAAAGATTCCTGGAAATATATCACTAATAAGATTCTTGAAAATCAAATTTTTGGTAAAAAGAATCATTGTGGTGTTCCATCGAATAGATAAAATTCAAAAAAAACTCTTTTTTTGGAAACCCTATATAATTACAATTTTCATTCCACCCAATATGAAATTGATTTAAAAATCCATTTTTTTTGATATCTAATAAAGGAATTCACTGACCTAATATAAGGTAATTTAAAAGAATTTCCAAAAAAATCATGAGTTGGAATAATTGTATATAGATGCCTTCCTCAACAACGGAGGATTCTTAGACACATTTGATAATATATATTACAATTTTTGATATCCAATATTCACAATTATCTATCAAAAATGAAAATTATCATTTCCCCATTAAACACTTTAGACATAAACTTAACAACCGAAATTGACTTTAATGGAATATGGTGAATAGCGATCATGGAGAGATTTTGAAATATGATAATAAATTAGATCGAATATTGAATATATGTTGAATAGATCCACTAATAATATAGGGGGTAACTTAATATTCATGAAGTGACCCATATTGAGAATCCATGAGATGTTAAGTAAGGATTAAGAGAGATTATTATAGAACTTGACTCAGTATTTCCCAAGGGCATCTGGGTAAATTTTTTATTTAAGATAATCATGTATGAGTTCAACAATTAGAATTTACTGTTAGGGAAACCATACTATAATAGTTGGAAATATTCTTCCCAAATAATGACAAAGTTCAAGGTTACAAGAATTAATCACAAAGTTTGAAAAACCAAGTTCAAGTAATGTGTTATCCACTAGAAAAAACCAAAACACACTAGCTTTTTTTCTATAAAATCACATGGTTATAGAATCAATTTTAAATTCCACTCGATCCAATATAGACATTATTAATGGTTACCATTGTTTAACCTCTATCTACAGGAAAAATCTTAACATGTCTTATTTTCTCATAATCTCCCAATTAGCATCACCAACTCTTGAATTCTTTTAGAACCATAAAATAGATAATATAATTTCAAAAAAACATTCTTGTGAACTAGAGGGAATATCAAGATAGTTTGTAATTAATTTCTTCCACTTTTAGAAAATAATTTGACAATATAGACTTAATATTTTTAATCATATTTTTTGAATTTGGTAATGTGGCCACATTAATTTTTTCATTATAAATGGTAAAGTTTGTTAAAAAATTCATTACCATAGTAATGATTAAAATAGGTTAAATGGATTTAAAATAAACATATAATGGTTAAAATTAACAAATTTGTTTTACAATATCTTGTTATTTAATAAAATTTTAACATATTATAATTTTTAATTTGAATTAATGTCAATTTGGATCTATTTGGTAATAACAATACATTAATATATTTTATTTTATTTTTGAAAATCATATATTTTTTCCACTCCCTCACATATAAATGAAAACCTCATCACCCCTCTTACTCACACTTCGTGATCCTTATTTGTAAAGACATCAACCCTAGTTGTATGTAGCCAGTGGTCGCATTATTACATTGTAATAAGACATAAGGAATCTGATCATGAAGTACAAAATTGTTTAGTAGTCTTTTTGTTGTATGTAAATATTTAAAATTCATTTTATAATTGAAAATAATAAAATATACAAAGTGTATTATTTTTGAAAGCGATCATTGATCATGGGGTATCCCTACATATAAATAACTAAAACAAATCATTGTATTCAAGGAAAACTGAAACTTCTAAAATTGTGTTCTTAAATTCTCAGTAATATTAAGAATAAGAGAATATGGATCATTAATAATAATAATTGAGAATATTTAAAGGTAAACTATTGAAACATATTCCATTTAATCAATAAACTAAATAGAAGATGGAAGAAACAAATTCCTATCAAATAAATACATATAAAAAATTACGTAATCCTCAAAAAATTCAATGGGAATTATAAACAATCAAATAATCACATGGACATCAATATAAAAAACTCATAATAAAGGAATTAATAATTTAGAACATCTAAAAATTAATTTTATTACATTTCATTAGAGTTTTTAATCTTATGGGTTAAAACCTTTTTCATTTGGCTAATTGATTTTTTTATTAATACATATCAATGAATCAATGGGATATCTATAACTAGGCCCCACCCATAACATAAATATCCTAATAGAGTCCTCATAAGAAAGTATTGAAACATAATCAACATAAATATTCTAATTAATTATATAACATATTGTTTGGTCCACAAGGCTGAATACCTTGAGAGGGGGGGTGAATCAGGGTATGACTAATTAAAAATTATAGCCCATTCTGATCTTGTTTTTCTATTAAGAAAAACACTCTTCTCTCTCTTTCCCGTTGCACAATATAAATAGAAAGTAAAGCATTCATAGGAAACATCAATTTTTACTTGGTTCACCATCACTGGGCTATGTCCAAGGAGCATACAACGGCGATGAGCCGATGTACCAAATTCACTAAAGAAAACTATTGATTATAAGGTTCGGGCTAGATCACTTCTATTCCCAGGATCACTTTCTTTAAAAGATTTAGGATATTATAACTACTTTCCAAAGGGTAACTCCCTCTCTATCTCCCTCTGGCTCACTGTCGGAGGAGAAGATCACCTTCTTCCTCTTCCTTTGCTCACTGTTCCGGAAAGGATCCACTCACATTTTATAGACTTGTAGGTCTCTTCATTATCGCAAATGAATACATCCTCCTATGTATGTAGAAACTCTTTTGAAGCTCAACCATAACCCGTAGATTAATTTCTCTTCGCACCGAAGGTATTGGGCAATACCCCTCTTCCACGCAGCCCTGAATCATTGCCAGAAATCAACCCTACTTGGAGCCCTTCTCTATGGCGGCGCGCAAGTCTCGGAGCACAAGTCAACACTGGCACGCAGGTATTTCTGAACACTTGTGCAACTCAAGCTTAAGCTTCTCCAATCTTGCGAGACGCACTTCCTTTGCTGCCCAAACCACCTTAGGCGCATGACAAATAGATGGATGGCAACTTCAACACTGGCGTGCTAGTCTCTACTTGCGCAACCACACACCACTTGCGCAACTTCCACACCAGTGCGACGGGAGCTATGATTTTTCTAAGTATTGGACCCTGTTAGAAATTAGGATGGATGGTCCAGTATTTATAGACATTTGAACTACCTAAGCGACAGCGCGCAAGTCCCCCTCCCGCGCGCCAGTCTCAGCACGCTGCTCAACCGCCCTGGCCTCTATCGTGCTACTCACTTGCACGACCAAACCAATATATGTGCAACCCACCTTCCTTTTCCATATTTTGAAGTTATGATCCTGAAAAACAACATAAACGCAAGTTCCCAAGCCTCCTAACCATCGGCGCACAGGTCTCTTCACGGTGCGCTAGTCACTTTTGCGACCAACTCAATAATTGCGCGACACTTGTCCCTTTTCCATATTTTTATGATCTGATCTTGAAAAACATATGGCATGCAAGTTTCCAAGTCTTCAAGTACACAATGTGCAAGTCCCTATGCCAAAACCAATTTTCTTCATTTGACGATTTTCATGGCCAAAAATTTGGCAAACACTAGAAAATGGTGCCACCTTGTATCTGTTCTTTTTATGCTGCCTCCAGATCATCCATTCCTTCGTAGAAGTTATTGAATCAAACATGGATCGTTGATCACAGCTCCTGAACTCAACATTCCACCATGAAATCCCCTTTGTCAAAAAATTTGTATGTCATGGTTTTCTTTGTCAATAATCACAGCAAAATTGTCTACTTTGTCGACAAGCACAATCACCTCAAAAATGCTTCAATGATACCTTGAGGGATTTTTTCCCAACACATATTGTATATTTATTCATACCTAAATCAAAAAATAATAATCATAAACCATCTTGAGTAATATGGTGAATGGAATAATATTGAATTCCTTCAGTGAAAATTATCATAAATCATCTAAAAAATAATAAGTATGACAATAATAAAACATATCCCAAGTAGATCATAAAAACATTAATGGTTTGATATCATTCATCTATATAAATACCTTCCAAATTCCATTAAAACATTTTTTTAGAAGAATGAAATTTTAACATTGAAAATATTTTAAAATGACAAAAATTTTAAAATTACATATCATTAAAATTTTATACTGAGATCTTCTAAATTAATATGTAAAACATAGTGTGTTTGTGATATAGTAAAATTCTATTTAAACCATACACATTAAAATAATGATTCTTTTATAATTTTCATTGAAATAAAAACATCTTATGATTGTAAAATTTTAAGAACAAACACGTCTAGATATTTTATAGAAAAATATTATAAAAATATTATTCATAAATAATTTCTATATTTTTAAAAAAAAATCTGAATGAAGTTTTTGGAAACTTGGGTTTGGAAAGAAAATAGGGGTTTTTGATTGAAAATAGAAATGACATCGAAATTGACAAAACAGATATATCAATCATATAAAATAACATAGAGTGGGATCTTGTTCACATTACATAAAAATAATATTAATTAACAAATGTGATGGAAAAAATATTCTTTTTATCTTTAAAATGTGAAATAATTCCTCAAATGGACACTTCAATGTAAATAATTTGATATAATATCGAGATTGTGAAATGAAATATCAGTACATTGATAACTTTTAAATCATAATACCCCTAAAATAAATAATATAAAATGAAACATTAAATATCATGAATATAAATGGATTAATGATGTAACACATCATAAAATGGAATTATATACCCCACACAATGGAATGAGTGTTTAATATGTAATATTTATCATGAAAGTAAATATTATATATGAAACACTTTCCTTAGGTTATACTTATATATATTTGTGTGTGTTTGAGTCTCATTACTATAAAATTAACGGTTCATTATAAAAAAAATCAATAATCAAACTCATATATATCATATAATATATTATTTACTTATATTTTTTATCACCATATAATTAATAATTAATTTGGTAAAATCAATGTTCTGAATGATAACTGGTTTGTTTTTCATGTTGGTTTTAGGTTTTTAATTTCGTTTCATTTAATTTGATCATTTCTAATATAAAAAATATTAAACATTAAATAAATATTATATTTATTTATTATATTAATATTTATAGTAATCTATTTACTTTTAAGAAAGATAATGGATTGCACCATTTCATGGGGACGGTAGGTCATACGTACGCATGAATATTACTTCCATTTTTCTTGATGAATTGAGATAAAGAAAGAAAAATATTTATAATTATTTCAATAATAATTATTCTATAATATATACAATTTATATTTATCAAACACCTAATTATTACCATCTATGTAAAAATAAAATAAAAAATATTTCACATCCCTATATGGAGGTGGCAGTCTGCACATATGCCCAACTGATGTAATTGTTTTCCCAAGGATTTATTATTGAGATGTAAGATGTGATATTATAATTATAGAAGTATGGATAAATCAAAAAAATCACAAATATTCATCAATATTATCTTTAATTCATCTTGTAAAGAATAAGGGAATATAGAATAACATTTCTTCGTGAGTTTGTTGACTATTGTACACACAATGGATGTTATCAAATCCCCAAAATAATTGAATGTGAAAAATTAAATGTGTGATATCATAATTATATAACTATACTAATTTCATGAATATAATAAAAATATGTTTAATATATAATTATATCTATCATTTAAATGCGGTGATAGAAAATTAATTAAATCGATTGGTGAGGTGGTAGAACACCATACACAAGATCAGTAGTTTAATTTTCAAATTGATTGGTGTGGTGAATGATATAGTCTACTTAATTATCATAACAATATATCTGTATATATAATTTTATGATGTTATACTTTTAAATATTTTAACAATTTTCTAATGATGTTAGGGAAGAAAAAAGAAAATACAAATATTTATGAATATTACTTATTCCTTACAGATAATCTCAATTTAAAAACCTAAATCCTTTTTATGACAGATTAAAAATAAAAATAATTCCCCAATAGTGTTTTAATGTAGTAAAAATGGATTTTTAAGGGATTATAACTTCCAAATGGATCTATATTTTTCTAGATTCATGGTTAGTGGGTTGTCTTTTATATGTGGGGGAAAGGACACACATAGAATATTTGAAATTATAAATTGATACGTATATTTTCATCATGTAAAAATCTGAAAAAAGTTGTCATTATTGATCAATAGATTTTATATAGACTAAATATTTCCATACAATGGGTTTTGAACATTTTTTTTGTTATTTTAAACCATTATCTTATTAGTGTAATTCACAGTAAACTAATTTTTTCCTGGACTATGGTATTTAATGATTTTTTCCCTATTAATTTTAGTTAATAATAAATTTCAACAGATTAGATAATATGATCTATTCTTGTTAAAAACATGGAATCCATTATCCCTAATTAAATTCACAGTAGTGTATAAATTCAATCTAAAATTAAACTGTAAGTGGGATAAAAGAGTTGTTTTCCAAAGAGATTGTTCTGATAAGTATCGAATATTTTTATAAAATAATTTAATATAAAAATGATTGAGATGAAAAACTGATTTAATTTTAATATCATTAAATTAATTTCACATTAAACCATATTTAAAATATAATTTATCTTTTCAAATAAAATAAATTAAAAATAATTTTTTAATAAAAATAAATAATTTTAACTATAAAAAAATTTAATATTTTTAGAAAAATACCAAAAAATTGACAATATGATAAATATAGAATGTGTATTTTAAAAAATATATGTTAATTGTTTCAATAAAAATTTCAATGAGTAAAAATATGTATTTTTTAAATTATCTATATAAAGAAAGAATAAACTTTCTTTTATAAAAATACAGATTTTCAATAAATATTACTATTTTAATTCAAACGATTATTATTTAATTTATAATTAATATAAAACCATAAAATATCATTTGTACATGTGTAAACCATATAATTTTGATAATTTATTCATTCTTAAGGATACCTTCAAACTTAATGGCTAGGATATAATTGGAAAGTTAAAATAATTGTATTTTAAAAGAGTATCACATTTTGTTTAAACCTGACATTGCCCGTATCCCAATCTCTCTAAGATGTAGAATTAAAATAAATATATATTAATGTATCAAGGACTAATATATTATTATAATATTGGTTTTTACTTCTATACTAGTTATAGATCATGAAATTCATTTTTAAAATATCGGGGTGTTATATTCTTCCCCCTAAATTAGTCATGCCATTGTAAATTATCATTCACCCCATAAATCAAGTGTTTTGTATTTTAAAATAACATATCATGAATCCCACATCATAAAAGTGGTTAATAAAATTTCTACGTATAAGGGAGAAAGTAAAGTATGATTTTTATTATGACCAACACATTAATCGGTTCCCATGTAGGACAATATTAGTGGGAAATGAAATATGAATAATAGAGATTGATAGATATATTGATCAAGATAAAGTTAAACACAAAAAACCATAAATATGTGACAAGTTAAAAGAAATTTTAGTAAATAGAAAATGATATTACTAATAAAAAGTTTTTTTCCTAAAAATCATTTTCTTAATGTTGATGGATTATTTAACCATTTTCAAAGAGAATACAAGAAAATATTAATAAAATTTCATTCATCAGTTGTTCATTGATCAATTCATAAATAAACTATTATGAAATGAATATAATCAAATTATTGTTTTAAAAAAATTACATTTAACAAATTATTATGCCAATAAAAAACTTATATGACATTCCTTCTCTCTCTAGATATTTTCCAAAACCAAAATTGATTTCAAAAGTTGACTAATATCTCCCAATGTTAAAATTAATGTTTTACACTTGTAGTTAACCTTAAGAAACATCCAAATAATAAAAACCAAATAAAGAGTTCCAAAATTTAGATGGGATTCCACTATATAAATATAATATTTCCCATAAAATCTAATATGTTTTTTAATGTCACATCCATGATATATGAATACATTGATCAACATTAAAAAATACTAAAAATATGAATTTATACAAAAATAAAATCTCATTTTTTCTATTATATTAAATAAATAATAAAACACATAGTAAACTCTTGAACACATAACATAAACCAAAAAATCACTAATAAATTTATAGGTCACTAATATTTTCCCATATACATATATGTATAATTATTATCACAACCTAAATAACATATTACTCTTTATATTAACTAAATCGTGTGTCATCTAACAAGTTAAAATCCCCACTAAATCACTCTAGTGGGTCATTGTTAATATTCAATATATTCTCTAATGAAAATAAAAAAAATATTTTAGTAAAGTAATTATACATTTCATAATTATTATAACAAGAATTCATTGATAATAATACTAATATAATAGAATTAATTATTTAAATCACATAAAATTAGTCATTACACATAATATATAGTAATATAATGTTATTGACATTTCTCACATAGATTCTTCTAAGGGATATTTTCATGAAAATTAATACATTAATATTCATTATATCTCGTCTACTTAAATATGAATCATTGAAAATTGGGAATTATTTTCTTTATATTGGAATCAAGATCATGGTTTACATTCTCTCCACACTTATAGAAAACTACCATTTTTTCAACCATGTACCAAACTGTTTCATTCTATAATTACAATAAAGGGGTAAAATAATTATTTCTCTTCTTCACATTACCTTTCTTTTTCTCTTGCATTATATTATTATCTTTTATCCATTTTAATAAAAAAAATTGATAATTATATCTATATATTAATAAAAAATTATATTATGTCTTCTTATGATGAGAAGGTTTAGGTGACTAGTTCTGTTTGATGATTTATATTAATAACAGAATAAAATATTCAATATTTCTCTTTGGAAATGTTGATGTTTATTTCATTTGTTGATTACATTTTACAGATGTCTTCCTTCATAGAAATATTTTTGTATTTAGTTTTACAAGGACATAATATTTTTCTATCATTATCCTCTCATTTCTCATCAGTAAAATACTTTTCCATAATAATTTCATTATAATAATCCCACTATATTTTTTTCTTTCTTATTCATCCGTAGATTTTTTAATCAATTATCACATTTGATCATCAACTCTAGAGATGTGATATACTTCCCTAAAAATCGTATACAATTCATTGCTTCTTAATTTGAGAAATATCTTCGTAATGGAACTTATACTTCTATCATCTATAATAGGATTTTAATTAAAATTGATTGATTGAAATTTCTATCACATGAATAAGTTTAATATTATTAAACCACATATTAGATAAATTTATTAATCTATAAAGGAATTGTTATTACTCATAAAAAATGTTAACACCATCAATATGGTTATAATTTCACCAATTCCAACTGATGCTCTAGTTCTAACTTCATTATCATTCTGAGGAGGGTAATCCCTATAGGTGTTACATGTATTGATATAGTTCACAGTCCATCAACTAGGATCCATTTAAAAATAAGGGAATACACAGTATTAGGTCATAACATTATGAAAAATAATGTATAAATTCAGTTGTAATGAAATTATTAATGTAAAATAATAAATTTATGCATACATAAAATCGTAATAGTTAACAAGTTTTATTTGGTAAATTCTTTATATCACAAATGTATATTGAAATCGTTCACAATGGTTTGTAAAGAAAAGTTTAATTATCTTATTAATATACTTCTAGTGTTTCAAACCCTGTGTGTAGTACATCCCATTTTCACATGTCAAATAATGATATATTAAATCATGACATTCCTTTTATAAATTTGTTACCCACTAGTATATCTTTGACAGAACCATATCTACATGTATTACCCAAATTATTATTTCATAGAAAACACACCTAATCTCTACCTTAATGAAACAATAGGATTATCTTATATTAATATCTTCAATTTCTATAATAGGGGTATATTCCCTAATATATATTTTCTAAATGTTTTTCCAAAAGAATACACTAAAAATCAATTGATACCAACTATAGAGGACCAAGTCATAGCTTCATATAGAAAGTTTCTTTTGTATTACATGTTCATAAAATATATGGAATTATATCCTGAATGACAAAATAGTTTATTAGTCATTGTAAAACAGATACATATATAAAAATGACAATAATATTTAAATCAAAAAATACAAAAAACATCATATTTAGAGGAACAATTATTCAGCATAGTGTATCCCTACATATATACTAGAAAACACGTCATAATATCTCCAGAAAAATAATACATCAAAAAGGGGTGAGATCATATAGTTTAATCTATAATGAATTAATATTAATAATCAATATATATATATATACCTAAATCACATTCTATTTAATCAATAAACTCGAAATTATATGAGATAAATAAATGATGATAAATTAAATATATATAAATAATCATATAATCTTGAAATGTATCCATAGATATTTTCACAAATCAAGTAATATCATTAACATTAATAAATACTTTCATAATGAGGTAATTTTCAATTCTTGACATCTAAAAGATACTATCAAGAACATTCAAAAAAAAATTTGTTTTATAGACACTCATTTAATTTGGAAAACTAATTTGCCTCATGATAAATGTCGATGCTTCAAGGGGCTATCAATAAAATATCCCTAGCTATAAACTAATCATTTCATTTATTTTTCTATATAAAATTTTTGAATCATAATTGACAAAAAAAATAAAATTAGAAAACTCAGATGTGAAATGTTAGTACTTACCCTAATCAAATAGAGATAATCATAACCCATTCAGTATAACATGATAAATGGTAATAAAATTATATATCCTCAATCCAACCGATAAAAAATCCAAATAAATGAAACCCATGATATAAATATAACATATCCCAAGTGAATTTTAACTAAAATAAAATTTTAATGATGCAAGTGAATATAAATTTAATACAAATTTCATTAAAACATTTGTTTTAATATCAACCTATTCACATTGAAAATATTTCTTAGACACATTATTCAGAAAAATATTTTGAAATCAATTATACTTTAATATAAATATTTAAAACTATTTAATGAATATTTTAAAAAAACTAGTTTTCATGACTGTTTAAATTTCTATTCTTATCACACATTTTAGAACAAGGAGACCTTTATAAATTTTAGTAAAAGCTAAATGGGGATTACTTAGAAAACAACATGAAGACTGATATAAAATATTTTTTATAATAACTAAAACATGGGTTAAAATATATATAATAAATTAATTACAAACTATTGAAAAAATATTTGAAAAAAAATAGAATACAGTGTTTTTGATGAAAAAAGGACTTTTAACTAAAGGAAAAATGATGATTGATTGACATGAATGTATTTTCAGAATAATTTTAACTATATAGGATTATAAAAATGGTATTGTATATTTGAATGATCAATTATCAAAAAAGGTTATTAAAATATTTTGTTTTTCATATCAAATAATTTATCAAAGTTATATATAAATACAAAAATCATGAATATAGTTGCGATTAAGATATAAAAACATTCTGCTTTGATAAAATTTGAATCATATTCACCATTTAATAAATAACATAAAACTAAACATTAAATACCATGAATATAATGATATTCAGATCTAAAATATAACATGTGGTCTTAAATACACTACAAAATGAATAATTTGTGTTTATTTCATTTATCTCATTGATGTAAATGTCATATCAGAAACGCTTAGCTCGGGATCAACTTCCTTCATGTGTGTCAGAAACTATAATATTATATATATATATATATATATATATATATGTTTATTATAAATAAAATTTAGAACAATAATCATATATCTCATAGAGTATATGATTTATAAGTAGGGTAGAACCACAAATTTATAAACAATTCATTGATAAAATAATTTTTTTGATTGATAATTGATTCATTTTGTAGTTATGTTTTTGTCACGAACAAACCTGGATACCCTATTAACCTAATACCTTAGCCAAATATAACATATCCCGAGGGTATTCCAAATCCCCATTTGTTTTTTACATTAACCTATCAACATTAAATATAAAATAGGTATCAATTGCTTCCAAAAGACATCCAAAGATAAATAAATTTTTCATTATGATCAACACTCCAATATAGAGAATCTACCAGAAAGTCAAAAAAGATTATAAAAATAATAATATATATCCAAAAAAATAAGAACAAAAAAATAAAACACTATAATGGTATCAATGCTCTACGGCTAAAGGGTCATGAACATCCACCTCCTCTAAAGGTGCATTCTCATTACTCAAACTATGGAGTAGAAAATTTACAAACGTATATAGGAAAAGGTTAGGTGTGACCTCAACATCCCCATAGGGTCTCACCATATGTTCATTAAAAATATTAAATAATAAATTGAAAACTTCATAATACCAATTTTAGATAAAATAGTCATGCCAATACATTTACATATTTAAAAAAAACAATATTTTCATTTTAAATGAAGGAAACATATCAAATAATGGATTAAGTTAACATTTTATATAAAAGAGTATATATTTATCACTAAGAATGAGGGAAATAGTTTCAAAATAAATATAATATATATCAATGTAATCAAAACAAGCTACGTAGTCACCTAATATATGGTAATAATATACATTGTTATAGGATCCTCACAATATCATGTTAATGATCATGGAATTAACCACTACAACCTAGGTAGAAATTTCAATCCTCCTTTTCCACTGAAAGAGAAAAGTACAAGATAAAACATGTCAAGTTAGTTTTCCCATCATCATATTGTTCATAGGTAATTACCCTTATAGTGTTATTTTCCTAATTATCATACTATCTACGCAGACATGCATGGGCTGAGTCAATTAACCAATAATGGATATTTATTACAAAACTATTCAAAAAAAAATTCCCCATTTCCGGTTTCAATATGTCAATTTTAAATTCAATACCAAATGATGCATATTTCAACATATCATTCAATTTTAATGATAAAACCAATCATGGGATTTTTTGAAATCCATTTAATCCATTTTTATAAAAATAGGATTTCACAAATCAATTTACCAAGTATCATTACCTTAAAATAACACCCTAACATCAAAATCAAATTTGAATTGGTTGATTTTTTCAAAAAAATCATGTCAATCATGTTTCAAATTTCAATTCCAAAAAATATTATTTTCATAATATAATTTAAATAACTATAAATCAATTAATAATTAAAGGATTTAATAAATATAATCTCTCAATGAAACCACCAATGTTAATCCATAGTATCATGAAACTCATGACTTTCAACAAGAAATGTTGATGAGGAATGACGAAAATGAATATCAATAAATAAACCATATATTCAACCTCCAAAATGAAGGAGCGTAGATACAACAAAAATTGGGTGACATGAAAAAACATATTGTGTAAGAAAATAAAGATCATTGGACATAAAATATAATAATAATTACAAATCAAATAGGGATTGAAAGAGATTTGTTGTACATTGACACACATAGTTGGGTGTTTTTAGGAGAGAAAACTCTTTCGTGAGGTCTACTCAACAGAACCACCTACCATAAGCCAAAATATCACGAAACTCAACACATGCATCAAGAATTGTTAATGAATAATGATGAACTTGAATATCAATAAATAAACCATATATTCAAAATCCAAAAAAAAGAGTCTATATAAAAAAACTTAGAGTCATGAAAAACCTTATGGATTGTGAAAATAAGGATCATGAGACATGGGATATAATATGAATTACAAATCAGATAGAGATAGAAGGAGATTCATTATACATTGTCACAGATAATTGGGTGTTTTTAGGAAGGAAAATTATTTTTTGTGATATAAAACGACCTATGAAAATTGATTTTCTGAGTTATGGTAAATCATGAGGTTAACAAGGGGTTTGGGAAATTTTTAAATAAATTTTATAAATAAAAATCAATGATCATGCAGTTAGTTGGGTAGTGCTAGATAGTTTCCCAAAGCATTGTCCCTAACTATGAACCACATTAAAGGTATGAATAGTTTGTACTAGGTGGGAAAAACGTATTTCAAGTCATGTGACATCCCTATAATGAACCATTATATTGAATTACATGGTTTCCCTTGGGTGGGAGCACAATTTGGGATAACAGTGCGCTAAATTTTCATAACCCATAATTTTAAAAAAAATAAAATTTTTCCTAAATAAAACATTGAAGAACCCCACCCAAAGAGTGATAAAAAAGGAGGGTCTATTAAACCTAAATATAGTAATATGACACTACAACATCCCCACCATTTAAACATTTTTTACCAAAAAAATTAATCATTTGGTTTTCAAAACCAATAATATGGTGCCAATGGTCTCGTGAAAGTGCATTTACATCCCATTTTGAATGAATATCAAAACCATCATGTCATTTTACTTGAAATAAAGTTATCAGACTCACATGAAGTAACATAGTTTCAAATTCAACTATCATGACTGGATGCTCAGTCATAGATAATTCTGGCTCAACATCAACATCACTCAATGTTAGAACAAGATTTTGATCAATAATAATCTTCTATAGGTATGATACATTAAACAAATTAACAATCTATGTCCACTTTGGTGGAGTTACTAAATATTAATCCAACATCCCCATCTTCTTAACAACCACAAATGGACTGAAAAATTGAGAAGAAGGATTCTATGTAATCCCAATATCATGATGGCCCATATGAGGTGAAACATTCAGGAACTTCATGTCACAAACAAAATATTATAATGGCCTATGTTGATGATCATCATATGAGTTATACTGAATCTATGTTATCAATATCCCCTAATGAAACAATTTAATCTTTTCTATCATCTCTTGTACCATCATCATCCCATCCAAGGATCATTAAATGATCACTAAAAAACTTAATTATGATTTACCAGGATGTCAATAAATAGACTCAAAAGGATCTATTTTAATCACACACTTGTTTCATTTTTATAGTCGAACCCAACCATCCCCAATGGATCATCCTAATATTCTCCTAAATTTATGTCTTAGGGAAGAAGATAATCATAAATAACTTATATATCCCTCTCTGTATTTATATTCTTTTATGGATTATATGCATTACTAAACCAAACCTGGCATCCAAGTTTATTTTAAAGGCCTCTCCAAAAGATATATGTGAAAAAGTGATACCTATCTTAGAATAAAGCTGTTGTAAGTCCATGATAATTAACTATACTCTCATATATATATATATATATCCCATCGAATAAACTTTGGTTTAACCATGGAAGGGTATAATGTGATCAGATTTGGTAAACCAACAGATCAGAACCCAAATTTCATTATTCATCTCTAGGTATGTGGAAACCCAACAACAATGTCTGTATAAATATCACCCCAAAACCAAGATGGTACTGGATGTTTATGAATTAAACCCAACTGTAAAATAGTCTTTGGGTCTCACCTCTTAGCATGTATATAATTGAAAAACAAAATCATTGATTTCTCATCTTATAACTGACCACAAGAATTATCACCATAGTTCATTGAATATCTTTTTAGTTTTAGGGCGCACAACCGATCATGTATTATGGAAATCCCCCATCAAATATTTTCTGAATTATAATGACACAAAAAAATTATTATGAAAACATATAACATCCTCTTTTTAAAATGATAATTTAGATATGGTATCCCCCACATAATGAGAGTCTCTAATTCTATGGGAGTCATCATCAAGCTGTTGTTCCTGATGAATAATCTCACGAAGTGCAGAGGTGAAAAAACACATTTCCAAATAGATGTGAGCCCATATTTTTTAGACTCCAATAAAAACATTAGAATAAAATCACTAAAATATCCATATTTACGATGATTATTTCAAGACATGTGGTTGATTTTTCCTACTTGAATCATATGTAATGATTTTACTTTTCCCCAGGGTATATGCATCGTGAAAACCAAATAATTGTATGTACTATACCCAACTCCCCTAGAAGAGATTAAAATAATTTTTATAGAATATATAACTCGTGATCTTTTGGTCATAATACATGGTAAAACATTCTCTAAAAATATAATGATTCCTACTCTTAATCTCATGCTTTGTAGGATCAATTTCAAGTTCATGGGTCATGTAATTCATCTCATGTGGCCCATTCTCATACGCGGCATAATAAATGATGTTATCAACCTATATAAAAACACAAACCAAACCCAATCCTAATCAATAATAGAAGACCACATAGCTATACTAATACTCTAGAAGATTCAACATTGGTACTCAATAAAAAATATGTTTTATCTAAACAAAAGAACTATTTATTTATCATCCCAAAAATTATTTTCACTGTTCTGATTTAGGGTGGTTATTGGAGAATACAACATTGTGTAATATTTAATAGATTGACAATAAAATCTTGCAAAACCCAGGAATATCTAAATCATAAAAACATTATCTAATTTATATCCAGTAATATCAACTTTATCCTTATCAGGATAAACTGAGATACCATTTTATGATACCATGTGTCCCAATAACATCACATATTGAATCCATAAATCGCATTTCAATATCTTTGAATAATTATAGTGATTTATAAACAAGTATAGAAGATATCTCAAATGATTCACATGATACTTCATAGATGTAGAGTAAACTCGGATTTCATACAAAAATACCACCACAAATGTATACAGATACTATTGGAATATCTAGTTCATCAAATTTATAATGACTAAATGAGTATTGGTTATACCAAAATGAATGAAAAGGTAATAAATATAGAATAAACTACTCTAAATGATATTTTTATTAATGTCATATTTTTGTATCCTTAATTAATTCTACCTAGATCACAGATCAATCTTTTCGAACCACATCACCACATTCAACAAGTCAAAAATATCATCAATCTATAGTAATGGGAACTTTTTTTACTATAAATCATTTTTTTTCAAATAATCAATAAAAATATCAAATAAATCATCATCATTCTAAGAAAAGATAATTTTTATCATCCAAGTAGACACATTAAGGAGAATAAATTCTTTAAATAAAACATCTCTCAATTAATTATTTAAATCTTTCAACTCACGTAGTTCCATGATGTAAGAAGGAATAAATACCAATTGAGAACCTCATACTAAGTCAATATAGAACTCCAAATCCATTATCGGTAAAAAAAGAGAATATATATGAAAAAATGTCTGGAATCTATTGAAAAACTATATGGATATATTCACTAAATGATTCTCACTCTAGGTCCCAAGAAATCACTGATATTACTTCCCACAACTCTAGATAAGATGTTATATTTTTACTCAAATTCTTTTCCCATTCTCCCTGAATCATATTACACAACACATTGGGAAAATTAAATGATATGATATACATGTGAAAAACAATTCTATGTTAATTAGAATGGAGCCAATACATTCCAAAAAATTATTTTGAGAGATTTTAATTCAAGGACCAAAAAATACAATGTAATATCCATAACAGATTAAGATAAGTCACAAGTGGAAAAACAAATACCCATGATCTCTCCTTGTTTGGAGGTGTGTAGAAATATTCATCACATAGAATTAATCTCCATAAAAATATTTTGAAGATTCTAAATACTAATTGAAATGAATAAAAGAGATTCACAAGTATCAAATTAAGAATTCACTTGAGATGAGCCAATAATGGTGGTAAATCCCACGGTCTATGGAACTATATATTTTTACACTACAAACACATTCACTTCGTTAAGAAACATAATTCTATATGCATATGGATGGAACCAATTAGATATTGAAGAATATGATTTTAAAATATTTCTATTTTTTATAGATATTCCCATTATACTACCTCTATATGAATTGATATGAATAAACATATTCATGTTACCTAAGAGTCCATCAGAACCACATATATTGGGATCCACATTGGAAAATTGTTTTGAATTCCAAGTATTTCTACACTAGACATGTTTCAATGGTCCTCTGTATAGTACTAGATGAGATCAATAAAAATTATTCAGTCAAGAACCACAATGAGACCGATCACAATTTAACTTCCCATTATGGTAACTCATTGAAATTCTACCATGAATAAATGTAAGACATGATATCTTTGAATTACAATTCAGATCATTCTCGACCATCAACATCCTATCTATAACGTCAGCATATGAAATGAGATTTAGTAATAAAATGTAATAACTATTATTATATAAAATCCCATATCAATATAGAAAGTATTCATCTTATAAATTGATACAATCTCGGGTGAATCCTAAACAAGATCATCCAATTGGTTTCCATATTCCTTTAGTGCCTTGTAATCCAAATTGAGTTTTAAAAACACTATTAAATTCCCCAACACCATAGACTCTGTATAGTACTAGTAAGTGAAAATATCATTATATTATATCCACTCTAAACCCTTGTGATACATCTTTATCACTATCATGTCCCACCATCCCTTGTTTGGTAATCCCTTATTTATGGTGGCATAATTCACATTAATTTTATTAGTTTTCTGAAATTACTAGACAAAAACCGCAATCATTCACAACCAATTATCAACATATTGAATATTATTAGATCCATAAAATTATGGAGTTTTTAGAATATTTTACTCATGAGATAAAATTCATAATTCATCTCTATAAGCTTCCACAAGTCGAACATTAATGGGAATTGGTGGATGTGCCTTTCCCAGAGTATAGATAATAAGCACAATAATATCAGCAAAATTTTGGGTCACTAGAAGATTTTATTGATGTAATTCATTAGTATATTCCTTTTTGATTATATCTCGCATATTTTCAATGGAATGATTATAAAATACATCATCATTCAAAATTTAAGAAATAAAAAATATTACACATGTCAACATTCAATCTTGAGAAATAAGAAGAATTAATTCCTACATAAAAAAACATGATTTGAATTTAAATTATTCAAATAAAAACTAGGTAAAAGTATAGAAATAATCATAAATATGGAATTTAAAAAAATACATGGTGACTGGAATTTCATTGTGATGGGATATGGCCAGTAACACACTTGAAAATACCTCCCATATCGTGATAAGATTTGAAAACTGCACACTAACATCAATGTAATGTTCACATCTAACACTGTCTGAAACCATTGTGTCACAAACTATCCAGGATATCTTCAAAGTCTAATACATGTGATTTAAATGAAATGCCCTGAAGGAAATTTACAATTCCCATAGGTTGGAGACTAGAACATTACATCATACAAAATAAAATAGGTAACAATATTTTTTACAAGATAGTGGAATATGAAAAAACATGTCAGTATGACCAATGCCTAAAATAGATATTTTACTATGAAGCCAAATTAGAATATAAAAACCTAAAATATTACTTCACTAAAGTAACAAAAGTATAAGAAATAATTGAATAATCATGAATGTATCAACCATCCAAGCCAAACATTTTTAAGACATTCACTTCATCTCTGAGGAACTTTTCATTTAATTGAACATAATAGTATAAAACCTACAAACAACCAAATGAAAATGAAGGATGTGAACTCAAAACCCCTATAGGGAATCTCCATGTGTTTCATAATAATATTATATAATATATAAACCAATTTATGGAACAAATTTTAAATAAAACATTATTTAATGTTAAATTAAATGATAAAAATATTATTTCATTTCTAATAATGGAAACATTAACTATAAAATAATTTGAATAAATCACTACGAATTAGTAAAATTGATTCCACATTAATGGAATATTTTTCAAATTAATAAAAAAAAAGAATCAAGTCATCTCTCATATGGTATGATATTTACTACTTATAGAATCCTCACACAAACATGTCAATTATCACAATAATACCAACTCCCACATTAATGAGTATTTCAATCATCCACTCCTGCGGAAGGGAAAATTTCCATCAAAAACAGTTTTAGTTAGTGTTTTCATCATCAAACTGCTACTAGAGAATTGACCTAACAACATTTTTGTCTTAAATAACCTACACTACATAAGCTCACGTTTTTTCAACAAATTAAACAATAATAGAAGATTATTTTAAATGTATTTTAAATCTAATCACCCCATTTATATTTTTATGTACGATCATTATAAATTCAATACCAATTCATGGGATTTTTAACATTTCAATCCATTTCCATGATAAAAAGTCATAGGTTTATATCATATCTATTTCATCCACTTTTCTCAAAATTTAATTTCACAAATAAATTTCACGACATCCATAAAATTCAAATCACTCAGAAATTTCTAATTCCATTGGAAAATTGGGGGTTCCCTAGAATTAATACCAACAAAATTTCATATTCCAATTCACACTGAATTGAGTTTTAATAATTTAATCAAAATTAATAAAAATAACTTAATCCCATTAATGGTTTAGTAAATTGAAAATACCAACAGAACCACAGACTATAAATCAATGTATGAAGAATCTCAACATCCATGGTGGAAATATCTAATGATGAATGAAAACAATTTAGATCAATATATCCAACCAAGATTCAAAATCCAAAACAATAGATTTTAGAGCCACCCAACACACGGTTATACTATAAACCCTGTTAATTCATGTATTAAGAGTGGTAGATATTTTATGAGAGAAGAATTAATCATCAATGTGGGATCAAATAATAATCTATATGCTTTGATCAACCGATGAATATGTTTGGAGGGGCTATAAAGTGTACTTGAAAGGACAATGGACCTAGAAAAACAACATATATTGAGTTAGGGTGAAGCATGATATTAAATGGGATATTTGTAATTTTTTTAATATTTTTCCAAAATAAAAATCACTAAATTCATGGTTAGAAAGGCAGGGGAACATAGTTGTCCAACCCATTTCAACCAAACATTATTCTCCTATAATGGGTTGTATTGTTTCTCTTATGTGGGAAACAATTTTTTATACAATTTGGAAACCATTCAAACCCAAACTATTTGGGTTTTTATTGTTTACCCTAGGTGAGGGAACAATTTTGAAAAACCGTCATCCAACCATGCATTGACTAGAGATTTCTAATGTTTTCAAAATTTCTCTCGAATAATGCTGAGGAAATCCCCACCCAAAGAATGATAATAAAGAGGGTTTTGGATTACCCCAATAAGTAACATGTAGTTATAATATTAGTTCAGTATTTTTGGTCCATTATTTTTTCATTTTTAGACCCCCTCAAGACTATTAACCATGATATATATATCATATACATCGATTAGATTTTTATTTAAATTAATCTATAAAATATGGAGATATCAAATGGATTATACTGATCATGAAGATAATAGTATTTGTCTATATATAAATATAGTTTCCATTTATTCAATGGAAGGAAATTTGAAAATAATAATCAATTAATATTAATTAGTCATTAATATCTCATATATTGAATTTATATTTCATCCTCATTATCATAAAAGTAAAATTTAAATAAAAATGGTTTGCATCACTACATAGAGGTGGTAGTCCATATGTATACATGAAAGAAATTATTATTTTATAATGGATTAAAAGGTAATAAGTTAGATATTATATTATTATTATATAAGAAATTTTTTATCATAAAGTTCACATATATTCAGAAACACTATATTTACTACCATTTATGTAATGAATATGAGATAAAACAAATCACATCACTTCGTTAGGCAATAATCAACAGCACACCTAAGAAATATTGTTACATCTCCTATATAATGGAAATTAAAAAGTTATAGGTGATATTTTAATTCCCAAAGTATAATAATTTCAAAAATATCATATAAACATTTTATATAAATCAGTGTATCTTTCCTTGAGCGGATGTAATGGAAAATGAATTACAAAAGTTCATGCGGTGGTTCTCCACTTTACATGCGATTGGCAATTTCATTTCCCATGTAATTGATTCATATATATAACTAGGGTATTTAATTAAAATAATATCATCTATATTTATAGAATATAACATTATTATAATATTATTATAGTTTAGTAAGGTTTTATTGAGGTGGAATAAAAATAATAAAAATACACACATTTAAGAGTAATACCTTTTCATCATAGACACTATTTATGATTATCAATAAATAGATCTTAGGAGGGACTAATAATAAATATGAGGACTCTAGGATACATGGAGGGATATAATGAAGGAATTTGGGAATTTTATGTTTAAATTAAATGATTTTGGATGTGTAAAAATTGGAGGAGTTGGGCTGACTTTAATATATATGGAGATGACCCATAAGGAATGTTTTTAAAGATAAAGTGATACACATGTTATTAATATTTTATATTACTTCATAATGGGTATTTATGAAATCTTTAGGTGATATGGTCAATATATGGCCATGAAATCGGTGTTGGAAATATTTCCAAATATTTTTAAACCATATCATTTTAGTTTAACCACTTTGGTAATCCCATTATTACATTATTTGAAATAACTAATTTTTAATGTTTTCACAATTACATATATTTAAAATTCAGTTGATTATATTATATTGTACATAGTATTCTGATTCTAGATGTGAAATCTAATTTTCTAAACTAAATTAAGAATAATGGAAAAATTCAACAGAAAATTAAATTGTAGTTCTGATAACGGTGTTATTTTTCATAGAGAAAATTCTTATACGATTAAATTGTCTAAAAATAAAAATTCAAGGTAAAATATTTTAATATGGAATAAATTATGGTAATTTTTTTATTCTTTAACTAATTTTACAGTAAAACTAATTTCAATTAGATTTTATTATTTAAAATAGTTTGAATTAAATCGGAATTTTTAATAAAAATCAACACTAGTAAATATATATCAAAAAATATTATTTTAATAAGAAACCCAAAAAAATGTGCCCAAATATAATTTTTAGTTATTTATTTTAAAAAATATGTTTATTTTTTCAAGCTTGTTTTCTAAAAGTGGTAACAAAATTAATTTAAAATATGTGAAAAAATTATGGATAAAACACAATTTATAAAATTATAGTTTGTCATAAAAAATATATTTTTCATTGAAATGATTCATATTTTATTTCTAATCATTATATAACTAATTAAATTATTTTTTAATTTTGTAAACAACTTAATTTATTTAATTTAGTCGTATTCATACCCACCAACATAATGACTACGTTATAATGGTCATGTTTAAATAATAATAATTTAATAAATTAACTTTTTTTGTATAAACCCGATATTTTTTTATTTATAAACTATACAAGAGATTGAATTTAAATAAATATATAATAATGTCCTATGGTTTTATATGTTCTTCTGTTCATGATGATACATGTCATAATATCTATTTAACATGGTGTTCCTCTTTTAATTATGCAGGGTGTTACATTATACAATGGAAAATTATACACAAATACCTTCAAAAAATCCCTAACCTTGATCTAGATTTATTAATTTAATAAAAAAAATTATTTGAATCAAGGTGTAATCAAAAGGATGGCTTCCAAATAATATGTATAATTAATAATTAAGTGTTTTCATATTATTTCTTTTTATACATTATATAATTGTATGATAAAAATAGTTATTTAATATCATCGGGATATCTCTTATACATTTATGTTATTATGATGATGATTCAACCTTAATTCATCTCATTATCCATCAAATAGAAAATAGATTCATCATTTTTTGGGTGTATGGACTACTACCTCACGATGAGCTATATTTTGTTTTTCATCACCAACAATCATGGATAGTTATTTTGATGGAAATAATTTTTCTTGTATAATATTTATGACATTATTTTGATTCTATAAATAAAAACTAACATTTACCTTCTTACCCTTTCTCATATAATAAATTGATAATAACACTTAATTATATTGGTGGACTACCACCCCCATAATTTGATGGAATTCATTTTCCATTCCTATCATTAAATAATGATGTAAATTATATATACATTAAATTTAAAAGATATATAAATAATTACTATACTTTTGGAGATTAGGGAACCATGAGAAATATGCAAGGACTAAAACTACAGAACTAAAACATAGATGAAAATAATGAAATAGATAACCCATTGAGCTGATTGTTTTAATAATGAATTGTTAATAATGGGTGTTGAAGTATTATAAGGGTTTCATATATGATTCAATAGGTATTTATATTATTCTATTATATTGTTATAAAAATTTAGGTATTATTATAAAGATGATTAAATTTAAATTCATAGAATTTCAAGCCAGTGGTATGGTTCAAATTTTTTATCATATACTAATTCAGAGACATTTACTATTAAGATTCCATTGAAGGAGTTATATTATATTTCCTATATTGAATCATATCTATTTAGTTTTTCTCTTTTAATTTTATGGTTTCTCATGTTTGTGTTACATTCATACATTCTTTGTCATCGAAAGACCAAATGTTTTTTTAATGAAATTAAGAATTTTTTTTCAATTTAGTCGAGAATATTGTTTTCAATATCCATATTTTTATCAAAATTGTTATAGAAATGTTTTTAATATTCCATATAAATTGATTAAATCCATTTTTACCTGTGTTGATGTATTTATACATAGGTTTAAATTGAATCTTCTTGTAATTTTTTGAACAAATAACTTCTTACCAATGGTGTGAAATAAATTTTTATTTTAGAATTTACATCCAGTAGAACTATTACTAACATATAAACTTTTTTTTGAGTAGAATATTAAATTTCAATTATCCTTTATTATTTTATTTGAAAATATTTCACACATATTTAGGAAATTATTATATTATAATATATGTGAATTCCAAATTAAAAGTGTATTTTCTTCTAGAAATCATCCTATGTCCTTTATAAATCATTTATATCTATGTAAATATTCATTGTTGAATCTCCCACATTATTGAGGATATTTTCTGTTATTAAAGTCGCCCATATTTATATTACGTGTTATGATCATGTTAGATGTATTTATTGAGGAAATTATTAGTATTGTGTATGCTATTTTTTCAATAAAAATTTTATATTGATTTTGTATTGAAATTATAAACACCCCTTTCATATATTGAGTTAATTGGACTTAGTATGTAATAGTTAGTGACTATTGTAGCCCCTTGATACATTGGTATGTCTCAACATATAAACCAATATTTGTATTTGTCTTATGCCTTACCTATTTATATTTTATGACTTAGTAGAATGTCTGAATTGTAATATTATAATATCTAGAATTAGGAATTATACCATTATGTTTCTATTTATTGATATTCATATGATTTATTTTGTTTTTATGACATACATTGATATATTCCCAATTTGTGATATTAATTACACATCTTAATGTAATTTTTTATGTCTTCATTATTATTTATGATTTCATTATATTATGAGAGCATATACACTACTCTTTCCCTTAATAAGTATTTAAGATTAACCTTTATTATGTTTTCCAATCCCTGGGATTCCAATAATAGATCTATGAAACTTTTTTGGGAATGTACATGAATAAAAAATGATGTTCTCAGAAGAATTTTTATATTCTATTTCATGTATTCAGATGTAACATGAGAATAATATATGTATAATATACCCATTAATACTAAACTACTTGATAATTTGTATTCAGATCTCTTAAATTTGTGGCAATTTACTAAAATAAGCAATGACACCATGATACAAAATTCATGGTGTAATTTTTGGTATCAACGGAAGTTTATTATAATCCTTATGAACAATATTTTCAATGTCATAGCTTCTTGAACATAACCATATGATAGACTCTAATGAAAATTATATGGGTAATGTAATAACATAATGTTTTTTTAATGTATAAATTATTTTATTTTACTTGAAAATAAATTCATCTCATGACATTGTAATGTCGATGATATAGTGGAATAGATTCTGTCACGACCCGTCCTCGGGGGTCGTGTCGTGACTACCCCAAGCCCGCCTTCCATAGGCCAGGGGCTGGTGACTAGCACCAAGGATTAAATCCTGGTAAAAAGGGAAGGAATTGCCTTTGTAAAGTAAACCACAAACACCACAGAGCAAGCAGACAGAAGTAAACACTAAGTAAAAGCTGGTACAACAGCAAGTGCAGAAAAGTAAGTGGGCCAGTATACAAACCCAAACTGAAGTAAAGTACAATTGGAATGGAAAACAGCAACTAAAAAGTAAATCCGCAACACCGAGCTGTCCACTAGAAATCCCACCTAAATAGTGGGTACAGATAGCCTCCACTGCTCCTCGGGTCCAGCCGGCCGCTCCGAGTACGTCCCGCCCAGTGGTCCACCTCTAGGTATCGTCCTGCTCTGCAAGCCTCAACCACGATCAGCGCTATCCATCTTCTGCATCCAGCAAAACATAGTGCGGGCATAGCCCGTGCAGGGGTGAGTATAAGCTACTCATTAGGGACCCCGAGACCCCCGAAGGTCTCCCAAAATCCACAAAGGATAATCCACAAAGGAAAAATACAATCACGAAGTAACATCTGACATTGCTTAGGTATATGCCCATACATATACCTAAGTCACCAATTCTCGTTTGGCTCCAACATCCAAGCCCAAGTACAACCCAATCCACATAAGAATGTAAAACGTAAATCCACACAGGAAAGCAAAACGTGAATCCACACAGGATAGCACAACACAATCCATAAAGGAATGAAAAACAGGATTCAGCTCACACGGGATCAATCATGAAGTTAAAACCACATTTATTGGGGGAAATCCTTTTCTATAAAGTACAGTTGGTATGCCACTACAACCAAGCGCTTACCTCTAACCTTGTACTGTTGTAGTACTCCACCTATCGAGTACTTTGGGCCTGCTGCTATAACCAAGTGCTTCCCACCATGGGTCTGCCGCTACAACCAAGAGCTCCCCCTCATACCCTCTAGAGGTACTCCTTTTGTTGAGTACCATGGGTCTGCTGCTACAGCAAAGCGCTCCTCTGCTGTGGGTCTGCTGCTACAACCAAGCGCTCCTTCGTGCTGCTACAACCAAGCGCTCCTCCGTCGTGGATCTTTCTCTACAACAAAGCGCTCCTCCGTCATGGGTTTGTCGTTACAACCAAGTGCTCTCCCTTATATCCTCCAGAGGTACTCCTTCTATTGAGTACCGCAGGTCTGCCGCTACAACCAATTGCTCCTCCGCCGTGGGTCTGCTGCTACAACTAAGCGCTTCCCACTGGGCTATCCACAACACACCGAGTCGTTTGATCAGCAGTCGTCAAGTCTCAACCGGATCTAGGGTTTCCGCACACAGCATGCTCATTCCGGGAGGGTCCACTTCACGAGCCAAAAGGTCGATGCATCAACTGTCATGTAGTCTGGAGTTGATGTATCCCAAAAAGTACCATAGTGGTCACTACAGAACCCACGGAGGATTCCCGTACTGTCTTCATTGTCGTCGCAGACGCAACCAGCTCTAGGGTTCCCGCCACAACAAGCTCGTTCGGGAGGGTCCGCTCCACGAGCTGAGGGGCTGATACATCAGCTGACACATAGTCCGGAGTTGATGTATCCAAAAGTTCTGTATCGACAACTGGAACTCAACGTCGCAGACGGCGCGTCAATCGGACGTCCGGTCTGAGAGTTATTGGCTTTTTCGTCCCAGGGGCCCGGTTGGTTTTTTAAGACAAAACCAACCCGACCATCCTCCACCTATGTCCAAACCTCAGGTGGAGTAAGCCAAAAGATCTGTCTCACTAAGAGGATTCCAACAAAATCGACAGCACGTCAATAGGATGTCTGGTGCTCAAGATATAAGTGTTTCCGCTCCGAGGGCCCGGTAGGTTTCGTGTATGAACCAACACGACCAAACCCAAAGTATTCAGATTCCTTGAGTGCAATATACCAAAACGACCGTCTCGATCCAAGGATCCCATCGACGCTGACGGTACGTTGATCGGAGGCCCGTAGCTTAAGATATGATCAAAAGACCAAAAAGGTCCGAAAACGGGGGTCTGGGCCCGGACCGACCCGGCCCAACCCCCCCTGGGTTACCCCGAACTGGGTCGACCAGACCCAGGTCCGGGTCCGACCCGGACGGCGCGGCTCGGCCCGGCCCAGCATGGGCGCGACCCGGCCCGGTCGGCGGGCCAGCTCGGCTGTTACGGCCGAGCCGCGGGCGGGGGGCGCGCTGCCCCGCGTGAAGAAGAGTCGCGGCCCCGCGTGGGGGCCGCTCTATGTCACCGGACGTGGCACAAGGCCGCGTCCCTTCCCTGCGGTCCTGCGCGGCCGCGGGACCGGCCCTCGCCGCCTCGGCTTCATCCGCGGAGGGTCTTCCCGGCGGCGCGCCGGGCGCCGCCGCTTCCTGGAGGCCGGTGCCGCCGTGCCGTCACGGCGCGCCGGCGGGAACTTCCGCGGACCACCAGACGCGCTCTGGTGGTCCGTTTTGCCTACGGTTTGCGCCTACGGCTCTCCCGGGATCCGATCTTTGCTACGAAGGCCACCAATCTTAATTCCGAGCCCATTTCTTAAATGTTGTTAATCTACGCATCAATGAAAAACTGTGGAGCGTTATCGAGCCGTGATTGTTTGGACCGCACCCTCCGCGTTAGGTGATAACAATTGGGAATAATAATCAACACATGAAAACATAACAAGGAACAATTTTAATAAATTAAAATTTAACCTAGTTCCCAAAAAAAGACTCCTGTAAATAAAAATTCTCATCCCACATATAAAAACAAGCGCGGATCAACTTGATGATGAGTTGATCTGGGTTCTTTGTTTTAGAAGGAAACAACCATGGGAATAAATATTATTCGCCAATAGAAAACCTACCTCATCGTAGTTGTCGGGCGTGAGTTCTTCGTGGGATTGAGCATCGTAGAAGAAGAGGATCGTCGCGTCGCGGATGGTTGTCTCGTCATCGCGGTACACAGCGTCGCGTCGACGATCTCAAGCACTTGATGATCGGAGATTGTCGCGGGGAAGGATTGACGCAAAAGAACGTCACAGAAGGAGAATCGTCAGCGTCGCAGTACATGGTTTCACGTCGTAGATCTCCGAGGATTCAGCGTTCTTCGTGTTCATCGTGTTCTTCACGAAGGAGGATGAATAACTTAGAGTTTCTGTCAATCCTCTCAACAAGCCACCCACAAGAGAGACATGAATTGGTATTAATTTATTACATGCCAACAATTTGAAAAACATGTTAAGAAACGAACCATTAATTCGGTGAATTAATGGTAACGTCTTAACTGCCCAATTAATAGGAGCGTTAAGAGTTTTAGAAAATGCTCCGGTTGACTTTCATTTAAAAAAAGGGTTTTCGTGGGTGTGTTACTTAGAGGAAAAGAAACGGTGGGGCCCGTGTGGGCCCCACCTCACAAATATCCTACCAAGAGGGTAGGATATTTTGGGTTCCACCCTATCCGCTTCAACTTAGTTTAAGTAGCTTTAACTGGCTTTAAGTGGCATTAAGTGAAATAAAATAAAGTTGTCACACCACTTTATTTTATTTTCTTCACTTAACCCCAAAAATTAAAAACCACACCCGAGCAAACGCAACTCCGGAAGAGGTGTTTATAAGAAAATATCGGCGTTGCAATTCCATCGGTGCCCTCGGAATTCAATTCCGAGTACCGGTTCAAAAGTTAGAAAAACCCGCTCGTCCGTTCACTGAACGTACCTGAGCCAAACTTCAAAAAATGATTCTGGGCACACCGGCCCTCGGAATCAGGTGGCTTCAGAAACTGCTTTCTTGTAAAATTAAAAAGAAAATAAAGAAAAAATTCCCTTGAATTTTACGGGTATTTACATCACTCCCACCTCAGGGATTTACGTCCCAGTAAAGATACATCATAAACTATGGAAACAAAAGTGGGTACTGAGCACGCATCTGAGCCTCCCACTCCCAAGTGCTCTTCTAGAGGTTCCCGTGCTGTCATCTGAAGCGCACATGGGGAATCGACCGTCCACGTAGGACCCACTCCTGTCGATCCTCAATCTCCACCGGGACCTCCACAAATGTCCCCCCTTCATCAAAATCTAGCTCCCCATGGTCAATGATATGTGTCAGGTCATGCACGTATCTCCTCAGCTGAGATATGTGGAAGTCGTTGTGCACCTGGTGCAACTGAGGTGGTAGAGCCAGGCGATAAGCCACCTCGTCGATCCTACTGAGGACCTGGAATGGTCCGATGAAGCATGGTGACAACTTCCCGCCTCATCCAAATCTCCATAATCCACGTCGAGGTGAGACACGCCCGAAGACGTGGTCTCCATCCTCGAACTCTAGTAGCCTCCGCCTTCTGTCAACATAAGACTTTTGCCAGCTCTGAGCTGTCCTCATCCGCTCTTGGATGACTTGCACCTTTCTGTTCCTACTCGAGTTGCTGAGATTTCGTCTTTGCCGAGAAGAAAAATCTGGTCTCATCCCCTGGATGAAGCACGTTCTTCACCTAATACAGTCAATCTCATCATTTATTATACTAACCCATGCCAAGGATGACGTCGTAAGGCCTTGACACTACTACCAAGAGATCCAACCATTACTCTCTCCTCCAAGGGTTGAGTCACACTGTCGGCATTAGTGTGTGGTCACTAGGTCTCCTCTAGTAGGTATATCAAGTGAAGGTCAAGTCAACGGTTTTTAAACTGGAACCTCTTAGTAACAACATAAAGAGATGACAAGAAGGTAAATGACAAAAGAAAGGTGTCTTTTTTTATTACTGCTGCTCAAAGTACAAAGACACAAAGCAACAACAAACAAACATCAACAGACTTGGAAGCAACATGAACAAAAGTCTCCAAGTCTGGAGTTAGTCCCGCTCCTGTCCATCTGCTCCCGAAGCTCCATGATCATAGGCCACAGCTGCCTATAGCTGAGCTCTCCCACGTCCACCTGTTCCTGCGGTCGGGGTGGACCTCCTGGTGGTGGTGGTGACAACACCTCGAAGCGTCTTCCACCTCCAGATTTAGGGCCATCTCCCCTGCCATGGTCCCCTAATCCATGCGGTACGCCTCGATCGAACCTCTGCCTCTGCCTAGGAGGTCCTTCGTTCATCTGCTGGTCATCCGTATGGCGGGTCGGACAGTCATGAGCCATGTGACCAACCCCACCGCATGAGCAACACTGTCCTCTCATGGTAAGTCATTGTCCACCCTGGGTGCCTCGCACAAACGATCCTGTGTCACGCGATCGAACACCTGTAGGTCTAGTCCTCTTGGACCCCTGCGTCATCTATCTACTACCCGCTACAGAAGACTCTGCCGCATGTCGGCTAGTGGTGGGTCCTGCTGCTGGAGACTGCTCAGCAAGGAAACTCTCCACTAAGAGGGCTCGTTCCTACACTCTTGTCTGTGTCGGAATACTGTGAGAGACAAATGAAGCTCTAATCTTTCTCCTGAGCCCCTGCTCGAAGGTTCGGGCCCTGAAGAATGGGTCTCGTACCATGTCTGTCGAGTAGCGTGAGAGATCGGTAAACCTTTACGCGTACTGGGCTACTGTCATACTGCCATGCCGCAGCTGTAGAAGCTCCTGGATGCGCACCGCACGGAGGGTGGCTGGGACGAACTCCGTGTAGAAGAGTCTCTCAAAGTCCGTCCAGAGGAGAGATGTCTCATCGTGCACTTGGAGCATCAAGCTCCACCATCTGCCTGCTGCAGCGTGCAGTAGGCTCGCTACGAGGATCACCATGAGATCTGCTGGTGTCCTCACTAACCGGAAAACTCATACAACTGCCTCCAGCCAGTCCTCAGCGGCCTGAGGGTCCGTCTCCCCGTGGAACTTGGGCAGTCTCTAGCACTGAAACTCATGCAGTGCACTAAGGTGACGTGCATCATCAGCGGCTAGGGCTGGAAGCATCGGTGGCTCGGCGGGTAGAGGTACCACCGGTGCCTCAGCTGTCAAAGGGCCCTTTACTAAGGCCTCATCGCTCGGCAAGCTGTCGTCACGTACAACTCTCGGAACCCTAGCTAGTTACCGTCATGGGGCCATCCTGAAAAGAAACAGGTGCACCATATTCAAACAGTATACCTGGTGATCTGACATAAAGTAATCACAATGAAAACTTTAAAAACACATGCAATCAATGTTTTCGTGCATTAAGTCGAAAATCAGAAGTCAGGGTCCTGGTGTACGGATACGTCGGCTGCCGCACAAACACTGGACTCCCTGGGCCGATAACCACACCCAATACGCTTAACATTATCGCTTCACATAGAAAAAGATCAGAGTCCAAGGTTCTGCAGTAGAACCGAACTCCTCTGATACCAATTGTCATGACCCGTCCTCGGGGCCCATGCCGTGACTACCCCAATCCCACCTTCCATAGCCCAGGGTCTTGCGACTAGCACCAAGGCATAAATCCCGGTAAAAAGGGAAGGCATTGCCTTTGTAAAGTAAACCAAAAACACCACAGAGAAAGCAGACAGAAGTAAACACTAAGTAAAACCTGGTACAATATCAAGTGCGGAAAAGTAAGTGGGCCAGTATACAAACCCAAACTGAAAGTAAAGTACAACTGGAAGGGAAAAAAGCAACTGAAAAGTAAATCCGCAACACCAAGCTATCCACTAGAAATCCCACCTGAAGGGTGGGTACAAATAGCCTCCACTGCTCCTTGGGTTCAGCCGGCCACTCCGAGTACGTCCCTCCCAGTGGTCCACCTCAAGGTACCATCCTGCTCCGCAAGCCTCAACCACGATCAGCGTTGTCCATCATCTGCAACCAACACAACGTAGTGCGGGCATAGCCCGTGCAGGGGTGAGTATAAGCTACTCAGTAGGGACCCAGAGACCCCCGAAGGTCTCCCAGAATCCACAAAGGATAATCCCCAAAGGAAAAATACAATCACGAAGTAACATCCGACACTGCTTAGGTATATGCCCATACATATACCTAAGTCACCAATTCTCGTTCAGCTCTAACATCGGAGCCCAAGTACAGCCCAATACACACAGGAAATAAAAACGTAAATCCACACATGAAATCAAAACGTGAATCCACACAGGATAGCACAACACAATCCACAAAGGAAAGCAAAACAGGATTTATCTCACGCAGGATCGACCATGAAGTTGAAACCACAGCTATTGGGGAAACTCCTTCTCTATCAAGTATAGTTGGTATGCCGCTACAACCAAACGCTTCCCTCTTACCTTGGACTATTGTAGTACTCCACCTATCAAGTACTGTGGGCCTGCTTCTAAAACCAAGTGCTTCCCACCATGGGTCTGCCGCTACAACCAAGCACTCCCCCTCTTAGCCTCTATAGGTACTCATTCTGTTGAGTACCAAGGGTCTGTTGCTACAACCAAGCGCTACTCTGCCGTGGGTCTGCTGCTACAACCAAGCGCTCCCCCGTGCTACTACAACCAAGCACTCCTCCGTCGTAGATCTGCCGCTACAACCAAGCGCTCCTCCATCGTGGGTATGCCGCTACAACCAAGCGCTCCCCCTCATAGCCTCCAGAGGTACTTCTACTGCTGAGTACCGCGGGTCTGCCGCTACAACCAAGAGCGCCTCTGTTGTGGGTCTGCTGCTACAACCAAGCGCTTCCCACGGGGCTATCCGCAACACACCGAGTCATTTGATCAACAGTCGTCAAATCTCAACCGGGTCTAGGGTTTCCGCACACATCATGCTCGTTCTGGGAGGGTCCACTTCACGATCCAAAAGGTTGATGCGTCAACTAACATGTAGTCTGGATTTGATGTATACCAAAAAGTATCGTAGTGGTCACTACCGAACCCACGGAGGATTCCCATTCTATCTTCATTGTCGTCGCAGATGCAGCCAGCTCTAGGGTTCCCGCACACAGCAAGCTCGTTCGGAAGGGTCCGCTCCCTGAGCTGAGGGGCTGATACATCAACTGACACATAGTCTGGAGTTGATGTATCCAAAAGTTCCGTATCGACAACCGGAACTCAATGTCGTAGACAGCACGTCAATCGGACGCCCGGTCTGAGAGTTATTGGTTTTTTCGTCCCCCAGACCCGGTTGGTTTTTTTAAGGCAAAACCAACCTGACCTTACTCCACCTGCATCCAAACCTCAGGGGGAGTAAGCCAAAAGATCCGTCTCACTAATAGGAATCCAACAAAATCAACAGCATGTCAATCGGATGTCCGGAACTCAAGATATAAGCATTTCTGCTCTGAGGTTCCAGTGTGTTTCGTGTATGAACCAACGCGGCCAAATCCAAATTATTCTGAAACCTTGAGTGTGATATACCAAAACGACCGTCTCGATCCAAGGATCACATCTCTGCTAACGGTACGTCGATCGGAGGCTCGTAGCTCAAGTTATGAGCAAAAGACCAAAAAGTTCTGAAAACGGGGGTCTGGGCTCAGACCGACCCCCCCCCCCCCGGTTGGCCCGAACTGGGTTGCCCCGACCCGGGTCCGGGTCCGACCCGGTCGGCGCGGCCCGTCTCGGCTGGGGGGGGCTCGGCCCGGCCGGCGAGTCGGCTCAGCTGTTACGGCCGAGCCGCGGGCGGGGGATGTGCTGCCCCCGCGTGAAGAAGAGTCGTGGCCACGCGTGGGGGCCGCTCCGTGTCACCGAACGCGGCGCAAGGCCGCTTCCCTTCCCGGCGGTCCCATGCGGCCGCGGGACCGGCCCTCGCCACCGCAGCTTCAACCGCGGCGGGTCTTCCCAGCGGCGCACCGGGCGCCTCCGTGCCGGCGATAACTTCCGAGGACCACCAGACGCGCTCCGGTGGTCCGTTTTACCAGGGGTTTGCGCCTACGGCTCTCCCAGGATCTGAACATTGCTTCGAAGGCCACCAATCGCCATTTAGATCCCATTTCGTAAATGCTGTTAATCCACGCATCAACAAAAAACTGCGGAGGGTTTTCGGCCGGTTTTTGTTGGGCCCGCACCCTCCGCGATAGGTGATAACAATTGGGAATAATAATTAACACATGAAAACATAACAAGGCACAATTTTAATAAATTAAAATTGAACCTAGTTCCCAAAAAAAACTCCCGTAAATAAAAATTCCCGTCCCGCATATAAAAACAAACGCGGATCAACTTGATGATGAGTTGATCTGGATTCTTTGTTTTAGAAGGAAACAACCATGGGAATAAATATTATTCTCCAATAAATCACCTACCTCGTCGTAGTCGTCGGATGTGAGTTCTTCACGGGATTGACCGTCGCGGAAGAAGAGGATCGTCGCATCGTGGAAGGGCATCGCGTCGTCGCGGTACACGGCATCACGTCAACGATCTAAAGCAGTTGATGATCGGAGATTGTCGCGGGGAAGGATTGTTGCAGAAGAACGTCGCAAAAGGAGAATCATCGGCATCGCGGTACACGGCGTCGCGTCGTCGATCTCCGAGGGTTCGGCGTTCTTCGCGTTCTTCTTGTTCTTCGCGTTCTTCACATTCTTCGCGAAGGAGGATAAAGAACTTAGAGTTTCTGTCAATCCTCTCAACAAGCCACCCACAAGAAAGACATGCGTTGGTCTTATTTAATTACATCCCAACAATTTGAAAAACAAGTTAAGAAATGAACCATTAATTCGGTGAATTAATGGTAACGTCTTAACATTCCAATTAATAGGAGTGTTATGAGTTTTAGGAAATGCTCTGGTTGACTTTTATTTAAAAAAATGGTTTTTTGCGGGTGCTTTACTTAGAGGAAAATAAACGGTGGGGCTCGTGCGGGCCCCACATCACAAATATCCTACCAAGAGGGTAGGATATTTTGGGTTCCACCCTATTTGCTTCAACTTAGTTTAAGCAGCTTTAAGTTGCTTTAAGTGGCTTTAAGTGAAATAAAATAAAGTTTTCACACAACTTTATTTTATTTTCTTCACTTAACCCCAAAAATTAAAAACCACACCCAAGAAAACGCTACTCTGGAAGAGGCGTTTCTAATCAAATACCGGTGCTGCGATTCCATCGGTGCCCTCAGAATTTGATTACGAGTATCGGTTCAAAAGTTAGAAAAACCCGCTCATTCGTTCACTGAAATTAACCGATCCAAACCTCGTAAAATGATTCTGGGCACACTGGGCCTCAGAATTAGGTGTCGTCAGAAACTTTTTTCTTGTAAAATTCCAAATAAAATTAAGAAAAAAATTTCCTTGAATTTTACGGTCCTTTACAGATTCATCATGGGATAATAAATAAATAGGGGGATTACATATTAACTTGACTATCACTGGTTCAGGATAATTGGGACTAAGAATGAACACCTAGATAGATACTCATAGGGAATATAATTTAATTTATTGATTATCTCATTTTGGATAATTTTGAAAATATTTTTTATGATTTGAAGATTTTCCAAAATGTTATCAAGATTTTGATTATGATATTATCTATGAATAAATATTCAATTTATGTTAAATGATACATCTTATTTGTAATCATATATTATGATTAAAATATTACATCTTATGAGAAAATTTATTATATGCTATTGTATAGAAATACAACCCAGGTGAACGAATGGAATCCATATCAATTCATGTTATATATCTTTGAATTTCCATACTATGTGAGATAATGATGAAAGAGCTGGATATAAATAAATAATAGCTGTATTAAATATGTTTAATAATGTTAAACTAACAACACATCCAATCTTAATTACATTATGAAACCCCAACATAGTGAAACAATGTTAGGATTCATAATTTAGTAGACTCCCCCACCACTCAATGGGAAAAAAATTCATCAGTCGCAGTGAATTAGATAAATACAACGGTGGTGGAATTTATTATATTAGAATGATGAAAATGAGAGAGATTTGTGATGGAATTTCATGTCCTTAAATGATATGTTGTTAAATGGTGGTAATTGATCCAAAATACTAAAGACTCATTAGAAATAAATTTAATTTTGGGTCATTAATTCAAAGATTAATTGTATTAAAAATACATTCCTCATCAACATGGATATAAAATGTATAAAAAATTCCATAATCTGTGTAAAAAGAATAGATAAAATGTTTTTAAATATAAATAAAACATTACATATTTGTCGAAAATTATAATACAAATTATGTATGTAATTTAAGGAGTATGTTTAATTAGTTTTTATTGTTAAATCCTAAAATTTAAAGAGAATATATCTCTCAAAAAATTCTGTATATGAAGATATAATATAAATCTATTCTATGATAAGGAAATAATTATCTTCGTATTGTGTTTTAATAAGTAAAATATTAATGCAATTGAGTCATTGAGCACTCTAGATAAGAAATTATAGTAAAATAGAAGAAGTGAATGGTGTAATTTTTAAATTTTAACATTTTTTGAAATAAACACTATAGAATATGTTTAATTCCTTTGGGACTTTTCTTCATGTGTAAATTAAAATCCCATAAAGCTCAAGATTTCTAAGGAAATATTCAATATTTCATTATTTTATTCTTTAATTATATGTAGAAGGTGAAGTATTAAAATAAATTCCTCAAATTCCTATGGAATATACCTAAAAAATAAAAAAGGAAAAAATTAAACATTATAAGATCACTATAGCTCTGGTTGATGTTAATAAAGATATATTGGCAGATATGTTGATTATTGAAAAAAGATTTTAACTTTTTTTATCATTGAAATCATACCTATATTCTATGTTTGTGATTAAAATTAAATATTTTCCTATAACATTACATAGTTAATTGTTTTACATTACCCTTGGTGAAAATATTACTTCAAAAAGGGTATGTCAGTCAGATCCCATTATGACACATAAACATAAACTATTTAAAATATTGTTCATTATATATATGGTTTATTTTTATAAAATCCTTTGTATAGATTATATTTTAAATTATAGTGTAAAAATTTATTATTGAGAAAGTCAGATTAAACATTTTTTAGATATATGGATACATTTGTATTCAGAAGGGAGACTAAAAAAATATTAATACTGCTTGAATCCACCTATAGAATTTATCCTTAATTAAATTATTATATTATAAGAGCATAAAAACTTATGAAAGGAATAGAGTTCCCTTAAATATATGATGTATCAATTCATTAGGATTACATAGATGATTTTCTTATAAAACTACTCAAAAAAACACTTGATTGTGATGTTGAGTAATCCATTAAACTTAACACTGATTCATAAACTATCTTTTAGAATCCCAATATGATAAAAATTTGTGAATTATAGAAACAAAATAAATTGTTATATGATTTTATTAATAAGGTATTTATATTACCGAGTGATTCACAATATGTATTAAATGTTCTTTTTATTATGTTGAAATGTAGTTCTATGAAATTATTCATCGATTATAGGGAAATCAACGTCATTATTATGAAGAAAAAATTCATCTGACTCACATTCATGACATATTTGATTATCTAAAGGGAGATAATTTTTTCCCACAAATGATGTTAATTATAATTTTAATATCATAATTAATGTTGGAGGATATTCCAATAATGATAATTCAAAAAGGTATGGACACTAAAAATTTATAGTAATTCCATTTTTATTGACTGATTCACTCTCAATTTTCATGGATTTTATGAATAGTTCATTTAATTATTATCTTGATAATTTTATTAATATATTATTAATTAAATTTTTTTGTACTTTAACCTCTATTTTTTCCCATAAGAGCCACCTTATAATATTTTTTACGACTCTTATTTAAAATGAGTTATAAAGAAAATTTAAAAAATGGAAATTCTGGCTTTAGGAATTCTATTCTGTTAGGAATATTTTCTCTAATTATATAATAAAATTAGATACATCAAATAAAATATAGTTTTGGAATTAAAAACTCCAATTTATATATCAATAGAATATAGTTTCCAAGGATTTTCATATTACTATTAATGATTTGTTCTAAATTTTTCAAGATTATCTTACACATAACCAATTAGAAACATAAAGTGGTTATGTTCATTGGTTCAAGAAGAATATAAGGAATGTTTTGAAAAATGAAATAGGATATTGGTATCTGCACTCATATTGACATTACCATCGAGAAGTTTTGTATTTGTGATATATAGTGATGTATCAAAAAATAGAGAAGTGTATTTCTATATATTGAATGATAGTGTTGCTGCCTATAGATCATGGTAGTTAATGATTAATGAAGATAATTCTTCAAACCATATTCTTTAGTAATCAACTATAATATTTTTATGGTAGATATAGATGCATTAAATTTTTGGTTAAGGAAGTGAAATATATATTGATAATATTGGTTTGAAACTAATAATCCCAAAGAATGTTTTCATAATGAGAAAAAATGAAATGGTTATATCTACTTAAGCTCAAATATATCTCAATAACATTCCATAATGGGAACTAATATGAGGTGGCTATTTTATTGAGTGGATATGATCATGTATATTTAACTAAAATTAATTTGTAAAAACATCCAATATTCATAGATTTAGTAAATATAAATATGTGAATATTTAGGGAAGGGGGAACACAATATCTATTCAAAATGGTATCCAAACAATCCTTACAAGATAAAATAAAGATAATTCTATTCCTCATTATCAAAATATTAAAAAAACTAATCAATTCATGAATGATGATATTATTATAACTCTTCTATGAATATTGTGGTATTATTTTTATTTAGTGTCTATATATTCCATCAATTATCATACTGAAGAAAAGAATTATTAAATGAAGGTGAAAACAAAAAGCTTCCATACTAACATATAGTGCCCAAATGTACCGTTATTTAAAAGTATTTTTTTGATGGATGATATATAATGGAAATATTTAGATTATGTGTCATGTAGATTTTATTGTAAATAGGTAATGGGTGATAGAAAACATATTAATATGAACATGAATTAACAATATATTCATATTTGTAATTGGGATGACGTTAATTTGTTCTTTGTCATAGGGTTTCCAAATACGCCATGAAAAAATGATTCCATATGGGATAATTTTTATCAAATTACCCTAAACATAAATTTTATTGATATGTGAGAATATATTCCTCTTTAGTGTGTCATCCATATCAATATTAATGAATTCGTGATACATCATGGTGTATAAGGTTCAATTATATCTAATCATTATCATTGGAATGCATTGAATGCTATAAGTTTCTTATAAATGTTCATGACACCCGGATATATTTAAGTACCACATATCATCCTATATGTTATGGGTTTTTTATTGTATTATTCATACATTTGAAGACATGTTGAGGTTATTATCACTTTATATCAATGTTATGTGGAACCAGTGTTTGACATTGGTGTAAGTCACATATATTAATAACTTCCATATAAAAATTTAAAGAGAAAAATATGAGTACTTGTATAGTAAGAGGTGATGTACTATAATTTAATAGGATGAAGTTGCTGAAATGAAGCTTCTAGTCCCTTATCTCATAGAGGAGAAAACAATAAAATTGAATGCCATTCAAAAGGATAATAAGGATGATCAATGTAGCTGAAAATTTTATATTGATAAAATATGATTATATATGGAATTTATTGTGGGAGATCCTGTTTTCTTGATGGTATATTTGATGAAAGTATCATAAGTATTAAAAATGGAAGGAAAATATGTCATACATAGAACAGAACATTTGAATTTCCAAAATGAATTTTGGTCCTGGTTTACTATTTTGGAAAGTAATCACGAGTCTATAATGTTCATGATGTGCTCCATCTCAATTTCTTAATTATGTACATGAAAGTCCAAATACATGTGGTTAACCTTTAGAAAAATTAATTTGAACTATATTTTTCATATTGTAAAGAATGCATCAAGATTCTAGACAATATGTAACAAGTGTTGAGAAATCAGATTACTCGATTAGTAATATCAAATTGGAAAAAAGGTTTATTAATGTGATAATGTGGGAAGCTGAATAAGTTTCTATTAATAACTACCAACATATTTTCATGAGGTAAAATTTTATATATTTTGAGGATGATTTTTTTTGAAGAACAAATTTAACAATCGGGATTCAATTGTTATAATCAATTATTTTAGAGATACAACAGTTTAATATATGTAGCTTTATTTGATAATTTTATTAAAATATAAATTCTAAAATATACTAAATTATATTTGATCATATGGATAATTTTTTTTAATATATAATTCCAAAATTTTCATAGAGTAAATATGCATTATATTTTAGAAATATCTGATTGTTGGGTGTCTAATGAAAAACAGATATTTTTACAAACTATCACTGTTATGATGTTATAAGTGTAAAAATATAACATGGATATTTATGAAATTATTTACTAGAACACATATATAATAATTATTTAATATATTTATATAAAAATAGAATTTTTAACTTAGAAATATATTGTTAACATTTTTGTTATCTAAATTTTTTTTGTCTAAATATAAACTATTTTTAGTTTTTTATCATAATAATGTCTAAAAAGTGTTCCCCTAAATTTTTTAGAATCAAAAAAAATCAAATGTTTTTTATTTATAAATAATATTTTCTATTCCATTTCCACCAGCATTATCCTTTACATTTCAATAAATCGCTAATATTCTTAAATTAGAAAAATATTAAAAAATTCTTTCCTCACACTATTTTTGGGTTTGTTTTAAATTAATTACACCAACTTATAGAAATTATTTTTTATAAAATTTTCACCATATTTGAAATAATCATGTCATAATTTTTATGATATGACACATTCATTTTTTTAATTATTAATAGTATATTCGGTATGAAAAAATACCAGGTAAAAGATTAAATAGATTAAAAGGGTTTAAAATAGAAAAAATGGATTAAATGGAATAACAATTATATACATCCAGTTGTATTGTAATATTTTTATCATTTTTAAACTAATAATTTAATATGAGTCATTATGAATCCATTTTACTTGACTATTAAATTAATAAATAATAAAATTTTGAAAAATTAAAAGTTTTCCATCACCCTCCCTTACAAAAGGACACCATGTATCCAATATTACTTACACCTAATGGGAATTATATATAATTAAATATCTTCACAAATAATTTAATAACATTCCTAAACATGATATATAAGATCTTATTTGTTGAAAATATAAACCATAGAAGGCTTAAATTTCTCGCTAAACGATTTTTCACGATGAAGAGGTATTACTCTAAATCAAGTGTTATAATGTTATTTTTTCTTATAAATGCCTATATTTGGTGTTAAAACTAATTATATAATAACATTAGTGTATGAAATATATTTTTATGCAATTATTATAATGTCCCAACCAATATTAATATTCTTATTCATAAAATGGGAAATGAATGTATCATTCGTGTGTACGAGTGGACAACCACCTTGTGAAGTGATGTATTTAATTTTTAATCACATCCATTCATGGATGGTTACTGTGATGAATAATATTTTTATATCTTATATTAATGAAATAATTATCATTCTGGATATATATAATACCAATTACCTTCTTACCATTCCACCCATTAAAAAATTATAATGATGCTCATTCATACATGTAGACAAGCATCACAATTAAGCGATTTGATTCATTTTTACTTCCATCCATTAAAAATTGAATGTTTTTTATAAGTAATATATATGATTCTTCTATCCTAATTAAAAAAATTTAAATTTTTTGAGCATAATAAATATTTAAGGAATTAAATTATGGAACTAAAACAAACTTAAAAAATGAACTAGTTAACACTCAGAAATGACTGTTTTAATAATGAATTTTTAATAAATAGGTGTTAAAATATTAGAGGTTGTTCATATATCAAATTATAATTATATATATGGTTATTTTATATAATTATAAAAATTTAATTTTTTTGTAGAGTTGTATAAGAGAACTTATGAATCATATTAGATCTAATGTATGGGTTTATTTAACAGTCACATCATTTTTCAGGATAGTTTATATTTCATTATCCATAGGGGGAATTATATGATATTTAATTTCTTAAAATTAATATTTATTTATACACTCTTTTAATATAAATTTTTTAAACTTTTATTTTTATTTTTACCCACTTTTTTCACTATAAGTTACAAAAAAATTATTTTTCATAAAACCTAACTTTACTGCTCATTTTTGTGAAGAATATTTTTTCACAATGAATGCATTTTTATTTAAAAGAATTTAATAATTATTCAATATTCTAAAATTTTAATTAAATATATTTTTTCCCTTCTTAGTCTTTCTAAAAAATGTTTCAAATTGAGTATGTTTTTCATTTTCCTAATGATGTACTTCTTATCATAAGTGTTTATAAAACCATTATTTTGTAGTTTACTGCATCACCAAATATTTTTGATATTTTTAATATTTCTTACGTTAAATAATCCATTACATTAACTTCCTTATCAAATAATTTGTTTCCCTTATATTTTGTAAATTTATTATTTTAATAAATGTGATTTAAAAAAATGGAATTTTCATCATAGAATCATCTAGTGAATAATTTATATTATTATCATCTATTTCAACTTCATTTTTTGTGGAGAATTTAATTTAAAGTGATATACTCCCTTAATAAAATGTGCCATATTACTATAAATCACTTATTATAATTTTTTGATTAAATATTCTTGAAAAATATTAGCATTTCATATGATAGTTGTTCAATATTAATGTATTGGTTGATTATGTATTTAAATTTTTATTGAACCCTTTCATATGATGAATTTATTGTAATATTTAATTGATGGGTTACTAATATTATATATCCTTGATTAATTGGTTTTCTTAATCATGGAGACTACAATGGTTATTTTGTGTACACATTACCTATTTATTTTAACAAATAATTTTTTATTGATCTTTCATTCTTTTAGTGGATGAAATTTGGTCACATTTATTTGTATTAATTACAAAAATGTATGTATTTTTTTCACCATATCTATAAGAATGGATTCAGGGAATCCAGAAATGTTCTCACTTTTTTTAGATAACATTTGAGATTATGATGTTTCCATGTCAATTTTACATTAGAGTTACACATACCAAATTGGGCTTAGTAGTTTAGGGATGATTATATCCTTAATGGAATAGAAACATCTTTTGTGTAATATGTTACAATAATTCATAGTTTTTTATGATTTTTTTATAGATACTTTATTAGTTTGATGTTTATGTATCAAAAAACATTAATATTAAGGATTATATCAGAATATTTATATAATATTTTTGGATATGTAAGATCAATGATTTGATGTTTGAGGCTAAAATATTATTTAATGATGATATTAATGGGGTTAACAAAAACAAAATTTTACTTGTTTATAGAATAACTTATGTGGAACCATGGCCATTATTGGGGAAATTTTTGAAATAAATGAATTTTTTATCATAAGAAGTTTTATTTTTTTATTTTATTATCTCATATTATGCTAACCATTATGTTTTTAGTAAATATAGTATGATTAATTAAAATAGTGTAAGATTTTTCATACAATTTTTGGTACCATTTTGGTACCATTTTTTGTGAAATTTTTGTACAATTTTGGTTTCATATAGTACCAATTTTAGTAAATATGATATCATTTTCTTATATATATTAGGATTAAATAAATTTTTATAGTCTATTAGTGAGAAATTTTAACACAGGTTAATCATTATTTTGAATATTAGATAATATTAGTGAGACCCAGACTTTTCTCACATGATTATTACATCATGTTATGATAAATAATTTAATAGTGATATATTAAAAGAATTAAATGATTATTATTACTGTAATATTAGGATCTCACATCAATTATACATAATAAAAAATAAATATTATTAAAATAATTCATTATTATCAAATTAGGTCTCTCATGTTATCCTTAGTATATGTATTTACCTAAGGATATCCATAAATGAAATGGGTGAACTGAAATCCAAGTAAGGGTTAGGATTACACAGATAAAATAGGAAACATGCATCTAGATTACATGGGTGAGTTTATCATCAAATTAATTTCATATCAATAGGATAAAAATCAAAATTAATTGTAAGACATTTGAAAAAGTCACATAATGTGGAAATGTAGAATAATTAGTCATTGTGTCCTAGTTTTCATGTACTAAAGTTATTTATGATGAAAAATAGAATTTTGTAGACACATAAAATAGGTCAATAAATCATATCATCATCACTGTGAAAAAAGATAAAATCATTTTAATACATAATTATTATAACATCATGGGAAACATTACATTATCTAATGTATCAGAGGCATATATAATTCTGATCACATCCACTACATTATAATACAAACATAATCGTGCATAAAAAATAGAATGTATAACAATAATCTTCATGAAATAAGCCTTGGAATGAAATGTGTTTCATAAACAGTATATAAGGAATAAATTCATCAATAAAAATTAAGGGACAAAATTTAATTTTAATTTTTTTTATTAAAATCATCATTTTTAAGAAAAATAGTTACAACTCAAGAAGAGTCAAATTTATATTTTGGAATGAGAGTTAACTTTCCAAAATCAATGAATTGGGAATAAAAATCAAGGTGAAAAAATGTATATCCATAGAAATAAAAAATAAAAATAGTGTAATGATATTTCATTAAATTAGGGGATCATACACACTAAAAATGACAATAATTATGGATAACCTAAATAAAATGTATATGGTTCTGATAATCCTTTTAGCGTAAAACCATCATTATTTCATATGTGTTCCCCCACTTGAGTAATATGCATAGGTTTATTAAAAAATTGAAATAGAATATAATTATTTTAATTTATATAAATATTCATTAATTATAATAATTGGGTTATATTTTTTAATTTATTATGATTATATTGAACCTATATAGTATCAATATTTCATTAATGAATTTTTTTTCAATTTCTCTATTTTTTTATTGTCCATGTACATATAAATATAAATAAATATAGAACTATAAAATTATTATATTAATAAATTTTAATATGAAAAATAATTTATTTTAACAATATATATGGTTAGAGATAAGAAACGATTTTCCAACATCCTCATAGTAGTATAACAGACCGTTAATGAGACGTTAACTGTGAAAGAATGGAAAGTTTAAAATTTTAATATTCCATAAAAATAAAACATATAGTAGATTAAAAAATTAATTTAATGTTAAAATACAATTTTTTTATTGTTATAATATTTTTTTGAAATAGTATTAGATAAATATATGTATTAGAGGATAATGAGATGTAAAATTAATGAGAATATACCCTCTTCTTAGTGTTACTACACTACCGCACTAAAACTTATTGATTATTGGATTTGGATGGAACTATAAAATCACTAGGAATTATGAGAGGACTAATAAAGGGTATTGTACTATATTGTGTGACTTTTAAATTGAGTGATTAGTGGTTTTCCAAGGGGAGTTAGATGGGTTATTTATACTTGATGAGATAAGTATTATTGACTTAAATTATTTATTAGTATAGTATATCTTACGTAAACCATGAAATAGTTATATTTATGAATATATAATAAATATTTGAATTATTGAAATATGTATTAATACTTTGAATCACATTATAAATTTAATTACTTATTATAATAAATTTTTAATGAGGAAAATGAGAAGATATTACATTTATATCATATTTTTGTTCTTAGAAATTAGAAATATTTTTTTTTTGGAAATCATGTTTACAATATTTTAATGAATAATTAAATATATTTTATTATATTTTTTGATCTTAAATTTCTATAATTTTTTAGGTCCTTATTAAATAATTAATGATGTAATTTATGATACACTAATTGTGTAAAAATTTATTTTTTTTATTTATATAAATATTAAATAATTTTTTATAATTATAGAACAAATAACCCATTGATATTTTTTATATTATGACTTCTAAATTGAAATTAATTATATAAAAAAAATTCAAAACTAGTTTATTTTAATTTTAAATATAAAAATTCAGAAATTTTTATGATATTCCCTAAAATACAATTTATTAAAAATGTGCATATGTTTTATTTTATTTTTTAATCATAATATAATTTTTTTGGAATTTTAATATTTATATTTACTTAAGTTACTAATGAAAATATTACTTATTTGGATATATTGTTTTATATTAGATTGTTATTCCAATGGATAGGTTACTATTGACAATGGGCATGTTGCGATTCTCAATGATCAGGTTACTATTCTGAATTGCCTTGTTAATGTTCCAATGGTCACCTAACCACCTATGAATACATATTTATTTATTAATTATTATTCTCCTATATTCCTTTCATAGTTATACATTTCATTCTTCCGTAACGTTTTTTGGATTTGTATTTTTTTCCAAAGTATTATTCATGAGAGAGATGATTCTACCAGATCAAGGTGATCAAAATTTTCCCATTGCAATATTTATATTTTTTATTTTTTGGTGCCTTTTAATATTTGGTATTTTAATGGGTCTTATTAACGTATAATGTAACTACATCTGTTAAATAAATATATTTTTTCTTAATAAGTTTTTATATATATATTAATGTATAATATAATATAATACACATTTATTTCAACTCATAAATATAATTTATAAACTATGGTTTGTTAAATTCTCCCCCATTAATAAATTTAATCCACAAAATTTCAACACTTATGATTTTTTGAGAATAGGTGGGGGTATATATGTTTTATTATTCTCCCTAGATATCATGTCACCTCTTCATACTTATATTTCTTCTACAACACTCAAAAAAGGTGAGATTTAAAATTGAATAGAAATTTGTCTCTAGGATCTAATAATTTCACCGAATTATTCTTATATGGGAGGTCATTCTATCATTGTACCACCTCTATATTAAATACATGTGTGGTCTTTGGTATTTACTTCTTCATGAGTGATATGTGGAATAAATCATGAATATGGTCCATGTTTAGTGGAAGTGCTATCTGATTGGTCTCTACACCTATGTACTCAAGGATTTATGTGGGTCCAATAAATGTAAGGATAACCTTCAAAATATTTACATACAATATGACTCACTTATAATGTGATATTCAACTAAAATCATTATCTTGATATTCAAAATCCAATTCAAATCAATGTTTTTCATCATATAACTTTTTCTAACACCGAATAAGAATTAAATGTATTAGAGGGAATAAAACACCTCTTTCATCTCTTATGCAATATTAGGTTCATGTACCTTCAACTCTCAAACTTAATTCCATCTTTTTGGAGTTCTTCATTTATTTTTATAACTAGCTTGATATGAATCCATTTTTATATTTGATTTGAATTTTTTGTTGTAGAATAACTAAGATAGTGGTAGATATTGATCATATCGTTCATTAAATTACAATATTAGGCTCTCAGCATGACCTTGAGTGTGTGAATATTCTTTTAGGATTGGACATCAGTTTTCTGTGATATGATGTTTTGAAATTCAATTCAACACTCAATGAATTTTAATTAATTCTCCACAATCAAAATATTAACCTTTGATATTTTTGAGTCTCTGTAAAAGGGACAATTAATTATTGTTTTCTAACATGAATATTAAATATAATGAATATAAATAAAACATTATGTCACATATTATTCATTTAACATCTTGAATCTAATGTAATAATGTATTATATTTTTTGTCTCCTTGATAAGTTATATAATATCTCTACTATGATGAGAACATTGAGGAGAAATAGAGAAATTTTCTAAATAATCTGTTATTGGTGGATAACCTACTATGAAAAGACATATATTTTAGAGACTATTTGGTGTGTGTACTCATATAATAATGTGGTTTATTCTCATTAATTTCATACTCGGTAATCTTTAGGATTGGAGATAATGAGAAACAAACATACCAATATAAATTATGCATATTTTTTTCATTAGATATTCTAATCATTGATGGTGTGTAATGGTAATTAGAATTTAATAATATCATTGATTTATATCATGAATCACACACTTATATATACTGACCAAAACAATCACAGAATATGTAGGAACGTATTTGGGCCAGTTTGGTGAGACATGATTATCATTTCAGTGATGGATAAGTTAAAGAAATATTTTCTCTTTCTATCTTTATGGATGTTGATATCTTATCCATTTTATTTGAATAAAACTAACACCATAAATTCCATTGAAATTGTGTACCAATGTGTTTATTTCAGATTGTCAAAGATTGAAGTATGAAGCATATAGGTTGGTGATATGGATGTGAAACCTTCTTGATGAGATATTGGGATAAAGGGATTAAATTACACAGTGATAATTTTTATGTGGTTATCATAATTTCAATATTAATATCATTCACTTGGGTTCCTTGGCCCATTAATAGACCTGTGTCATGGAATGTAGGAAATACCATAAAACTATATTGAGAAATCATCTTATTGTGTCTGAGACTCTATTCTTCTAATAATATCGATTGAATTCAATAGGAATTTATTTCTTAGAATAAATGTTTTTCTAAATACATACGAAAAGTTTTATTCATATTTTATTGATAACTAATTTTCACAAGGTAAAAAATTATTATATGTTTGTTAATAAAAAAAATATTATATTACTTGAATATATATATATATATAATATTTTTGATTTTGAATAAAATATATATTTTATTTATTGAATATTTATTAACTATTTCTTTGTAGTATTTTGAATAAAATAATTATTTTTGAAAATTATATTTATTCATGTCTTCAATAACATATATAATAATTTTAATGGACTATTATCAATTCTAGTGAAAAATATTATTTAACAATATGGTTAGATAATATTTCATATTGTGGAAGATAGTGCATTCCTGATATAAAAATAATGATGTTTTCAATATCTAAAATAGTGATTTTTAGTGGTTTTGAATGCTATATAATGGTTACAATGGAATTACATAGTATATTAACCTAATATTTACCTCAATAAATATATGGCTATGTCTATTGTATATTTTAATTTATTATCAAGAATATGGGTTTGTTCCACAAATTGAATTATCCTTCGACTCATCCTTAATATATTTTTCTTAGTATAAAAAAATGTTACGGATATCCTTTCAATATTTAAGGATATGAAATCAAACAAATTAATAAATGACAATTGAATCACCATGCTAGCACCCAAAGAACATTTGTCAGTTTTTAGAGATCAATGTAAATTCTCTGGATCCCTATTAGAGTGATTCTACCCTTGGATCATCACAATGCAACAATGGAAATCAGAAAGGTTCTATATTGGACAATAAAAAACATCAATGAATAAGGATTATTCTTCCAAGATAAATTATTCTTTCAATATTAGATAAATTAATTATAAATGTGACACGTAAGATCCTCTCTCTTAGTTTTTAGACATTAAATATCAAAAAAAATATTACTCCCACCAATTATTGTTTTAATTGTTCCAAGAACTATCATGTCGTATCAAAGATATCAAATTTTAATTTATAATTATTTATTTGATTGTTGATACATACACAATGGTGGTTTAATTTAAATTTTTTATTATTATTTCATTAATAAAATTTATATTAACATTATTATAAATTTTAATCATGTTAATTCAGTGTTTCATTTTTATTAATGGATTAAGAACCAATAAAGAATATCCATACATGCCATCAGGATGTTCCAAATCATTGGATAGGGAATTAGGGTTACAAGGTGTGTATCCAGAATAAATGTGATGAATCAATGTGGATTATACCTAGATGTGTCGAGTATCTAAGTACAGATGGTCCATTTATTGAATACCACGTGTTGACAAGGCCAAACTTCTATATGAAAATAGTATTTGAGGCATGTGCCTTGCACATACGTGGCATGTAGTCTGGCCAAGTTAACAAGATGAAACTCTCTACGTGTGACTTGGATAGTTGGAAATCATGGTACAAGGTTGGTCACAAGATTATACACTCAATTTATCAACCCATTAAATAAAAGACAATCAAAAATTACATTAAATTAAAATTTTAAAAATTAAGAAGAAATTTTATTGATTGGTGCACCAGTGCGAGTTTAAAAATTAAATTATGGTCTTAAAGAATATTAAACTCGCAATCAATTTACTGTAATATATACTTAATTATTGTTTCATCCATTTATTATATATGAATTCCATAAATGATCTGTATCTTCAACTATGTTAAGATGTTCGTTGTGATGAAGGGTAATTAACTACCTAATTAATTAATATATTAATTAAATGGAATTAATATTAATTAAATTTGAAAGAATAAAAAAATTAAATCTATATAGATTATTTTGTTTATTGGTTTCATGTATGATTGTTCATGAGCTTGTCCTACACATATGCATGTGATGGAAGTTTTAATTTAATTTATTTCACATCATTTAAATTATTAATTCTTAAATTAAATATGATTTTCTTTATGTCATCCCACCATTCATTATAACGTAGAACCTTCTTGTCCATGTATGTTTATGTCATCACTTTTTACCAATTGTGTTGTCCCCCTCATCTATGAGTGAGTCATAAATTCATGTAATTAATTGAGTATCCCAAGGAAGGTAGAGGTGGTTTAAGATGAAACCATTGTACTACAAACTCTGGAGATATAAAAGTGGACATGAGGAATGTTATAAAAATATCATGATTTTAAATAGCAGTTATTTACCCTAGTTCAAACATTGATTTAATTTTCTCGTATTAACTCAAATGTTTGATAAATATAATGAAATAATCTCTTAATTATTGAATTATTTATCTCTATTAAATTTTTTATTTTTTGGATGAAATACCACGATCACATATGGAAATAAATTAATTTGAAATGATTGAAATTAAATAAATTAATTATGAATAAATATTTTATGTACCATTTTGAATTAATTAAGTAACATTCAATTATAATTAACTGGATATGTAAAAAATAAAACAAGATAAAATATATAAATAATAAACTAAATAAATTTATTATTATTTGATTTTTTATACAAAATTAGTAATTAAATAATGGAAATTCAATTAAATATAACTAGAAATATTAATGATATAAGATAAAATTTATGAATTCTTAATTAAAATTCCTCAACCAAATATTATGTTTCATAAAGCCTCTCGTTGTGTGATAGGGAAAAAAATCAATATAATTAAGTGTTTGACAAACCCTTTTTTGGAAACATATTTTTATAAGTGGAGTTATTATTAATGTTTTTGGTTGAATTAACTATTTTACATTAAGAGGATTATTCCTTAAATGGGTTATAGGGACCCATTACACTACAATGAAAAAGAGAATAGGCATTATAAATTGAATGGTTGTGGATTTGGGGACTAGATAAATTAGTGTGAGATTTGGGAAAATTAATTAACTTATCATTTATCACATAATATGTAATCAATAAAAATTAATTTAAATATAATCATTTAATTATAGAAAATAATTGTAAGGTCATAATTAAAATAATCAATGTGATTAATATTTGAGAAAGAAAACCTCAAAACTGGTTGTAACTTCTATGAGTGGATTATATGACTTCAGTTTGTGTCATTCCATGAACAGAAATCTTACATGCTCCAATATTCAATACATCATCATCCTGATAAAGATTCCAGTAATGAAGAGTTCATTATCTATGAAAAATATTTGAGTGATGTGGTTGATGTTCAATGTTTGATAGTTTCATTGATTTTAAGTGATCAAATGAAGTCTAATGAAACATGTGTGCATATAGAATGAGTGAGAACCATCATAGAATTTACAAGGAATGATCTAGTTAGAAATTTCTAGTGATTTGCAATGTGAACATTCAGAGAAATCATGGAGAGGGTTCCCTAGATGGACCTCATGTAGTCAATTTCATTGGTTATAGTGATCACATACATTTCTACAGTTTAATCTCCCCAAAGAACGAGAAATTGATCTCATTCAACTATAATTTGCGTAGTGATTCTATATCTTTTTTTGAATATTAATATTAAGAACCTTAAAAATACTCTTATATGTCTTTTCAATATTAATCTATGAATATATAAGGATACGAAGAGTTAAAATTCTTATGTACTTATGTTGTTCAAATGGAAATGTAAAGAGTATAGATATAATTAAAAATTTGCTTCATATCATTAAATGGTGATGAATATCACGGGGAAAGCATTCTAAAAAGAATATGATTGTTTAACTAGTGAAAAAGGGGACACTAGAAGAAAAAAGACACCCATGAAAAGATGAAAGAGGAATATTGAGGTGAGCTTATAATTTAGTAAAATTATTTGTTTCTAATAATTGTGTATAACATAAATCATTGCGATTTCATGTACATATTAAAATACATAAACCAATTAAATTCACAATTATTTTCTATGGAGAGGCAGATCTATGATAATCTAATGAAGCTATAAATGATGTTATAGCTATCTATGACTACCGCCTCACATTACCAACAAGATTATCTTAGTTTCAAAAGGGTTTTTATTATGTGAATTAAGATACCAAAATTGTTATTTTAGTATCCAGAATAGATATAGATGGATTAGTCATCACATTTGGGAGTAAATGATTCTTTTCTTATAAATATATAAATTTTTAAGGTATGAGACATTTTAATAAAGGTAATCATATTTTAGATATCATTAATCTAGAAGTGGAAATTGATAACAATGTAACATAAAATGAATCATACCACACCCATATTCTGCAGCACTGGCATGGTCATGTAATTGAAAAGGTAATAACTTAATTACATCAAGATGTATATTTATATTCTTTTGAAATAAAACCAATTGGTGTATTGAACACATATTTATAAGTAAAAATGATCAATGCCCCGTTTAGTGGGAAATGTGAAAGGCATGAAGAGATTCTTGAATTAGTTCATACCTATGCATGTTTACTATTTCAACTTCATGAAATGGTTGGTTACTCATAATTCATAATATTTTATGATAACCTCAGTAGATATGAATATTTAAAATTAATAATGAAAAATTCTGATTATTTTGAAAAAATCCAGAAGTACAATAATGAAGTTGACAACTGGCTTGGTAATTAGATTTGGAAAATATTATTAAATCATTGTGGAGAATATCTTATTCACTACATTATTGATTACATTTGTGGATTTGGTATACAACCAAAACACAACCATCCTTACACTCCATATTAAAATAATGTAAGATAAAGGTTGAACCACGCCTTTTTGAACATTGTGAGAACAATGATATGTCATAAAAGTCTTCAACTATCCTTTGGGTGATATGAATTATAAACAGTTGTCCTATAACTAAATCGTGTTCAATATATATTGATAAATTATATTCCATAAAAATTTGGTAGTGGAAGATAACCCAAGTGGTAAAATTATATTTGGGGGTTTTCAAAGAGATTTTTAAGGTCTCTTCATGTAATAAAATCGCAACCTTAGGAAAATAGTGTAATCTTATAGGGTAAACCAATGAAATTATTGGATATTACATATATGAACCCTTAGAAAAAACATAATTTTTTCAAGAAACACTAAATTTATTTAGGGGGAGAACATATTTAAGTGATATTTTTTGAGTGATATATTCATCAATGAATTTGAGGTTCAAGGTAAACTAGATTTTTCATAGGAGTAGATTTCAAAAATCCCGTTGGGATAATAAACTATTCAAGAGACAAAAGTTCAGTATCGGAGTAAAATATATGATAGAGATACTAAAAAATATATGTTTCTAGTCCCAAAGGATAGTGAATAATTATTTGTTCATAATAATAATCATCTAACCTATATGTGATCAATAAGTGCAACATATGTTGAAAAGTGGAAATAATCCATGAATTATAAAATATATTCCATTTAAAAAAAATTAAGTTTGTATTTTGGTATATCTTTTAGTGTATGTAGATATTGTGGTATGAAAATGGTTCATTCAGAAGAAACTAGACATCAAAGGACAACTCAATACCAATATTCAATTACAGGTTACAAAAAAATTTAGATAGTGAAAAGGAATTAAATATGAGGAGATATTTTAATCAATTTTAATGAAGAAATCCATAATAATTTAACAATCCATTATGTGTCACCATTACTATGACATTTATAAAATACATGTTGGAACATCCTTCCTTAATTGAAATCGTTTTAATTATTTATATATGAATGAATTTGAAGGTTTTGTAACATCAAAAGATTCTAATAAGTTATGAAAATTGAAAAAAAATCCATTTATGGACTATTGAAGTCATATTGGAAATAGAAAAATAACTTTAATTAATCCATAAATGAAAATATTCTCATAAATAATGACTGTGCTTCTTCGGTCTACAAGAAGATTAGTTGTAGTGCAGTGGTTCTCTTAATAGTATAAGAAGATATAATATTACATATTGGAAAAGAAATAATAGTCTTATAGACTATTATGGAATAGTTAAACAAAGGTTTATATATGAAGGACGTTGGAAAGAAAAAATATATCCTTGGGATGAAGATCCATCTTGATAGATCCCATAGCTTTCATGGCCTATGTAATAGAACATATATTGAAAATATAATTATTTTATGGAGTTTAGAACAATCCAATAAAATAATTATTTCCATCATCAAATGGAATTCATCATTCTAGGAATATTTTTACTCGAACACATGGGGAATGAAATTGAATATAAATTATTATATAAGAATAAAAAAATTGGTAAGTCGGGTATGTTATGCAATGTAATAGGATACTTGTCACCTATGCATTAAGTGAAGAAAGATGATATCAAGCTACTATAAGTGAACTCCATCAGATTGCAGTCAAGAATATCCTCACATATAAACTAAATACTAAGGATATGATCCTAGATCATGGAGAAGATGAGAATCTTGTTATCATAGGATATTAAGATGATGTTATCCAAACTAATCAAAAAGGCATGGTGTCACAAATAGGATATATATTCACATTGAATGGAGGTAATATTAGATGTAAGTGATCTTTGTAGGATATTGTTATAGACTCTATAATTGATTTTGATTTTATGGTCAGTTTTTAGGTATATAAATAATCATAATGGATATGTAACTTCATCCAAGTGACTAACATTGTACCTAGCAGTAAAATCCTATAACACTCTTTTGTGACAATATTGTATTAGTAGATCTCGCAAAAAGATCCACGGTCATAGTAGTAAAAAGGAAATACCTCAAAAGATTCATCAAATTAAGGATTTTTATCATAGGTGAGAAGTTTTATTATATGTGTTGTCATTGAGATAACAAAAAGGAACCATTGACTAAATCTCTAACTCTACAAAAACATTATTATCATGTGATGTTCAGCAGACTGAAAGTCATAGGATGTTGTGACTAGTCCATGTGTTTTTGTGTGTGCAGTTGGTATCCTAGGACCAACAATTTTTAGATTAATTAAATTTATATTATACATATTGAAAATTAAAAATACTTCATCATATATATATATATATATCATTGTTTTTCAGGCTGATGTAAAAAAATTCAATAGTATATGTCGCACTGATAAGGTTACAAAATTTTTATGTTATCATTAGAACCATGATGAACTAACAAGATATTCATTAATAGTGTTATGTAGTTTTATTACCTACTATGATGTGACACAAAGTACATAGAATATCATGTGTGAGTACTTGTAAGAGGATGAGGATTATTCTTATAAGGTTTGTAATTGGTAATCATTAAGATAGGATATTATGAGATTAGAACCAACAATATGAATTCCAAATGTTTACGTGTTAGTTAATATTCATATATGTGAGTGTGTTTAATGATCCATATAATTTAAAATAATCATTGATGCATATCATTACCCACTCACATAATTATTTTGACCAAAATAGAAAAAATATATATTGGAGGGAAATATGGTATGTTGGATGTGACATGATTCTCGTGTCATAAGGGATAGGTCAATGAATGATTTTCCTCATCCAATTTTTTGGAATGTAATATCTCAGCCCTTTTATTGTAATAGATTCATCTTCCTAAATTACATGGCCATGATGTACTAAGGAGTATGTTTTAGATGGTAAAAAAATATATAAAGCATAGAGGTAAGTGTCACAAATGTAAAACCTGGATGATGAGATACTTAGGAAAATAGATTATATAACCTAGTAATCTTTTTATGTGATTATGATCATTTTGATATTATGTCATTTACCTTAGGTTCCTTGACTAGTGGCTGGAAAAATGTTTTCAAATTTCGGCAAGCCTGCCTAATGCCATTGAAACAATGTCATTGAGGGTCGCACATGATTTTTTTGATCCGGATTAAAATCAATTTTAATTTAATTATTTGAATAATTATTATTATCAAGACTGAGGAGAGTAATTTTTCTTTTTTTATTGTATTCTAATATTAACACTATATTAAATAATTATATGTTATTTAATAAATAATTTATATAATTAAATTAATATTTATTAAATATTTATTTTAAGGATTGTACATAAAATAGTAATTTATATATTGAATATTTTAATAAAAATAAATTCACTAGATTATGAAGTAAAATTATTTATGAATATAATATTTATTTTATTATTCAATTAATGATAGACCTATTTCAATGGACCATGTTCCAGTCCTGTGAAAAATATTAATTTACAATATTTTTTTTCATAATATGGAAAAAACAAAAAAAAATATTGATTATATTATTAGTATATAGAATAGGGAATGTTAACATTTTAAAAATTTTATTTAATGGCTGACATTGTAACAACCCAAGACATTACAATGTTTACCATTTTGAAAAAATATAATTTTGATTCTAAATATCATTATACAAAATAAAAAGTAATTATTTTGTTGCACTAAATGAAATTTTTATATTTCTCTACAAGGAATGTCGATGTTAACTTGTATTACACAAAAGTATGACTTTATTTGATGACTAGTGTAAAACCAAAGGCCAAATTTTACCAAATAACAATATATTATGAAAATATTTTTATTTAATATAAAATTATATAACCTAGATATTAGATTGGTTGATATTTATAGTATTAAATAAATTATAAAAATATATTGATGAATATATAGGTTTGAAATTAGTTATAGTTCCCAATTGAATATAAATGAAATGTTTTTATAAGAAACTATTATTTTCCAGAATGGGTTTTAGCATATTAAAATTAAATTAATTTCTATTAGTTGATTATATTGAAGAAATTTATATATTATATATCCCAAAAAATATTTTTTACATTCATACACTAAATTTTAGTGTCATAAGATTTGAACAATCCCAATATTACACATAAAAAAGCAATATTTTTATAAATATAATGTTGTTGAATTTTAATGGTGCACCTATTTTAAAAAAAATTAAATTCTAACCATTTATAAGTATTATATGGAAGAAAAAGATTTTTTAAGGTGTAATTTCGACACTCACTTAGATTTAATTTTTGTTAAGTTTCTATGAAGTATCATTTTTTATGAATAGTGAAAAATACTGAATATTAATTAAAATATGATTTTTTTTATAATTTATTAATATGGATATATTATATTTTAAATTGGTTTGAAATTAATATTGGAAAATTTTTAGGCAATGTAATCTAATATAGTTGGTTTTAACTACGTTATCTTTAAAAATGGAAAAAAACTAGTCACACTTATGGACAATTTTTTTTAAAAAACCCATGTTATAGTGTCATCTGCGAGATTAATTTTAAATTTAGTTATGCCACTTCTATAATTGAAATTTCTGAAAATGGATTAAATATTTTTAATTGGAATAATTTATAACTTCTATAATTGTTAAGATTGTTTTGGTCCAAAATTATTAGTGAATATAATTAAAATTAATTAGTGTGATTAAGAGAAAACACTAGCTTATCAAGGGACTAAAACATAATCATAAGAACCCAAATGAAAAATATCCTGGTAAAAAAACCCTTTTATATCCATAGATAGATCTTATCCTTCATATTATCGAATATTTACCATAATATGAGGCACATTATGTAATGTATTCCTCCAAATACTGTATACCATTTTAGATTATCAGGAATGTCACTCCTCTAGAATAATAGGACACTAACCTCTAACACATCTAAAGCCCTATGGATCACCTAAAAGCATATAAAATAACCTACCAAAATTCAACCCATAAATATAGAGGCCTCATTTTGGGATGTAATAAATTCAATGATGTCATTTGGTGAATACCTAAGGGGTATACCCCAAAAAGCGGTAATATTCTTCAACGATCACTTTTGTTTCATTTACATCTACACCCCTTCAATATTTTTATATATTTATTAAATAATAACCTAAAATCATAATTATATTTATATTTTTTATTCTAAGAGTTCTACATTCTCTTTTATACATTTCCATCAAATGTGACACACAATCATCATTCATGTGTATGGAACACTACCACCTCAAGAACTGATGTCATTCGTTCTTCCATTACCACATTCCAGGGTTTTAATAATGATGTACTTATAGTTTAATTGTGATATATACTATATATATGATGTATTTATTCTTATATAATTTTTATATAACACATATCATTATTCTTACCATTTTTTTGGAATATGATAACATCATTTCTAGACTTGTGGACTACCACCAACTCAAAGTTATGTGATTCGTTCAATATATACATGGAATGTATTAAGGATTATTTTAATAGAAATATGTGAAATATATTACATAAATATAATGTTTTAATTATAATATACATATATGTATATATCATTTAAATTTTATTGTTTTAATACGGTGAATAAATTGAAGTAATGTTTCTACGTATGTAGGACCTACCATCTCCAAGAATGGTGAATTTAATTTCCTATATCCAAATATTATAGATTCCTGTATAATAAATATATATTGAATATATAATAAAATAAAATTAATTTTTACATTCTGGATATAATTACATCATGACTTATGTAATTGGATTATCAAATAACAAGTTAAATCATACTAAAAAACTATGCATTTAATACTAGATATATTTTAAATAATGAATGAATAATAAAAAATTTGTAGAAATATATTATAATTAGATAACATATGATATTATAAATAGTATTATAGTTTTTTTTATAATTTGGTAACATATTTAAAAATTCTATATATGATGTTAAAGGACTATCACATAAATAAAAACTCAAGATAAGGGGTTTCGTCTCAATTTACTATCCTTTGAGACTTTATTGTTATTGTGAACCATCTTACATTTTCATAGTGTATCTACATCCCAATGACTTTTTATATCATAAGTTTCATTTATTCATTATATTCAATATTTTAATTGGTTTAATTCATTCATGGATCTCATGATTCAAAATTTACTCATGTAGAGTGAGATTTTGTCTCAATTTACATTCTATTAAGTCTTATTTGTTATTATACACAAAATCACATAAATATGGTGTATATAAATCCCCATTGTCATTAAATATCATGAATCATTTAATATTATGCTACAATTTAAGTGGTCACATCATAGGGGGTTAGACATGAAAATTACTAATTGGTAAAAGTCATCATTGTAATATCAATTTCTGCAGTGATTGTTAACATTATCCTAAAACAATAACCTTCTTTAAAAAAAATTCATGGTAAATTATATTTATTTCTGATGTAAATATTATATTATGATATATATTATTGTTTCCATAATCATATAGCATTTTAACATTCCTTAATTACTTTGAATGTTGTTGGTTTAATGGGAAAATGTGGATAAATATATATCCTTTACTCAATATAGATATTTATTATCTAACTATGTTAATGAAAATATATCGATTATTCAATATATAAGGAACTATTTAGACATGATATAAATGATTTTAGTATAGGTTAATTAAATCCAATTGATGCATCATTAGTTTCATGGAATTAATTTATTTTTCTAAACCCTTAAAATTTGTAACAAGTATGTTATAAACGGTTTTGTGGAATATCGTGAATGTATAGTTATAGTTGGCCATACAAAAATTGTTTATTCCAAGTATGTTATAAACTATATTGTTAATGTTCTTTATAGTAATGGATTCATGTTTGTGATTATTATGAAGTCCAATGTTTAAGAATTTCCATCATTTTTTATACCATTATCTTGAAGATTTCCACTACGACAAAATCAATGGATGAACATCATTCATAGTTTATTTATTACATGTATTGTGTTCAAAATTCAATATATTCCCATATTAATCATTATCAATTAATAATTCATTCTTCTAATTTACATAGACAAACTGATAAGTTTGGTTGACCCTTATTTTATTTCATTTACCCATATTAGGAAGAAAGGATATTTGAATGAGATTTCAAGGTTGCAGTTTATTAGATTTTGTTATATATTATATTTCATTTTCTAGTTCATAATATAGAGAATTTATCATAAATGTAATATTATTTTCAGGAGCTACTTAACATTTGGTCCTATAGAAATTTATTCCACATACACATGCAAATGTAATAAGGTTGGGCTATAACATTGGGCTACAGGGGTCACGGCATTACAGTTTATATCATAGGATGATTATTAGAAACATTAAAAACTAAATTTTAGAAAACATATTTTAATGATCATAGTCCTAATATATAATTTGAGGATAAATATAGAAGAACATATTAAATATTATTTAAGCTATAGATTATGTATTTATCATAACAATACATCATTCTCTAGATAAAAAATGTGGGCATGGTTCTGGGATAGATGTACCTTGGGGTTACAACTCCAAAATGGTGCATCTGACCGTACTCGAGCATAACCTGATACATGAAAATGGGACTTCATGTACACCTAGTTTGACAACCCTAACTAATATGCTTAGGATAGTTCAAATTTTCATTAAAAAATATTTTTAATGATTTAGAATTAACGTTATACACAAATAAACCATGTTTAGGATTATGATATTAGATATGAATATATTTTACAATTTATGTTATGTGGTATTCCATATTTAGAGTTAGAAAACGTACTTAATTATAAGTTCTATTCTAATATATTACATTATTTATAAATTGAACATTGAAGGATAGATGGAATAATAATATTGGGAAATGATAGAGGTTACCCTATTGAGGAAACCAATGTAGCTGGTTGTCATGACCTGTCCTCGGGGCCCATGTCGTGACTACCCCAAGCCCGCCTTCCATAGGCTAGGGGCTGGCGAATAACACCAAAGGCGTAAATCCCGATAACTGGGAAGGAATTTCCTTTATAAAAGTAAACAAAACACCACATAGTACAAGCGGAAGTAATACACTAAGTACAAAAAAAAGTGCTGAAAAGTAAATGGTCGAGAATACAAACCCAATTGAAAGTACAACTACAACTGAACGAATGTACAATAGAAAAGACAAGCATCTAGAAGAATAGAAGTATCTCCTAGGACGTCCACCTCGGATCCTACCTAAAGGGTAGGTACAGATAGCAAAGCTCCTGGATCATCCACCACGAATCCTACATGAAGGGTAGATACAGATAGCCTCCACAATGCTCTCACCCATCAACATCCTCCAAGTATCGTCTCGTCGTGAAGTCCACCTCTGGATACTGACTCGTCGTGAGGTCCACCTTCGGGTACCGTCCAGTCCTCGAACACTCGGCCTCTGTCATCATTGCCCATCGTCTGCAACCAACATAATGAGGTGCGGGCATAGCCCATGTCGGGGTGAGTATAACAACACTCAGTAGGGACCCCAAGACCCTCAAGGTCTCACTAAATCTAACAAGAATTACCACAATGAAAGATCTCAACAGATAACCTCTACTTAGGTATATACCCATACATATACCTAAGTTATCAAGTAACCCATCTCAATCATGAGGAAAACACAAAGGTTATTGTCTCAGCTCAACCAAAATTTTCATTATCGAAATTGTAACTATGGAAGAGCTCCGTCTCTGACGAGTACAGTGATCTTGTCACGACTCTGATGTACTGCTCACTAACCTAAGATTGCTGAGATACTCCTCCTGTCGAGTACCGCGGGTCTGCCACCTCACAAAGTAGTGCTCCTCCGCCATGGGTCTACCACCTCACACAGTAGTTCTCCCCCTCATAGCCTACAGAGGTACTCCTCCTATCGAGTACCGAAATTCTGCCACCTCACAAATTAGTGCTCCTCCGCCATGGGTCTTCCACCTCACAAATTAGTGCTCCCCACTGGGCTATGCAAGTCACTCCGAATCAAATCGAAAAAGCAGTCATCAGGTCTCATCCAGCAACACGGTCATTGTATTTGTACTCTCTTCTCTGAGAGGGTCCTCTCTACAAGCTAAAGGTAGATACTCAAAGTATCAAAAATTCCCATGAAGAAGTATCTCAAAGGACTGCCTCGTCATAGGGGTCTCAACGCAATAGACGATGCATCAATCGGATGCACGGTCTATGAGTTATTAGCTTTTTCATCATAGGGGCCAGGTTGGTTTCGTGTATGAACCATCCTGACCCTATCTCAAATGTACTCCTAACTCTCATATGGTATACTCATAGGTACCATTTCTCAACGTGATCACCAACTCTAGTGACGGTTCGTCAAATGGACGTCCGGTCTGAAAGTTATCAGCTTTTCCGTTCGAGGGGCCCGTTTGGATTTCGGGTTCAATCCAACCCGGCCACTATCCAACTACATCCAAACCTCAGGCAAAGTATGCCAAAAGTTCCGTCTCATCAAGGGTATTCCAACAATGTTGACTTCACGTCAATCGGATGTCAGGAGCTCAAGTTATAATCATTTCCGCTCTGAGGGCCCGGTTGGTTTTGTGTTCGAACCAACCCGGTCATACACAAAGTTCTTCGAAACCTTGAGTGTAATATATCTAAACTACCGTATCGATCCAAGGATCTCTACGCAACTAACGGTGTATTGATTGGAGGTCTGTATCCCATGATATGGGCAAAAGACCAAAAGTGATCCGAAAATGGGGGGTCTGGGCCCGGTCCGACCCGGCCCGCCCCCCTAGGTCGGCCTGAACCGGGTCGACCCGACCTGGGTCCAGGTCAAACCTAGTAGTGTGCAGCCCGACTGGGCATGGCCTGGTCCGGTTCGTGCAACCAGGCCCAGCCCGGCCGGGTGGCGCGCCGGCTCGGCCAGCGAACCGGGCAGGGGATGCGGTCCCCCGCGGCCATCGCGCTCCGCGGACGCGGAGAGCGCCACGTCCTGCTCACCTGAATCCCGCACAGCCGCGGGATCTGGTCGTCTACAGCCACGGCGGTTCCTCCTCGCAGCGCGCCGGGGCTCCACCGGTGATGTCCGCGGGCCACCGTAGTTTCTCTGGTAGTCCGTTTTCAATTCCGCCTACGCCGGTGTTCATCTCAGGTCCCGTATTTTACTGTGAGGGCATAAAATCACCATTGCGGCCTGTTCCATCATCGCCCGTCGATCCACACATCAATAAACAAACTACGGAGTCCTCGAATCGCATCTTCTGCCCCAACTCCAGCCACGGTTTCGTTCGGCCTCAACGACGCGGTGCGTCTGTGCCGCGCATCGTTGCCGCATTTCTCCATGTTTCTGCGCGGTTCCGTTGCACCGTGATGCCTTCTTTCGAACCGCAACAACACACCCACAAAAGGGGGAGGAGATTTGGTCGTGTTCATGCGGTCCGACCTCCTCCCGATAAGTTGATAACAAGCGGCCCAAAAATAAAGACGAAGAATGAAAAAGGATATTTCATGAACAAAAAGTAATCAACCCCTACCTTGATGAAGTCGTCGAACATGGTTCGTTGAGGAAAAAGGTCGTCGCGGATGACGGTGTCGCGGAACGATGCTCCGTAAGCACCATCGGCGTCGCAGTACACGGCGTCGCGGAGAAGAGGATCGTCAGTGTCGCGGTACATGGTTTCGTGTTGTCGATCTCCGAGGAATCAGCGTTCTTCTTCATCCTTCATTGAAGGCTGGCGTTTTTCATCATTCTTCACGTTCTTCAACAAGGAAGAATATTCTTAAAGACTAGTGGTCTCTTCTTTGTTCCACACAATGAAAACAACAATAATAAAATAAGGTCTCTCTTATTTTATTCCTCATGTCAATGCTTTCAAAATTCAAAATGAATCCATGAATTAATTAACGTGTGTTGACCAATTAATGAGGCCTTTAATAAACCAAACAAATTCGAGAGTTGACTTGGCATTAAGTGGGGGTGCGGGTGCGTTACTCAATTAAAGATGAGTTTACAAAATTAAAGAGGGAGGTGAGGAGTTATGGAAAACGTGAAGGGGTGGGGCTCATGTGGGACCTAACTCTCCTTTCTTCTCCCAAGGGAAGTTAGCAACCCAACGGGTCCCACTCCAACTCCCACACCTAGGAGTTAAACCACATAAGAGAGGGAAAAAGTGTTGTGACACAACACTTAAACCACTTAGCAATAAATAAAAATAAAATTGTAAAATAATTATATCTTTGTTCCTCACTCTTTTTTTAACAACTCCTCTCGAGAAAACGCAACTCCAGAAAGGGTCTTTTTAAGAAATTACCGGCGATGTGGTTTCATTGGTGCCCTCGGATTTTGATTCCGAGCACTGGTTCAAAAGTTAGAAAAACCTGCTCGTTCGTTCACTGAATGTACCTGAGCTAAACTTTGGAAATTGATTCCGGGCACACCAGGCCTCGGAATCAGGTGCCGTCAGAAACCGCAGACTCGTAAAATTCCAGAGAAATTAAGAAAAAAATTTCCTTTAAATTTCCGGGTCTTTACATTACTCCCACCTCAGGGATTTACGTCCCCGTAAAGCTATAACACAAACTAGGGATACAAAAGTGGTACTGAGCACACATCTGAGCCTTCTGTTCCCATGTGCTCACCTGGAGGTTCACGTACTGCCAGTGTAAGTGCACATAAGGAATCAACCGTCTACATAGGATCCTTTCCTGTCGATCCTCGATCCCCACTGGAACCTCTGTGAATGTCATCCTACCATCAACGTCCTACTTCCTAAGGTCGATGATGGGTGAAGGATCTTGCACGTATCTCCTCAGCTGAGATACGTGGATAACATCATGCACCTGGTGCAACTGAGGTGGAAAGGTCAAACCATAAACCACCTCGCCTACCCTGCTGAGGACCTAGAATTTTCCGTTAAACCTCATAGATAACTTGTCTCCTCGGACACATCCTTGTAAATCTCATCGAGGTGAGACCCGTATAAGGACGTGATCTCCATCCTTGAACTCTAGAGGCATCCATTTCCTGATTATAACTGAAGCACAAAACTCATGCTGCCATGAGGGTAAGGTTGGTCGACCCAAAAGTGATCGACCAAACCCTCCTATGCATGAGTTTATCCTGTGCTGCCTGGGGTTTCCTTTTCGCTGACTAAGGAAAACCCATCCCAACGTTGTAGTTAGACCACATCCTTTTTTCCTAATATAGTTAATCAAAGCATGAACTGTGAATCCAATCCATACTGAGACCAATGTCATAAGGCCTCGACACTGCCACCAAGAGATTCCAACTGAAACACTCACCTCGAGGGTCAGACCACACTGTCGGCATAAGTGTGATTATCGAGTCTCCTCCCAAGGTATCTCTAGATGTGAGGGTCATGTATACGGCTTACCGGACACTCTAGGTCTGGGAGAAGATTTGTGGAAGGAAGGAATGATTTATATAAACATCTGTTACTAAGGCAGATAGTAGTGGACAGAAACTGTACCATGAATCATTTTTAGATCAATTGGGTCACACTCTTTGACCGCATGCAGCCGCACTCTTCCCCTGCCCTCCAGCTCCTTGAGCCTGGCGGGGACAGCTAAGGTGGGTGGTTATAGCATGTTGAAATGTACACCACCTCATACTGCTCTCCTAGCTCTGCCTCCATGTCTGCTGCTTCACAGACTCATCTCTCCATAATGCTTCCTCTTCATGAAACATTTAACACGCTCGAGTATCTAAGAATGGCGCTGGTTTCCTATTTATTACTGCACTGTGCAGTCTTCATCCGCTCCTGGCTGATATGCACCTTCTTTGCCTATGATCTATAAGAGTTTCTAAGATTTCTCATTTGCTGAAAATAGAAACTTGGTCTCATCCCCTGGATGAACCACGCCCATTGCTTAATACAGTCAATCCTGACATGAATGATGCATTCATACCATGGATGACGTCGTATGGCCTCGACGTTACTACCAAGAGATCCAACCGTCACTCTCGCCTCTAAGGGTCGAGTCACACTATCGGCGTCCGCGTGAGGTAAGTGGGTCTCCTCCAGTAGGAATCTCAAAAGTGAGGGTCAAGTCAACAATTTTAACCGGGACCTCTTAGTACACAGAAATAAAGGAAGCTAATGTCACAAGGACAAGTGTCTTTTATTACTACATCTCAAAGTACAAAGACACACAACAATGACAACAAGGAAACTAGAAGCACCAAGATCAAAGGTCTCATGCCTGGAACTAGTCCCGCTCTTGTCCGCCAGCTTACGGAGCTCCGTAGTCGTCTTCTTCTGCTGCCTGAAGATGATCTCTCCCATGTCCACCTATTCCCTGCGGTCAGGGTGGACCTCCTGGTGGTGGTGTTGGCAACACCTCGAAGCATCATCCACCTCCAACTGCACGGCCAGCTCCCCTGCCGTAGTCTTCTGCTCCTTGCGGTCCACCTCGATTGAACCTCTGCCACTGCCTTGGAGGTCCTTCATTTATCTGCTGATCATCCAAGTGGTGGGTCGAATAGTCACGATCCATGTGACCATGTCCGCCACAAGTGTAACACAAAATGGCAGGTTTGGCTCTATCACTCCCCTTGGTGCCTTGCACTACCGACCCTGAGTCATGCAGTTGACCACCTGTAGGTCTGGTCCTCTTGGACCTCTGCGTCATCTGTCTACTGCCCGCTGCAGAAGACTCTGCCGCATGCTGGCTAGTGGTGGGTCATGCTGCTGGAGACTGCTTAGCAAGGAAACTCTCCACTAAGTGGGCTCACTCCAACACCCCTTTCTGCGTTGTGATGCTGTGAGACACAACAGAATCTCTAATCTCTCACCTAAGCCCCTGCTCGAAGGATCCGGCCCTGAAGAACGGGTCCCATACCATATCTGTGGAGTTGCGCGAGAGGTCTGTGAACCTCGCTGATTACTGCGCCACCGTCATGCTACCCTATTGTAGATGTAGTAGCTTCTGTATACGCACCGCTCGAAGGGTGGCTGGTACAAACTCTTCCCGGAACAGGCTCTCGAAGTCTAACCACAGAAGTGTCACCTCGTCATGCATCTGGAGAATTAGGCTCGACCATCTGTCGGCTACTGCCTGAAGGAGCCTGGCAGCAAGGATCACCATGAAGTCTGCTGGCGTTCTTACTAGCCTAAAGACTTTCACCACAGCCTCTAGCCAATCCTCATAAATCTGCAGGTCTGTCTCTCCCCTGAACCTGGGTGGCCTCTGATGCTGGAACTCGTGTAGTGCGCTCAAGCGACGTGCCCTCTCTGCTGCTGGGGCTGGTGGCATCGGTGGCCCAATGGGTGGTAGTACAGCTGGTGCCTCCGCTGGTTCCTCGACTGGGATAGGGCCCTGTACTGAGGCCACATCGCTCGGCGGGCTGTCAGTACGTAAAACTCTTGGGGATCTAACTGGTCATCTGTGGGGAGGCACCATGAATGAAACAAACGTGACATGGTCAAAAGATTCATACATGGTGAGTTGACCTGGTTTTAGCTGACTTTTAAAAACTTTTGTAAACACACACGCAATCAGTGTTTTTGTGCACAAAGTTGGAAGTCAGTTGTCAGGGTCCTGGTGTATTGATACGTCGGCCACCCGCACCAACACTGGGCTCCCTGAACTGAAAACTACACTCGGTACCCTTAACACTATTACTTCACAGAAAGAAAATATTAGAGTTATAAGTTATGCGGTAGAACCGACTCCTTTGAAACCAGTTTGTCACGACCCGTCCTCAGGGCCCATTCCATGACTACCCCAAGCCCGCCTTCCATAGTCCAGAGGATGGCGACTAGCACCAAAGGCATAAATCCTGATAACTGGGAAGGAATTTCCTTTATAAAACTAAACAAAACACCACAGAGTAGAAGTGGAAGTAATACACTAAGTACAAAAGATAGTGTTGAAAAGTAATGGGGCCAGAATAAAAACCCAACAGAAAGTACAGCTACAACTGAATAAAAGTACAATAGAAAAGAGAAGAAGTTGGAAGAATAGAAGCAGCTCCTAGGTCGTCCACCTCAGATCCTACCTGAAGGGTCGGTACAGATAGCGCAGCTCCTGGATCGTCCACCACAGATCCTACCTGAAGGGTAGGTACCGATAGCCTCCACAATGCTCTCGCCCGTCAACCTCCTCTGAGTATCGTCTCGTCGTTAAGTTCACCTCCGGATACTGACTCGTCATGAGGTCCACCTACAGGTACCGTCCAGTCCTCAAACACTCAGACTCTGTTAGCACTCCCCGTCATCTGCAACCAACACAACGAGGTGCGGGCATAGCCCGTGCAGTGTGAGTATAACGATACTCAGTAGGGACCCAGAGACCCTCAAGGTATCACTAAATCCAACAAGGATGACCACAAAGAAATATCTCAACAGATAACCTCTACTTAGGTATATGCCCATACATATACCTATGTTATCAGGTAACCCATCTCAGTCATGAGGAAAACACAAAGGTTATTGTCTAAGCTCAACCAAGATTTTCATTATCGAAACCGTAACTACTGAAGAGCTCCATCTCTGATGAGTACAGTGATCTTGTCACAACTCTGAGGTACTTCTCACTAACCTAAGACTGCTAAGATACTCCTCCTATCGAGTACCGTGGGTCTGCCACATCACAAAGTAGTGCTCCTCCGCCATGGGTCTGCCACCTCACACAGTAGTGCTCCCCCTCATATCCTACAGAGGTACTCCTACTGTCGAGTACCACGGGTCTGCCACCTCACAAAGTAGTACTCCCCCACCATGGCTCTTCCACCTCACAAAGTAGTGCTCCCCACTGGGATATGCAAGTCACTCTGAATCGAACCGGACAAGCAGTCATCAGGTCTCAGCCAGCTACACGGTCTTCGTACTCCATACGCTCATCTCCGGGAGGGTCCGCTCCACAACATACAGGTTGATACTCCAAGTATCCCAATGTCCCATTAATAAGTATCTCAATGGACGGCCTCATCATAGGGGTCTCAACGCAATAGACAGCGCGTCAATCGGACGCCCAGTCTGTGAGTTATTATTCTTTTCATCCCAGGGACCTAGTTGGTTTCGTGTACGAACCAACCCGACCCTATATCAACTGTACCCCGAACTCTCATAGGGTATACTCATAGGGACCTATTCTCAACATGATCACCAACTCCGCTGACGGTTCATCAAACGGATGTCCGGTCTGAAAGTTATCAGCTTTTCCATTCTAGGGGCCCGGTTGGATTTTTGGTTCAATCCAACCCGTCCACTATCCAAATACGTCCAAACCTCAAGAAAAGTATGACAAATGTTCCATCTCATCAGGAGGAATCCAACAAAGTCAACGGTATGTCAATCGAACGTCCGAAGTTCAAGTTATAAGTGTTTCCGCTCTAAAAGCCCGGTTGGTTTCGTGTTCGAACAAACCCGGTTATACCCAAAGTTATTCAAAACCTTGAGTTTAATATAGCAAAATGACCTTCTCGATCCAAGGATCGCTATGAAACTGAGCGATGCATCGATCAGAGGTCTATATCCCATGATATGGGAAAAATAAACGATGTGATCTGAAAATGGGGGGTCTGGGCCCAGTCCGACCCGGCCCGACCCACCTGGGTCGGCCCGAACCGGGTCAACCTGACACTGGTCCGGGTCCCAACCGGGAGGGCGTGGCCCGGCCCGGTCGGGTGCGGCCCGGTCCGGTCCACACAACCCAGCCCGGCCCAGCTGGGTGGCGTGCTGGCTCGGCCAGCGAGTCGAGTGGGTGACATGGTCCCCCGTGGCCTTCGCGCTCCACGGATGCGGTGAGCGCCACGTCCTGCTACCCCCGGATCCCACGCGGCCGCGGGATCTGGCCGCTTGTCACCACGGCTGAAGTCGCGGCGGTTCCTCCTAGCGGTGCACTAAGGCCCCGCCGCCTCCGGCCGCTGGCACTGCCGCACCGCCGGTGAATTCTGCGGGCCACCAGAGTTACTCCAGTCACTAGTGCAGAAAACGTTTTTTACGTCAGTTATTATTCATTTTTTACGTCGATTTCTAGCCGACATTAATACGGGTGACGTTATAAATAACGTTTTTGACATCGGTTTTTTAAAAACCGACATCAAAAACATAAAATTGTGATGTTTATGACGTCGGTTATTTTAGAACCGACGTGATAAATAAAATGGGAAGGGTTTATCATGTCGGTTCTTTAACAATCGACGTGATAAAAGTCCTGGAAAATGGTTTATCACGTCGATTATTAAAAAACTGACGTGATAAAAGGACAGGGAAATGGTCTATCACATCGGTTATTAAACAACCGACATGATAAACCGGGGGGGCGGGGGGGTTATCACGTCAGTTTTTTAATATTCGACCTGATAAACCGGGGGAGGGGGGTTTATCACGTCGGTTATTATATAACCGCTGTGATAAACCGGGGTGAGGGGGGTTTATCACATCGGTTAATATATAAACACCGTGATAAACCAGGGGAGGGGGTTTATCACGTCGGTTATTAAATAGCCGACGTGATAAACCTTTTTCCAGCCCTTTTATCACGTCGGTTATTAAATAACCAACGTGACAAACTATTTTCCAGGAATTTTATCACGTCGGTTATTAAATAACCGACGTGATAAACCATTTTCTAGGAATTTTATCACGTTGGTTATTAAATAACCGACGTGATAAACCATTTCACAGGCTTTTATCACGTCATTTATTAAATAAATGACGTGATAAACCCAATTTTTTTTAAAAAAATTTAATGCAGTCATCTGCTCTCCACCAGAATCAACCAGAAAACAAATCAAGAAATCGTACCACAAAAAACAGAAGTAGATCAAAATTAAGCATGTACATTGATCACATATAAAACTTACCTCATAGACAGCCCCCACCCTCATGTATACCCTATGGACAGCCCTCCCCCACCCCGTTGGAGCCCTCACCCTCATGTATACCCCCTGGAAAGCCCTCCCCAACCCCATTGGAGCTCCCACCCTCATGTATACCCCCTTGGAAAGCCCTCCCCCACCCCATTGGAGCCCCCGCCACACTCATGGACTGCCCCCCGACCCCCGGACAGCCCCAAACACCCCTCGACAACCCCCCCACCCGCCTGAACAGCACCCCCTCACCCCACTTGACAGCCCCCATCACACCCCTGGATAGCCCCAAACACCCCTGGACAACCCCCCACCTGCATTTATACCCCCCCCCCCCCCCCACACCTGGACAGCACTCCCACACCCCTAGACCGCCTTCCCACACCCCTGGACAGCCCTGCCACCCCCTGGACTATACCCCCACCCCACCGGACAGCCCTCCCAGACCACTGGACACCCCCCAACCCCATTGAACACACCCCCACACCCCTGGAACCCCTCCCCCACAGACCCAAATCTATAACATAAAAACCAACATAAGTAAACCAAAACAAGAAGCAGAGCAAAATTAAACATTCACTTATATAACATTAAAAACATACACTGTCAACTTCAAAAAAAACCAAATCCAACCTAAACAACTACCAAATACACAATTTCAATGACAATATTCAAAATTACATTTTACATTACAAACACCAAAAATTCAATCAAACCTGTAAAATAATTTGACCACTCCACTTGTAAGTGTTTGATGTCTTCAGCAGTAAAGGGTTTAGGGTCATCAAAAAGCTACAAATGAAAAAGAAAGTAGTTAACGTGTATAATGAATAAATAAAATTGAAATATTATGGAAAAGTTTAAGAGGAAATCGTACCAGGTCAAAATTCACAACTGTCCCAGATGTTATTATTTCATACATAAATCTTAACATATAATATCCGCATTCGATGAGGCCCTTTTGTTCATGAAAATTATGTTTGAATGAGTGTAAATTCAATATATTATTTTGATTTAATAAATCAAAAAGTACAAATTATAAATGGATATTTACCTTCGCATTTATATATTTGATCTTTACAATTCTTTTCTTTGTGTTTTTTTGAAAGTATGCCCATGCACTGTTAGAAAATAATATGAATGGAGTAAATTTAAAATTCATTATAATATATAAAACTATTGAGAAATTGAAACTTAATTTTCCAATATATTCTTAAAACTTTCCCACACATTACCATGGACAGAGCATATCCAATAAAGGGATTTCTCCCTTGGTCAAAAAACCCCTAACATCCAATGATCACTGATAAAAGGAAATTTGACGTTAGTGGTTTTTTATGTTAAAAGATAATTAACTCTTTGAGAGAAAGGTGTTTCATACCTCTCACAAAAAGGCATCATCCAACATTGTGTGATTATATTCTTTTCAAATCTTCCAGTAGTATAAACCATTCTTTGTTCCTCATTCAATGCACATGCTTCAGGGTAAATCAATTGCGGGTCCATGAATCCATATACTTCTTGTCATGTCATTCCTCTCACAAATTTTATAAAGATACCTAATACAAAAAAAACATAAGTATACATTTTTAATAAATATAACGCAGGGAAAAGGTGTTAAGACTTACATGGAAAAACTTTGCACCACGTTGATGTCCAACTTATCTCCAGTAACAAGCTCCATGATATCAGTTTTTATAATACCCACTCTTATTTCACGTCCACAAACATGAGCTTCCATTGGAAACTCATAATAACCAGACAACAAATGTGAATATCTTGACAATCTGTCAAGACCATTTGAATTTGTATTTGATGTCATAGACATTTGTCTTTGTTGTTGTCTATACAGTATTTCTTTACCTTTGAAGTATTCCTGTAAAAAAATTAAAAAATATTTTAGTTTTCAAATGATAAAACAACATTATTAAAAAAATAAAATATAAGATATAACATCCATACTTCTATGGTAATGAGTCGAATAAGTCTAGATGGCCAAATTAAAAAATGGTCGATACTCTGTCCAACTGTCGCCACCTCATCTGTAGGTATTGGTACCCTAGCTGATCTATCTATAATATCTTGTACAGTGACCCTCTGATTCTCTACCTCTAATTTTTGATGATGAACTATATCTCTTATACAATATACCAACCCATATGCTACTATATGATGTTGAGAATCATCAACATACGACTCACAATAAGTAGGAAGTTGCGGCAGAGGCGTAGGATAAAAAATGGGGTTCGCAGGATGAGGTGGAGGAGTGGGAGCTATTGGCGGAGGTGGAGGATAAATAATGGGGTTTGTAGGGGGATGTGGAGGAGTGGGAGCTGCAGTCTGAAATTGTCATTTCATTTCTGCAAACATAGACAGCACCGACTCTCTAATCTTGCCCTCCATCATTGCATTAATATTATGAACTTCAGCCTCCAAGGATTATATTTTTTTATAAACCTCCTCAATGGTAGAAGTTGAAGAACATGGCAACACTTTTCTTACCGACACACCTTCCGAATATCCTCTTACATGACCAGGATGTTCGTGCCTTCCCAATGCTGCAAATAAAATATCTTCCCTCCGAGTAGCTGTAAATGTCCCCTCTGAACTCTACTCCTCAAGAGTGTCCTGTATTAATTAATTGAACATTTCTATAATGATTGAAATTATATGAAGAAAATACTTAACTTAAATAAATAAAATATATATCTTACAATCCTCTCAGATACGATTCTTGATTCTTCCGAAAGATATTTCCCTTTTTTCCCTTCTGAGCTCTCTTCCATTTTTCATGTCTAGATGGAGGGGATGGAGGAGCCACCTCTCCATAGCTTGAAGACTCAGCTCTTAGTTGTTGAAATGTTTCCGCTATCATTTGTTCTTCCAATAATGCATACCCTCCCTGAGATAAACTATGAGGGTATACATTTTTAGATTGGATATCCTGATGAGCTTTCCTTGTTTACTGTAAGTTAATAATAATAAATCATTAACAAAACATTAATAAAATCATTTATATAAGAAAGTTTATAAAATTTTACATTTCCCTTACTAGAAATGACTCTTTTCTTCTACTTTCAAAAACCTGTCTCCAGGTGTCTTCATCTATAAAAGGATATATATATATGACATGGATTTTCATGACTCCTATGACCATAAATGAAATCAGATGAGAGGGTTGATTTGAAATCCCTCCATCTCCTGGCAGGCAAGGATAAGCATTTCTTCCTGACTCCTCCAGTGTCAGGAATATCAAATGTCATCTGATAAAGAAGAGGTTAAACATATTATATATACTAGAAACATTAAAAGAATAGTCAAACAATGACAAAATATCTTACAAAAATTGTCTCCCACAACTGATAGATAATCGCTTTATCCACACTTATCCAATCATCATACATAATACTTACTTTGCTCTTAGCCTGAGTTGCTACAAAACTCTTAAAATCTTTTGCATTTGGACCTCTAGGAATATCATCATCATCAAACTCAACGACTATCCTCCGATCATGCGTATGGGCAAGTGATAATTTTGGTAAACATGTGCACCCACGTTTACCAACCATTGAACTCTTTGTCATAATAAGAGCATCTGAATGTTCATCCCCAGAGGTATGACCAGCAATATGCTCCTCTCCAGAATCATGTGGTTGATCATATAAATGATCTGTCATTATCCTTCAAATCAAAAAAACAAACATCGGTTCACAAATATACAAATTCAAAAATTTTAATACTACTATAATCAGAAAATAGAAAAGTGTACTAAGTTACATAATAGTAAACATTGGTAATATGGTAAGCATGTTAAACAATGGTAAAGATGGTCAAGATGGTCAAGATGGTCAAGATTGTCAAGATGGTCAAGATGGTAAACATGGTAAAAATGGTAAACCTGGTAAACATGGTAAACATGGTAAAGTAATTGTCAGTGATCCAAAATAATAGCTATATAATTCATGTAATGGTTATAAACATGATAAAGTAAACTAAACAAACTTAAAAAAACTAAAACATATACTTATTTTGTTTTAAAACATGTTTTAATAAATAAAAAACTTACAATATCTAACATATATGGAAAAAATAAATGTAAACAAGAAATAAAAATATGTTACCTGTAATTTTAGGAATATACAAATGGATTTTTTTCCCAAATTCCTTCATCGTGATCGTTCCTTATGGCACAAACTATGTCTTCAACATGATCATCATTATGTTCTGTTAATATTTCCATGGAAGTAGGGATCTCACATAAATTAGCATATTCATCAATTTCATCCTCACCAATATATTGTTTTTTCCCTTGTAAAACAACAGCCCACTGCATATCTGATTGATCTACTACATAGAAATTTTTTTTGCATGTGTTTCCATTATAAAAGAATCAGCTTTATCTTCCAATCTATTCAGATTAACAAGTGTCATTCCAAATTCATCATGTCTGACACTGTTGTTACTGTTAAACCATTTACAGTTAAAAACGGGAACTTTAATTTTTATGTACTCAACCTCCCATATGTCTTCAATCACTCCATAATATGCACTTGATGCAGAAATTGGGTTTTTGTCCTTAGCACTCGAAAAATGCATTGCTTCTGCAAACACCAATACACCACTATTCTGAACTGCACTTCTATTGTCATGAGCTTTCGTATGAAATGTATAACCATTAATGTCATAACCGGACCATGTTATCACATTTAAACATGGACCACCCACTATCAATTTTAATGTCTCTGATACATCTGATCTACCAAGAAAAGTATTTTTAATCCATGACAAAAAAAATTTGTTGTGATCATTCAAAATCCACATTTCTTTCTTCTTTGGATGACATTGTTTCAACTCATTAATATGCAATGTGATATACGGTTGAGCATCAGCTATGTTATTCAAGATGTATGATTCTAACTTCTTCATCTGTTCAGCTGACAATGATTTGACTTTCAAGCTGCGAATCCCCTTTCCCTCATTATTAACTCGTTCATGGCGAGATAGAGGCAAACCTATGTGTTGCGCCACAGCCAAGTAGCTCGTACAAAACTCTGCTACCTCCTCAGAAATATACTTTTCAATAATGGAGGCTTCAGGTCGATATATATTTTTAACATACCCCTTTAATATTTTCATATACCTTTCAAAAGGATACATCCAACGAAGATATACAGGTCCACAAAGCTTTATTTCTCGAACCAGATGAATCATTAAATGCACCATTATATCAAAAAAAGTTGGAGGAAAATACATTTCCAATTGAAAAAGTATAAAAATTGCATCCTTTTCCAAAATATTCAAAGCATTCACATCAATCACCTTGTTACAAATTGAATTGAAAAAATAACACAACTTCATTATAGTCTTTCTGACACGAATGAGCAATATTCCACGCAACGCAACTGGTAGAATTTGTTGCATCATGACGTGACAATCATGTGATTTCATACCTATCAACTTCAAGTCCTTCAATGAGACAAAACATTTTACATTAGAAGAATAGCCTTGAGGCACTTTGGTATCATGAAAACACTAAAAGAATCTAATTTTCTCCCTCTTCGATAATGTATGACAAGTCGGGGGAGGAAATGTTCGTCTTCCATTTGGAGTGGGAGCTAACTCCAAACGTATTTCCATTGATAGTAAGTCTAATCTTTCATTCAACCCATCTTTAGTCTTTCCTTTAATATCTAAAAATGTTCCAATCAAAGAATCACATATATTCTTCTCCATGTGCATGACATCAATATTATTTTTAAATCATGATACCTCTAATATGGTAGCTAAAACAATTGACCTTTTCTTCCAAATATGTCTATCATTACCACATTTTTGTGTCTTTCCCAATGTCACATCAAGGCTTTTCACCCTCTCAAAATACAGATCAGGGGATAAAGGTTTTGGAGCAGTATCAAATTTTTGTGAGCCATTGAATGCCTTTTTTAGTCTTCTATAAGGGTGTTCCATAGGAAAAAACTTTTGATGACAAATGTACATTGTTTTCCTCCCATGATGCAATTGATAATATGACGTCTGTTGTTCGCAAATTGTACATACTTTATGCCCTTTAACACTGTATCCAGACAAATTTCCATACGCTGGGAAGTCATTTATAGTGAACAGAAGCACTGCATACAGTTGAAAATATTCCATTTTATAAGAATCATACACCCTAATACCATCATCCCATAACAGTTTCAAATCATCAATCAACGGTGACAAGTAAAAATCAATATCATTACCAGGTTGCTTTGGACCAGAGATCATTATACTCAACATGACATATTTTCGCTTCGTACAAACTTCAGGAGAAGAGGTTGTAAATTACCAATAAAACATGCTATGAACTATGTGTGCTACTGAGGGTTCGGTGTGGATTCATTCCATCTGTGCACAACCCTAGCCTGAGATTTATAATTTCATTCCAAATGTAGAATAATACGCATCAATTTTCTTCCATTGTGGAAAATCAGATGGATGACGTATTTTTCCATAACATACCCTCTCTTCATCATGTCATCTTAACCTTTTTTCATCATGTAAATTAGAAAATAAACGTTTGAAACGATTAATTATAGGAAGATACCAAAATACCTTTGAAGGGAGCATTGTAATCTCTACACCAGCCTGTGATTTTTCTTTCACCTTATACCGTGATGTCCCACATTTAGGACACTCTGACAGAAATTCATATTCCTTCCTATATATAATGCAGTCATTCAGACAGGAATGTATTTTCTTGTATCCCAATACCATCAGGCATAATATTTTCTTGTCTTTGTAATGTGAATATGGAAGATCGTTATCTTTTGGGAGAATTTCTTTCATCAATTGTAACAGCACTATAAAACTTCTGTCACTCCATCCATGTTTCGCCTTCAGGTTAATCAATCTTAACATCGTTGACAAAACCGTAAAATCTGTACAACCAGGATATAATGGTTTTTCATCATCACTATATAGATGCGCAACTGTTGGTTCTATCTTAATTTGTTCTGCTACAATATCGCAAATCATTTCTTCAATTCCATCGGAGTTACCATCTTTTGAATCATCATCATCAGTGACATTTCGTCCAGTTTTACCATGCCAAATCCAAGGGCTGTAACTCGGATTAAAATCATGACAAATCATATGATATTTTATCTATCTACTTTTCAACTTCTTCATATTCAAACATTTCTGGCATGGACAGAAAAAAATGTCACTACATGGAACATTTCGTTTTGCAAATTCCAAAAAGGCATCAACACCTTCCTCAAATTCATTTCTCATTCGATGTTCCATAATCCAACTTTGACTCATTATTTCCTATTACAAATATCAACAAAAAATATATATTTTTAAGATAAGACAAATATATGTTTATATGAAAAAAATCATAATTTGAATGTAAAACAATTTAAAATATAAAACAAATCTATGGGTATTTAAGAAAATATGCTTGAGTAATATTTTTAAAACAAAATATAGTTAGATATAACAGTTTTAAATTTCATTGACTCACAGAAAACCATGCTGCCTATATAGTTGATAGAAAATTGGAGAAAATGGAGTAAACCTGAGAATCACCCCCCACCACCCAGACAACCCCCAAAACCTTCTGGACAGGCCCCCATCCCCTTGGACAGCCCCCCACACCCACCCACCCCCTTGGAGCACCCCTGGACACCCCTCAGCCCTCCGGACAGCCCCCCACCCCTCTAGACAGCACCGACCACCCCTCCTGGACAACACCCCCCACCCCTACCCCTTGAACAACCCCCTGGACACCCCCCAACCCTCTGTACATCCCCCCCCCCCGGACAACCCCCAAAACCCTCTGGTCAGGCCCCCACCCCTGTGGACAGCCACTCACACCCACCCACCCCCTTGGACACCCCCTCGGACACCACTCGTTTCCACATCATTGATATAACATTTTTTTTAAAAACGTCACATTATTAAAAACGTTTCATGAAATATGATTAAGAGTCCAATTTTATTTCTTATGAAATTTTTCTTACTCGAAAGGGTCTTAGTATTGGATAGAATAATAAATAATGTGGCATAAAACAGAAATATAATCCAAAAAAATGCATATAATCCAGCTTAAATATTTGAATAAATATATTTGTAATCAACCATCAAATCCAAAAGGTGTATGAGAGAAAAATTAGAGAAAAACTGGCAATGAGAGATCATAGTCATTGAGGGGGGATGGTTTCAAAGGAAACACAAAATCAAATGAACAGAGACCACTTTATGAAGTATTCCATGAAAAAGAAAAACCTACATCAAATAAAATCGTGAAACATCAAAAAACAAACAAATACACATTTAAAATAGAATCTAGTATCTTGATTCAGAAACTCTAAAAAATAAATAAATCACAATCTCATTGATTGAATCCTGAATTTCTAAAATAGAACAATACACTGATTCCACTTTGGTTATTGGTGCAATTATTTGTTGTATTCGATCATCAATTAGTTTTGTGACATAAAATCAAAAAATATTGTGAAATACATTTAATTAACATTCATTATTCAAGTTCAAATTCTTTTTGTAAAATTACCCATGTCTATATTATCATTAATAAAAAACATTATCATTATTCTCAACTAAAATCATGAAAATTGTGATATTCCCATTTTTAGAAACATATATTAATGATGTTATGATAGAGTTTATAAAAACTAATAATATAAAAAAAATTATATTTATCTATAGTAGAGTCCTATAAGATAAAATGGATGCACGATATTTCTGTGACATTTAGATTTTTTAAATGGATATAATGGTGTTTAATACTTCCCAGAAGGGTGAAATTATAAAGGAGTTTAGTGTCTTCTAAATATAAAAAGTGGGTAAAAGTGAATTTGTTTCCATTAAAGAAAACAAATGGTTTATCATAGATTTATTAGACTCTATGAGGGTGAATGATAAATATTTATTTTATTATGTTCCATTATAACTCATGTGTAAATATTTATTTTAGTTCAATTAATGAATGATAAATGGTTTAATTTAATTGTTTTTGTTTTCTAAAAAAATGACATCTTCAATATGGATGATTGATTCCTATTCTATGATAAGACACTCAACAAGGATGATTCACTATATATGATGATAATTTCTTTTAATTCTCTAATCACATAAACATTATTGGTTATCCAACTACAAAATTGTTAGATGAACCTGAGCGTTAAATGAAATATAGGATAAAAGGAATGGATGAATCAAACCATACCTCAAATTTCTTTTTGATAAAGAAATTCTAACCGGTCAAATCAGGAAATATTCCAAATCTTTCCTTAATCGCGCCATAGTCCTTCAATAAATAACCCTAAATATGTTTCCAACATAGGAATATTTTGAGTCATTAAATGCAAGGTAATATATCAAAATTTGTTTTATAATGAAATAAAAAAAACAAGACACTCAAGATAAAAATGAATGTGTGATGCCAACGATATTCAAAAATATGTAATAGGGTTAAAATGGAAGAATCTAACCTAGTTTAAACAAAAAAATTGAAAAACATAAATATAGACTATCTGAAAAATAAAACGAACGAAATAAATTCGTGGAAGGCTTACTTGAGTATTTCAAGTTGAGAAGATAGATCCGAGGAGAGTAAAGATGATAAATGATGAAGCCAAAATGAGTTTAACGGAGGTCGATCGACGAGCCGATAAGGGTTTACCGCACGAGAGAGACGAGTCGGCGGACTGTCGATCAAAAAATTGTAAATGATAGTCCACGGGGCTTTAATTTTTTAAATGTTTTATAACATCAGTTATATAATAACCGACGTTATAAACTATTTTTTAATTTTATAACATTGTTTATTTTAAAACTGACGTAAAAAACCCCCCGCCCTTTGGTTTTTTACGCCGGTTATTTTATAACCGACGTAACCCCCCCCCCCCCCCGCACTTTTGTTTTTTATGTCGGTTATTTTATAACTGACGTAAAAAACCCCCCGCGCTATGTTTTTTTCGTCGTTTATAAAATAACCGACGTAAAAGACTCGTAGATATCTCATTTTTTAATTTGGTTATAAAATAACCGGCCTAAAAACCCAAAGCGCGGGGGGGTTTTAATGTCGGTTATTTTATAACCGACGTAAAGAACCCCCCGCGCTTTGGTTTTTTACGTCGGTTATAAAATAACCGACGTAAAAAACGCCTATATATCTCATTTTTTACATCGGTTATCAAATAACCGACGTAAAAAACCCCTGCGCTTGGATTTTTAACGTCGGTTAATTTATAACCGACGTAAAAACCGAACACATGTGATTTGTATTGTCGGTTATTAAAATAACCGACGTTAAAAAGCTACCCAACGAATTTGTTACGTCTGTTATAAAATAACCAAAATAAAAAACCACGTTTCACAAATTCTCACATCGGATGTATATAACCGATGTCAAAAATGGTGACGTAAATAACGTTTTCTACACTAGTGAGTGGTCTGTTTTCAATTTCGTCTGTGTCGGTGTTCATCTCGGGTCCCGTACTTTACTAAGAAGTCCTCAAATCACCATTGCGGCATGTTCTGTCATCACCCGTCGATCCGCACATCAATAAACAAACTGCAGAGTCTACGAATCGCCTCTGCGGCCCCAACTCCGGCTGCGGTTTCATTCGGCCTCAACGACGCGACGTGTCGGCGCCGCGCATCCTTGCCACATTTCTCCATGTTTTTGCGCGGTGCTGTTGCACTGCGCCACCTTCTTTCAAACTGAAACAACACAACAACAAAATGGGGAGGAGAGTTGGTCGTGTTCGTGCAGTCCGACCTCCTCCCGATAAGTTGATAACAAGCAGCCCAAAAATAAAGATGAAGAACGAAAAAGGATATTTCACAAACATAAAGTAATCAACCACTACCTCGATGAAGTCGTCGAATGAGGTTTGTTGCGGAAAAAGGTCATCGCGGATGATGGTGTCGGGGAACGATGCTCCATTATTACTGTCGGCATCGCGGTACACGGTGTCGCGGAGAAGAGGATCGTCAGCGTCGCAGTACACAGCGTCATGGAGAAGAGGATCGTCAGCGTCGTGGTACACGGTGTCACAGGGAAGAGGATCGTCTGAGTCACGGTACACGGCATCACGTCATCTATCTCTGAGGAATCAGCGTTCTTCTTCGTCCTTCGTCGGAGACCGGCGTTCTTCATCATTCTTCATGTTCTTCAATAAGGAAGAACTTTTTTAAAGACTAGAGGTCTCTTCTTTGTTCCACACAACGAAAACAACAATAATAAAATATGGTCTCTCTTATTTTATTCCTCATGTCAACCCTTTCAAAATTCAAAAAGAATCCACAAATTAATTAGCGTGTGTTGACCAATTAATGATGCATTTAATAAACCAAAAAAATTAGAGAGTTGACTTGGCATTAAGTGGGGGTGCGAGTGCGTTACTCAATTACAGATGAGTTTATAAAATTAAATAGGGAGGTGAGGAGTTATGGAAAAAGATAAGGGGTGGGGCTCGTGTGGGCCTTACATCTCCTTTATTCTCCCAAGGGAAGTTAGAAACCCAACAGGTCCCACTCCAACTCCCACACCTAGGATTTAAACCATATAAGAGAGGGAAAAATTGTTGTGACACAACACTTAAACCACTTAGCAAGAAATAAAAAAAACTGTAAAACAATTATATTTTTATTTCTCTCTCTTTTTTTAACAACTCCTCCAGAGAAAACACAACTCCAGAAAGGGTCTTCTTAAGCAATTATTGGCGTTGTGGTTTCATCGGTGCCCTACGATTTAGATTCCAATCACCGGTTCAAAAGATAGAAAAACTCGCTCATCCGTTCACTGAACGTACTCGAGCTAAACATCGAAAATTGATTTCGGGCGCACCGGGCTTCGGAATCAGGTTCCATCAGAAACCGCATACTTGTAAAATTCTAAAGAAATTAAGAAAAAAATTACCTTGAAATTTTTGGGTCTTTACACTGGTATTGGAATTTAGAAAGTAATAGATATATTAGGTTAGATTAATCATGTAATAAAAAATAAACATTCAAAATTGGAGAATCCTATTTAACAATGATAGTCAACAATTCTGGATCATTGAATGTGATAGAAAACCCCATCAATTTATGGGAATACAAATCCATTTCTAATTGATTAATGGATAAATTTTCTAGAGAATATATGAAAATCCAAGGAAAGTAGGGAAAAGGAAATGGTTTCAAAAGTTGTGTATTTCCTCGATGGTGATGGTGATAAATTGTGGTCCATGACCTAGCATACTAGGGAGGATGATGTAATAGAACTCATGGAATTGATAACTTTTAAAGAGACATTCATAGATAAATAAAACCCTTAAGATAAAAATAATTAGATAAAGAGGAATTTCCTTATCTTAGATAAAAATGATGAAAAATATGTAGTGGATTATGCGTATATAATTATAAGGTTATATACATTGGATATAGATTTCATATGAAACATAGATTTCATGAATGCACTTTTCAATAAAGGTTTTATCCAAATATTATAGGGGCACTGGTTTCTCAAAAAAATCATCATCGATGTAAATTTTTATGAGCTATAAATACAAATTAATAATTCTCTATGTATTATAGATTTGAATGGATTTATTTTAAGAATATTAAAATAAATAAAATTTTGGATAATGTGAAGAATATAATGATATATTTTCATTCATGTGATAATTGTGGAAAGAAACACACAAGTGCTTTCAAGAAGGGAATGTGAGTTTTCATTAACAGTGGGGAAAAAGGCTCCCATGTTTATGTTTTAATGGAAAAGAAATAAAATTTAAATTATTCATGGTTCCACAATAAGGATATTGGTAAATATGTAAATGAATGCCCCATGTGTCAAGGGAATGTACCACTAATGAAGCGAAGGGATAAAAGTAAATCATATGTTATTGAAAAACCCGAAGTGTAATGATTAATGTGATTCTGTTTTTGGGTCTAATAAATATGTTATAAATAAATTTTAAGGTTGATTTTCATTACATGAATTATGAAATATGTAGGATAATACTACAATATGATTTCATTAAGTATTTTAGTTTACATTTTGACTTGTACAAAGGAATGTTAACCAGTAGAAATATTTTTTTGGGAAAATAAATTAGTGAGGGAAATAAAAAAATTAATATGTTAATAATATTAAGAAAATATTGTTAGATATAATAAATTGGATAATAATAAATACAATGGAGATGATTCCAATGTGTTGGTTTTTAATATTTTGGAATAGTTATGAATTTATGCGATTTTTTATGTTGAAATATGGATGTAGTTTTAGAGATTGAAGTATTACTCAAACTATAATGGAATTTTCTCTTTGATATGAAGTAGAAATAGTTCACAGAATAACCAAAGGATAATATTTTTTTATATAAATGTATCATGTAATTATATTTACTTATATTCTAAGAGAGTGAAATAATTCCCCAACTCTAGGAATAATGGTCTAAAACAAATAATTTTTTTAATTTCCATTGTTTTTATGATATTAATGTCCTTTTTATAACTCTATTAGATTGATTCATGGTCATAAAAATTATACAGAACATGATCTATATCAATATCTATAAAAAATGATATTTATATTTTTCTTCCATGTTCATGTGTTCAGAAACATTCTCCTATTAAAAGCATAGTTTTGTTGTGACCGTATCTTTTTCTTATATATATTATTTAGAAGATGTTTTATTAAACATATTTTCAATGTGGGTTTTTGAATAGTATTATTTTCAAATATAAAAACTTTTCATCATGTCGATCATGTTTAAATTAAAGAAATCAAATTTTTTTAGGATGGGAGAATTAACACCCTAAGACATTATAATATTTTCCATCTTGTGTAAATTTAATTTTGTTTAAAAATTACTTCTTGAGAAACAAAAAACTATTATAATGTTACACACAATATAATTGTTATCTTTCTCGACATAGAACGCCATTTTTATATTGGGTTATATGTAAAAATGACATTCTTCGATGGCTTGCATAACTTGCAAGACAATGTTTTACCAAAAAATAATATGTTATTAAAATTTTATTACATAATATAATAATATATAAGATAGTCATTAAATTTGACGTAACTAATAGGATTAAATAACTTATAAAAAATATAGTTGAATTCATGGGTTACAAATTAGTCATGGAACCAAATTGAATATAAATAATATATTTTATAAAAAACATTTTTTATGTCAAAAAGATGTCTTATCCTAATAAAATAAAATTAATTACTATTATTGAAATATTATAATTAAATATATGTATATATATATTATCAAATAATTTATTTTTGGAATTTATCCAATATATTATGTGGTCTTATGACATGAATAGACCCAATATTTCACATAAAAAGATATATTTTTATAATGGATTTTTTTTCCTCTTACCAGTGAAATAATTTTAAAATATAATATTTATAATTATATAATTTTTTATGTCAAAAAAAATTAACCTTTTAATGTGTAATTTAATAATTATTTTTCCATGATTTTTTGGAAATTTTATGAGATGATTTATTTTTTGATGTATAAGGAAAAATAATGAATTTTTATTTAAAACTTATTTTTTATCTAATATATTTATAAGATTAAAAGTAATTTAAAATTGGTTTTAAAGTCACATTTGAAAAATATTATATCATTAAATTCAATTTCTATCATTTGTACAAATTTCACATTGAAATTTGATATAAAAACATTTCAAGGTTTTGGTCATTTTGACTTTAAAACTGGTTTTGTCATCCTGTATAGGAGATTAATTTTAAATCAATTCCAGCCACTTATGTGATTGGAATTTGGAAAAAATAGATTCCATATTTGGAGTCATAATAATTTATTATTTATATTTAGGTCATCTTATTTTTGACCATATATATATGTGAATGTAATTAAAAATAATTAGAGAGATTAAGAGAAAAATTAGCTTAACAAGGCACCAAACCTTAAACATACGTGCCATAATGAACAGTAATATAGTCCAAAATCAATTTTATCTAAATATATTGACCATATCCTCCATTAAATAAAATATTTACCACTTTTTAATTCAAATTATGTAAGGTATAGCTCCCAATAGTATATATCATTTTATATATTCAAGAATTCCCACCATCCCCTACTATAAAATGGCACTCACCATTCCCATTTATTCACACCTATAAAGACCATTGTATCCACAAAAATAATCCCAAATGATATCCGAAAATCATTCACCTCAACGTATAAACCTCACTATATCCATAAATAAATACATGGACATCCTTTTGTGAAAACCAAAAGGAGTTAACCAAAAAACATGTAATATTCTTCGACGATCAGATTTGTTTCATTTACTTCCCCACCCATTAAATTGTTTATGTATAATGGTTATGTAATATCATCAGTATCATAATTACATGTAAATTTTTTATGATAATATTTCATCATACATTATCACACACATCAATAAAATGAGATATAAAATCATTGTTATGTGTATAGTAGACTACTACCTCGTGAACAGATAGTGTTCACTCACCCATTACCACCATTAATGTTTGGAAGGATGATGGCTTTATATATTATATATTATATGTAAGGTATTTATGATGTCTTTATTCTTTTTATGTTTCATATAACACATACCTTTATGCATTCTATTTTGTTGGAATATATTAACATCATATTTAAATGTTTGGACTACCACTTCTTTAAAGCGATGAGATTCGCTGATGTTTTTCATAAAATGTATTATTGATGAATTTAATATCCATATATGACATATATGACATAAATATTATAATGGAGTTATAATATACATATATTTATATTAATATATTTTACTTATCATTCTTTTAATATGATAATGAAATAGAAGTATCATTCAAACATACATACGGCCTACCTTATCCCTTAAAGGTGGATTTCTATTCCTCTCTCCAAATATTATGGATTATTAAAAATACATAATGTATTGATATATAATATAATTAAATCATGGTACAAATTTTTGTTATAATTAAATTCGTATCTATTAAATATTAATATCAAATTATATGTCAAAACATACTAGGAAAACTAGGCAATTAACGTCTAAAATTGTGAAAATAATGAATCCTTTCAAATAAATGGGTAATAAGATTTAAGAATAAGATAATTTATGAAATTATAAATATTAATATGGTTTTTTTAAAAGTTATTAAATGTTTTAAAATAATTATATTTTTCATTAGTGGATGTTCAATCGAAAGTAAATGCAGGGTAAGGGGTTTTATCTCAATTTACATTCCATTGAGACTTAATTGTTATTATGAACATAATTACATTTTGAGGGTGTATCCAATGTTTTTTTACTTGATAAATCCGGAGTATAATTTTTTAATGATATTAAATGTTTCAATTTATGACATTATTTCTTGGATATATTGATTCACATGTTACTCAAGTAGTAAGGAATTTTGTCTAGATTTAAATTCCATTTAGATTTATTTGTTATTATAACCCAATTCACATAAATTTGGTGTTTATAATACCCATTTTTCAAATAATATCAAGATTCATTAAGAATATATGTAATTTTATGTTTCACTTTGAACTAAATCATACATGGGGTATCTACTTCAAAATTATGCAGCGGTAAAAGTAATCTTTTTAATTGTATTATGCATTATGATTATTTACATTCTCCCAAAACAATCAAATTCATGTAATGGTTCTTAATTGAAGATTATATATCATTGTGATATATGTTTTCTTTTATTATGGATATTATTTTTTTCTAAACCATATATCATTTTTTATACGGTCATTACATTGAAAGGTACTGATTTCCCTATATAATATTGATAAATTAACATAATTTTATAAAAATGAATATTTGATAAGGAACCTTGTTCATGAATTTAAATCTATTATTCAATATATGTGGAATTTTTTTGACATGCATAGAAAATTTTGGAGACCAATTAATGAAATCCCTTTGATGCATCGATAATCTCATGGGATGAATTCCGTTGGACAAACCCATTGCATTTGTAACCAGTATGTTTTAAACAATCTTATAATAGAGCATGATGGTTGAGTATGGTAGGAAAAAAAAGAAATATTTTTGTACCCAGTATGGTTTAAACCATCATATGAATGGTATTTATGGTAATGGTTTCATGTTCTTATTAAACATGGAGTCTAATATTTATGATTTTTCATCGCATTAGTTTTTATTATGCTGGGGATTTTCCGGATGAAAAAAAATATGGATCTGATCCATTATTAGATTATTTATTACATGGATTTTGTAACTAGTTACTTACCATTATATATATATTGTTCTTATTTATTCCTTATATCTTCCACATTACATTCCCTTAAAATGAATTAGTTCTAACATTATTTGATGTCAATTCACCAGGTTTTTAATAAAATATATTTGAATGAGTTTCAGATGATGTTTTTTATTATATTTATTATGTATTATGTTTCAATTTATATTTACCAATTTAAAATGGGTATAATTTATGCATTATAATTTTTCCAATACTTCAATACATTTACTTCTTTAGGATTTTATTCTCTATAATCGTGCAAGTGTAACAATGTAATGCACGGACTACTAGGGTCAGGGTGTTAGAGACATGAAATTAATTGATTTTTTTATTAAAACCATATTTATATTAAGAGGTGTTTATATCTATTGAACATAGTAATCAAATTTTATGAATAAAAAAAATTCAAACATAAAATTCTCATTCAACCCCTTGTTTCTCTATTCCCCAGATGAATAAGAAATGTTAGAGAGATCCCTTCAAGATAAAAGGAAAATAGATCAACATGAATAATGTAAGTCAATTGAATCACCATGGTAGATCGTGGATATAAATTAGAAGTTCTTAGAGGTAAAAGTTTCTCATGGGTATTATCACTATCTGTATTGAATCATTAGTTCATCAAAACACAATTAATTACAAACAAATGGGACTTTTTGAATGATCAAAATCATCAACAATTAATGGTACCTAATCCATGGTAATCATATCATCTATAAAATAAATTAATTATAAAATTTACATGAAATATCCTCATTTATTGTATTATGTATTGAAGATTTGTAATAAATTACAATATATCATACGCCATTATATGATTATATTGTTCCTAAAGCCATGAAGATCATGAGAAAAAATGATCAAAAGTGGTACCCAAAAATGCCTCAACACATTTGTTTCATATATCATGGAATTTTTTTAATGTGATACCTCTCCATAAATGTTGGGTGAAATACTGATGAGTTTATCCATCACAAAGCATATCTAATTGGTTCCATTTGATTTTGTCTATAGATTTGTTCAAAATCTCATGGTGATATTCTCCCATTTACACATGTGTATAAGTAGTGGTTTCATAATCCCCATTGACTTAGATCACACTAATTTAACATGATAAAATAAGCAGAATCATGATATATACTTGGAAATATCATTTTTTCCCAATATAATTTCTCTCAAAGATCTTAGTATATCCTGGTACATCTTGGATTGATATATTAAGAAGACCAACATGAACTATAAAAATGAGAATTCTTTATATCTGGTGAAAATTTCATACAAATCGTTGATCCAAAATGAATCACTCCATTCTCAGTGATAGAGAATTCATAAAATACCACATACTTAACTGCATTCTCTATATATTGAATTTCTATATAATCCCTTAGTGTCACCTTGATCTTCTCTTGGGTATATAGTTAGGAAATAATTTGGGCACGGTAGGTTGGTGTCCCCACTATTACAATTACCAGACCCTTTCTTTTAAGATCCAATAAGATAAGTTCTTTTTTAATGTAAGACATAGATATAAAATCATGATCTTTTCTTCTAAGAGTATCAGATAATTTATGATTCTTCCCTATATAGTATTCAATTGAAAACTCATAGTCCATGATTAGTTCTACTCATCTTCCTTGATTCATGTTGAGATCCATCTATGTGAATATATAATTTACTTCCATATGATCAGTATATTTTTTAAAATTCTCACCATAGATATCGTGTCCCCAAATCATCAACATGAAGATCACAACCAATATCTCTATATAATTAATCTGATAATTCTACTCATGGATCTTAAACTATCATTAGTCATATACTATAACATTTTCATTCTTAATGAGTACACAACCCATGCCTTGAAGGACCAAAGGTCGCCCTAAGGGGGGTGAATTAGGGTGTCCACTTATTCTCCCACTTACATGATCTTGTTACCATATTGGTAGGAACATAGTTAAACTTTTATGATGGATATGTGCAGAAATTAGAACATTCACTTGAAAAAGGACAACACGACACTTTTACTTCATTCGCCATTATGGTATACATCCAAGGTGCATATGCCAACAGGTTGTTGGTAATTCCTAATTCCACTATTCTTTACTAGGTGGGGATTACAAGTTTCAGATATAATCACTTTATCTTAGGCACACAACCTTTACAAATGATCAGAGATAACTTACTTCTTCAATCTGATTATGTCTGTTGACTCCCCTAGATCACTTCTTTGGATATGTCACATTTAGTTTATGGACGTGAAGGTCCTTTTAATAGATAGGCATGAAATTATTTTTTCTCCTATTCAGAATGAGACTTTTCTTGCATCGAGATCCAGAGTTGATGCTCTTTGACATTCAATCATCTTCTCCCATGAAACAACCAGATGTACTAAGTCTTGTTATTCTTCTTGCCCAGAATCAAAAATTCTTTTTTGATTGTTCAAACACTAAAAATCAGCTCACATGGAATCATCAGAATTAACTCTTTTTATTCCATGTATATGTGTGGCCATGCATATGGAAATATAGATGTTATCTTCCTCTTCAATTCTGCAGACATGTGCTCCCTTGGTTTATGATGCTTCTCTTTAAAGTATTCTTGTATGCATGTACTTTATCTTATTCCTTCTCATGTGAAGGCTCAAATGGGAATGGTACCATTTAGTACACATACAACCTCTTCTCTCCTTTTTTAGTACATGATTCAGATATATTTGAGATTTAATGGTGTTCTTATTCAAATCATGCATATTAATGCATGTACTCACTTCCCATCACCTTGAACATTCTTTTATTCTCCCTTTCTTAACACATAATGTTCACTTTGATTTGTTTATAGTAATGAGAATGTGATTTTCTTCAAACATCCATGTCAATATTTAGATATGGGTTGATGGTATTGCTTTCCTTTTACACACCATGGGTATAGAGATATCATATGAAAATTTTCTCCTCTAGGAACCAGGATGATTCACATCCTCTCCTTGTGTTAAGGATGTGAGGGATTCCTTCGTGCACGTAGTGAAAACCTCCTTCACATACCAAATGGTACATGGTTCTGTTGGTTCATGGAACATCTTCTTCGCAGAACCAAAAATGGTTTGTGATACCGTTTCCTTAAAAACCATGGATGGTATGCGAAAAATCTTTTCTTGATCCTAGTACATTTCATGGTTAAACTTTCTTACATACCAAAGTGGTACGAGTTTCCTTACTTCGCAAACCCAAGGTGTGCATGGGAAATTCTCTTCACGAACCAGAAGATGTTCACAGTTCTTCTACTTCATGAACCTAAACGATATGTGAGATAGACTTCACGAACCCAAAATGGTTCTTGAATCATGAATTCCCCTTAATGAACTTGAAAATCAGAGAGACTATGTTTCTCAAAATAGTAGCTCTCGAAAAAACATAGAAGCCCCAGCTTTTTCTCAAATTCGTGAGTCTCTATTTATAAGAAGATCTCATATCATCCCACTTCCAAAATCCTTGAGATATAGCACAAACATCGCAGTTATGAAATCCTAAAATCATGATCGTGAGATACACCAAGTTTCTTTGTTGTTTCCTTTTTCACATTGTAATCATCCTCATGTGTATAAGAATAGATATTCATGCAGATCTCCTCTCCTTAAGTGATCTACATGACACAGCCTATAGAAACAACATTTGCCTCAGACAATGCTCGGTCTTTTTTATATTGACTCATTCATTCAAACATAGTTTCATGGATGGTATCTTGTTTCTTAGGTGATGCTCATCCAATGGGTTTGATATTTTATAATAGTTGGAGACTCGATCATAGAGGTTTGGTAACTTCTCTGATGCACTGGTTCGCATCAGGTGTCAAGAGGTTGAAGAAGACCTTTGGTCGAAGATCAGACAACTCTCATTCAACCACACATGACACCATAATGATGACCAGCTTAGATTATATCCTTGTACATGTGATGTGATGTTTGGAAGTGGTTTTTAATGAGATCAGATGGACGGTCAGGATTACATATACATTTTTTTAATCATTGTCCCACATCATAGGGCTGTAATGTTTTCTAACGATTTCTCTATCAAGCCTTGGCAGCAGCAGCTCATATTACTCCTCCTCCCTCCACAGTACCACCCTGTACCATGTTAACTCTACAGGCTCACTCTTAGCACCCACTCTTCTCTTTGGGCATGCTCCATGTGCCCATTATGAATGTGATCACCACTATGCATCACCTATAAGTTTATACACAGACCACACACACCCTTCCTCATGCGGGGATGGAATTCAGGGCATCCCTTGAGAGCGGTTGACCCCTTGGGTCACACATGTTCTTAATGTTAGGTCCTTGGTTGGCCTCCATGGATAGACCATTAATTTTTTGGTAGTTCATTAAATAACTATATAGTGTAAAACTAAATGTTTACAAATAATAATGCCAAACTAGCACTCCAAAACTCATCTACAACCTCTTCTTCTCCTTCTCTTTTGCTCCTTCCAAGAAACACTCCAACCATCCTTAATTTTTGTAGACAATTAATCTCTCATTATACACATATATGAAACTTACTATCATGCTCAACCAAAATCTGGTTTCCATTATACATTTTACTTAGGAGAGTTCCTTTATAATGCTGATCATCATTGACATCCATTGACACTAATTGACAACAAATACAATCTTCATATAAAAATTAATCCTAAATAATCTCCCCTTTTATGTTTGTTGTCAATTCATCAATGATCTCTAATGTGATTATGTCAATGCCAAAATGATATCCTATCTCCCATTCAATTTTCTACTTTAATTTCACTTTATCTCCCCCTTATTGACAATATATACAATGTTTATGGTAGAGAGGGTATTAGTCCATACATAGGACATTATTCCATCAATCATTTCAATCTAATTCTAGTTGAGCAATTATATATGTAGAAAATAAGAAGATTTGATATAGACAACAAAGCTGACCATTATCCCCTACTCATTATATCTCATAGTGATGAGTACTCATGTACTTGTCTTCAAGGGTCTTTCCAATTTTCTTATGTCACTAATTGGTTTAGTTACACCACCTTTGTAAAATAATTTTTATTTTTACTAAACAAGGATGATAGATTGATAAATGACATATCATTGGCCATGACATGATATTTAGGCTATTTTTATAGTAATTTAATTTGATACAAACCATATTTGATACTAATTGATGTAATAACTTGGGTAGCTTTTTTATGTGCCTCCGCCTCAAGGGAATGCTACTTATGTTCACACCCTGAGTGCTTGTTTCACCTTCAATTCCTAGTAATCTTAGTACAATACAGAATGTTTTAATGGAATAAGGTGGATCCTCTTTACATCTTTAATATGAAATATAAGGTTGAGTTGATTTTCTCAAACAAGATGCTCCATTTTCTTCATTCCTAACACTTGCACATTTGATTTTACATTCTATCTTTAGTTTTTTGGAACTCAATATTTATTCCATTTCTTTGTTTGTGAGTCTTCTTTGTTCAAGATATTTAAATGCACTTTAATATCCAAGTGTAACTTTCATCTTCTTGAGGAATTCATCTTGGGTAGGAATAAATGCACTGAAATTCTTAACAGTGTGACCAGCCTTGTTGTACCTCACACACAAGACACTACTATCATAATGTGGAAACTTCTTATTTCTTTTTCACTGGCCTTATCCTTTTCATCTCGTTTCATTCCCATTATTTTAAATTCTATGATCCAGATAACAAATATTTCACTGGGTACAATGGTAGTATGTCTGGGTTTTCCACATTGACGCTTTATAGTGTCATCATTATTATGAATTCTTTGTTATGTACCACTCTTGAACTTCTTGGGTTTTGAGTTCACGGAATTATCACCTTTCCTTCTTGGAATCTTTGTGGGAGACTTTCCTTTTTCATTATTCTTTTGATTCCATTCCAAGGTAGATTCTTCTATCTTAGCTGGCTTCTGTGGTCTTCTGATCTAATCAGCTAGGGATATGTGTTGAGATAAGAATGCTCCATTCTTGTGACCACTCCCATTGCATACATCACAGATGTTGTCTAGCATTCAAAATCTGTTTTCAGTACACATATGCTTCTGGATCTATTGATGTTTCTTTTTCCTCTCTGGCTTTCTCCCTTTTGAAATAGGATTTCCCTAAGGCTTTTCTTTTAAAGGATTATACCAACAATCATGTGCACAATGCCCAAATCTATTGCAGCACCAACATTTTTAGGATCGAAATAATGATGTAGATGATCAATATACAAGACGGGGATGACTTTTATACTTTAAAAAATTTCTTTGAAACTTTGAAAGATGGTATAAAACATTCTATTGTTTAACAATGGTAAACAAGGTAAATTCAAAAGACCATTTAGTTCTAAAAAATTTCTAGATTCTGGAAATATGGTTCTAGAAAGGAAACATAAGATAAGTTTACAATGACAAAGATTCTACCTTAAAGTATATAGAATATTAATAATCAGAGTACAAGTACAATAAATTATAAGATGGTTATACTTTCTTTATTAATCAAAATGTAGCAGAAAACAAACTTTAATCAATACAAGTATCAAGTTTGAAATCATTTAACTCAAAGAGTAGGGTATCCAACAACCTTGGATAAAGGTCCCTTGATATATACTTTCACGAATGTCTATCTTACTCACACCAGGGTAAGCCCTCGATAAGAATATCTATGTCTACCAAGCTATCCCCGCAATCCCTAAATCTTCAAGGTAGTCGACACCTCTGTCTTCCTTATCAAGGATGTACTTGAACATTAAGGTAGTCAAAACCTCTGTCTTCATATCCACTAAAGCCCTCAATTATACTTACCAACAATCAGAGTCACACAAAGAAATCTGAAAAAGATGTTTAGTACGGACAAAGCATGAGATTCTCTCTCTCTCTTCAAGTCACTTCAACAGCATGTAATCTCTAGAGTTGTAGAACAGTTTTAAAAGTCATGAGTTCATTCAAATGAGCACATATTTATAGGAATATTTATGATGTTCAGATCCCTCCTCCAACGGTCATATTTTTCGTTGACTTTTGGAGGGACCTGAACACAAGTCACTCAAACAATGATTAATTAGAAATAAAATGCATGAAAAATTTTGAAATAATAATAAGGGTAATAAAAATCTGGTTTCTCCACCAAATATAATTTTCAGGAGTCTATGGATAATAAAGTTCAGAGTCTAAGAAAATTTGGATTCTATATTATATAGATATTTGGATTCTGTTTATCAAGGAATTTAGAATCAAAATTCTGTAGATTTTAGAGCTTGAATTTTGAGGAATTAAGAGTTTGAATTCTAAGGAATTCAGAACCTAAATTCTGAGGAATTTCGATCGGAATTCTAAGGAATTAAGAGTGTGAATTATAAGGAATTTAGATTCTGAATTTTAGAGAAATCAGAGTCTAAATTTCATAGAATTCATATAATGTATTTCAGAGATTTCGTAGTTTGAATTTCAGAGAATTTGGAGTTTGAATTTCAATGAATTTGGAGTCTGAATTTTTTAGAATTCAGATTCTGAATTACAATGAATTCAGAGTGTGAATTTTAGAGAATTCGGGACCTGAATTCGAATCCTGAAAATAGAAGACTCTATATCTAGGTATTTATATTATTATAAGGTTTTAGATATGAAACTAAATTTAAAACTTAATAATAAAAAGTGTTATATTTAGAGAAACTAAAATATGAACAATGAAAAATTTGGTAAGGATAAATTTCCATGGGGAAGGAAAATTTTCATTATTAAGGAAAATCATAGTGGAAAATAAATTTGCTTTAAGATAGGGTGTTTTTGATTTTCAAAACATGAAGGAATGGAAAATTCTTAAGGAAACCTTATTGACTAAAAAATTTCCCCCTTTTTGGAAATCCCAAACATTCTTAAGAAAAAAAATATAAGGACTAAGAAATTTTATGGTCTTGTAAAAAAATTATCCCTTTAGTTTTGTATCAAAGTGAATATGACTAAATCCCCCTTATTCTTTGGAAACACTAAGGATCATATTCTGAGTTTCCTGAATGAGATTTTTCATTTTCTTGCATATGAAAATATTCATGATGAAATCTCTCCCTTTGATGAACTCCCACTAACATAGGGAAATTTCTTATTTACTATGTATTCTTTTTTGACATTCCATTCTCTCCCTTTGTAATTTTCAAAAAGAAATACTGGGAATGGAAAGGATAATATGGTACCTAAAATATTAGTACAAAAAAACCAAAAAATAATATAAAGAGAAAAAAAAATCTATTATGTTCAAAATAATTTGTACAAGGAAATAAATACAACAAAAGATCAGATATGGAAAATATTATCCTTCCTTCTTCTTCGAAATCAACTTCATCACTATGGTTTTTAACTTCTTGAGCTCCTTTTGATCCTCTTATATATTCTTGAACAACAGATATTGATTTTTTGTTTTCTTCTCTAAGGATTTAATTTTATCTTCTTGAGACTTAAGTGATTCTTCCTGGGCCATCATAACTTCTTCTTTCTTAACAAGATTCTCATCAATCTCAATTCTGAGATCCCTTGCCCTCTTAAAATTCATTACCGCAGAGTTAAGATTTCTGTTCAAATCCTTAACTTCTTTATTCTGAGAAGTCTATTCAAGAGATGTATTTTCCTCAAAAGTATTAGTAAGACCCTTGATCTTCACATATATGGTGTCAAAAGAATCCTTAAAACTATCATGAAATTCAACAAATATTATCATTTATTTTATTTTCTACCTTGAACAACTTGTCATCTTCGTGCAATATCATTTATGAGCCTCATAACCAATGATAAATGTCTTGATGTCTTCCTTGAGACTGACACATTTATCCATCCCCAGGGATACTGAATCCAATTTTTTATTTAACGTATGCTGAAGCATCTAGAATCTCGATTCTATACTAGGGAATATTGGAATAGTCCCAACCAGCTTCTTCAAAGACTCAATAACAATGTCATGTCCAAGAGAGGATGATTCTAAATCTGAGACATAGGTTGGTGAAGATTCTTTTTCAATCTCAGCAGCTTTCCTTTTTCATGAAGCACCAATTGTTTTCTTCTTCACCATAATTTTTCTTGGTGTATCGACTATCACCTATTTCCCTTTTCATATTTCGGAATGAATTCTTCTTGATTAGGTGTTTCATGTTCACTATCTGATAGCTGAACAATATTATCTTCATCAACTTCTTCCTTCTCAGCTCCTACCTCAACATCACATGGGTGAATGAAATCATGATTGTTACTTTCATTTTTAGACAAATTATTCACTTATTCCTCACCCTTCGCATCTTTTATTGTGATATCAAGTTTTGAATACTAGGCTTCAGATGTTCAGATTGAAAAATTCTCAAAAGAACTCTCCTTCTCATGATAATCTTCTACTTTCTTTATTATATATTCGGTATCACCACTCTCTTCTTCTTCTTCTTGTTACACTAATTCTCTTGAACTATTTGTTCTACTTGATCATGTTCCATAATCACTAACCTCATTCCTAGAGTCTCTGGTAAAGTATCTATCAAAAAGGAATATGGTACCATAATTTGTTCAGATGATTTTTTAGTATCCTTGATAAGAGATTAAATGACATCAGTTTCCGACAATTACTTCCATTGATTCTTTTATTTTTCATAATTTTCAAGATTCTCAGTAGCCATTTCCTTCAAAGCTTTTTCCTCAGTAGAGTCCCAGCAAAACATAGGCTCTTCTTCCATTATGTTCTTTTACCTTCACTCCACTAATCCACTACTTCATCAGGATATTATTTTTTCTACTTTGGGTTTGGAGGTGCAGAATGAGTTTCCTTAGCCACTAGGGTTTTCCATTTCTCTTCTGGTTCCTTCTCCTTCCTCTTCCTTCCACCTTTCTTAGAATTTTCATCCACTTCCTACTTTTTTTATAAAGCTTCAACTTCTGATTTCGGAAAATCATAAAATTCTCAAGATTATCTATTAAATCCAATCTTTATCCTCATTATATTATCATCACTCAAAAGCATCACCTTACAATTTCTCAGATTAGAACTACAAGAAATCTTGACAGACTGAAGACAATGAACAATTATTATTAAAATAATGGATGGATACATGATAATATGAGACTTCAGATTTCCATTCTTTATAATCCCAATCATAACCAAGATATGCTTAACCAGGTTTATCTTTTGTATGTTCACTAGGAAATCCAGAATACAAATATCAATTTTCATCAGGGTGTCCTTGTCCCCTTTTCTCGGAATGAGAAAACCATGAACCCAAAGATGAATAATTTGAAGATTCGTATAGAGATGAATAATTTTTGAAGTCTATACCTATGAAAGACCAAGAAATGTTAGACCCTTCTTCTTCTCAAAAGATTATATTACATTAGGTAGATTGTGTGAGCAAAACTATGCTTCTCCTTCATAAGGAATTCTTATGATATTTGATACCATGATATAAGAAAGAGAGTATGTATTTCCATAGCTCTGGAAAGAAAAATTATCTCTTCCTCCTTCATTGAAAAATCTAACTGCCTCATTTAATTCAACCAGCAATTCCGGATACATCGGATCATGTGCTATTGGTTTTGATGTACAGACACTCTACCAAATATTCATCATGATTTTCTTAGAAACAATGAAATCATACTTGGAATAAAACATAGGATCAACTAACCTTTCTCGGTAGATATGCCACTCAAATATTTCTTTAACAGTTGACAATTCTTTCTGAGAAGAGGCTTCCACAGACATTCAGCTGTAAAGAATCATTAAAAATCTGGAACGACTTTAAAAACAGAGGCAGAGCTTCAGCATGATAAAGCTTATAATTTTATGGGGGACAACCATCGGGGGTCCTTTATATAGGATATAGAGGTGACGGTTCACCTTCCATGATTGATCCAACGGTTGAAAATTTCTTGAAAAGATCCTACAGTTGATATGATAGCTGAAGAAGGATTTTAATAGATTTTGATCATTTAATGTTGTTAAGAAAAACATTACTATTTATGGAAATGTGAATCCAAAAAGTTTAAAAAAATGTAAATACCAGCATGGAAAATTTATTATGAAGACTTTGGAAGGGAAACATAACTTTCACATTGCCAGGAAGATTATTTGTAATGTGGAAATTTTTTTTGAAGAACTTCATGTTCCGAAAATTTGATTAAGGAAACATTGACTATGAAAATTTTAGATGACAAAAAAATTATACTACGAAAAATTTTAATGTATGAAAAATTTTTACTAACAAACAAATGTACTCCCCCTACGAATAAGGGTTTGTTACTGTAAGGAGATAGGTTTTGAAAAAAATTAAACAAGGTGGATTACCTTACAGTTATCCTTATTAACTTCTATGTAATGTATTCAAATATATCAGATGGTAATGATTTTTTTAACATATCATAAATTAGATCTTGTGCTCCGATAAATTTAATAATGATATATCCTTTTTGTGTGTCATTCCTAAGAAAGTGATGCCTAATATCTATGTGTTTTCTATGAGATTGATGGGCTGGGTTTTTTCTTAAGGCAATGGTCGTAGTTTTATAACACTATATTTTTGTTTTAGTAAAACTCATACCATAGTCTGTGAGTGTGTGTTTCATCCACAACACATGAGCACCACGTCTTTTAGCTGCTACATATTCAGCTTCTGCAGTGGAAATTGTTACTGAGTGTTGATTTTTTCATGACCAAGAAACTAATGAATCTCCTAAGAAATGAAAAGATCCATATGTAATTTTCCTATCCATTATACATCCACCAAAGTCATCATCCAAAAAACATTTTAAAATAGAATCATTTCTTGCAGTATAAAGGATTCCTATAACTGTGGCTCCCTTTAAGTCACAAAAAATCAATTTCACTTACTTTAAATGAGATTCCTTAGGATTGGATTGATATATTGAACATAAGCATACTGAAAACATTATGTTTGGATGACTAGCTATCATGTAAATTAGACTTCCTATCATACCTCTAAAAAACGTTTAATATACTGGTTTCCCAGCTTCATCAAGATCATGTGATTTGGAGGTACTAATGGGAGTACTTATACTCTCTATGTTTTCATATCTATACTTTTTAAGAAGATCTTTAATATACTTATTTTGGGATATATAGATTCATTCTAGTTTTTGAGATAATTGAAAACCAAGGAAAAATGTTAACTCACCCATCATACTCATTTAGAACTATGATTTCATTAGATCCTCAAAGGAATCAGTTAAAGATTGTTGAGTTGAACCAAATATAATGTTATCAACATAAATTTCAACAATCAAAACATTTTTCTTATCTTTCATTATAAAAAGGGTTGGATCAGCATTTCCATTAACAAAAGTTTTTTAAAGCACAAATCATATAAGTCTATCATACCAGGATATTGGGGCTTGTTTAAGTCCACATAAATCCTTGGTAAGTTTAAAAATATGTTCAATATGTTTTTGTATCTTCAAAACAAGGAGTTTGTTCAACAAAAAATTCCTCTTGAACATATCCATTAAGGAAAGCACATTTAACATCTATTTGAAAAAGAGTGAAATTAATGAATGCTGCAATGGCAAGTAAAATACAAATAGATTCATGTCTGGTTACTCAAGCATATTTTTCTTCATAGTCTATTCCCTATTGTTGATTATAGCCTTTAGAAACCAATCTATCTTTATTTCTTACTATGATACCATTTTCATCACACTTATTTCTGAAGACCCATTTTACTAAAATAACAGAAGTTTCCTTAGGTCTTTCAAATAAGGTCCAAACTTTATTCCATTCAAATTCATTTATCTCATCTTGCATAGATTTTATCCTATCATCATCACCTAAAGCTTCATCAATTCTTTTTTGTTATAATTGTGAAATGATTTCTAGATGTTCTAATTCATTTATTAAGGAACTTCTAGTCCATATAGGCTGATTTACATCACCAATGATATTATCACTAGGATGATTCTTAAGTAACAAATGATTTGGGTTTTGTAAAACCTTTTCATCAACGTATGGTAGGAAGTCTTCAGGGTTAAATGCTGAAAAAACATTTTCATGAACATTTTCCTTATCAAAAAGATCTTCTATCAAGGGTTGATAATTAGTTTTTTAAAACACATATGAGGATGTTGGTTGAGGTTGTTTAAAAACAAAAGGATCAGTTTCATTGAATATAACATGCACAGTTTCTTTAATAGTACAAGTATTTTTATTGAAAACTCTATAAGCCTTAGAAGTTGTGGAGTGGCCTATGAAAATTCCTTCATCATATTTTGGTGCGAATTTGTGTAAATTATCTTTAGTATTATGAATGAATATCATACAACCAAAAACCATGAACTAAAAATGTCTAGTTTTTCTACCATTCCATAACTCATAAGGAGTTTTATTCAGATTATTTCTAATCAAAACACAATTTATAGTATAGCAAGTAGTACTTACATCTTCAGCCCAAAAATGTTAGGCTACCGAATATTCACTCAACATGGTTCTTGTTATCGCTTGAAGAATTCTATTTTTTCATTCAATAACACCATTTTTTTGACGTGTTCTTGTTGTTGAGAAATTATGAGCAATTCCTTTTCTACTACAAAAAGATTCAAAATCCTAATTTTGAAATTATCCTCCATGATCACTATGAAAAATTCTCAATGGACGGTTTTTATCATTTTTAACTTGGGCTCTAAAACATCTGAAATAAGAAAAAGCATCATATTTTGTTACTAGAAAAAAGACTCATGTAAATCTAATGTAATCATCAACTATAAAAAATACATAATATTTTCCTACAATGATACCAGTTTTTATTGGACCAAAAAGATCCATATGCACTAACTATAATGCATCAGTAGTTGAGACATCACTGATTGGTTTAAAACATGATATATGTTTCTTTCTATATTCACAATTATCACAAGCTATTGAAGAACCAAATATATCCTCAGGTAGATCATTAACTTGTATTTTAATAGAGATTTTATATAGGTTCCTAAAGATACAATGTCCTAACCTTCTATGCCATAACCAAGAATGATATTCCATTTCACTAAGACAAGGTATATCTTGGCTCCTAAGGTCTTCTATGTTTAGTGTGTAAACGTTCTCTTGCCTATGGGAAAAAAGAATAAACTCTTCCTTGGAATTTTATACTAAACACTTTTCATTCCTAAAATTCACAAGTTAACCTTAATCACATAATTGACTTATGCTAATAAGGTTGTGCTTAAGACCCTTAATAAATAAAATATTTGAAATTAATGTTTTTCCAAGAAATAAAATATTACCAATTCCAATAATTTTGCCCTGAGCATTATCTCTGAAAGTTACTTTTCCTCCTATTGTCTTGATAATATTTTCAAAGAAGTTTTTGTTACCAGTCATGTGATGGGAACATCCATTATCCATGTACCATGTATTACTGTTGGTACTTTATTAACATTCTTGAAAACCAAAGTGTTATACATTCGAAACCCAAACTTTATTAGATCCGGAAACATCGAAAAGAAAAATTTTATGAATCCACATTTTCATTGATAAATAAGTTGTATGAAAACCTAAAGACTATGTTTTCTGTAAGGAACACTTTTTTTCCAATTCCCCCCACACTGACTCTTAGTGAAGAGTGAAGAACTTTGAGGACAAAAATAATTTTTACTAAAAACCAGTTTTGAATGAGTATAACCAAAACCATAATTATTCCATAGAGATCGAATTTGGGAATATATTTTATCAGTGTTTTCCTTACCTAAGGCAATGTTTGACAAACACTTCCTCAAGAAAAAAATTTCTGACTTCAGTCTAATAACTAGGTTTTTATCCTCAAAACCGTTATTTTTAGCACTAGAGTTATCCTCGAAAACATATTTCTTTGAAATTACTTTTTCTAGATCATTATAAAGATTATAATTTATAGAATTAAATTCCTCAAGGGTTTTTGAAAAACATTCAAAATCAAGGTATTTATTATCAAGATCTTTATAATGATCTGATATTTTCTTAGTAAGAAAAGAAATCCTAGAATTTAAATTATCAATATTTTTCTTGACATTAGAATTTTCATTCTCAGAGAGCATAGAAAACCTAGAAACTTATTCATAAATAGGTAAAGTTTTATCTTCATCAGAAGAATATTCTTCATCCAAACATTCATAATATTTACCATCACTGTAATTAGAAATCAATGATACATTGGTGATGGATTCAGCATTGTGTACCTTGGATATTAAACTATAATTTCCAATAGGTATCTTGGCTAATTGACCAAGATTCTTATGTTTATAAGATTTGTAATCTGATGGTTATTTGACGAGTCACCACCACTGGAACTCCAAGTGTCATTGGCATTCAAAACATTCTTTGATTTAGCCTTATATTACTTCATTCATATTCCTCTCAGTAATCATTTCCTTTATATATTTTCTCATAAGCATAGGACAATCTATTATTATATTCCTTTCTCCCTTGCATTCATAACAAATGACTTCATAGTATTTCTTATCCTTTCATTCATTTTTCTTGTATCTATACTAAAAGTCTTTCTTCCCAACTATCTTGTTCATCCTTCGAAAAAAAAATTCTAGTTCATGGTCAGAATGTTCACCTTCACATGATTCAGATTGAAAAACAGTCCAATTAGATTTTCATCATGTAACTCTTTTAGGAGTCTTGGATTTTATATGATTTGATGTAGTTTTCAAAGAAACACTTCCATTCCTGTTCTTCTTATTATTTAGATCATAATCTCTTTTCATTCTTGTCTCATGTTGAAGAAGAGTTCCAAAAATATCATCAAGAGTAATCTTTGATACTTTTATATTCTCATAAATAGCTTTTCTCTTGGATTCCCACTCATTAGGCATGATATCTATAATCTTATCCACAAGTGCCTCATCGTCTAAACCTTTTTCACCCATAGATTGTAAAATATTAACAATAGTCATAAACCTCTGTTGAAACTTAAAAACTGGTTCTCTATAAGGAATGAAACAACCATGATACTCGATTCTGAGCATAGATCTTCTAGTTTCAATAACTTTGGATGTTCCAAAGTGAGTGACCTCAAATTTCTTTCAAATACAATTTGCTGCTTCGCAAGAATAAATATGGCTATATATATTCATTTTCATGGAACACAACAATGTATTGTGTACATTGTAGTTTAGTTGATATTATAACTTTTCTTGATTAGTAAACGTTCGGACATCCTTATCATGAATCTTGTAATCTCTAGTAATAATTACAAACTTTTCCACACCAATGTTAATGACAAAAGTATTTATACGATCTATCCAATATTCAAAATCATTCCCATAAAATATAGGTTTTCTATTAGGATTAATATTATCAAGTGAACCTACATTCATTCCTTCCATCCAAAATAAAATATCATTCTACAGAAACTTTTTAGTAATAAAAGTTTGTAAACTCAGATAAAAATCCTAAGAAAGGAAAAATAGAACAAATGAAACTTGAGCAAGAAAACTTATATGATTATATAAGTATTTCAGAGACCCCCTCAGATACCAATTTTTGGATTGAAATAATGATGTTTATGCTCAATATAAAAGAGGGGGTTCATTGTATACTTTAAAAAAACCCTTTGGAACTTTTAAAGATGGTATAAAAATTTCTATAGTTTAATAATGTTAAACATGGTAAATTAACAAGATCACTTAGTTCTAAAAACATTCTAGATTCCAGAAATATGTTTTCGGAAATAAAACTTAAGAAAAGTTTACAACAACAAATATTCCACCATAAATCATAAAGAATCGTACTAATCATAGTACAAGTACAAGAAAGTATAAGATAGATATACTTTCCTAATTAATAAAAATGCAGTGGAAAACAAATGTGAAACAATATAAGTAACAAGTATGAAATCTTTTAACCCAAAGATTAGGGTATCCCATAACTTTGGATAAAGGTCACTTGATTTATACATTCATGAAAGTCTATCTTACCCACACCAGAGTAAGCCCTTAATAAGAATTTTAGAGTCAGACATGCCATCCCCACAAGCCCTCGAACTTCAAAGAAGTCGGCACCTCTGACTTCTTTATCAACGATTTCCTCGACCATTAAGGTTGTCAGTACCTCTATCTTCCTATCCCTGAAAGCCCCCAATTGTACACAGCAACAATCGGATTCGCACAAGGCAATCTGAACAAAAATTTTAGTACACACAAAGCATGAGAGTCTCTCTCTCTCTAGAAATCACTTCAGCAAAATGTAATCTCTATAGTTGTAGAATAGTGTTCAAAGTCATGAGATCATTCAAATGAGCTCCCATGTATAGGCACTTTTTCAATGGTTGGATCCCTCCTCCAAAAAAAATATTTTCCTTGAATTTTATAGGGATATGTACACATGTCACCCAAACAATGGTTAATTGTAAATAGAATGCACAACATCATTTTATAACAATAAAAAGGGTAATTAAAATATGTTTTCTCAACAAAATATTATTTTCGGTAGTCTAAGGAAAATAATGTTCAGAGTCTAAGAACATTTAGATTCTAAAATATATGGATATTTTGATTCTATTTATCAAGGAATTTGGAATTAGAATTCTATAGATATCATAGTCTGAATTCTGAGGAATTCGGAGTCTGAATTCTAAGGAATTTGGACCCTGAATTCTAAAACATTTGGAGACTAAATTCAAAGGAATTCGGAGTCTGAATTCTATGGAATTCATAGCTTGAATTCTATAGAATTTAGAGTCTTAATTCTTTAGAATTTGGAGTTTAAATTTAAGATAATTCAGAGTCTGAATTTCATAGAATTCAGAGATTGAATTTAAGAGAATTTAGAGTCTATGTTTTAGAGAATTAAGAGTCTAAATTTTAAAGAATTTGGAGTATGAATTTCAGAAAAATTCGGATTCTGAATTTCAGAGAATTCGAAGTCTGAATTTAAGAGAATTCAGTGTCAATATTTCCGAGAATTAAGAGTCTGAATTTCATAGAATTTAGAGTCTGAATTTTAGAAAATTCAGAGTCTGACTTTCAGAGAATTCGGAACTGGAATTCAGATCCTGAAAATAGAATACTCTATATATATCTATTTATAGAATTCCGAGGTTTTAGATATAAAATCAAATTTAACACTTAGAAAAAAAAAGAGTTATATTTATATAAACTAAAATATGAACAATGAAATCCATGGTAAGGATAAATTTCCATGAGATAAGAAAATTTTTCTTATTAATGAAAATCTGAGTGGAAAAGAAATTTTCCTTAAAATAGGGTCTTACTGAGTTTCAAAACATGAAGGAATGGAAAATTCATAAGGAAACCTTATTTAATCAACAACATTGACCCACAAATCTTATCTTCTTTATATCTTATGTATAATATTTTTGTTTCTTTTTCTTATTGTGTTTTACTCTACCAGGGGAACCATCTTCTAGCCTCTTATTCCTATCCACCCTAGCCATGGTGGAAGGTTTATTCTCCCTACCTTTTCTCATCTATACTTGTTTAGAATTCCCCTTCAAACCTTCAGTATTATAAGAAATATATATGGAAACAATAGTATGAGTTGGTATGGGAGGTACCTTCACTTTCATTACTGCTTGTGATAGGTCAATGAGTGAAGTATGGATCTTCTTATCACATGTTGGAGGTCTGTTGGCTTTAGAATCATCCAGTGAACATTGAGTACCAACATAAAATATTTCATTCTTTGGTGAAGTCTTGTTATGACTCTTCTCAAGATTGGTCAATAGGGTTTCCAATTTTAGACATTTCATTTTGATGATATTCTTCTAATCATCAATCATGATCATCTTCTCATCACAAACCTTTTTCAATCAACCAACCCCATATTCATGAAACTTAACTTTTTTTGGTAAAAAAAAGTCATGTTTTTTAATTTCATGGAACTTTCTTCCAAATTTAGAACATTGACTTCAGTTATATCGTTCATCTGATCATTAAATTCATGGATCTTTTCATATAGAGTATTACTGACTCTTTCTTTCCCTTCAAAGGATTCAATTTGGATGGAGGTGTTATAACATTAAGACATTTTCTTTTCCAAGACTTCCTTCATATTATTAGCTTCTCTTCCAAGATGGGTGATCTCATCCTGCATAAATTGAAATATTCTTCGAATATTAGAAAATCTTTCATCCGGAATATCATTAAGATAGGTTCTTAATTTCTCATGATCACCTTAAAATGAGATATTGATGTTTTATCATTATCTGGTTGAAACCTGTTCTACCTTCTCTTTACTTCTCAATCATGATATTTCTTCACTATTATAAGGGAATGAGGAACTAGAAGATGAAACTTCTTTGGTCATGAAACACTTATTCAACTACTTCTTCTCATTCTTTTTTCTGTTCATCATGGCCTGTATGGGTATAGATTTCATCTCATAGATAAGTAAACATTCATCAAGGCTTCTCTTCATTGTTGATTCAAGAAACAAAACTCAAATCCTCTTCTGAATAGAGTTACTAAGGAGTATCAAACATAAATAAAACCATTCTCTTGGATACCAATTGAAGGAACTTTGGTCACCCTATGAGGGGGGGTGAATCAGGGTGTCAACTTTTTCTCCCACTTATTGGATCTCAATCCAACAATGGTAGGAACTTAATTAAACTTGTATGCATGATATGTGCATCTATTAAAGAAAATTACATGCAAAAGAACAAAACATCACTTTAACTTGGTTCACTAGTGAGGGTTACATCCAAGGATCATATGCCGACACGTTTCGGTCATACCTAATTCCAACATTCTTCACTAGGTGTGGATTACAAGGTTCTGGTATAGTCACTCTGTCCTTGGAGCACAACCTTTATGAAAGTTTATGGATATCTTAAAACATCCCATGGATCACATCCGTTGACTCACCCTGGCTTATTGCCTTTGAGAGGTGACACTCAGTTTTTGGATGTGAAGGTCCCTTTAACAGATAGTCATGAATGTATTGTCTCCTGTTCAACATGAGACTTTTCTTGCATCGAGATCCATATTTGATGCACTTTGACTTTCAATATTCTTCTCCAATGCAACAACTAGATGTACTACTTCTTCTTATTCTTCTTGACTAGAATCACATATTATTTTTTGATTATTCAGCCAATAAAAATATATTCACTACGCATCATGAGAATAAACTAATCTTATTCCATGTATGCATGTGACCATGCATATGAAAATATAGATTCACACTTCCTCTTCACTTCTTTATACATGTTAACCCTTGGTTTTGTATGCTTCTCTTCAATGTATTCATGTATTCATGTACCTTCTCTTATTATTTCTTTTGTGAAGGACCAAATGGGTATGGTACCTTTTAGTACACATGGACAATCTTCTCTTCTTTTTCATAGCACATTATTCAGATCTGCTTGGGATTTAATTGTATTCTTCTTCAAATCGTGCATATGAATTCATGCTCTCGCTTCCCATCACCATGAAAATTATTTTATTCTCCATTTCATCACACACAATGTTTACTTTCATTTGTTTGTAGTTATAATAATGTGTGTTTCTTAAAACATGAATGTGTATATTTCGGTATGGATTGATGGGATTTTTTTCCTTTTACACAGCACAGGTAAAGAGTTCTCTTATAAATTATGTCTTATCTGTGAACCAAGATGATTTATGGACTCTCCTTGTGCTAAGGATGTGCAGGCTTCTTTATCACACATAGCGCAGACATCCTTCTCATACCATGTGGTACACGGTTCTATTGGTTTGCGGAACCTCCTCTTCATAAAACCAAAAACAGCATGCAGTACCATTTCCTAACAAACCAATGATGGTTCAAAGATACTCTTATTTTGAAACTAATACATTTCATGATTATCCTTTCTTGAATACCGATGCGGTACCCAGTTCCATACTTTGAAAACCCAAAGGGTAAGCATGTCCTTCTCTTCCTGAACCAGAAGTGGTTCACAATCCCTCTTCTTCACGAACCAGAACGATACATGGGATAGAATTCATGAACACAGAATGGTTCACTGATCATTCATTCCTCTTCTCAAACATGAAAATTAGAGAAATTTTTTTTCTCAAAACATGAGATCTTAAAAAACATAGAAGCAACAACTTTTTATCAAATCGTGAGTCTCTTTTTATAAGAAGATATCAAATCATTCCGTGTCCAAAATCCTCGAGATATTTCATGAAGATCATGGTTCTGAAATCTTCAAATCAAAATCATGAGATACGTTGTGTTTCCTGGTTGTTTCTAATTTCACTTTGTAATCATCATAATGTGCATGTAAAGAGGTATTGATGCAAATCTTCACTCCCTGAGCATTCTACATAAAACGGCATCCAAAAACTTCATTTTCCTTGTCCAATGCTCATTCTTCCTTATTTTGATGCATGCATGAAAACGAAGTTGCATGCATGGTATCATGTTTCTCAGACAATGCTCATTTAGTGGGTTTGCTCTTATATAATGGCCAGAGACTCAATCATGGAGGTTAGGTAGCTTCTCTGATGCACTAGTTCATATTGGATGGCCAGAGGTTGAAGAAGAGCCTTGGTCAAAGATCAGAAGACTCATATTCAACCACATGCAGTGTGGGGATGATGACTAGATAAGATTATATCTAGGTATATAGGATGTGATGTGCTCCTAGGATTTTAAGTGAGATCAATGGACGGTTAGTATTATATCTGTGATTCTTAAAAACTTGTCCCACATCGATGCATCGAGAATTTTTCTTGTGGTTAATAAATCAGGTCGCGGTGGTGGAGGATCAGATTACCCCTCCTCCCTCCACGGTACATCCATGTACCATGTTCACCCTACGGGTGTGCTTTTAGCACTCACTCTTCTCTTTAGGCATGCTCCTTGTGCCCATGCTGCATGAGTTCACTACAAAGTGGCACCTGCAGGCTTATACACGGCCCGAGCACAACCTCCCTCATGTGGGGCTAGTCTTGAGGGCTTCTCTCTAGCGTAGTTGACACCTCAGGTTCTGTATTTTCTTGAGGTGGGGACCTTGGCTGGCCTCAATGGATGGTCCTTTTTTTGGTAAAGGCATAAAAAACTACATAGTGTAAAACAAAGTGTTTACAAATAAAATTTCCAATCCACGATTCCAAAACTCCTCCACAACCTCTTCTTCTCCTCCTCTTTTACTCCTTCCAAAAACACTCCATTCATCCTTATTTGTTGTAGAAAATGTATCACTCTAGATACACATATATGAATCTTATGATCAAGATAATCCAACATCTATTTCCACCCTCCATTTTACATAGGAGAGTTCCTTCTTCATGTTGACCATCATTTACATCCATTGACCCTAATTGAAAAAAATACAATCTTAAAATACAAAATGGTCCCAAAAATAAACTCATTGAAGCCACACAATATATCGCAAAACCATCTCCACATATTAGTAGCTTCAGTATAGGATCAATGATTATCCCCTTCTTCATCTACATAAATATTTCAACATGATGTTTTTTCTAGAAATAATTAAACAATTTCTAGGTAAAACTATATATTGGGATACACAATCTTGAAAATTTTTCTCACAAATCATTAATATCTATTAGATAATACTATAAAAATATAGATTTATGTTACACTTTAAGGTCTGTTTCAGCCCTCAATATATTTCTTTCATTGAAAAGACCATATGAATTCCCTCCCTTTTGATCGCGTATAACTTGAATTTGATTTTCAGCATTCGAAAGTCTTATTAATTTAACATAGAAAGTATTTTATCTTTTTTATGTAGAAAATACAATCCTTATATAGTCTTCATGTTCCTCCTTTTTGTAGGAGTAAATTATAATATTTCCGATAAAGGCAATAAAAACTATTTCTAGAAAATATCTAAATACACTATTAGTCAACTAAAGGATGATTTTTTGTGTATTAGTAAGTCCAAATGGAATAAAAATGAACCCATATGTCTCATACATTATACATAAGGTCGTCTTATAAATATCTTCCATATTCAGCTTTAGCTTATCTTTTCCAGAATGAAAATCCACCTTTAGAATTATAGATACCCTAATATTTTATTGATAATATTATTGATCCTTTGTAGGTGATACATGTTCATTATGGTGATCTTATTAGTATCTTAGTAATCTGTACTCAGCCTCATTGATCCATCCTTTCACCAGAAAAAGAGAATCTCTACACCCCATGGTGATTCACTATGGAATATAAACACAATCCCCAAATTCTCTTGCAGCATCTTCTTTAACTCCTTCAGTTTGACTGGGGAAATCCTATATGGGAATTTGGATATAGGAGAGGGTCTAGGTATATGTTCTAATGATAAATCTACCTCAAAAATTAATTGGATGTTTGGGTGACTCCTCAGGAAATACATTATTGTATTCCCATAAAATAGTCACTTCTTTAATGTTGATACTTTCTTTCGACTCATCCATTTGGGTATGGTCACCACATTAATACTGTATCATCACCCACACAGTTGAACGATTTTCTAAATTATATTCAAGATATTCTGTTAATTTCAATATATCATGTAATGGTTCAGAATATGAAAAGTTATATAATTTTACCAAAATTTGTTGTGTTCGGTATATAATGATATGAAACCCATGTCATGTATGTCCTCAAATTCCACCAAGGGAAGTATTATAACATTCACAGGGAGAATCTTCCTACATAAATTAACAGGGTAAGATTCCAGTAGTGTAGTTTCAATGATTTCACCACTAATTGTTTTTAAATATATTTTCACTTCATATTATTGGGGATTTAATTAAATAGTGCTAGGACACTTGAATGGTATAAATGAATAAATATTACTAGAATTACATAAAATCTTCACCATTATTCATTGAATTTGATATGTAAATTGTATGAATTAATTTTAATGCTCTACATGAGTAATAGTAATGGAATAAGATTTTACTATCTCCATTTAATTTTGGGGATGCTAACACTAATTTCATTTAAGGACCCACAGTTTAGGGCACTGTCTTACTGAGTAACCATTCTCCCTATTAGGGAAGAATTGAACCATGGTTAGTTTATAAGTATGTTAGTTCCTTTACTCTATCATTTTGGCATGTTTGTATTTCTCTTAAATATTATGGAGCTTTGTGGCCTTCTCTCCCATAGGTGATTCATTTTCTAGTCCCTTTGAAGAAATTCCCGTGATTATTTCACCAACATTTTTGACACATCAGTGGTTGGATCCAATTTTATACTTTTTCATTTGACCTACCATCATGAAACTCATTTATTCATTATTATATCCCCATTTATGAAGGATCAATCTATGAACTCCCTATATACATTAAGTTCACATCAAACAACATATTCATTAATCCAGAAGTCTCATATATATATATATATAGAATTTTCATGTTGTGGTTTAAATCTAATAAGGAATATATATCTTTTTCTATAATTGTAGATAATAAATATCATGGCATACCATAAAACACCTATGAATTTTTATCTATTCAATTGTGACATATTCACCATTATTTTTATTCACCTCAAATAATTATCTCTTCATATTTATTTAAAAAAAATTAAAATACTTGTTAATAAATAATTTCATAATGGCTTCCATATCAATTTCTATAATATCTTTGTTTAGATTAGTGTTTTTTATGAATCTGCATCATTTATCACCTTTTCCATCTCAATGATATTTTAGTGGAGTAAACTTATCCTTTTTCGAACATTGTGTCATATAAATGACCATATCCTTTTTGTTAACCCACAATTCCACAACAAAGGTATTTCAGATCCACAAAGTTTTTTTAATGAACACATAAAGGTATCAAATTACATTTTCTCCATCATGGGTGATGGAAGAAATTTCACCTAGCCAAGTTATTTTTTTATATCTTTAAAAATCATGTTAATCATCAAAAAAATGTTTTGAAATCTAAATCTCATGGAACTGGGGAATTCATTTGAACAATAATTTAATTTTCCATCAAATGGGTTGTTTTTACAATTTATACTAGTTCCCAAAATATACTAAAACATATTTTTTTTGGAAAAAAAACATTAGTCGATAATGAATTAATAAATAATTTATTTCAGTGTAAAAATAATTTCTATAATCATATCTTATATGATCCCTTTGTTTATATTTATTTTAAAACAAATATTATAGGATATGTACCTATATAGACTAATCCCAATGGTTGTCACTAACATTATATAATCATAATTTTATTGTTACCTAAATTGTACCTTAATGTTAACTATATTGATCCGAAATTTCCATACAAAACAATTAAATAATTTTATTGATAAAAAACACAATAGTTATACATTAATGGATCAAATGGTATAGTATATTTAGACTAAAATGATTTTACATCAAAATATAGATAATAAAAAATAAAATTTTCTAAAATACATCTTATTCCTACTCGAAATAATTATCATTTCTCATTTCTATATATAGTCACATGAGAATATACATCAATCAATGGGTAGAGATAATATCCCTCTAAGGGAAAGATAACATAGTGGAGATAGGATAAATGAATCAATAGTACATGGTTAAGCATAATCATAATAATCATTTCATAATAAAGGATCATCATCATAGTCATCTAGAAGAAATGAAAAAAAGTCATGGAAATTGGTGATTCATAAAAAATAAATATAATACCCTAGTTTTCAAAAACTACACATTTTTTTGAAAAATGATAGCATCAGGTTCACACATAACAAATGTGCATATATCATAACATATGATATTGGTGATATTTTGAGGTTAATAGTAAAAATAAATCATTTCATTTTTTTAACTATTTAAATTTTTTGGGTATTTTGGCCATATCATTTTTTACACTAAAAAAAATGAAATATTTTTTTTCCAAATTCTAAACATCCACATATTGATTTAATCATTTTGATAAAAATATGAATCAACCATATGTAAGATCAATAGAAGCTCACAATTTGGATAATGAAAATTGTTTATGTATCTATTGAGTTTTTTGTGTAGGTCCATAACATGTTCATGGTGGTCCAAATTTCTATGAAATTCGGTGGTTGTATGCAAAAGATGTTTTGGAACATCTTTCATGAAAGAGGGGATGCGTGAATTGGACGTTTTAATGTTTATTAAGTCATTCTGATGAGGTGGTATGTGATTTGGAGAGTCTTTCTGGAGAAAATATATTGTCAGAGTGAAACGGGAATAACTCTTGGAACAAATTTCCACACACACTGAAATTTTGAGAGGAAATGGAAAAGATAACTATGAATAATATTCAAGAAGGGTAAGATGGTTGCAGAGGTAATATAATGGGTCTACAATGCGTGAAATTCCGAGGGACAGATTCTGGCTATAAAAGGGGGAGATCTCCTCCCTCTAAAAGCATCTCATTCCAACCCATTCGTTCTGGGACACCAAGAAGAAGATCTTTTCAGATTTTTCTCTTTTATTTATTTTTTTTCACAGATTTGTAATGTATTATTCTTATACATTCATTTCAATTAACCTTATCATGGTGGGGTAAACATTTTGAGTGATTGGGAAGGGTTGATATTTTATTTTTTAATGCTTGAGTTCTTGGACAAAACTGAATGAAATTTCATTCTTCATAAAAGTTGTTTTCAATGTAATAAGGCGGATTTTATTATCCAGTGAAATCATTCATGATTTTTAATTCCATTAGTGATTTTTTCCTTGATTAAATAATCATTATCTCCATTCACTAATTTATAGTTTATATACGAATGAATAGACTAGGGATTAATGGTGACGTACTTGACGATCGCCTCGACGTGTAAAAGGGGTAGTTAATGTTCTTCATTGTTTGGGATAAACAAATCCTGGTTGGGTATTTACAATTTCAATTGAGGATATTCAATAAAACTATTTTAACATGGATGAAGATTTGACGAAACTGTGATCTTAGTAAGGTTTTCTCTCACTATCATAATTTCACCAAGGAAGTGAGAGAAAACGATTGTAGAAACTCATTTTAATCAACTAAGAAAATGTTGTTTATATTAAATTAAATAATGATATCATTATAATTGGGAAACCTACCCCAACATAATCACCCTTTAAATGATATATCTTTCTAGTCCATTGATTTTAAAATTTCCATTCAATCATTTTCTTATCCATTTATTCTAAAAACACACCATTTTTACCTTCATTTAAAAGTGAAAAACTATTTTGTGTACACTCCTCTTTGTGAGACTTCTTACGGTTAATCGATATACTACACTTAGGGAATATTAAAATTGTTTTTCCACACCATACTTTAGGCATGCGTCAATAACCCAATGAAAATGAGTTGGGTTAAAGAATCGTCTCACATTAAATCCCACTTTATTTTTGCGCTTCCACCTCCAGAGTAATATACATAGTTTTATTAAAAAAATTAACCATAACTGAATTTGGATAATTTATTTTCATATTTATAAATTATAACAATTAGGTAATATTTCTTATTTTCTATTATACATATTTAATCCTTTAGATGTAATGCTTCGCTTAACAATTTCTTGTTTTCTTAGATTTATCTATTTTATTTGATGACATTTATAAATAATTTGAATTATTTTAATAAGAAAAAAATTATTTATTTATAGATTTATATATAATAAATAATTTATTATAACCATACATAGGACTGGTTATTATAAATTAATTATAAAATTCCTCATTTGTTGTGAATCAATCATTAACGGGATATTACCAATAACACGAGAGTGGGAAGTATGACAATTTAATATCTCAAAAATACAACACAAACTATATTTTAAAATCAATAATATAATTTTAACAAAATAATTAACTATAATTAAAGGATTTGGTTTTGAAAGGGGTGGAGTGAAATAGAAATAAGATTGTGGAATGAGAGGGAGAATTAATGAGAATACACACTCTTCTTGCTGTTACAACTTATATACAACTCTAAATTCCTTTGATGATGGGGTTAATGGGTGTAGATCATCCCATGTTATGTAATGGGATTTATATAGAAGATATTGGTAGATATGGTGATTTGGAATGTAAGAGGGGAGTGGTTTTCCAAGGGGGGGAGATGCTATATATAGTTGTGAATATGGGTATTTAAAACATAAAATGTCGAATAAATTACTATATATAATGTAAGCATAGAAATAGTTATATTATTTACATTATTAACCAAATTTTAATAAAAACAAAATTTTATGACTTTGCATAAGATTATAATTTCAATTTTTTAATTTAAACAAAATTAATGGGGGAGAGATGAGAACATGTTATTTTAATGTATTACATTATATTTTAGACTTTGGAATATAAATATCATTTTTTATAATAATTTATATTGTATTTTAATGAAAATATATGAAATTATATAAGTTTTGTTTGACACCCATGATCTATAAATTTTTATGACATAATTACACCATGAATTATGTAATTAAAGTCACATTAGTTAAGAAAAAATTTATATTTTTAAATTTCACCTGAATAGTTATAGATGTCATTAAAATAAAAATACATTCGAAAAATTATATTTGATGGTTTAAAATACAATTCCTTCTATAAAATTAATTTTCTAAAATATCCAATTTAAATTGTAATGTTAAAATTTGGTTGTTTTATGTAATACATTAAAATGAGGTTTATTAAAAAAACTTCTTGTTTTTCATTGTGTTTTTTTATCTCGATATATATTTTATGTAACTATAATATTAATATTTACATAAATTATTAATGTTACAAATTATATATAGAAATATTTATAATTTTAAATTTAAATTATTATTCCATTGGCCATGTTGCTATTCTGAATGGATGTGTTTCTATTCCTAAAGTGCGGGATAGTACTTCATTGGCCACATTAAATCTTATAAATACATCTTCATTACATCATTTATCATTATCCTCAATTACTATAAATTTTATAAATTCATTTTATCTATAATAGTTGTTGTTATAATAAAAAAATTTAACTCTAATACAATATCGTTTTTGGGAGGGATAATTTCTACTGATCAAGGTGATTCATATTTTCCCATTATAGTATTTATGTTCTCTATTTTTTGTCCCTGTAAAATATTTAAAATTTAAATGTGTTGAATTTATAAATAATTTAACTACTTTAAATAATTAATTAATGTTCTTTAAATTCCTATTTATGTTTGTTGTGTACAATAAGTTGTTAAATTATATAATAATTATTTATTTCTTGACAACACTATCATTTATATTCATTGGGTTATTATTGATATAGGGGTGTAATCATATGAAAACACAAAACCAAATGATTATATTTTATTTATGGAGTTTATGAAAATCATGTAAGTATATTTTCCAATGTTCCTAGTTTTTATAAAAAATGAATCCTTTAAAAAAAATTAAATATGTTTTATTTTTACAATAATTTTGGATAAATAGGTGGTCATCCTCGTATATTGATCATTCAGGATTTCATTATCATCATGCTTCCTAGGATCACATTTTCTATCACTCCTAATGAGTATTTGGATATCATATATAAAATTTATGTCCATATTATCACCTCCTAATGTTCCCTTATATAGAATCCTAGTTATGTGTTATTATAGAAAACATTCATATTTCCCATTCCCTATTTTAAATGAATATTTTATTAACCTTATTTATGATATGTGTTTTCCAAAATTGAATATAAAAATATTATACCCTCAATTACAAAAATAAAGAAGAACTTTTTATTAATAAATTTATTATATTGGAGTAGATTTTAATACATTAAAAAATATATGAAATATAGAATTGATATCATACCTGAAAAAAAAGTAATGAGCTTTAATGTCTTTGAAAAAATTATTATTTTAGTTGGACCCATAAAACCTATCCATTGAATTAGAGGATGTGAATAGAAGAAAATATATTCGAATATATATATATATATTTACCACGTAAATAAAATTTTATTGATTAGTGATTTGGAATTAAAAACTCATTTTTTAGTGAAGTAATTTATTATTCAAAAAAATATACCTGAAGCATGATTTTTTTTATTTAATGTTATATATAATTTATTCCACTTTTAATGATTTTATTTTATCAAAATGATATCATTTTTGAAGCCATCATTTCAGTATTGGATTACGATTCATTTTTTTATATTTTTCTTAAAATATTGATGTTTCTATGAATAATGAAATATACAGATTTTATAGAACGTTGTTTTTTCATTTAAATTATCTGAATTGAATAATTTTTTTTGAAATTAAATTAAAATTGTAATTATATTGTTTTTATTATTCATAATCTAATTAGTTTCAATGGAATCGATATCATGGTTATTTCTAGAATAAATAAATTTATATACAAAAAATGAAATGGTATTGAATTTTTTAATTAGATTCCATTTTTTGAATCATCATGTCCAAATATGGAAAATTGGTTAATGTGCTTTTATATGTAATGAATAGTAACCATGCTAAATAATTATCAACATAGTAATGATAAAATTGTGTTACCTATTTTTGATACTAATATGAAAAGGACTTAAAATCACCAAACAATTGTATTTAAATTTTTGAATGAGTGGAGTTCAAGGAGACCATTCCAATATTATAAATTAATAAATTTTTGTTTTATTTTTATTTTATAAATAACATTATATTATTTAAACTAAATTAAAATTCCAAAATTTCACATTCCTTCTTATAATATCTATATTATTTTGTTACAAAAGGGAATATATAAGTTAATTACTCTTTGAAATGGTTATATTTAAGATAAATAATATTTTATGTTTCTAGATTATTTTTAATTTTTAGTGATGACATAATTAATGTAAAACCTCACCCAAGACCGACATAGTATTTGTGCATGTTGTAGAGAAATCAATTAAATGCTTTTTAAAATATACAATATAATGTTTTTTGGTGATTTTTTGTGGGAAATTAATTTTGATGATAAAATAATTTTTTAGTAATGTGATAAAACTTAATAATTTAATTTAATTATTGTATTAATGTTCCAAATGTCAATTTAGTTGAATATTATATAAAATGGCTTTAATGATACTATATGATGAGTAATTTTTTAAAATTATATAAAGATCATTAAAATATTATATTTTTAAATGTGAATACGAGATGTTCAGACACCAAAACAATTTTCCACATATGGTTCCCTTCTCCGTTTAATGAAACTTTATTTGAACCTAAATTGTAAGAAACATTCATATTTTAGTTATGATTAAATGAGTTAATGGGCGCTTAAAACAAAAAAGGTGTGTTTAAAAAACATAAATCTGTCTAAATTTAATTATATGATAGTATTTATAAAAATCACTCAAATTTTAAAATATATGACTTGTTTTTCACTTGAACATAATAATTAATTTATCTTTATTCAAAACTACTAGTTATTCCAAGGGCCACCCTCTTCAATTATAAATGTAAAACACCAATCATATCTTCATAAAACATCATGAGACATTTATCTTAATAAAATACTAAGAAACCCTCCTAATATATTAATTACATACATAATATTTTCTTTTTAATCATAAAATTCAATAATTAGAGTTCTTAAGGATATATCCATTTGAGGTTTCTCAAAGATGAGGTAATCAACATATCTAGTATCTTTTATTTTTCTTATTATTTCACCTCCACCTATTAATTCACAATGATTAAATAATAAATACTTAATTATCTATCATATATTAATAATTTATTAAATTTATTTAATTAAATTAATCTTCTCATTATTTAATAATGGTAATTGAAACATTTATTTGTGCGTGTATACGGACTACCACTTCGAAAATTGATGTAATTCATTTTTAGTTAATAAAATTCATGTATTTATGTAATGATTCATTGATCATATATAGATATAAATCATATTAATTAAATAATCATGATTATATAAATATATTATATCATCTATATTAATACAAATCCCATTATTAAAAACAAATCATTACCCATGTGTATGTACAAACTACACTTTCCACATAGTGATGTACATTGTTTTTAAAAAACCATGTCACATTGACATTGTAGGTTAAGGATTTCAAAAAAAATAATTTGTTTTAATAACTCATAATTATTTTTTATATTTAATATTATATTTTATTTCGTTATTTTTTATCTAATGAAATCTAAAAACATTATTCTTCTGTACATGAAAACCACCACCTCACTAGTCAAGGTATTTTCTTCTTTCATTACATATTTTTATGAATAAATATGAAATTTTATTTAATGTTTAAGATTTATAATCATGAAATGATTATTATTTTTTATATTATTGAATTATAAAATATTTTTCCAATATCAATCTACCGAATTCATTTTTTAAATATAAACTGAACATCCTCAAAACACCATACATTGAATTAAGTAATTATGAAAAGAAATATGTAAATTAAATAAATTAGATAATTGAAATAAATTGTAGAAAGATAATTTTAAAAACCTATAAAATGATATTAAACAATTAAAAAACTTATATAGTACTATTATAATATATTTTAAGGATATACATACCATTTAATGACTCGGCGTAAGAGGGTTTTTAACCCAAATTCCTTTCATTTTTTTCAAACACTTATGCCTTGACTCTATCATATCATGATTATATGTGAGTTTATAAATAATTTATATAAATTTCTATTACATATTATTTAACATTTTTTTAAATATAATATAATATCATTTCATGTATTATTTATCACTTCATATATTTTTATGTTTGAAAATGTTTTCATTTTCTCAATTTAATTTTCTTGAGACCTATATAATGTTATACACACTGGTTTCTTTATATTGTGTACCTAACACACATTGATTTTGTTAAAATATTTATATACTTAATGGATTTTATTTATAAATAGATATTGTATTATTTCATTCAATCTATTTTTATTCAAAAGTTACAAAATAATTAAAGGCTTTATGTTTCAATCTCATTTACTTTTAAGGATATTTATGTTCAAGGGTATTGGGGGAGAAATTGGATAGTATTAATTTATTGAACAATATAGTTATTTCTCTTCTCTATATATTTTTTAGGTTCACATGATATAAATAAATTTTCATTTAATTATCACCCATGTAAATCAGAAAATATATTAAAAAAAATTACTATATTTTTCCATTAGGTCAAGAATCCATTACCATCTATATTCATATCCTTTAAAATTATAAAAAAACCTTACTCACTTACCCCAAATTGTTTTTAAAAGTTTTTATAAACATAATTTTACTTTATTAGAAATGGATTAAATGGTATCCTTTAAAATTAATTCAATTCGTCTTATTTAAGTCATTCTAGAAAATTTGTCAAATGAGTACTCGGTTTAATAATAAAAAATGTAAATATTTTATTACAAATATAATTTTTATTCTAATTGAATATTACACTATTATTTTCCTTGTTTATTTTTAATGAATTGATATCTCCCAAAAAAATAAAATATGTTATAAAATATCATCAAAATAAAATTATATTATTCTAGGTTTTTATAGAAGTTTCTTTAAAGTTGTTTAAATTTTATTTTTCATCTGTAGTGACATCCCTTTTTGTTTTCATATACATTAATGAGGTAAAATTCCATTAGAAATATTCTTATTCATTATCTTTATGGATTATAATATTTTAAATGGATTTTCATCAAAGTAATTTCCTTCCAACTAGTTAAATGTTCGGATAGGGATTTATGATTGGTTTCAAGGGAAATATATTGAAAAGAATAATATTATTAATATTTGGTTAATTATATGATACTTGAATATATTTATTTTTTATTGACAAATGGTTCCATTATAAACTAATAATGGGTTGGTAAGTTATAGCAATCTAATGGATTTGGTAAAGTGAGAGACTAAACTACAGTTTGTTACTCCTAAGAGAATGTGATAGATTTATCTTTTCATAGGTACTCATATGATATAATAAAGTTATCCATTGTATTACAATTTAATAGATATTTCAAAAATATGTTTTGTTGATTCAATTATGAATGTTTAATATTCCAATATACCAACCCAAATTTTATATACCTTCAATGAGTTTTTAATGGTTCCTTCTATCAAGATTGACATCACATGGCTTATGATTATTGATTCCTATAACTCTTTCCTCAGTTAAATATTTATTCAATTCCACTTGTTTAAGGATCCACATTTTCATGGGTAGGAATTATCTATAACTATTCACATGAACATTTAGTATATTCCCATAACCTTATTATTTTCTTGTGTTCACTGAATATATTAAATTGTTAGTGGATATGTATGACCATACAAAGCATTTGAGCTCATTCATCTTATCAATAATTTCCCTAGGTTATGGAAAAATATCTATATTAAATAATTAAAATGTTTTTTAATGTTTGAATATATTTATTGGTAATTTCATTGATATATTAGTAAAAATAAAATGTTGGTTATATTAGGAAACATGATAACTTGAACAAATTTGTAATGTCATGTTGGGTTTTTTCATAAATATATAAAATTCTTCACCTAAAATTTAAATTACTAGGTATGTAATCCAGTATTTTTTGTTATAGGTTTTGGATCAATAAATATTGGACATGTTTATGGCTATGAATTTCGTAATTCATAAAATTATATTTTTATCAGGGATCCATAAGTGATGGATTAGTGATATTATAGAATATAATTGCAATACATAGAACAAATTGTTTTCTTCTTCCACCATATATATAAATTACAAATAACATTAATAGGTTAAAATTAGCTATTAAAATTCAAACGTTGAATCTCCTCGTCAGTAATCAGGTTTGAACCTCAAAAATAACTTTATTAAAACTTTCTGACAATATTATTCATCCATTATTATGTCATTGTTTTTTCCATCAATCATCACCATATAATAAATAATAATTAATAATTACATTCTATATTGTAATATTTTTTGTAGACCACACAATACTAATAGATAAACATTTTTTATATATAATAATTGTCTACTAGAAATAAATAAACAAATTCTAGAAATAGTAATTCCTCTAAAAAATTTAACTGTGTTGGATTCTTAGTAATTTCATAGAACAGGGTAATAAAATATCATGGGTTCAATGTCACACCTATAAATTAATTACGAGACTTTTATATATGTAAAAATAAATATTTTACCTTAATATAAAACTGATGAAAATACCCTTGAAATTATATATAATTCATAAATTTAATGTACTGATATTATACATATAAATTGAATGTATTTAATCAATGCTATTATATATTGGTTCTATGATAATTATACTGATTTTTTTAATGAATAATCTTGTCCAAGTAAAGGTATTGTGGGTGCGGGAATAATAATGTATTCATTACAAATAATTTTTGTCACACTAAAGAATATTTCAAAAAATATTTACATATTATTAAAATATATAATAGTTATATATAATTGTTATAAATTGTTTATTAAATATTAAATAAATATAAATAAATTTGCTAAGATTATGATGCTGAAAATTTATTGAATTTTATGAATTTGAGATACATAATGAAATATGATAAAATTATACAGTATATATTATGAATGAATAATGATTTAGAAAATTATATAATGCTTTTTATTATCATTTTAATTAATTAAAATACAAATTATCTGTTAAAATATTTATTTCAATTTATTAAGACAAATTGAAAAACCATAATGTAATTATTAAGTCGTAAAAAATATTTTATTTTCTTAAAAATATATATTTAAGAATTCAATTATGTGGTTTATTTTAATGATGCATATTTTTAAGGGTTTGAAGTAAATAATAATATAATTTTTTTTAAAAAAATTATAAAGGTATAATAAATGATGGGTTTAATATATTTTTTTCCCATTTAGGTATGGGTATTTTTTAATTCTACCAACTCCCCCATTTTTGTTCAAATGGAAGTGTAAAATAAGATATTTTTAGTATTATGAGTATCTAAAAAGCCTTGGGTATATTTAGTTAAAGATATTGGAGAAGCATGATGAGGTGTATAGTTAATTAATGATTTTTCGAACTATGCACCTCCAACATGAGACCCAAAAAGATAGTATTAGGGTAAGTTTGATTAGGTGAATGGTCCATGTAAACCGTGAAACCTATGAAATTTATTGAAGTTTCACCACAAAAGTATTTTTGAATGGTTTTTGTATAAATAAAATTAAACCACACTAGTTTTTTTTCACCTGGACAGAATGTCTACACGGTTGGTCTATAACTTATCTAACTTTGCATCCAAACCTTGAACCCTATTAAAAGTCCTATAAATTACGATTTCCCCCTTTTAGCTTTAAGTTACTAATTTTTCCCTACCCACCTCACTTGTGTACATCTTCTCATTGGGATATTTCCATCTCCCCTTTATATGGATTTGGTGGATGTCCCTCATCATAAATCTAGTTACATTATTGTTGGTTACATTGGATAACCCATTTTAATCCAAACACTCGTATGTACTCATTCATTGGATTTATTCTCCATCATTGGGGTTAACCCCATGTATCCTAATGTGATCTATTTTTAGGGATTTATTATTTTATATTTTTTTCTATCATTCCATACAAAATATAAAGATGAAAACAAAAGATGAGTCTTCTATAATTGTAAGGATTGAGGTAATTTTTTTTGTAAAAACCACTTTTTTTATAAATTATTTCATTATTCCTCACACCATACTTTCTATGTGATTCCCCAAAAATTTGAATCCAATTTAATAAAATCACATACCCTATGATATTCATGTTCTAGTATACCCTTGGAACCATTATATGTTTATGTCATATTCCCAAATCACCCCTTCAAGTGTGTCTTATTAAAAGACCATGAAAGTCCTTCCATTATTATAACCAAAATACCCCTGTGTTGTTTGTAGATTATCGTTTAAAAATGAATGGAATGTAATGAATTAATTTAATTGGTAATTGGAATGGATACTTCACTTTTCCCCTTGATAACTTATGATGCAATACTTGATTAAGAAAATAAACCAATATCAATATAATGATTTAGACTATCATGAGAGAGACATGGATTCCTGTTTTGGAATGAATTTAGTGAACTAATTGGATCCCAATGGATTCATTGTTATATAATACATGTGATACACCACATATACATTCATTAAATATCTTATATACCTAAATTTCATGGTTATAAAATTATCATAAACCCGTATACATCAAAATACATTAATTCATAAGATGGGAAACAAGTATTTCACTTAACATATAGGGAAACAAACTACATTAGATAATCGTTTTTGACTCAAATAAAGTATATCATAAGAATAAATTTTATTTTTCCATTGGGATGGTTACATACATTATTGGTGTATTTAAAAGGGTTATCCACTTTGAATACACTCATAACCTATAGCCTAATATCTAAGTTAACCAATTTGTGGGGGATTGACCTCATTAGATCATTGAAGCTATGGGTTTCCCTTGGATCCAATGTAATTATTTTACATGGATAAATTTTCTAGGTTCTTTGTATCCTTAACTGAATACTGGCCATATTCTGAGAGACATCAGACAAAGTAAAATATTAGTTGGATCAACCCTGTATCCCTTGAGGAGCATGATCTTGATATGGTTTATATTTACACTATTGTATTATATTTATTATACATGTAAACTCTAAAATTTTATATTCAAAGGATTGATTTTATATTTTCACCAATGGTGGTGGCCTAATGAGTATTACCCACACGTTATTTAGGCCACATTTTAGTACCTAGATGGAAATTATAGAGTCATGTAATGATAATTTGAATCAACCTGTAATAGATACTTCATTTATTTTTGGAAAGGATCTTGAGAGTAGATGATTGAGATAGTTATTAGGATACTCAGGAAGATAATTGTTTTCAGTGTATTTATATTCTTTTTTTATATTCTAGTACTGTTGTATGCCTCCATTAATCCCGATCTGTTTTCTATTTTTTACAACCATGTCATAATCTTTATATTTTGTTTTTTAATGATCTTTTATGGATATTTATTATGCGTAGGGGTTAATTATACTACCTTATTATTTCATTTATCTTTATACAGTATTTATTTTGCTTATTTATTGAATTGTTTCCTTCTAATAAAGATGGTATTGTCTATCCACAGTACCACAATACATCATAAATTCCTAACCGTAGCCTCCAAAATACATGGAGGCATACATAAGTTCATTTAGATATTGAATTATGTTACATATGAGTGAATGGATCCTAATACTTTAAAATGTTGTACTAAATATGTTATTTTCCCATTTTAATTATTTTTTGGAATATAATATAGGAATATATGAAGTTTTGGAACATGGTAATGGGTTTTTCTTGGTAGTGGTTAACCCTTGTTTGGTGGAAGAGATAATTTACCATGAAGGTTTTTGATGTTCTGTATTTTTCATGTTATATTTATACTAATTTCATCATTTTTTATGCACTTACATTATGATACTGTGTTTTATTTATTTTCACACTTTGGTCGGTACAACAAAGAGTAAATATCGTATTTATCATATTAAGAACATATGGAAATATTTTTCATTTATATTCCATTCAAGGATTATTTATTTAATTTCATTCCACCTTAACCGCAATTTGTGAAATTATTATAATTCTGGAATTACTAACATGTATTTTACGGAAAAAAGTAAAATTAATTTGTTAAATACATATTCAACACTAACGTAAATATATCATTCCCATATAGTTTGAAAATGGAAGCATATATAACAAAATATTTCATTTTTTAATATTTATATCCTTGGTTTATTGGTTGATTTTTTTAATTAGTTATGGTTAAATGAAATTTTAATAGAAATTTTTATTGTCATTTCTATAAAAATTATTAATGGAATTCCGTATAATAGAACCATTTTAAATGGATTTTTTACATTCTAAATATAGATGTAATCATTTTTTGTAGTTAAATAGAATACTAAATATATCATATAAATTTTATTACTTGATAACATGGGAAAAGAAATATATAGAAACAACCCATAATATGTAGACATTAAATAATTGAATATCTAATGATGAAAATATTTTTTATAATTAAATAGAGACCCCAATTGAATCATAATGAGATTTTTATTCTATAATATGGTATTGAAACATCATATAAAAGACCCCTCACATTTATAGAATGACATAATCACATTGACCCTACATTAGAATCATATGGTTGAGTTGTTATATATTTTGAAGTAATTCATTATACCTATATTGTTTCCATATCAATATTCACTTCTTACTTATATATTATTTTGATATACGTTCATAGAATTAAATATTCATTCCACACAATGGACTTTGGTGGAATGTTAGTACATTAGTGACATCTAGGATACTAATGTGGTTAGACCTGAACCACATATAGTGCCACTATAGTCACTTCAAATATTATAAACTTCTTCTCCTTCAAAACGAATTTATGGTCATTTAAGAGAAGGTTTTCTATGTCAGGTGTGGTCCATAAATGGTTCACCACGCCATTTGTTGACTAATTTAGTATTCACTAATGAATTCCAACAATGGAACCAAACCACCTTATTATGGGAAGGAATTACTTAGGATAATGAATCATTGTTTGCACCTATGATAATAATTTTTGATAATTTTTTAGATGACATCGTAATGGATGGTGAATATCATAGATTATATGATTCATGGGTATGCCTAAATATGTTAGGATATTCTAAATTAGGTAGATCATTATTTAGTCATTGTCTTAAGGAATTCACCAACCACTATTTGTGACTACTTTTTCCTAGAAATATTGATGGTTGATTGAGAACTATATTTCATACATATGGAATAGGGAGATATTCTACTCATTGAAAATTGATCTTGTTTCATGGATCTCCAGTCATTTGTACATATTGATGTTGGTGATGTGTTTCCCATGGTGAGACGTTTCGAGGATGGGCACATGTATGCCATATGATCATAGGAGAATACCTTTAGAATAACTTTCATCTATGAAATGGTGAACCATTACATTATTTTGAGCATAATATGAAGTAATTAAGGGGTATAGTGAAATTAAAATCAGCATCTAGATATGGATTTGGTTCATTCATGGGTAGAAATAATTGGTTGGAGACTTTTCCCAAGAGTAGTAGTAGTCAGAGTATGTACATCAATAGTTATATGGTATTCTATTATTAATGAAGGCATAATCACATGATGAAAAATGTAGAAGAAACCAAGTATAGTGTCGATAAAAAAATAGAATTGGGTATCACTATAAATTTTGAATAATAATTCCTCCTATTCCTAGTGAGAGTGATCTATTCTAGCTTGTGGTTCTGATGTGGGGTATGTACCCGCAGGCCAGGATGGGATTTGGAGTATAACTGTTTATTGATCCCAAGTATCTGGTCAAGGAAATGGAATCTTCATAAAAGTTGTGAAGTTTTATAAAATATTACCTTCTTAGAGAAGTTATGATGTAGCTTAGTTATGTGGATCTAGTATGTTATATTCCATACCACCCACACCCGATGAGTAGAGTGTCAGACCATAAATAGTACAATTTACAATGTTATTAACATTAACATTAGATTTTTTATAGAAAGTTTCTTAAAAATAATTCATATCTATATATATAATTTGTATTATTGGTTATTGGAAGAATATTTTCTTGTGTAATGTCTCTTAACACATTCCTAGGATTGTGATCAGAGTATTTTTTCCAATGTAGGATGTTTTCTATCATGAAAGTTTGATACCATTTCTTATATAACCATTTCATCCATAACATGACATTCATAAAAAAATCTCAAGATGGACTATTTAGTTAAGTTTTTAGAGAATATTGGATATTAAATTTTGATATTGTATTTCTCCACACCTTAAGACAGTAGCTATGTTCTCAAAGAAGAATGGGTTTTTTAGAAAACCCTTGTTAGACCCAAAAATATATGATGAAGTATTTTGAGAATATAATTACAGAGTTTTTCAAGATGAACTGGATGTATAGAAAATCACATTTCCTCCTATGGTATATTGTTTTAGGGATGTCATTCCTAATGATATTTTAGGGAAACCTCCTGAGATAGTGGTAGATTTAGGAATTGATCTTATTATAGGATTAGAAATAATATATATTCATCCTTGTTGGATAAATCCGACTAGGATTTTTGTAAATCAAGATGTTTTGAGAGGACCATTAATGAAATTGTTTATATGACTTTCAATTGTACATGGTATCTACTGTAACTTTTTGACCGGAAGGTGGATAACACGCAGAAGCTATGATATGATTAAAATCTATTCAATAATCACAAAATTAAATATCTATAAATAAATTGACCATATAGATGACCTATTTAAACATATAAAAGGATAAATTGTCTTCTCAAATTCATATTTACGACTTATCTATAAAGAAAAGAAATTATGAACTCCAGATATACTATGTACAATATTCTGAAGCGTGCATGAATTTTTTCAGTGTATGGTTATTCCATTCATTATAAATAAAGCACATTATATTTCCAGGGGCATGAAGAATCATGTTTTTAACACTTATATGGATTCATTTGTGGTAAATTTTGGGGATGATACCATAGTGTTCTCTTAAACTAGAGATAAAAATTCCAAACACCATGAAATTGTCACCTATACTATAAAAGAGAACATAAAAAATATTATAAACTCACAAAATTACATGTTTGGATTTGTAGGGATCAACTACTAGGTCACATTATCTATGAATAAGTGGAATATATGGATCCATAGTCAGTGATGGAAATTATTTCTTATGAGAAGAAAAATAATTTTTTATATTTAAAACATCTTGGGGAGGCCCTTAATTGTTGGAATTTCATTTAGAAATTTTAACTCTTTACAACACCACTATGGGATTGACCAATAATGAGGAAATTTTCACTTTCTTTGAATATTATGGTAATTAATTTAAGGATCTAAAAGGAATGATAAACTAAGTGTTGTTCTTTATCTTCACTGATAATGTAATCAGATGTGTTGTTTATTATAATGAATTAGGTTTTTGAGATGGGATATGTTTTTTTGCAGTGGGAATGTTTCAGGGCTTATAAATCTCTACAGTTGAGGAATCATGATTTCAAATTACATGAAAAATTATGTTTATTTAGTATCTATTGAATATTCCTTAGGTTTTAGGACAAATTATTTATCGGGATAGCGGTTTATTGTATACACCGAACAAAAATCATAAAATAAAAATGATTTCAGCAGTAAATAAACCTATGGTTGCATATATGTTTTGAATATATTTAGTGTATTGGAATTTAGATATCATATATTCAAGGGAATAGAAACATGTTAGCTAATTTTATGTTTCTAAAGACTCATTTCACTAGCTTTAGAGAAAAAATGTCCAATATATTATATGTTTTCATGGGAATCCTAATTAAATTTTATCAGATAGGGATAAATAGTTCACATCTTGATTTTGGTAGGGGACTCATAAGGTCTTAGTTAAAAGGTACATTTTAGAATCGCATTCCACTCTTATATAGATGGTCATTCTAAGAAAAATATATATGCACTAGAGGATATTCTTTGCCCATATTTCCTTGATTTTAGAAGCTATTTGGAAAGTATCTTTACTATTTCAATATTTTAATATAATAATGGTTCTTATGTGATTATTATTATTGAAACATATGATTTTCTATATGATAGTTCATATCAATCACCCATGGTTCGGTTAATGGTAATACAAACGGTTCATCTGGGACCATTCCTTAAAAATGAATGATTAGAAAAAGTATAGTTGATCATGAAATACATGTCTTTGAATCCATCTAGTAAGAGTTATTATGTAAATTTCCATGATCATAAAATATATTTTTTTTGCGGATCGAGAATTTTGCCTAGTATTTCCTATATTGTGTCATTGATAAATTAAGATGAAAGCTGAGCTAGCATGTATATTCATTGGGCCTTCCAATATTCTAGAGAGATTTTTCATTGTAAAATATTTGATATATCTTTCTCAGCTGTATTTGGTCATATAGGATTTATTCCAAGCTTCCCATATCTTACATTACCACTCCAATATATCTAAATACTTTTATTTTTTTGTTTTGTTTGGGGGATGTTAACCTTGTTTAGTAGTGTCTAGATCTTATTTTTGATCATAGGATAAAGACTCTTTGAGGTATTGTGGTTCCTCTATTTTTGGGGATATAGTAGAATTGATGTATACAAAAGGATTTTTGGGAGTGTTTTTTGAAATAATTTATAAATTACCAATGTTCTTATCAGCTGCATGTCATCCACCATCTTATGGAAAACTAGAGAGAAATTTATCTTCAGGTGAAATGGGTGTAAGATACTAGATATATATTGAATAACACATTCTTTTTAATTATGATAAACCTTATATATTCAGAAAAATGTACTTTTGAATGGGATAGTGGTGGGTTTGGGAGAGTTTGGAAGGTATCAAGATCCCTGAGCTAATATATTTGGAGATTTAGGATGAGGTTTCAGTTTAGATTCTAGTTTTTCTAACCGTTCATCATAACCATGAAACATATAAAGGGAGGTTCTTGGTTAGTTAGACAATGTGAATGAAGAATTTAAACCATTCAACCTCTATAATTTGTTATAGTTTCACAGTAAATTGTTTTCTCATAGTTATAAAAACCATGCTCTAAAACTATTCAAGCATAAGTTCTCATTGAAATTAGGTGCTCATGGATGTTGGAAGGTTTGTCTAACTTTTGGACCAAACTATGCATCCTATTAAAATGCCATGAAATTTAATATTTTCCCCTATTTCTATAAAATTCAAATTTCCCTCTCCAGTCTCTTCACTTTTTCAACATAGATTTATATGATCTCATTTTCTTCTCTTTTCAAGGCATTTAGTGAACCCCTCATCTGAAATATGTTCCCATCATCGTTAGACTTGTTAGATCACCCTTAATATGTTTAACACTCCTCTATTTTATTTCAATAGTTTTCATCACCCTCAATGGGGTTATCTCTATGAAACCCAATATATCCTATATTTAGGAATAATATATGTATTACATTTATCAATTTGTCGGTCCCAAATCTGAGCTCAATAACATATGATTATTCTTCTAAAGGGATATTGTATATGGTATATTTATTTTTCATTACAATCTATTTGTTTATAAATTTTATGACTATGATGCATGGAAACCATTCATTATATTCCCCTAAAACGTGAAACCCCTTATTCAAATAATAATAACCAAGGGATTGATCTTATATGATACCCTTGACACCATTTTAGGTTAATGAAATTGACCTAAATCTCCTCTTTATGTGTTATTGAATAAATGTCTTGGAAATCATTCCTTTCTAATAACCAAACAACCCAATGGATTTTTTTCACTTATAAATAGATGTACTATAATGTATTGATTTAAAATTTTAGAATCCATGGATAATTAAAATGGTTTCTTAATTAGTATTATTTGTGATTATAGTAATGGGAATTGATCTCTATAATGGTGTATCCTTGCTTGATCAAGACATGGATTACTAACATGTTATGCCATTGAAAAACTCAAAGAAAGCAAAAAAATAAAGAGATTTATCTTCCAATTGAGCCACCAAACACATATTTGGTCAATTTATAAGATAAGTGAATACTAGAGCTACAAACAAAAAATTTAAATACAAAATATAGAAAATTTTAATTCCTCGGTAGAGCTCCTTGGTTTTGACATGATTTCCTCAGACACGGACAACCTTGAATAATCTCAATGGACATTATTCTGGACTAACCCTAGATTACATTTGATTATTCCTTAGGAATAATTATAGGCTTTTAGAGTGAGATTCCAAGGATCCATCATGGGTATTACACACATAACCATTATTCTAACATCTCAGTTGGTCACTACGAATATAATTTAACACCTGAGGTCGTTGATGTAATCGGTCTTCTATGGGTACCATTTTATTGTTATACACTCATTCTTTGGATGTGTTCCTTAGGATCCAAAAAATAATATTAATATACTAAGAGATACCTTTCATATGTCGAATAAGGTAGGAATGGTAAGGTATCCCATGTGGATCCCACTATTTTGACGGATTATATTTACTTTACTAATTTACATTTATTATACTAGCACACTGCTATATTTTCTATTCACAAACATGATATTCATTAGAATCTTTTAGTGGTGTCCTATTATTTATTACCCACACCCTGTTGGGGATATCAAGTTTTACTGAATAAGATTTCAAGGAATCAAGGTAATGATAAAGGAAATTAATAAAAAATCAACACTTTATTCATTATATGACGGATGGATAGAAGCATATGATTGATCTATTTCATGGAATGATCATGGAGAGATATGTTTTTCCTTTTTTATGTACTAGAAATATTTTACCCATATTTCCATGTTTTTCTATTTCTTTTTTATGTTTATCCATAATGTCATCCTTGAATAGTGTTTTTCCTACTGAAACCCAATTAATCATTATCTTAATAGTATAATTTATATTATGTATAATTTTCATTGAATTTATATAAAATTTCCTCAATTTTATTATAGTTGTGTATGACTCTAATAAAGAGGCTATAGTATCCCCATAATATGACTATGAAACCTTACAACTATTCAACAACCTCATCTGTTAGTTATTGATGTTTTTCAAAAAAAAAGGATCAGTGGGGTCCGTGTTCGATCTGACCTGACTCAGTCCAGCCTGGGTCTAGACAGTAGGTTCATGGCCTAGCCTGATGGTGCAGGTATAGCCCAATATGGTGTGTTAGTATTGTGGGTCTGTCCAGTCCTGTAGAGGCGGACCAGGAAATGGTAAATCCAGTATGTGGCAGGCGGCCATGTCTATCTCCCCATCTCACCTCACAGTCAACGCATGGTGGTTTCTCCACCTTAGTTAAGTGATCACATCTGGCCGACCCGGATGATCGGACTCCCGTAGGCGGTCTTCGACCACGTGACTCCATCTTGCCCGAGTGGCCTGAACATGGGCCACTCCCAACATGCATCATCGGCTGACACCGCATCTCAACACCGATACGGCCAGTCAGAAACAGCCCTTCGATGCTTCTCTCAACATGTGGCCTCTACTGGTGCCAGTGCATCGACGATTCCTTCTATAGGCCACCAGAGTTTCTATAGTGTCCTTTTTATTTAACTGTCTCCACCTACTGAACCATAGGGATTCCACCTTCACTAAAAAGGCCTCGAAATCTTTTTACCTCCAATCGAAAATTCATCCACCAAAAACACAGCAGGCAGAGGGGGTCTGGCCTTATTGGTGTTGGAACACACCATGTGCATTAGATATTTAAAGTAGTGAAGGATTTGAATTAAAATTATATCATCAATAAAATTAATACCTAATAGAATATCTATGAATAACACCCTCCTTCCATAAGGCATGATCCGCGGATTAACCTTTTTGAGGGTTAATATGAATTCTTTGTCTAGAACAAGAATGGGGGAAAAATTAATCATAACAAACCCAATACATCATTAGATTTTTGTTTCCATAGGGTTCCATCCTTGAAGGATCAAGTAGTCGATGTCATTGATCGCTTCTTAGCACACTCTTCAAGGTATATCGAAGTTGATGACATTATTTCGGCATTCATTGTTCTTCATTGGAGAGGAAACTTCATGGAGGTTCATCAGAGATCTTCCCATGGTTTTAATTCACACTCTACAGCTTGTTATCTAAGTAAAAACAAAACACATCACAATGTTTTTTTACACTTCATATTAATGATCCATTAATGGGATTCCCTTAAAACCCATCCTTGTCACCTTGTCTCTGCATTGCAGCACCGTGTTCTACCACACAACAATTCCAAAAAAAGAATATAACGTTTTTTAAAATTATTTTATTATTTTACAAAATGACTTAAAAATAACTTTTCCTTCCGACCATTTTCGGTCAATGTTATTTCATTTCAAGGAGAATCTCATCATTCTGATTTCAATGGTGCCCTTTTATTTTTTATTCGTGCACATGTTCAAAATTTATAAAAACTCAAACGAATGTATACTGAACACACCTTACAATAAGTTCAAAATTATATTCCAGTCACCCAGGGGCCCAGATTCATGAGTTGTTTTAGCGAAGGGTCACAAAATAATTCCATATAATTTAAAAAAATTACTAATATTGTGGGACATTAAATTATCCCCAACCTAGTGCTCTATGTCCCCGAAAGCCAAAACAAAGTCTAATAAAACAAATGGGGGGTATTGAGCACGAACTTGAGCCTCCAACTCCCATGTAATTTCATGGAGGTTCTCATGTGGCCACTGAAACATGCTAGAGGAATAGACCATCCATGAAGGATCCTCCCTATTAATCCTCTATCTTCATTGAGAACATGGAAAATGGTGCCCCATCATCAATGTCCATCTCGCCCCAATCGATGATGTGAAATAGACCATTCGCGTACCAGCTCAGCTACAATACATCAAAAACATCGTCCACCCAGTATATCTATGGAGGAACATCTAGGTAGTATTCCACCTTTCCAACACTGCTGAGAATATAAAAATTTACAATGATCCTCATAGATATCATAATGCCCCATAAAAGTCTCTACATTCCCCATTGGGGTGAGACCCGAAAGAAATCATGGTCTCTCTCCTCTAACTCCAAGGGTCTATGTCTCCTATTTGAAAACAATTTTTGTCTTCTATTTGAAATCTTCATCCAATCCTGGATGATCTACACCTTCTCAATGGTTGCCTATACCAACTCTGGAACCATGAGTTCTGACTCCCCTAGGTCATTACAATATATAATTGATCCACAATGTCGCATGTACAAGGCCTCAATCGGTGTCATGCCAATGGTGGAGTGATAGCTATTTTATTTTGAAAACTCCATCAGTATTAGGTGGTCCTCTCAACTGTGAAAAAAGTCTAGAACATATGCATGAAGCATGTCATCCATGGTCTATATGGTTCTCTCCACCAGACCATCTGTCTGTTGGTGAAAAGTTTTGCTCAAGCACAACTGAGTCCTGAACCCATCATACAACCCCATCCACAACTAGGATGTAAAGTGTGCATCGTTATTTGAGATGATGGTCAAAGAAACCCCGTGAAGCTGCACTATCTCATGGATGCAGAGGTTTCCCAATCCCACTATATAATACTTGCTCTTAAATGGATAAGAAGTGAGCTGACTGGGTGAGTTGGTCAACGATCACCTAGATAGAGTCGTGGCCCCGGGAAGTGTGTGGTAACCTCACCACGAAGTCCATGGAGATACCATCCCACATCCACTTTGGTACCTCATGTTGTTGTATCAAGCCTTCTAGGACCTAATTCTCAGCCTTCACTTGCTTACAATAGAGGCATCGTTAAATGAACTCTACCATCACTCTCTTCATCCCTAACTACCAGTACTAACATCCTAGGTCCTGAAACATCTTCCCAAAACCAGGATGTACCAAAAAAGTGGATGTATTGAACTCCCTCAACACCTCCAACAATAACATCACTTATACTATGTTGTATCCTTTGAAAAGGATGGCATGATCCCTACCTTGTTAAATTGATCAAGATCCTATCATATGGTTATCTGAGTACGTTGGACCTCAGAGTCAAAATCCACAAGTCGTGCCTCCCGAAATCATTGAAGGAGTGGGGGAGTGATAGTAATAGACTAAAGGTTATCTTCTCCATCACAATTCACAAAGGATATCTATGTTGTTTCTGGATTCTTTCTCACCTCACTTAGCAGTAGTATAACTGACCTCCTACTGAGTGCATCTGCCACCATGTTCCTCTTCCCAGGAGTGTAGATTATCTCATAATTCATAGTGCTAGATGAACTCCTGTCATCACCTTTGTCTCAAATTCAGATCCTTAGGTGAGAATATATATCTAAGACTATAGTGTTCGTAGTAAACTTTAATCCATTCACCCATCAGGTAGTGCTGACACATCTTCAATGAAAAGACCAACGTTGCTAACTCCAGATCATGGGTCTCAAAGTTCTTCTCATGTTCCATCAACTTCCATTATTCGTAGGCGATCACTACTCACTCATATCTTAGTACAAAACCCAGTCTGGTCCCTGATTCATCATAGTAGACTGCATACCCAATGACCTCATCTCGTAGTCTCAAGATGGGGGAACTCGTCAGTTTCTGCCTCAGCTATTAGAAACTCAGATGGAACCTCTCTATCCACACGAAGGGTTATATATTCTTTTTCAATGAATAAAATTGTTCTAATACTCTTGAAAATTATGGTACGAACCTATAGTAGTACAAAGAAAACCCCAGGATACTCTGCACCTCATTCACTATCCAGGGTTTCTCCCAAGCAAGAATTTCCTCTATATTCACTAGATCCGCTGAAACTCTAGACATCAAGACGATGGGACCCATGATGTGGAAATCCCTAATCCAGAACTGGAACATGGATAGATTAACAAAAAGAATGTGCTCTCAGATTATAGGATGGAAAATCTTTAAGTGTTTATTATTCTCCTCCTCTGATGTTGAGTACACCTAGATTAAATCAATTAATATTACCATGAAACAGTCGAGGTGAGGCTGGAAGATCATTTTCATGGGTCCTATGAACACTACTGGGGCATTTTTAATGCAGAAGGTCATCACTGAAAACTCGTACTATCTGTACCATCATCTGAATATTTCCTTTGCAACGTCTTCATCGTGTACCTGAAGATGAGGATAGATGGATTTGAGGACAATATTCGAGAACCACCTCACTCTCTTAAGACGATCTAATAGATCCTAAATCCTTGGAAATGTTTAATTTTTCTTCATGGTCTCTTGGTTCAAGAATCATAAGACTACTCATATCCTCAAGGTTATATATTCCTTATAAGAAAACTAAATTGTGGTTTCCCGTGGTGAAACATTGGGCCTTACAAACCCCTTCTCTTTAAATCTCTCCATCAATACCCACAAATCATGCTGCTCTGTAGGATCCATCTGATTTGTTGGTGTAGATATCGGTGTCTTCCCTAAATTCATGTTATTGCATAAGTATACCTCTCTAGGATAAGATAGTCTTGGGATATTTATGGAAAGCCATCCTTATAAACGTCCACCACTATAAAAATAACTCAGATTCCTCTCATCCACTGCACCGAGGGTGAGGCTAGAAAACTGGTGAGTGATCAGTTGCACACTCCTCCAAGAAAGTCCCTCATGTTCTTATAAGTTTCCCTTCTCATTAGTAATGGAAATCATGGTCCCATTCTTGCGGACACAACACACATTGCACCTAACATAGTTGATATGATCATGGACTGTAGATATCCAGTCCATACCCATGATGATGTTGTGATGCCTTGATGCTTATACTGGGAGAGCCCACCTGAATCTCTCTCCACCTAGATTAAGCTCACACTACTAGATCCATTGAGTAATTATTGAATCCCTTCTCTAAGGAGTCTCAAATTGTATGAATCGAGCCAACAACTCCACCGGAATCATTGATCCTCGAATGAGGTTTGAGGCAAGGAAAGAGTGACTGGCAGTTGTTTCTATAATAATTGCAGTTAAGGTAGAGAATACACAAAATGTAACTCTTATAATATTTATATTGTCGTGGTCGTAAGACTCCTTTGATGAAGTAGGCCATGCCCCTATCCGTCGGCTCACTGAACCCGTGGTGGATCGACTGATGGTGGTGGTGGTATTACCTTGTTCCGTCATCCACCACCTGCTACTCGACCAGATCATCATCCATGTCTGATGCCCTACGGACCTCCTTGAATAAGGCTATGTCATTGTATCAGTGGTCCCTCATCTATATACTGATATTTCGTGTGGGGATTCAGATCGTCAAGAGATGTTTTCCCCTGTCTGCCACATGAGTAACAAATTCTGGCCCTCAAATGACCTCCTCTACCTCACAAGATTGGCACCTCTGACCCTACGTCCTGCAGTCCTCCTATAGAAGATATAACCCATTTGGACCACTACATCGTCTGCCTACTACATCGTCTCACTCTAGCACTACATCCCACGTCAGGATGCTGAGTGAAATAATCGACACCCTGATCTCCCAACGATGTCCCAGCATATAGGTATGTTCCCTGATGAAAGGGTCATGTAACAGGTTCTTAGAGTAGTGGGAGAGGTCGTTAAACCACTCTATGTACTCATCCATAGTCATGATTCCTTATTGTAGGTGCAGTATCTTCTGATTACGCACTGAGTGTAGTGTCGCTGGTATAAAATCTACACCAAAGAGGCTCTTGAACTCCAACCAGGAAAGGTATTCCTTCTTGTTTGTAAGGAGAATCATGGTCCACCATCTCCCTATCATGACCTGAAAATATCAAGTCTCCTTGACCACCATCTAATCTATATGTGTCTCTACATGGTGAAAACCCCATGTAACTGCCTCCAACCAATACTCAGCTGTTTGAGGATCTATCTCATCCCAACACCTTAGAGGCCTCTGTCTCTAGAACTAGTGTAGTGTGCTCAGTCATCATGAACTTTACACTCATGGGGATGGTAGCAAATACTGCTCATCAAGTGGTGGTGTTGCTAGTATACCAACCGAATCTGTTATCATTGTAAGTGGTCTATTTTCCGATGCCTCATTACTCTGTGGGATATCGTCATGATCCCTCATTAAAATCTATTCTAGTTATCTTTGTGTAGGAATGAATTTTGGAAAATTATGCTCCACGAATAATAAGTTACACCTTGTGAGCTAACTCAAAATATATTAAGTGAAAAACATTTCCAACACACATAAAACTAGTGTTTTCTTATACTGAGTCTGAAAAAAAAAATCAAGGTCATGAGGTATGGATAGGTTAGTCGCTACACCAACACCGGACTCCACGGATTGAAATCATAACACGAGACACATAGCACTATTTCCCCCCATTGTAAAATACAACTCTTAGTTCTTATATTTGAACCGACCTCCCTTTGAAACCACTTTGTCACAACCTATCCCCCGGGGCCCCAGTTTTGACTACCCCAATACAAACTTCAACAGGCCACAGGCTGGTGACTAGAACTAAAAAGGCATATCCCAAAAAGATATGGAATTTACTTTACACCTATACACACATAGAAATGGAATACTGCACCAAGAAACCCACAAGGGAACGAATGTAATACAACCGCCACAAAGTACCACCACTGGGAGTAAAAGGTGTAAACTGAAAGTAAAGGGTCCTGAATACAATCCCATATTAAAGGAAATTACACCAAAAGAAGTACTAGATCTGGAGAACATCGCCTAAGGATCCTAATTGAAGGTTATGTAAAACTCACAACCAGGTGTCACTGCAGCACACCACATCTATTGATCCACCTCCGGGAACCACCTGGCCCTGGCTCCCTAAAGTCCCAGAGGAAGTTAACTATCATCTGCACAAGACACAATAGGTTCAGGCTAAGCCCATACAGGGATGAGTATAACTATACACATTAGGGACCCCGAGACCAACTATGATCACATAGAAATCCAGAAAGGAAAATACCACAAAGCATGGTATTAAAGTGAAGAACAAACAAAAAGACGGAGATCACGGTAAGTATAACTTAAGTATTGATGTAATGATGCTTATTCATAAGGCCAGATCATCTTATTCTATTGAGAGGATCTGATGCTGATCTACGAAAGGTCACTTATTTTCTGATATAAGAAGATTCACCCAGCTACTGATCCACGACAGGTCACTCTCCGACTGATCAACGATGGGTTGTGCTACTACGGATCCACAAAGGGTCTTTCTCATACGTATCTACAAAAGATCACTCTTATACTGATCCATGAAGGTTCACATATATGTTGATCCTTGAAATGTATCTTTTATGGTGATCCACGAAGGGGCTCTTTTATGATCATACACGATGGTTCTCTCTTCATTCATCACTTCATATCCATCCACTAGATTCTCTCACTTTGCATGCTTGATTTTAAGAGAGTCTTCTCATCTAGCCATTAGTCATACCTCAACCTCCACGAAGTCCCACATAGAATAACCTGTATGACCATATCCTCATAAGGGTCACAACGTAGTAGATGTCTTGTTGAATGGATGTCTGGTATCTAAGATATGGACATTTTTGTTAGAAGGGCTTGGTTGGATTCGAGTCTGATCCAACCAAACCATATTCCAATTTCCACCAAAACTCACATAGATTATATCAGATGGACTGGCTCGTTTAAAGGGTCATCATGCCACCATTTTTGCATCAATCAAATGCATGTTCTATTATTTATTGATGTTTTTCAAAAAGGGGACAGTGGGGTCTGGGTTCGGGCTGACCCGACCTGACCGACCCGACCCACCTAGTGTCCACTGACCCGACTCAGGTCTTTCGACCAGACCCAGACCCAACCCGGCCTATGTCTATTCATTTGGTTCATGAATTGGCCTGATGTGGTGGGTCTTTCCCAAAGGGGCATGTCTGACCCAACAGAGTGTGTCTGACCAGTTGCGGCAGGTCCGACCTGACAGCGTGTGTTAGACCTACTAGGGCGGGTCCGGCCCACGGGTCTTCCCAGTCCTTCAGAGGAGGAATGGACCTCAGTTTGACTGGGATTCATTAGGTGGCCTCATTGGGCTCCCCAACATGCCTTGAAGTTGATGTGGGGTGGTTTCCCCTCCATGGTAAAGTGACCGTAGCATTGCGATGTGGCTGGCAGGACTCCCACAGACGGTCTTCGACCGTGTTCCTCTATCTTGACAAAGTGGCTCAGGCATGGTCAACTCCCTCCAAATGGTTCTAGTTGGCACCATGTCTTTATGGTGACCATGAACCATATCTATTGAGGCGCACTTCCTCTCTCTATCTACAGATGCTGCTCGTGGCGCCCGCCAACGTTTCCCTCTACGGGCCACTGGAGATTCTACAGTGGTTTATTTACTGAACAGCCTGTGCCTACTAGACTGTAGGAATTCCACCTTCACTATGATTTCCATGAACTCATCTTTCCACCTTTTGAAAGTTATTCCACCAAGAATGCATAATGTGGAGGGGTCAAACCTTGTTTGTGTCGCTCGCACCATCCACGTTAGAGGTTTAAATCAGTGAAGGCTCGGGATTAAAATTCTTTAAAAAAAATTATTCGCGAAGAGAAAACCCAATAATGACACCCTCTCATAGGAGTTCATGATCCATGGATTACCCTATTCATGGGTTAATCTGTGTTATTTTTTTATAACAAGAACAAGGTATAACATGAATCCAAAAAAAAATCCACTACCTCGTTTGACATTCATTTCCATAGAGTTTAATCCACAAGGGTTCAAGAGGTTGACATCATTTGTTTCTTTTCGACTTTGTTCTTCATGGTATGTCAATGTTGATGAGATTCATCCATCATTCATTATTCTACATTGGAGAGGCAACTCGCTGAAGGTTTTTTATTGATTTTCCCACAGGTTTAATTCCCACACTCCAATGCATTAGATAACTAAAAAAGGAATAAGTCACACCATTGCTATTATGCTGCGACTTTCCATCGATATGTTGTTTCATTTTTAAAATAGAATAGCTGTTACACTACATCTTCACGAGCCATTTAGGGGATTACATTAATGTGCCTTGTTGTTGCCTCATTTCTTTATCGCAGCACTGTCATCCGATGATCAATGTTTTGAATTAAAATAAAATATCTTTTTTAATAGTTCTTTTATTATTTTCTAAAAAATACAAAAAATAACATTTTTGGCTGACCCTTTCCGATCATTCTTCTATTATTTCTAGGTGAATTTCGGCATTCCGAGTTCAACAGAACCCTCATATTTTTTATCCATGAATAAGTTCAAAAGTGAGAAAAACATGCTCGCACATTTACTTAATGCACATTAACATAAGTTGGGAAGAGCTAGTTGGTATGCCACATCACCAACTCTGCAGAGAATCTGAAAAGGTCTGATGGACCTTAGAGATAACATGATACCCCAACAAAATCTCTGCAATCACCATTGGGGTGTGAACCGAAGGATGATATGCTCCCCTTCCATGAACTCCAAGGTTCTTTTTATCTTATCCACAAATAACATATGTATTCTCTATGTATCCATCATCCTCTCATGGATGGGCTTCACCTTATAAGTGGTAACTCATACCAACAATGGACCCATGAGTGTTGAGTCCCCAGGGTCTGTCCAACATAGAGGTGTTCGTCATGGCCTCTCATACAAGGCCTCAAACAGTGTCATGCCAATGGTGGAGTGATATCTATTGTTTTACAGAAACTCCACCCATGGTAGGTGTTCCTCCCAACTGTGACTAAACTCCAAGACACATGTATGAAGCATGTACTCCATGGTCGGTATGGTCCGCTCTATATAACCATCTATTTGGGGGTGAAAATCCATGCTCAAGCGTAGCTGAGTCATGAACACCTCCTATATCCCCTTCCACAACCAGGATGTAGAGAATTAATCACGGTCTGAGATGATCATCGAAGTCACCTCATGAAGCCACACTACCTTCAATATGTGGAGGTGTGCTAATCTATATACAGATCCCTACTCTTAGATGGTTAGTAAGTGAGTTGATTTGGTGAGATAGTCATGGATCACCCAGATAGATTCATGGCCCCTGGATGTTTCTGGTAACCCCATCATGATGCACATGGATATTCCTTCAAACTACCACTCTGTTATCTCAAGTGTTTGTGTCATGATAGCTTGGACCTGATTCTCAGTTTTGACTTACTGATAAGTGAGCCATCATGAAACGAACTCTGCCACCACTCTCTTCATCCCTAGAAACTAGTATTGACGTCAGAGGTCCTGGTACACCTTCACCACACCAGGATGTACTGCCAAAAGAGACATATGGGACTCCATCAAAACCTCCTCTCGTAAAGTCACTAGTACTATGGGGCATCCTATAAAATAGATTATGTGTTTCCCACCTATCAAAAATCCATTAGGAGATTGTTCTAAGGATATTTGAGTTGGTCGGACCTCATAGTCAACACCCACAAGATTAGACTCCCTAACTTGCTGACGGAGTGTGGAGTTATAGGCATAGAGTGAAGGTGTGATAATCTATGACTATCCATGAAGGATATCTACATCATGGACAGATACTTCATCACCTCAATCATTATTTGTAAACCAGGCCACCAAATGAGGGTTTCTCCCACCACGTTTCCCTTCTCGGACGTGTATACTATCCCAAAGTCATAATCCAGTAAAAACTCCTTCAATCATCATGGTATCAAATTTATGTCCTTATATGAGAATATATACATGAGAACCTTGTGCATGTAGTAGAAGGAAAATTGTTCACCAATCAAGTAGATCCACCACATCATCAAGTCAAATACCACTACTGCTAACTCCAAGTCATGGGTCGTGTAGTTATGCTAATGATGCCTCAACTGAAATGTGTCCTAGGAAATCACTACTCTCTTCTAAATCAGGACTCTACCCAGTCTAGTCCCTAATGCATCATAGTAAACTACATACTCGACACCCTCTTGTGATAGTCTCAAGATGGGGGCACTCGTCAGTTTAGGTCTCAACTCCTGGAAACACTACTAGGACATCTCTGTCCCCATGAAGGGTTTTTTGTTCATTTTTAAAGATGAAAAGGGTGATTCTACTCTGAAAAAGTTAGGTACAAACCTCCGGTAGTACCCAAATAACCCTATGAAACTTCATACCTCTTTCATTCTCTTTGGTGGGTCCCAAGAAAGAATTGCCACTATCATCGTTGGGTCCCCCCCAAATCCAACCTTTGAGATGATTTGTCCCAGGAAGTGGAACTCTCAAATCTAGAAATATAATTTGGAGAGATTGTCCTAATGTTGGTGCCTTCTAAGTGTATCCCTAGCTATCTGCGGGTGAGTAGTGTTCTCCTCCTCCGATGCTGAGTACAGTAATATTTCATCAACGAATACTACCACAAAATGATCTTGGTAAGGCTGGAAGATCAGTTTCATTGTCCCATGAACATTATTGAGTCATTGGTCACACTGAAGGGCATCACCAATAACTTGTAGTGGTCATACCGGAATCTGAAGGTTGTCTTAGATATTTCTTTACCTCATAATCAAAGATGATGATAGGTATATATGAGGTTGATCTTCAAGAACCACCTCACACCCAACATTTGATCTAAGAGGTCATCAATCATCAGAAGTGGATAATTTTTCTTCACATTCACCTAGTTTAGCTACCAAAAGTGCACGCAATGCCTCAAGCTCCCATTAAACATCTTGTACAACAACACCAGGGCTACCCAGTGTAAAAAACTAGGCCTTAAAAACACCTTCTCCTATAAGTCCTCTATATGTACCCTCAACTCGTGAATATCTGCAGGTGCCATCCGATATGCTGGTGTAGTTATTAGTGTCGTACCTAGGTACTAGTCAATGAATATGTCTACTTCTCTATGAAGAGGTAGTCTTGGGACATCATCTAGAAATAAAACCTCATACTCATCCACCATTATAAGAAAAATCAGACTCATATCATCCACAACATTGAGGGTGAATCTATCCAACTAGTGAGTGATCAGATGCACTCTCCTCCGAAAAAGTCCATCTTGTGCTTCAAAATCTCTCTTAATGCTGATAATGGAAAACTTGGTACCATCCTTGTGGACACACTACACATTGTGCCTAAAACAATCAATCTAATCATGGAATGTTAATTAAAAATCCATACTGTAGATGGCATCATATGGCCTCACCCCTACTACTGGGAGATCCCAACCAAATCTATAGGCTCCTAGAGTAATCTCACACTACTATATTTATTGTCTAATCATCAAATCCCCTCTCGTATGAGTCTTAAATTGTAAGGATCAAGAAAACGACTACATTGATATCTCTGAGCATTGAAGGAAGTTCATGGAAAGTAAAGAGTTTCCAGCACATGTGTCAATAAGAACTACTTCTAAGGTGGAGAATATAGAAATCATACCCTTAATCATCTATGAATTTCCATGTTCATATGAATCCATCGCTTGAAGAAGGCCTCACCCCTATCCACCGACTCCCTAAGCCTTTGGTGGACCTCCTCGGGGTGGTGGTGGTAGTGACTTGAACTATCTTTCACTACTTTCCATTCATCCTGCTCCCCTGCCACATCTGTTGCCAGGTAGACCTCCTCTTTTTTAACCTATATCATTATCATGGTGGTCCCTTAACCGTCTTTCGATCATATGTGCGGGGAGTTGGAATGTTGTGAGCTATGTTCCCATGAGTACCACAAGAGTAACAAACTCTGGCCCATAACTAACCTTCTCTGCTTTGCAATCTATGCACCTCTGACCCTATGCCCTCGGGTCATCCTCTGGAAGTTCAGGCCCTTTCAGGCCCTTGTGTCATCTGCATACAGCCTGCTTTAGATGAATTGACCACCTATCGTAAGGTGGTGGCTCTCACCATTAGTACTTACTCGGCTAGGAATCTCTCCCCATGTAGAGCTCTCTCTAACACTCTATCATGCTTAAGGATGTTGAGTGAAATCATCGACACCCCAATCTCCCATAGTAGTCCTTAATCAATTTTTTGGGATCTAAATAAATTATCACATAACATTTAGGTGGAGTAGAGGAAGCGGTTGGTATACCACACCGAGTACTGGGACTTAGTCAGGTTGCCCTGATATAGGTGCAGTAGCTCCTGAATATGCACTGAGCATAGTTTTTCTAGTATGAAATCCATCCTGAAGAGTCTCTATATATCCAAATAGGCATGGGTCCTTAAATTTTGTTTTTGGAGCATCAATCTCCTCCATATCCTTGTCATTCGCTGAAAAAGGCCAGGTTCTAGGACCACTATCTGTTCTATAGGCGTTTCTACCCGGAAAAAAACCCCTGTAAATGCCTCCATCTAATCCTCAACTGCCTGAGGATCTGTATCACCTCAAAACCACAGTTACCTATATCTTTGGATCTCATGTATCTTTCTCATTAGGTGTGCATTATTCGTTGGTGGGGCTGGTAGCAACTGCTGCACTCCAGGTGGTGGTGTGGCTGGTACACCACCTAAAGGTGATATCGTTGTAAGTGGGCCCTACACAGACACCTCATCTCTTGATGGGCCATCATCGTGATCCCTCACTAGAATCCAAGCTATATTTCTTTGTGGAGTCATCCTTTTGAGAAACAGATGTTCCATGGTCAATAAGTTATACCTGGTGAGATGACTCAAAATAAATCAAGATAAATACTTTTCTAAAACACATGAAACTAGTGTTTTCATGTACTGAGTTTGAAAAACAAATTTAGGGTCCTGGTGTATGGATACATTGGCCACCACACCAAAACTAGACAACCCGAACTAATTGTTTAACTCATGACACCTAACAATATACCCCCCATCAGAAGATACAACTCTTAGTTCTTCTAGTAGAACTGGCCACACTTTGATACCACTTTGTCATGAGATTTCCCTCGAGGCTCATGGAATGACTACCCCAAGCCCGCCTTTTATAGTCCAGAGGATGGAAACTAGCACCAAAAAGGAATATCCCCAAAGGGGAGTCATTGACTTTAAACCTACACACACAGAGGCATTGAATTATACACAATGAAAACCAAAAAGGAAAGAAAGTAATAAAACTTCCAAAAAAGTACCACCATTAGGTGTAAAATGTGTTAACTGAAGTTAAAGGGGCCAGAATAAATTTCCAACTGAATGGAAAGTACATAAAAATAAGTACATTATTTGTGGTTGTCTGTCAAGGATCCTTCTAAAATGGGTTGGATCAACTCACTGTCAAATGTCACTACAGCACAACACCTCTATCGATTCACCTCCAAGCACCATCTTTCCCTAGCTCCCAAAAACCAAGTCAAAGTTGTCAGTTTCTTTCACAAGACAAAACATGTGTGGGTGAAGCCCATGCAGGAGTGAGTATAACAATACTCAATAAGGACCCCGAGAACAACTCAGGTCTCATATACATCCACAAAGGAAAATACCACAAGGCAATATATCAAAGTGAATAAAAAATAAAAAATACACAGCTCACACCATGTATAAACAACGTACAGATGTAAAGATTATTAGTTGCAAGACTAGATCATCTTATTTAGTTGAGAGGATCTACTGCTTATCTGGAAAGGGTTTTTCTACTGATGATACATATAGTTTTTCTCTGCTTCTGATCCAAAATGGGTCACTATGCGGCTGATCCATGATGGTTCTCGCTACTACTGATCCACAAAGGGTATCTATCACGCTGATCCATGAAGGGTATTATATATGCTGGTCCAAGAAGGGTATCTTTTATGTTGATCCGCAAGTGGTGGCATTTTTTCTGATCCATGTAGTATCACCTTTCTGTTAATCCATTAATGGTTTCTTTTATGTTGATCCATGAACGGTTCCTTTTATGCTATTCCATGATGGCTTTATCTTCATTGTTCATGTCACAACCATCCACTAGATTCCCGCACATATAACATTTTGTTTTAGGAGAATATACTCATAAATCCATTATTAATACCTAAACTACCACAATCTCCGAAATAGAATAAATTATTTGACAGTCTCATCATAAGTGTCCCAACGCAACAGACGGTGCATTGAATGGACGCCCAACCTATAAGATTTGGAAATTTTTGTAAAAAGATAACAATTTGATTCGAGTCCAATACAACTCGTCCATACTCCAAAATTCTCCAAAACTCATGTAGAGTATCTATGAACGACTGCCAATTCACAAGGGTCTTTGTTTCATAGACGACACGTCAATCAGATGCCTGGTCTGTCAGTTATTGACGTTTTTCCATAAAGGGGTTGGTGGGGGTCGAGGTCTGATCTAACCCGGTCAGAATGACCTGATCTGGCATGGGGTCAATCAGCCCGACCAGGGTTAGGTGACCCGACCCAAACCTGTCTCGACCTGGGTCAAGTCTATTTGGTCGAGCCTAGTGGGGCTAGTGGTCCGACCTGCGGGACTGCCTGACCCGCTAGAGGTGGAGTAGCCTTCGGTCTAGACGGGACACGGCAGGCTACCGCCTCTGGCTCCCTAACTCAGTATGTGGTCGAAGATGGGAATTTTCTCTACCACAGGGAAGGGATCGTGACATTGCAATGTATTCGGCCTATCTCGGCACCCTGACTCCTGCACGCAGTCTTCGACCGTGTGCCGCCAGGTTGACCGAGCACCCCGGACATGTGCTTCTCCCTCCAAGCATCCCCGTGGGCATTGTGTCTCAACGCCGCCATGCCCATTCACCTATATGGTGTTCCAATAGACTCGCTACCTCTCTCCACCCTCGGCCACCTCAGCTAGCACTGGTGTGTCAGCTATTCCTTCTACGGGCCACCTGAGTTGCTTTGGTGGTCCATTTGTTGATCCTCCAGTGCCTACAGGATCGTACATCTACCATCATCACTGCGATGGCCTCAAACTCATCATTTCGTTGTTTAAAAATTCATACACCATGAATGAAAACGGTGGGGGGGGGGGGGGTTCTGGACTTATTTTTATCGGATGGCATGCTCCACATTTGAGGTTTTAAGCAGTGAAGGTATGAGATTACCATTCTGTCAACAATAAAATGAATCCCGAATTGAACACCCAATAAGGACATCCTCCTGCAAGAATGCACAGTCTGTGAATTAACATTTTCATGGGTTAATCGGCATTTTTCATTTGAAAAAATAATGGGGAATACATTATTCAAAACAAAACCCTACCTTATTTCATGTTCTTCGCCATAGCTTTCGGTCCTAGAGGGTTCAAGAGGATAGCGTCGTTCATCGCTTCCGAGCTTCATCCATCGAGGTAAATCAAATTCAGCAATGTTCTTCTGGTGTTCTTCATTATTCTTTGGAGAGAAACTCTGTAGAATTTTGTAAGAGATTTTTCCATGGTTTTAATTACCACACACTTATGTGTTATCTATTTAAAATAGTAACATGTCACACAATTTTTTGTTACGTTGCAACGTTGCATCGTAATGTTGTTTCATTTACGAAACTATATAGTTATTATGCGGAATCGTAACAAGCCATTAAGTGGATTCCTTTAATGCACCTTGTCATTGCCTCGATGCCACACCACAGTGCCACTGTCTGCCATACATTAGTATGAAATAATATAAAATAACTTTTTATAATGTAATTTTATTATTTTTTGAATATTCCAAAAAATAATTTTTTTTCAACCCCTTCTAGTCAATGATGAGTCTTTTCTAGGTGAAACCCAGCATTCTGAGTTCAATGGTTCCCTTAAATTTTCTATCAGATCACCATCGAAAAAGTAAGAGAAACCTGCTCACATGTTTACTAAACGCGCGTTAAAATATGTTCAAAATTACATTCCGGGCACCCCAGGCCTCGGAATCACATGCCATCTTAGTGCTGAGCCATGAAATAATTCTATATATTTAAAAATATATATACCAAAATTCAGGAAATTACAATGGACATTGAAATGATTACTTAGATGTACTATTTATAAACATTTTGAGACTATGTCAATTGTAATCACTATAGGGTGTCTTTTATATCAAGGTGATTGCTTGCTTAAATTCTAAAGGGAGAATGGGATCTGAAGAAAAATAAATCTAGAAGAAATAATCATGGGATTGACTGAGTGTCAGCCTAAATTTCATGTATATATCTTAATGATCAATAAGTGATATAGACTACCTCTCCTCACAGGGTGGACTGATTCAGGGATGTATTTTGATTGTTATTTCTAGGATATCTCTTGAGATATATGTATATTTCACTATTTGAATTGTTCTTGGATAACAACAATTATATATTCCTCATATAAATATGCCTCATGTTGAGAATATGGAAATCAGTATTCAATTATAGGACCTAGAAGTAAAAGGGTTTATATGACCCAACACTTATCCTTAGAGCTCACTAGTACTTTTCTACTAGAAGGAATATGAGGACCTAAGTTTATTCTTAGTTTACTAGTGGTTGAATTTTCTCACAATTAAATTAATATTACCCACTTATCCATATAGAATATATATTCGAATAACAATGTGGATCCATGGTTGCTCAAATATTGTTTTGTGATCAGGCTATCCACTTGTGTGAGTCAAGCCCTCAATTATAACACATACAAAATTCTAACATAGGTTATTATTTTCTAGGTATCTGTTAATTTTATTTGGTATAATCACACAATATTCTCATTTCCCTAATGAATAATATTTCCCCCTTATCTGGATGTCTTTGTTTTTATTTTTTTTGTTGATATCTTCGTATGCTCTCAGGCGCCAACAAATCTGGAAAACACATTAACATTGTTCTAAGTAAACTAAATGAACATTTAATATGTGATAATGCTAAAAAATTAAAATTTTTAATTGAAATACATCACATTATAGGTCATATTATATTATTATTATGCGTATTTTTGGATCTAGAGAATACTAAAGCTATTGCTTCATGGGAGTGACCTTACAATTGTATTGATATTCGAGGTTCTTGGGAATTTCTGGTTAACAGCTCCATTTCATTCAGAACTATTCACGTATTGATGCTCCACTTACAATCTTGAACAATAACTCTAAAATGTTCATGTAGTGTAATGACTGTGAGAAGGCCTTTCATGATTTAAATGAAAAGCTAACCTCATTGTTGATTATAATCATACCTAATAATGGAAAAGTCTACACAATTTGTTGTGACGCATCATGAATTTGGATGGATGTTGTTAGTATATAAGGGGAACAAGTATTAACTAATGTTCCTCATTAGTGTTGGACATACGGGTGAAAATATGTAATAAAAAATATCAAGATTGAAGTTATTGTGCATGACTTTCATTTTGGGAGACATTATATACTGAGAGAACGGAATGTCGTATACATGTATCATAAAGTACTCAAATATAAATTCTATTAGTGTGGATTGATATAATGTTATTGGATTTTAGAAAATTATATTTTTCATTTTGACTTTGAGAATGCTCACATTATAGGAAAAGGCAATTCATTCACTCACACACTCATCCAAAAAACATAATGGATGAGTTCGGAATAATTCATATTTGAGTTATTATAAACCTTTAGGGGATTTTGTATACCATTTTTTCACACATGTATTCTCATTTTACTTCCTAATTATAGTAGATGTTATACAATGATCTTATTTCACATGTACTTTTGTGTACAATATACCTCCCTCAAACCGATGGGTAGCCTGAGTACACTATTCCATTACAATAGTATGTCATAAAAATAATCATAGATTTTAGAGGATCAGTGAAAAAACATCTTTATGAGTTTATCTATATCAATAGTTTCCAAGTGATTATTTAGATGGATCCATAAAAGGATAACTATACTATCCTTTTCCATTAACCCAATTACATGTTCAAGGTGGTTGTGGTAGCACTTCTGGGTCTATAACTAATTCAGGCTACATAACATGTACAATTTTTATGAGATCTATAGATAAATATCAGTATTGGTTGAAGTCTTAAGATTGACATTATCATTTAACATTGGATTATAAGGTGTGGGGTCATGTGTTATTATAAAATTTAGGATGATTGGGTCATTTGATAAATTTAGAGGCAAGGTAATATGGAAAAAAAAGATTTTTATTGTACATAAATATTTTTAGGGAGTCAAGATAGTAGTGTATTATATATCTCTTCCCTAGAGGTGCAGGGGAATATATGATTTATTTCATGTTTCTCAAATATGATTTTGTCACTCTAACCCATCTTATATTCTTGATCGGAGAAAATTGTGATGAATTCTATTGTTTCTTTTGAGAAATATCTAGTTCATATAATTTATCACAAAAAAAAAGAATCTCAAAGGTAATAAAATTACTATAGTTCATGTGAAATGGAAGGACAATCATATATAAGGGTATATTTCGAAATTGTATTTTTAAATACATGATTAGTGGATATAATTTTTCATGGACTCAATTCAATAAAACTCTTAAGGGAAACCCAGCGATAAGATATCTTAATGAGGGGATGTTCTAACATCTTCGTTATCTATCTATGTTAATATCGTTTTTAATTCTACCTAACCACTAAATTTTCTATTAATGGAAGTGGAAAAGGGGATTGTAGTGTTTTTAGATGTGTTTGGATGGTATTGGGGGTCATATACAACATTTTCGGAGAAGAAGTTTGAGGCTCACAGTCATTATATTGTTTTTCAAACTATGCACCTCAACCATGAGTCCCATATAGTGGTATAATTGTATGTTTAATCATGTTGATTGGGAATTTAAACCATGAAGCCACAATAGATTTGTATTGGGTCACCACACATGTCTTTTTTCTATTTTGAATTATTTTTTACTTAAACCACATGTGGTGTGGTGGACATGAATATTATGTGAGTACAGTTGGTTCATAGTTTGTCTAACGATGTGGAAAATACATGATCCATATTAAAAAGACTAAAAATTACCATTTACGCCCTTTCCATTTTAAATTATAATTTCATTCTCTTCTCTCATCACTTGAGTGCACTAGCTCATTGGAGGCTCTCATTCCCTCTTCATGGCTTTGGTGGATCTCCCTCATCTGAAATCTGTTTCCATTGTTTCCAATTAAATTTGATCTCCCTTAGTATGTATAACACTATTTTATCATCATTATTTTGTTTCTTATCCATATTTTAGGTTATTTTATCCTGACCCAATCTACTCTATTTATTGATTATTTTTTTCATATTTTCCTATTTTCTCATGTTCCAGACCAAATCAATGGTCGATACTTGAACATGAGTTTCTATAGGGATATTGTAGTTTCTTTTTACATTACCCTAAAAATGTTGCTCCTTATAATATAATTATTCATAATACATGCTAGATGTTCCACGCATTTCATAGAAAATGTGAAACCACATTAATAATTAAATCAGAGAATTAATTTTATATTCCATGATACATGTTAAATAATTTGAGGTTAATGGCCTCAATCAGAACCACTGGTTATGTTGAGACCTAAAAATGACATTCCCAATCATTCCTTTCATGTAACAAATAAACACTTGCGGTGTGTTTGGGATGTAACATATAAATTAGACTACTATGTTAAATTAATTTATTTAGTTAATGAAATAGATACTATATGGACCATTAAACCCTTACTATATTGGGATTAATTATATTTTTTGAACCTGGATCGGTATAATTGGGGGGCCCTTCCTTGTGAGAGACTCATAGTCACATCTTGTAATTCCTTGGGAGAACTAATAGAACAACAATTGATTCATTTAATCATCTTTCATGTAATACACCACTTATATGTTTTATTAATATATTAGATTTATTAATTACTATTATAGACAATAATAATTCACATTCATGGACCATAATATTTGAATTCCTAGGATAAGATCCTTGGATTCATCTTTATATCATTTGAAATATAATTCCTTTGGTAATATTGGTGGAATCTAATCAATTATATACAAGTATTACCTTAAACATGACCATTGAATCCATTACAGTCATTTAGGGTGGAATTATAACAGTTATACCCATGGAATACACTCATAACACACAGATTTACATATTAGTTTATCACTATGAGCTGGATTGAACTAGAAAGGTAATAGATGACATGGGTCTCCCATTGATCCGTTGTGATTATTTTACTTAGAATTATTTTCTTGGATTATTGGGCCTCATTCCAAATAACAGTCTTAAACTAAGATCTAACCAATGTAGACCAAAGCAGGTAGCATCATAAATGTATTTCATGAGGTGTCTGAGATCAACATGGTTTCTATTTACTTTTGGTGTTTATATTTTTTTACCAACACACTGTAAAATTTTCAATTCAAATAGTATATATTCATTAGACACTGTTGGTGGTGTCTTGTATAGTTTTACTCACATATGTATTGTTCAATCATTTAGTTCCTGATTATATATCACGGATACAGGGAATGGTAATGGAAATCCCCCAGCAATGGATTCTTGAATTCTTCTAGGGTGGGGGCTTAACAGAAGTTGAATACACCTATTTTCATGATTCTCATAGAGATAGTTTTTTTGTAACTTTTTTTCTTTTTTTACTTGTGTTTTTACTATTTTATGCCAACACCGATGTATTCCGTTTTCTTATTCTGAATATCCATTACATCATCCTTGTATAGAGTTGTTTACTGATCATTTCCTAATAAATATTATCTTCATGGTTTAATTCAACTTTATTATTATTTATGAAGTGTTTAAATAATGTTTCCTATTTTAATTTTTTTGAGTCACTCTAATAATGAGTTTATATTCTCCCCACTATACCCCCAAGCACCCCCACTACTTGTCATAAGCCTTTGGTATACATGGAGGCAGACTAATGTTATTGTACACCATGAGTTTGGTAAATTATTGGTGAATTGGTCATGGAAAATCAAATTGGGTGGAATTATAATTATATGGTTGTAAATAAGAATATTATAATACTTATATTTGAAGGGGTAATCTAAAAAATTTTAATTTATACATTAACTATCACTATAAAATGATCCTTATATACCCCATTACAATGAACCAGAATTTATTTTTAATTATTAAACATTCAATCTCTATTTCAATATCATTTTATGGCTTCAATGAGTTCTTTATCATATTCTAGGAAATTTTATGTAATATAAGTATTCATATACCTAATATTTATATTTTTTTGAAACATATTATGAATTAGATTAATTTTAATTTTATAAAAAAAATTTAATATATAACCTTTTTGTTAAATTTATTTTATTTCATCATAATATGTTTGGTTGAAATTGTTCTCTAATATTTTATCAATATTCTCTGAAGATAATAAAATAATTCGTCATTTATTCAAGTAACACCATTTTGTACAAATACAAAAAAACATATATATATATATATATATACATGTTTATATTATAGATATATAATTTCAAATAACTATATATATATATATATATTATTAATTATATGATATATTGGACTCACTACATATATAGTCCCACAGAGTGTAATAATTGAGACACTATAATAGAAGGTAAACTATTACATAATACTCACTCTAAATTGAATTTAAAAATAAAAGGAATTAAAATCTAATTTTGAAACTAATTTAACATAATGAACATAATTTTTAGAAATATAATCTCCAAATTATCTTATGAACTCTTATTTTCCTTTTTATGAAATTTTATACTTTTATTTGATTACTAAAAACTAAGGATATTTCAAAAAAAGTCAATTTTATGACACTATAATAATACAATAATGAACTAAATGTTTTGGAAAATATTTTTATAAGTATGTATTAATGTGTTAAAAAACATATAAAATTATTATATTTTATTTATAAAAACCATGCTCGATGTTTTGGAAACAGGAGTAACAATTTACTCTAAAAATGATTTATTCTTTTATATTAAAAAATAGTTTCCATTGATTTTATAAATAAAATAAAAAATATGTTTAAATTTTTATATCAACATTATCATATTTTGTAATACGTTTACTTTAAATTTTTTTCAGAAATTGTTTATTTTTATGATTAATGTTAATAAACATAGAAATTGTAAACCTAATATTTTAAAAGAATTGATTTGGTTAATATTTTTTAATTTTTTTCTAATAAAAAAATTATTAAATTCTCCCGATTGAAATAAATATATTATAAAAAATTTAAATTTAGATAAATTTTATCTCTTTAATTTGTAAACAATACTTCATATGATGAGGAACACTCAATGGTGAAAAAAAACAATTTTCTATCAAAATGTTTTTCTATATATAATATTTTCTATTTTATAATATACTTTTTCTCTAAATTATATATTAAATTATATATTATTGATATTTAATTTAATTTTATAAAACAAAATTTTGGTTTTATAAGATAATTGATATGTTTTGTAAATCATTTGATACAAGGAATAAAGTAGTTACCTCAGTAAAAACAAATTTAAATGTAATGAAATATGAAAAATCAATTAATTACACATGTTTAAAACTAGGGTAGAAATAATTATCTAAGGATTTATCAAAAAAATAACACCCCACACTCAATTATTTTTTGATTTTGTAACCATATACCATTGAATAGGTTCATTTAATTATTACAATATAATGTCTATTAAAAATAACATCCTCTTCACTTATAATAGGAGGTCGCTTATAACCTTTCAACTCCTCACATCCCCTAATAATTATACATGAAAACCTTCCCTATTTTCACCTCCATTAATTTCCATCCAAAATATTAAACCCTTATTCATCATAAATTTTCTTATTCACTTCATATCAAATTTTACTTTCAAAAAAATATTTAAGTTACCAATGTGATTATTACATACATCTTAAATTTTATTCTTAATCATTAAATTATAAACCTACCAGGATAAAAGTAATATACAGACCCAAGTACCATTAGTATAATTATGTGTTATTGAAATAATGAAAGAACCATTATTTATTTCAGTCAATCAACTTGCAAAAAAAAAGTTATCAATGTTTTGTGTGTACAACACCATCTATGGAAAATGATATTAATTTTTATTATTTATTTTCAATCATTATCAATAACAAATCAAATGGGATAACAAATTAAAAATATAATTATTATAATTATTATCAAAAAAGAATTATATTATAAACTTTTGTAACCATACTCACTAATCAAGATATAGTGTGTCCATGTTTAGGGTTAGATTAACCATCCACATGGATAATTATATAAAACAATATCATGAATAACTATATGAAATTAAATACTAATTTTATTTTGAGTTAAAAATATAATTATTGGTTTATTGTTATATAAATATTTTACTATGTTTTTATCATGTAATTAAAATATAATCTTTAGTAACTAAAATTGTGCAAACTTCTTGACAATAATTAAAGTTTCATACAAACACAAAATATATATTAAATAACCAGATTAAAATTATAAATGGTGTATATTAAATTATATATATATATATATATATATTATAATGTTCCCAATTAATTTATTCAATAAACATAGTCATATTATTCAAGAATTTATGAGCATATGCAAAGTGAACTAAGAACAAGGTAAGGGGTCTCAAATATATTTTCTTGAGACCAATTTCTTATTATATATGATGTTTTATTTATAATGGTGTATATACATACCATTTAACATTTTTTATCTTGATCCTCTCCATAATCAAAATAAATAATGCTTCATTGGAAATCATAAAACTCAAGTGGTTTGACTGAAAATTTTGTATGATTTTAAGGTTTGGTTATGACTCAATTTTATTTCGTTGAGTTACAAAAAATTTTGTTAGTATATAATTTTCTAAATTTATAGATTTTATGAAATTAATTTTATTGTGGTATTTCATCCTTTATTGATTGGGTTTTACAATTCATCCTTATAACCTCATTATTATAATATTCTTACCCTAATGATTGTCTTAATTCAAAGGGGAATATATATAAAATTTCAATTCCTTGAGAAAAGATTATTTTATACATCATTTTTTATAATATGTGGTGTAATTACATCGAATTTGATTTTTTATATAATTATTCCACCATTACTCATTATATTTAATATTTCATATTAAATTAAATCATTTAGGGGATTTTGATTTGAATGTTTTTGAATCTGTTAGTGTTATTTGTCTATATATTTGAATCCATGAGACATTCTTGATTTCATGGACTAGCATTTCATTTTTATGGCGTATTAACCACCCTATTGATTTTATTTACAATTTATATCTTCATGTATATTTTAATTTCTTCATATCCCTCTCATGTTATTTTGATTCTTACTTTACCATTTACATTAGGATGTTTTCATTTAAATTTTTTTATTGGTGATACGATTCATATTCAAAAATAACATTTTCATATGGTGTATCTAGTGTCAATGAATTTTTTTATAAATAATCTAATAATTATTCCCCCAACATGATAACTTTAATAAATCTATAAAGACCATTGTCTTCAAAAATCATTCTATAGAATAGTTAGGATTTTCCTTACAATTAATTTCCTCACTCAATATCATATTTTCCTTTACATTGATTAAAGGGAATTAAATTAGATTTCATACATAGATTTATTTGGTAAATTATTTACTTGAATATTATCCCCTTGTACTATACCGTGTTATTTTTATGGATGATTATATAGAAACATTTTTTCTTACTATGTGGGGAAATATGGAAAATCCATATACCAGATATTTCAATATAGATAATTAATGATTAATAAATAATATTGGTAATGTTGTGAAATCATACTCATTACCAAATATAATGTATAAAATTTAAATAATTAGTGTTTTGTGGGTCCTACAACATTCCCTTGATTCATTGATATCCACTATGTGACTAACTAGCATAAGTATTTTGGCACATGCCTACTAGAAAAAATATTCCCTAAACATAGGGCCCTAATAGAGGGATCATTATGTCTATGATCATTATTCCTTAGCTTAGGAAACGTAATTTATTTCCTTTTAATATTAGTTTCGTTATTAGGGAAATATTTGTTGTTATCCATTATGTTTATATTGATATTTAACATATGGAAATGATATTTTGACAGTTTCTTTTGATTTTGATTTTTTATTATCTATTACTACTAAATTATTTATGCTCATTTAGTGATAACTTGTGATATTTAATTGTGATATCTTACGTTCAAGATCATAAATAATTCGAGGTAACCCTTTCTTATGTTTCCATTTCTTAATGTTATAAATATATGTATTATGCATGAAATGCCAAAAATAATTGAATGTGATGATAATTTTGTAGGAGATTTTATAATTTATTATAGATCGAATAGTTTCTTATATAGTAAAAACAATATAACTTAGATTACATATAGATGGGATTTATTAGTTAAATGTATTTTATAACTCTTTTGAACATTAAAAATACATGTTAATTCATATTTAAGTGAGTCAATATTTAATTCATATATAGTAATTATTTATTTTTAAAATTAGTTCCTCCTATTTGATTGCAATAAAGGTATGTAAATATTTTTTTTCAATCAACAATCAATAGATGTTTTTTTTAAGTTAAAAATGGTATTAGATGATGTTTCATTGAAACCTTCTGTATTAGATTTAGAAAAACCTTATATGATATAAAAAATTAAATGAAACATATTTTAGGTTGTAATGTGGTCATTAAGAAAAATAAATAACATAAATTATATTTTATAATTCAATATCATGCACTAATTACATAAATTAAATTATTTTGTGGTGGTGAATAATTTATGAGATGGAAAACATATAAAACATGTAGTCAATATAGGGATATTTCTTCTGATTTAGTCAATTAAGAGATATTCTGAGTTGATTAGATCATAACATTATTAGTCTTGTTGACCTCAAAAATGATAAATATAATTATTCATATATAGTAAAAAAATTATCCCCAAACTAGTAAAACTATTTTAAACTGTTTCTTGTAAAACCATCATAAACCATTCAGTGGAACTAGTAATCTTTGGGAAACTAGGAAATGGATCTTGTAACTCGAAAACATATTTATCAGATTGTATAGTATTTAAAGGGAAATTTTTTTCAAAGGGATGTATCATATAAATGGATATATAGATCAAGGGTGGTCATTAATTTAGAACACTATGGATGAATTAGATAAATAAATCATAAAATGGAGAACATTTAATGATATAGTATATGAAAAATTAATTCCTCATGATAATGGGTTTTCAATGGAAAATAAATTCTTCAAAGTCATATAAAAGGGGGAGGAGAATCTTTTTTCTATGTGAGTTAAACATTAAATCATTAGGTAAAAATGTTGATAATAATGTAAATATACATAAAAGTAATTTTTAATCTTTATTTTATGACCTACATCAAAGCATTCGAAGAGATTTAGACTCTAGGTCAATTTCTTCAAATGAGTTTATAGTATCCAGTTTTATTCTGTTATAAAAGGTGTTCTTAATGAATTATATCTTCATATGAAATATATAGATGAAGTGTAATTATCATCAACATAGATATATATTGTTTATAAAAGGGTAATAAATTATATTTAAACCATTTCACATATAATAAATATGGAATTATACATCTTGTAACTTTCATAAAGGGAATATATGTTTTTTCATTTCTACAAAAATAAATCAATAATTTTGATGAATATAATGGAATGAAATATGAATTTAGGAACAATTTCCTAAATTTAAGGTGATTTTGAATTATCGTAACCAATTCCACAAATGATTATTGAATTAATCATAGAAATGGATTTAGTGAAAACAAATTGTTTTTGAAATCATTACATCTATGGATGAAGTACCAAATGGTAAGATAGTATGTATAATGATCATAAAATCGAAGTTGATTAATAATTTATCTGATTATGTATCTAAAGAAAACATTATATCATTAATCTACACTAAGGTATTGTAATCATCCACTAATACTATAAAAAAATAAATTTCATTTAAGACACAAAATGGGATTCATATGGTAATCAATATTTATGGAGAAGTCACTATTATAAAACATATATATTCCCTAGTTTAAAACATGACTATTATATGTATGGTTGATTTTGAATTAAGATGTCTTATATACTAGATATTGATGTATAGTGCAGTAATTTATTACCAATATAAGGTGATTACTATATGTGAAGTGAGTATAAAATAAAATAATTTCAAGGGATGTACTTTAGTACCCGAGTATTTTTTAGACTCTCCTATAGAAGCCCACCATAATTAAATTATTAGTTAATTTAAAGAGAAAAAAAATATAATTTCATTGGATAAAAATCCCAAGAAAATATTGGTTGTACCCATAGTACATAAACACATTTGTTTATTTCTATAGTTATTACCTTATCCTGAACCTATGTATAATGTTGTTTTATTAAATTGAACTCGAAATTTATATGAGATTTATATCCAAATGCACCCATTTATTGTTCCAGTAGAGTTGGAGGTGTTTAATAAGAATCCAAAAGAGCTAAGTTATAATGGATTTTTACACCAAACTGTTTCACCATAGGGAGCACCATTTTTAACAAAAAGAAATTATGATGGGTCTTAGAGATTGTTCATTGACTCAAAGGATATAAATTCAATTAAAATAATGAATATATATCAATTAACATTCATTGAAATCATATTTTTCCAACATCAAGGAGCTTAATATTCTTCAAAGATCATTATTCGCACTAATTATCATTAGTTAGTTCTGAATTAGGTGGATATATCAAACATGGTATTTCATATGGGATATAAAAATTAAGAGTTTATAGTAATTACCATTACAATGGATATGGAACCTTTTGCCTTTATGGATTTAATAAATATAATATTCAAAAATTATTTTTATATCATCATTGTAGAATGCATGGATTATATACTGAAATCCTTAACTGACACTCGGCTTTGTCACATGGATGAAAATTAATTAATGGGAAACAACATAAGGATAAAAGACGAATAGATAATATGAATTACAACTATGACACCTCTCACAAAATCTCTACTAGGAAGGTCGACCGGAACAAACATAGCATATAGGGTGACCTTCACATCCAGTGGCAATGTGCAAGCATAGAGATTCAGGTCAACTAGTAGAACTGCACATGACACACATGTGCATTAGCCTATGTGGTATACCTACATCAGCCAACCTCTTTGCTAAGGGTCCCATGTTTTCTAAATAATGGGTTACACATATAGAATTATTGAATGTCCTGATGAATCATTGAATCTATACTCTCCCAATTTAATTTCCCAAGCCCTCAGACACATTTCCAGTGGATCTCCAAAATTTTAGAGAATAGGGAATTAAGATGGATAGTGGAGCTAATGTCCTCCCACTGTCTGAAATATAAGACACATGACTGAGTAACCCTTCCTCCTGGGAGAATATAACAAAAAATGCCCCCTTCAAAAATATGGGACAATGTAAGATTCTTTTTGGAACACCTGAGGAAACACTTCGAGCTAATAGTGAAGCCCCACTCATGTGTGGTTTCCCTGGTGGTCAACTACTGAGAAAATATTTCCTCATGTTGGATTACTTATTAAAATCCATTCCATTCCACTATGGTATACCTTACACAAAACCTCCCTGACATTATTTTCCATCAACAGTGTGATCCACTTCTAAGTCCCATTTTAAACCACCAATGGAATGAAATATCATTCCTTGGTTATTATATTTTAGGGGGGATCAAAATAATACCTCAATAAAATAATTCATATATTAATGAACAAGGTAAGAGATTCCCCAATGTGTATCCCATTCAGATATGTATTCATATGGTTATAGGTGTCCTAAACATGTCCTACCTAATAGGTAGGGTCCTTAGGGTGCATATGGATATGATTTCTGATGGTCACGAGGACCTAGACCCAAGGGGATATTTTATGGATCTCATCCTCTAGAATATGAGGGAGACAACCTTGTCCTTCCCCTTTATTATCTATGACCAAGGATCTCCTATTCCAGGGAGGGTGGGTGATGAACCTTTTCTTCTTTTCCATTGATGAATTTCTTTCTCATCCTCCTCTCTTAAATGGAAAAAAGGAAAAGGTAATCCATCCTAGAATGATACCTTAGTATTTATTTCAGATCCTTTCCTACTTCATTATGTCCTCCTTCGACATGCCCCTAGGCTATATCTAGAATGGTAGTCAGATATGACCATCCAGTGTACTGTGATGAGGGGGAAGGGGAACATAGAATCCATTCCTTCTTCTCTTATAGTCCCAGTATCATCCACTGCTGTAAAATTACTATTGTGTGGTCTTTCAAATCTATCTCTTCCTTTTCTTTCCCACACCGAGCATTATTCACTTGGTCTTAGAGGCCGGTGGTGATAATGAAATTAGAATGATCCCCATCCATAGGGAATCATTCCATGTGTAATTACCCACAAAACCTTGGGGCTTCCATTGGAATAATACCCAACCATGTCACCATAAAAACCCATTTTTGGCCTCATATCCGGTGTAATCCCCCAACATACTAACCCAAAAGAGAATCCTCTAATATGTTTTAGGCACCAAAACCAAGGCTCATTGTCATAATTTCAAGTGTAATCTCCAACCAAAACTATTGGGCTTCCTATTTAGTATAATACCCGACTATAGCCAGACTCATCTGGGAATCATCCCATATGGAGAAATCCACATATTATTTCAATATTAATATCAAAGGGTATTTATACCCCTTGATACTAACCACTAGAATAACTTTATAAGAATGGGTACTCATATACGAGCTTTGTGGGAGTTTAATTATTTTCCAAATTGGATACATAGGAAGCTTCTCCTAGTTCCAAACCCAACACATTAGGTCAACCCTAATTATTTATATTCCAACTTCTTAATAGGGACATATTATAGCTTAGATCTAATATCCCTTCCATGTTTCCATGGTTACTTATTCCAAATTATCACACAAATAAATGCCTACACAAATTTTTCATAGTTTCCGTTATTTCCTGATGTTAAACTACAATAATTTGTCCTCATTCCATAACATTAAAATGCATGATGGGTCCTGTTATGTAGAACCAAACTACATGTGTTTGGATCAATTTTAAAAGGATGAATTCGAATTGAATCTGATGGGACTTATCATGACATCAAAAAAACTCCCTTCTAACTAGATGATGATAAACCTCAGATAAACTTACTAGGTGTCTAAAAATCATCATCAAAATGTCAACAGAAAAAGAATCTTTATTTAGTACCTAAGAGAGTTCCATTTATGGTGAACCCTGGATACATACTGATATCCCCATCGATTAAGAAACTCATATACATATAGATGATTCTAAATTTTACACACTTTAATAAATGATTGTTAATCTAAAAGTAGTATGATCTATACATGGTAATTAATGAAGGATTCAAAAATATTTTAGAAACCTTCAAGGGGGTATAAGAGTAAAAAATAATTTCCACTAAAATGTGTGATGAGTCCATACTCCCATAATCTAAATTAACATGGGTTATGAATTATCATTGTACAAGTTCCCCAATAAGCACCTTACAATTGTAAGAAGGTTCAGGATATATCAAGGACAGGATATTCGTTGGGAGTTTCCAGTTCCATGAATAAACCACTTTGGAAAATTCCTAAAATTGATGTGAGTGTATGTGTTTTATGTGAGTGTTCCACCACCAATACCACAAAATATCATTCTAACCACACTTGGAATTCGATGATCAAATAGTATTGGTGAACACGACACACATACTTAACCAGGATGATGGTTTCACCCACATGACAGGCCCCATTTACTCTCAAATTGAATGAGGGCTACCATGGAATATCCATCATGCATGTGTTTGGTTATTGAGATGATGCTTTGATGTGGTTTTATTTATTGTGTTTTCTCCTATATTCTAGGAACCATAAAAAATATCTCCCTTTAATCCAAATTACATCACACAAAAATCGTGAAGATTTATGACCTTGATATCATTCATGCTGGTTCCTCATCTGGGTAGTAGACATCATCACCAACCATGAGTCTTCAACACTGGGTCACAAATGCACTAGTATAGGGATTACAAAAAAATTTGTCCCATCTTGACACTAGAGGTTTCCCAAAAGTCCATCCATCTCGCAAATCCCCAGTAGTTATTCACACTGTGGTGGTCGTTGGTCTAGAACCAAACAACACCAATCATCACATTTTATTGTTATTGTTAATTATTCCTAGATTTTAACAATCATCCCCTCCATTATCATAAAGAGATAGATCAAAAGGAAACAAAAATCCTCTCTTAAAATATACAGGGGTCCTCGAAAAATGGATTCTAGTAGTAATCACCACTTCCAACACCATGTGGTAATGGATCCCCAACAAGAATAGGGTACCTTCCTCAATTGTCTAACCAAGGTCATCCAAACCAGTATTGGAAGGTGGCCCACCAGGGAATGAAAAAAGTCAAAAGGGGAAGGTCCACACCTCTACCCCCTACGTTGAATCACTCTAATCACATTAATTGGAAAAAGTTGTCTATAAAAACAAACATACCCACACTAATCATGCATACCAAACAAAAAATCTAGAAACACCCAAAGAATCCTGTCAACCTAATATGGTGGAACACTGTGATAAAGAACAAACACCTACATGCACCAAGAAATCATTCCTATAAAATTCAGCAGCAATATATGAGCCAAAAAACACATCCTCACATCGAACAAGCCTTCTAGAATACTCCTATTAGATCATTTAAGGAATCTCATTGACCAAATGTTGTGGCATAATGTAAAAAAGTGAATTAACCCTTCCAAATTTTTTGTGCTTGTCCTCAGTCTCATTTATCAGCATCCAAAAAAGTAATCTAGAATGTCCTAAAAACAAATAGGTGTTGAAATAAAATCTATTTCCCCACACCTACGTACAAAACCTATTCACTAGTAATAAATGTAGTACATGAGTACGAACAAACCCATTATCCTACAACATAATGAAAATATATCCCAGTTATAGTACTAAATTCACAAAAAGATATTGAAAATAGTTAAGGGGGAGAAAAAAATTCATTCTGACAACATACATACATTCCAAGATATCATAAAGGTACAATAGTGTCAAAGAAGCATATACACAACTTCGTCCTTAAAAATGAGTTGACAAGTTTACATGTCACTCCTGAGTAGATACACATCTCTACTTCCATTATGGAAGGTCACTGGGAAAGATACCGTAGTGTATATGGACTACTGAATCAGGTCTGAACCCCTATTCCAATTGGAGGTAATCGGCCTATTCTAGTGGATACTAAATCATAGGCACAAACCCCAACCAAAATTCCAAAATCCCATTAGAAAATTCCAATATTGAAATGGGATCTAGTCCAATTAGATTCCATACATGGAAACCTATTTCCCCTAAAAAAGTTCAAAGTTATTCACAAGAAATTATCCAAAAATAATCCTCAACATATAATATTGGAAAATAAATACCTTATCTATGATACAATTCTATATAATGCATGATTTATTGGAGCCCTCATACTTTTACCGATGGAAACTCTGGATCCTACTCTTTCATTACCAAATTATAGGAATAGTATAAGAAATTCCATCTTCTCTCCCTAGACACATCACTGTGATGTCTATATTCATTCTATAATATTATTGATCTAAATATCACATCTCCTTTTGAGATTCATTGTATCCCTCTATGTGTAGAGAAGATCAAATTGAAATAAGGTCTTCCACTTGTTGTTGTCTACCCTGATGTTCATATCTAGGGTAAGTGGTGTATAAATTTCTCTTATAGTCAGATACCAATACATAATGGTAGTCCTCCCCATTATATAATTCTATATGAATGTTCTCTCTGATGTATCTTTTCACTTCATCAAAAGGGTCATTCCCTTAGTGATTAAATAATGACAAAGTCCTCCTACTATGAGGGTCTTAGTATAATGAAGTCATTCACGTCAGATTTCTTATCATTGTTAAAAGAAAAACATACTCATCCAAAATACATCCCAATGAAACGTTCATTCTATAATCAACCCATGGATCTCGTTATTTTAAATGTCATAGTTTTAGTCCCTACGAAACATTTTTTTTATGATAAAATAGTGGGTTAGGGTCCTATTTGGTCAAACTAGATTGAGGAACCACTATGAAAAATAGATGAAACCATGTTCAATATGTTGAGATAGTTGGCTATAGGTGACATACCAATAATGTCGTAGAATCTATCCAATCCCTAATAAAATATTCAAGAGGTGCTATCATAAGATTTTTTCATGAAATAATCCTAAATATAATGAATAATATTTGTCACCTTAGTGATAATGTATTATATTAATGAGTGTATCAAAGTCACATAAATTTATTAAATGGGATACACCACCCGAAGGACATGGTGACTCTCATAGGTGCACTACATCCAAAATTAGAAAAATAGAAAGGATTATTTCAGCATGAATATCTCATCGCAATAAAAGTATTGAGGCAATAGATCGTAGGTTCCCTGTATAATGTGCATATTAGAGGATGTTTTTGAATACAAGGAATTTAATATAACTTTTCCCCTCATTATCAAAATTCTAGCAAAGATGAAATCATGAAATGTCCTAGCTTTATGAACGATTCAAGAAACAATATATGATTATAATTTCTGAAATGATAAACAACAAAGGTCCCCCATCATACTATCAGTGATGTCATTCAATAAGAGAGAAATCCCTTGAATTAATTCTTCAATGGGAATAAGAAAATATTGATAAGGCCTCATACTTTAGGTAAGTTGGTCTTCAAATGGGGAAAATGTCACAAATAACCTAAATATGTTCAAAAGTTGGTCATTTAGGATCAATTAAAAAGATTTTCCTAGACCATGATTAAAAACGAACTCTATAAATGAAGAAGGAAGCAGTGATAGTTGAATCCATGGAAATGAAGCAGTAACCCAACCCCAACAGGCTTGGGGATTTTTTAACACAACCATCAATGTCAGTAAAAACAATATCAAAGTGTTGTGGAATTGGAATAGGAATATCCCCATCCCTCCAATATGTGGTTTTTTGTACCTCAACAATATCCTCCTTAGTGGAACACAGTCTTATACTAATTAAGGGGAATTCCATTGAATGAATCCCCCTAGTTTTTTCCATATCATGATTTAGTATCCTCACAAGGAACTCTCAAAACCCAACTCTATAGAGATTATATTCATATTATCTTTCATAAAACGACTTTAAGAGAACCAAGAAAATTATGGGATAGGAACTCATGGAGGGGAAAATGATGCAAGTATTTCAAGGAGACTAATAAAACAACTACACTGTGTTATTTATTAGTTAAGGTCATTAATACCACCATAACAGACCCTAAAATACATTAGATCAATATAGAGGACTAGGAGGAGATATCTTTAATATATAATGTGGTACAAACATAAATGATTGAAGGATGTGTTCATACATTGAACCGGAGGCTTTCCATGAATTTTACCATTCCATTAACTACTACATCATTACCACCTCTTAGAGAATCCAATGAGGAAAATGGAAAAGGTATGGTTGTACTTCACCGACCTCCTAAAGAGGTTGTACCCCTTACACATGAGGAAATAGTCACTTATAAAGAATATGAAATTATGAAATTGATCATACTCAATGCAGAACTACTCTAAGGCATCATCTTAGATGGATATGTTCTATAACCAGATCCTACACTCGCATTTCCCACCAATGTACCTAAACAAAGAGGGTTCCCCATGACAAAATTAATGGAACCAGATCATACACTCAATATGGGATACCAAAAACCATTATATTTAGATCCCATTGTAGAAACTCGAATGTTACCTTCATTGGGTACACAACCAAAATAGTGCCAAGATCATCCTTATAGGCTCATACTTATAGGTTACCCATGAAATAAACCATCAGGCCTGCCATAATTGTCCCCACCTACTACAAACCCAGTTCATTATACTATTCATCTAAACATTCCTTAAGGACCCATCAATAATATTGAGTAAATAATATAATTATTTTAAGCTATGGGGTAGAAAATTACATAGGTACATCAAGAAATGAAGCCTTACCCTTAATGGGTAGATCTGACCCATCCCCCTCCAATCTTTGGGAGCCCTGTATTTCCAATTTTCAATGGCTTGGAGGACCCAGAGATGCATTTGACACATTTCATATCCCACTTTTATCTAATGATAGGGAACTATTCATAATAAAAGCTGTTATATTTATATTACTTTTGTAAAAACAATAGGGTCCAGCCATTGTTTGGTACACCAGCTTTCCAGCTTGGTTAATTACAGGGTGGGAATATGTCATTTGTAAATTTACATTCCAATTTATATCAAAACAACATAATACAATTTTACTCATCTTCTCAAAAAAATAGTTGTAAAATATAAGGGTTTCATATTTAATTGCTCAATGGAAGGGGATCACATAGTTCTTTAGCAAACATCTTCCTAAAAATGATTTTTTCATATGTATAGAGAATCTTCACAAGGAGTTTTTTACATCAATTATCATTGTCAAATAGATAAGAGGTCTTCAAAATATTTATAATATAACTCAATATATTAAAGACTCCATCGCATGAACTAAGGATATGTACTAAGTAATTTCATCATATCAAGGATGGAGAAGGAGAAAATAAAAGGCTTCCACTGTTATACATAAGCAAGACCTACACCCACTATAGCTCAAAGGCCCACATAATGTTCTGTGGTCTACCATATTTTGTATCAACAACAAATCCCACCTTATCAAAATAAGAATGTGCATAAGAGGTAAAAACAATTTTAGGAGATCAAGAAAAATGTTTAATCATTATGAATTTACAACGTCCCTAGATACATCAAATAACCATTGGAGAAAAGGTGATCAATTATCCAAAGAAAAAAATCCTAGCAAGGATGGTGAATAAGATAAACTAAACTATTTCCCATTCTATAAAGAAATGGGACACACTATCGAGGGGATGTTGGTTTTCAAAGATATACTATAGAAAATGGAAAAATCTGAGAAAATGAAGTTGGGAAAGGAACCAATGAAAGTAACATTGGATTCCACCATAGACCTATAAGAGGAGAATGAATGGAATGAAGTTAATAGAAAGGTTACAAAAAAATATCAGTTATTTTATGGTTATAACGATGATCAATTGGACTCATGTTGTCCTATGAGCTTAGTTGAAACAACTAATACTACCCCAGAAGCTTTTGTTGTGTCATGACTGACACCTTCGGTGCCACGGTCATCTAAAAACTAGTATTTCAAGAATCAACATAGCTGTAAGATGAATAGGAGTCTATGAAGAAGATTATTATGGATTTGAATCTCTCATAATTTTGTCCAATAGTCCCAAAAAACTGTCATTTCACAACTAAACGACACTAAAGAAGTCGACCCGCTAGGCAGAATCCTTATTAAATGAGGATTTGGTCTTTGATTTAATTAATGATATTAACATAATGGATTTATTAACAAATTATTAGTACATATATGAACAAGATTTACCTATTGTCTATTGGTAAATTAGGGTAATATTCCACCAGGGTTGATAATACAATGGATGTCATGGTCAAGCATTGATTCGCTACTCAAGTTACATTCCTTCTCAAACTGTTTTCACAGAATAATATCATGGGATATCTCTCCTCGGAGGTAAAAATGAGAATTATATTTACCCTACCCATTCCATGGATCACTCTGAAAAATCATATTTGAATACTTACTAGAGGGGATTTAATTTTCTAATCATCTTATGTGTTCCAAAAGACTTGTCCAACTGAGTACACTATGAATTGAAGTGAATAATCTCCAAGTATAAGGGATGACCCATCTACATAATGTACATTTTTCATAAAGTGTCTAAAAAATAAAATTCCCATATATGGATGTATTGGACTTTATACCTGAATTATGATATCATAATGGAATTTTCCCTAGTTCCAACTATTATATCCATCATTGATTCTATGATATTATCAAAAGACATATGGGATGAAATCATAGAGGATTTTTCAAGACCTAATGAAGTTGAGATGAATGATTTTCTACTAAATTATATCATGTGGATGAAAGTCCTATAGGATGTTGCATGATATATTCTATCATGGAGCATGATAAAGGTGATGTTATAAAATGAGCCATCATACATTTTTATTTATCTAGAATGATTAATGACATAGATAATTGATGATTATTCATTGATAATGTCTTGGGATTATACCTCTTTCCAATTCAAACACTTTTTCAGCTGAGTTACATGTAGTTCCACTTTTCTTCCTATGCTCTAATTCTACAGCGTTAAAAATTATTGACAAAAAATCCTCTCAATGAGATCATGATCAAAACACTGATCAAATATCTTGTATATGACACATAGATTCATGTTTTTCAGAAATATATGTATGAAAACATATTATTGTGAACCCTTGGTTGAACCAATGTGTTTTGGTACCCTAAAATATTTGATTAATATTCAAATTGGGAAATTTTATGGTGTTAAAGACCCATTTAAATCAGGTGATTCACAACACATTAATGTATGATTATACTAGAGGGAAGGGAAACAACAAATGATTCACAATGATTCACAAATCAATACCTAAAATAGAGTGGAGATAACCATATATAATCATTTCATTAAATTTAGTTAAAATTATGTTATAACTATAAATCAATATAAATATTCGGGTATTTATTTTGACACATATTTTAACACCCCGATATTTTATGAAAAATATTCTATTTAATTTTATTAATGTCTTGTGTTGTACGCTAAACAAAAAGGAGCTTGCACAATACGCATCCCAGACTTGGCTTGCATTACACGCAATCACAACCTTCCACGATAGCGTGTGTTGTACGCAATACCGAGTTTCCTTAAACAACGATATGTTATATAAACTAGCAGTTATGAATAGTAATACCCAATTTTTGAAATTTTAAAAATTTTATATTTCAAAATTGACTTTATTTTTGGATTCAGAATATCAAAATTAGCCTATGGTGAATTTTTGGTATTTTTCTGAAAACTTTCAATTTTTGATGAATAGTGAAAACACTAGGTTACTATTCAAAAACCGACTTTTTATTTAAATAATTATTTATTTTATTTAAATTTATTTTAGGTTAAAATTGATACATTATACCTATATAAGTTCAATTTATGTCATTGGAGTCATTTTATAATAATTTTAGATATATAAAAATTTTATTGAACTTTTCACCGTCTTTTACCCACCTCATAGGAGAATTTGCAAATTCACATAAAACATAATTTTACCACTTCTGTGAGTGGAATTTTGAAAATCCGAGAGACACGGTTAATATCAAGGACTAAAATTTGGTTCAATGAGATGAAAATAATTTTTGGTGAATAGTAACTTTTTACTTTTTTTTACCACGGTTAAAAGTAAATAGGATAATTAAGGGTAAAAATGATATTATTATTACCATAACACATGTCCTAATTATATTGGATAAGTGTAATTCATCAAAAAACAACCTTAGGAATAAAATATGACCATTTAGGCCCACTTGGATTAGATTAGGACATTTATTATTAATTTAGTTAAAGAAGGGTTAAAATAGTTAAAATTAATGTTTAATAACTAAATCATTTTTAATATAGGGTTATACATAAGATAAATTCGACTATAAATATTAATTAGAAATCTAAAAATATTTCCTACATAATGGTGTTTTATTTATAATTTTTAGACATTAAATAATTTAATTTATTTATGACACAATGATGATGCAGTAATTATCTTATTAATGAAATATTGACATAATTGATGTTATAAATACCCAAATAAATGTATTTTGAGACTTTTTATGAATTACTTTAATTTTATAGGTAAATAGGACATGTTAGTATTGATTTAGTTAACTTTTTTCGAACTAATCATTCTGTTATGATTTTCACAAAAATCAATTACCAAATAGTGTCAAAATAGACATAAAATAGTTTTTAAAACAAATATTATATTATTAATTGTTATTTTATTCCGAAAAATATAAGGTTCGGCCAAATGACTTAGATAAGGTTATATATATTAATAAAAAGCATCTTGGGGTTCTTTTGTCTTGTTATAGTATGTTTATTAGCTTTATAGTGTAAGCAAACAAGAAGACACGGTAAAAGAAAAATTATTTCACTTAAAGTTAAATCTAAATGATAAGGTTAAAATAGAAACCTAAACTTATCTAAATTCTATTGTATGAGAGGATTTATACCCATAACCACCTTATCTTCTAAATAACTCAATGTTTAGCTATTAGAAACCGAATATGACTTTATAATAAAATAATATTTTTAGTTATTCCAAAGGTGCCCCTCTCCTCCCTTATAAAAGGGCACCTCCTTCCTCTCTTCCTCACACCATTTTGATCCTTGAAGCTCAGAAAAACTCTGACCATTTAACTTCCACACTTCCCTCGAAACCTTATAGAGGTACTGGTCTTCTGAAAATACCAACCCTAGTGCCCTAAGAAGAATATTAATGGAGGTGCATCGAAGAAGAGGTAATCTCTTCTACCTATTCTTTAAAGCTTATTTCTTCTTCAACTTCTTCTTCATTAGTTGTTTAATTATAATGTAATAACATCAGTATCACTAATATACAGATATGTTATTATAAATATTAAACAACCCCATTTCACCTTCTATCCATCCTACGGAAAACGAAATCACCACGCGTGCGTACCTATGGAATACCGTCTCCACGTCGTGGTGTAATCTGTTTTTCCAACACCACCTTACTTGGATGGGTATAATGGTGTAAAGAATAAATATACATAGTTATTATAACATCATACTGATTCTGATATATTATACCATCCACTACAATTCTATTCCAAAATTATGCGAACGATATAATCGCTCGTGCGTACGTACGGACTACCGTCTCCATGACGCAATGAGATTCATTTTCCATGTTAACCATACATGAATGATCATAAAGTTTATATAATGAATAATAATGAAATATATGAAATATTAATTCTACTATATTTATGTATATATATATGTATGTCATCTATTTAGTATCATTCAATTCAATAAGGAAACGAAAACAATGTTCATGCGTATGTACGGCCTACCGTCTCCATGACCGATGTATTTCATTCCTTTTATAGATCTATAATATATATGTATATGATGAATATATATTATATATAAATCATGTTTTACATTCTGGAATTATGTAAATCAGGACATAAGTAATATTATCAAGAACTACAAGTCGAAAAACATACGATAAATTAAATCATTTTACCCAAAACGCTGCGTTAACATGGAATTTACAAAAGAATGGGTAACATAAAGTCATAAGTGAAACATATATGATATCATAACAATTAATATGATTATTTAATAAGTCAATGACATTATTTAAATAATTATAAAGGAGGTTCAGATCCATATGAAGCATATTGGACTTAAGGTAAGGGATAACTATTCCAATCTCGTTCTTATCCGAGATTGTTATTCGTAAGAATTTACTGGGGTTATTGTTATCATCCATGCCCATGTTTACTAAAAATGTTTCCATGTATTTTTGAAGTCATTTTTACCCATTTTTGAAATTTACCACATGTTATGAAAGGAATCTTACTTTTGTTTAACACATGGGGAACTTTTTTACTTTTCCGACAAAAGTACAAGGAGAATGTTTTTTTAACTTATACGGTATGAAGGGATTTTTACGATTTTATAAAGCCTTCTTTTCACGAATCTTACTCCAAAATATTTCATGACTATTTTCAACAAAATCCTTTTCTTTTAAAATTTCATGACATTTTGTGAAAAGAAAATGATTTTGAAGAAGAAAGGATATTTTCATCAAGAATTCATTTCAAGTATTTTATCAAAACCATTTTTCATCTAAGATGACATTATTTCATATGTGTATGTTTCAAGTATAATGTCTCTATGATTTACATGGTTTCACTTTTCTTGTTAAGAAATGATATTCATTTCTTTTATATGGATTATGTGATGATGAGATGATGTTTATGAAACCCATTTTATTCGTTGGGTTACTATTAATGATGTATGTTTATTATGTTGCACAAGTAAGAATTATTTCATTATGAGATGGTTAGGACCAATATCTCCCTCTAATGCATTGGTTAAATATTTATATCTCATGATATAGACATGGCTGGATTGGTAAGTTAATCCGGTTCAGTGTTACAGGACAGAAACGAGGAGTGAACTCGATTCAGAAAGGGACTTTGTCCACTAAGATGGTCTTAGCAGCAATGCCTTGGCTACTATAGAAATCATATCATGTGCTTAATATTTTTCCACAATTTCATGTTTTATTCCCATTCTATTTTATCATGATTGATGTTACCTTATGATATATTCCTTACGTACTTCCATGATTCATTTCTTTGCTCAAGATTTTGAAGTTTAGATTTTATGTTCTAGTTTTTGCATTCAAATGTTTATGGATTGTTTTATGTTATCTATGTTTACCCTTACTGGGAATTTGAGCTCACCCCTTTTTTGTTTTTTTCCCCAAGATATAAAGAAAGGTTTTAGGTAAGAAAAAAAGGGGAAGATCATTATGGGAGATATTGAAGATCTTTCACCATGATTAGAAGATTATATTCCGAGTTTCCAAAGACACTAAACGATTACGGTCCTTGTGTGCCTGTTTTTTGTTATGTACTAAGTATTCCAAAAAAGTAATGTAATGACATGTACATCAAGCTTTGGGTCTCTACAGTTGGTATCAGATGAAAGGTTTAGTCAACCTTTGGAAACTAGGATGCGAAAACTATAGTGAGATCCCTATAGATATTTCTAAGGTATGTCTAGGGATGTCCCTAAGGTTAAGTATAAGTATAGTTAATAGTCCTAGAATTATGTTAACGATATTAGAATTAATCCTAAGATGTTAGATGTCAAAGGTACCCCCCCTTGATTATGTTATTTTTCTTGTATGATTTTTGCCTCTCATAGAATTCTTTTTGTGTTTTAGTCAATGGTGGGAACAAGAAGGAATTCGTTTAACATTGAATCCAATGGAAAAATTGGTGACTATGAGAAAAAAAATTGTGTAATTCCTAGAGAGAAAGATATTGTGATTATGCCGAATCAGTCATCGCGATATATGATTAACAAGGTGAAATTTAGTGGTATGCCTATTTCACCAAATAAGAGGAAGATAGACTTTTATGCATGTTCACATGTTGAGGAGCATATAGAAAGGAAGATTGAGATTTCTAAAGAAGTGAAGAAGAACCTTGAGGAATACCTCAAATGGAGGGACAGATGTTATCTGTGTGGAGAAAAGGGTCATAGAGTGACAGACTGTTATGGAGTTCAATGTCTTATTTTTGGAGAACATGGGCATTACCCAACTCAATTCCCTGACCTAAAAAGTTACTTCTAAATCAAGGAAGGACTTATTTCAGGATAATCATTGAAGAGGATGGATTGAATTATTTATGTATTGGTATTCAATAATAATGTTGTTGATGTACTTTTATGGTGTATTAGAATGATTTTGTATTAGTCTATTGTAGTTTTCAATAATTTTATGGTACCGGTAACCATGAAAAGTGATTCAAATATTTTAGAAAGCAGATGATATGCACATAATGAAGGGATAAGGAGAAAATGAAATGTTTGATAGTATTCATGAGCTCCTGATTGATATAAGGACTAAGTGATATCATGGGTTGAGTATATAGAATTTTGCGTATTTCGGTATGTGGAAAGTGTTAACTTTTAACTGCACTCATGTTTTCACTAAGGTTCAATGGGTATTCATTTTTCAAGAGAATACATGATTAAGGCCTTCAAATGTTTTTAATATGACCAACAAGACATATCTTATGATATATGGGGATCAACGATGGTATTAACATGCTTGTTATATGAGCTCTATGGTAATAGTTTTCACTATAATATGAGATTAGACAACAGTATTTTGTATAAACCTAAAGATTGGAATTGATTATGTTGGACATAAGTTAGTATTTTTTAAGGCTAGTACTTTTTCGATATTATTTATGGAAATTTATAATAATGTATTTTTAGAAAAAAAAAAAGGACAACCTGTGGGACGAGCGATAGCCCATCGCGTCGGATAAGGCTGTGGGAATCAAACCCACAACCAAAGTGTGACTGGCCTTTATCACCTACCACTAGACTACAGGAAGTCCCTGGTTAGTAGAAACTAGTTTTATTTTATTATATAGGATGATAGATGAAGTATAAGTCCATTTTGAAACAATATATGATTAATCTCACCATAGATGGAATTATGTATATAACTTTTGCTAACTTATGTTTGAGACAGATGGAATGACCTATCATTCTATCACATGATCTGCTAAAACATCATGAAAGACAAATTAAACTTCATTTATTAAAGAGATGAAGTGTAAATTGTTCAAGTCACGAACAATGGTGAGATTATACCAAAATAATGTAAGTATTTATTCTAATTCAAATTCTTCATCTTTAGCGAAATGATCTTGAAAACCAAAAAAGTTGTCCTAGTACCCTTATATCTGATGAATCAGATGGTACCCAAGATCATCACAAATATATGGCTTTGTGATTGTTGGCTATTTCATAGTCATGTTCTCTACCACTCTCCATCATAACATGACGGTTAGATTTCTCTTCCATATCCATATTTTCACCTATGTTCTCCTATGTGGAAACCGAGTGATTAGTTAATTTGGGTAACCGTTAGGTTTCATACTTTAGTTTTTAAAGCCATGTTTTGGTATTCCTTTTTACGATGTGGGTTTCTATTAAAGAAACTTTTGAGTAGTAAACCATTTATAACCCCGACGAATTTCAAGGGCGAAATTCATTTTAAGGGGGGTAGAATGTAACACCCCGAGATTTTATGAAAAATATTCTTTTTAATTTCATTAATGTCCTGTGTTGTACGCTACACCAAAAGGAGATTTCACAACACGCATCCCTGACTTGGCTTGCATTACACGTAATCGTGACCTTCCATGATAGTGTGTGTTGTACGCAATACAGAGTTTCGCTAAACAACAATATGTTATATAAACTAGCCGTTAAGAATAGTAATACCCAATTTTTGAAATTTTATAAATTTTATCTTTCAAAATGGACTTCATTTATGGATTTAGAATATCGAAAATAGCCTAGGGTGAATTTTTGGTATTTTTCTGAAAACTTTCAATTTTTGATGAATAGTGAAAACACTGGGTTACTATTCAAAAACCGACTTTTTATTTAAATAATTATATATTTTATTTAAAATTATTTTAGGTCAAAATTGATACATAATACCTATATAAGTTCAATTTAAGTCATTCGAGTCATTTTATAATAATTTTAGATATATAAAAATGTTATTGAACTTTTCACCATCTTTTACCCACCTCCTAGGAGAATTTTCAAATTCACATAAAACTTAATTTTACCGCTTCTGTGAGTGGAATTTTGAAAATCCGAGAGACATGGTTAATATTAAGGACTAAAATTTGGTTTAATGAGATGAAAAATTATTTTTGGTGAATAGTAAATTTTTACTTTTTTTACCACAGTTAAAAGTAAATAGGGTAATTAAGGGTAAAAATGATATTATTATTACCCTAACACATGTCCTAATTCTATTGGATAAGTGTAATTCGACCAAAAACAACCTTATGAATAAAATATTACCATTCAGGACCTCTTGGATTAGAATAGGACATTTATTATTAATTTATTTAAAGAAGGGTTAAAATAGTAAAAATCAAAGTTTAATAACTAAATCATTTTTAATATAGGGTTATACATAAGATAAATTCATCTATAAATATTAATTAGAAATATAAAAATATTTCCTACATAATGGTGTTTTATTTATAATTTTTAGACATTAAATAATTTAATTTATTTATGACACAATGATGATGCAGTAATTATCTTATTAATGAAATATTTACATAATTGATGTTATAAATACCCAAATAAATGTAATTTGAGACTTTTATGAATTAAATTAATTTTCTATGTTAATATGACATGTTATAATGGATTTAGTTAACTTTTTTCGAACTAATCATTCTGTTATGATTTTTACAAAAATCAATTACCAAATAATGTCAAAATTGACATAAAATAGTTTTAAAAAACAATATTATATTATTAATTGTTATTTTATTCCTAAAAATCTAAGGTTCAACCAAATGACTTAGATAAGGTTATATAAATTAATAATAAACATCTTGGGGTTCGTTTGTCTTGTTATAGAATCATTAGTAACCTTATAGTGTAAGAAAACAAGAAGACACGGTAAAAGAACAATTATTTAACTTAAAGTTAAATATAAATGATAAGGTTAAAATAGAAACCTAAACCTGTATAAATTCTTTTGAATGAAGGTATTTCGACCCATCTCCACCTTAGCTTCAAAATAACTCAATTTGGAGCTATTAAAAACCGAATATGACTTTATAATAAAATAATATGTTTAGTTATTCCAAAGGTTCCCCTCTCCTCCCTTATAAAAGGGAACCTCCTCCCTCTCTTCCTCACACTATTTTGAGCCTTGAAGCTTGGCCAAACTCTGCCCATTTCACTTCCCCACTTCCATAACAACCTTATAGAGGTACCGGTCTTCTCAAAAGACCAACCCTAGTGCCCTAAAAAGAAGTTTAAAGGATGTGCGTCGAAGAAGAGGTAATCTCTTCTACCGATTCTTTCAAGTTTATTTCTTCTTCAACTTCTTCTTATTTAGTTGTTTCAATATAATGTAATAACATCAGTATCAATAATATACTGATATGTTATTATAAATATGAAACAACCCCATTTCACCTTCTATCCATCCTACGGAAAACGAAATCACCGCGCGTGCGTACGTATGGAATACCGTCTTCACGCCGTGGTGTAATCTGTTTTTCCAACACCTCCTGACTTGGATGGGTATAATGGTGTAAATAATAACTATACATAGTTATTATTACATCATACTTATTCTGATATATTATACCATCCAATCCAATTCTATTCAATAATTATGGGAACGATATCATCGCTCGTGCGTACGTACGGACTACCGTCTCCATGACGCGATGAGATTCATTCTCCATGTTTACCATACATGAATGATCATAAAGTTTATATAATGATTAATAATGAAATATATGAAATAATAATTCTACTAGATTTATATATATATATATATATATATATATTTATGTCATCTATTTAGTATCATTCAATTCAATAAGGAAAAGAAAACATCGTTCATGTGTACATACGGCCTACCGCCTCCATGAATGGTGTATTTCATTCCTTTTATCGATCTATAATATAATTTTATATGATGAATATATATTATATATAAATCATGTTTTACATTCTAGCATTATGTAAATCAGGATATAAGTAATAATATCAATAATGACAAGTTGACACACATACGATAAATGAAATAATTTTACCCAAAACGCTGCTTTATCATGGAATTTACAAAAGAACGGGTAATATAAAGTCATAAGTGAAACATATATTATATCATAACAATGAATATGATTATGTAATAAGTCAATGACATTATTTAAATCATTATACAGGAGGTTCGGATCCATACAAAGCATATCGGACCTAAGGTAAGGGATAACTATTCCAATCTCGTTCTTATCTGAGATTGTTATTTGTAAGTATTTACTGGGGTTATTGATATCATCCATGCCCATGTTTTATAAAAATGTTTCCATGTATTTTTAAAGTCCTTTTTACCCATTTTTGAAATGTACCACATGTTATGAAAGGAATCTTACTTTTGTTTACCACACGGGGAATGTTTTGATATTTCTGACAAAAGTACGAGGAGAATGTTTTTTTAACTTATACGGTATGAAGGGATTTTTACAGTTTTATAAAGCTTTTTTTGACAAAGCTTACTCCAAAATATTTCATGACTATTTTTCACAAAATCCTTTTCTTTTAAAATTGCATGACATTTTGTGAAAATAAAATGATTTTGAAGAAGAAAGGATATTTTCCTCAAGAATTCATTTCATGTGTTTTATCAAAACCATTTTTCATCTAAGATGACATTATTTCATATGTGTATGTTTCAAGGATAATGTCTCTATGATTTACATGGTTTCACTTTTCTTATTATGAAATGATATCCATTTATTTTAGATGGATTATGTGATGATGGGATCATGTTTATGAAACCCATTTTATTCGTTGGGTTATTATAAATGATGTATGTTTATTTTGTGGCACAAGTAAGAATGATTTCATTATGAGATAGGTGGGACCTATATCTCCCTCCAATGCATTGGGTAAAGATTTATATCTCATGATATAGACATGCCTGGAATGGTAAGTTAATCTGGTTCAGTGTTACAGGACTGAAATGACGAGTGAACTCGATTCAGAAAGCGACTTTGTCCACTAAGATGGTCTTGGCAGCAATGCCTTGGCTACTATGGAAATCATATAATGTGCTTAATGTTTTTCCACAATTACATGTTTTATTCCCATGCTATTTTATCATGATTGATGTTCTCTTATGATATATTCCTTAAGTACTTCCAAGATTCATTTCTTTGCACAAGATTTTGATGTCTAGATTTTATGTTCAAGTTTTTGCATTCAAATGTTTATGGATTGTTTTATGTTCTCTATGTTTACCCTTACTGGGCATTTGAGCTCACCCCTTTTATGTTTTCTTTTTCCTAGGATATAAATAAAGGTTTTAGGTAAGAAAAAAAGGGGAAGATCTTTATCGGAGATGTTGAAGATCTTTCACCACGGTTAAAAGATTATATTCCGAGTTTCCAAAGACACTAAACTATTACGGTCCTTGTGTGCTTGTTTTTGTTATGTAATAAGAATTCTATAAAATTAATTTAATGTCAATGTATGTCATGCTTTGGGTCTCTACACATATTCACCTACTTATAGGATATCAGTTGATACAACTAAACTTAGCAGTATGTACACTACCCCAGATAAATATACCATTAGAGTTGTTAACCCCTTAGGTAGAGATGAAATAATATAGTAAAATTCCCTCAAAATTTCCACTCAAATACTTTAAAAATACCCCACATCATCATTAAGTTCAGAAGAAGTTTTGTTATCTTATGAGCATCAAAAAACTGAGTACTTCACCAACAATGAGATAAATTTTACATTACCTACTACCCTTGAGAACGGGAAAATGAATGATGCGGAAAATAATTAAGAAGAGTAAGAGTACAATGTCATTAGGGATTCTCCTCCATCATTATAGGAATATTTCACTACCATTTTTGAAGAACACATAGAAATAGATATGGGTACAAAAGAAGATCCATGACCAACATTGATCAATAATGCCATAAATTTTGTGGAACATGAGGTATACAAATTATTCTTGGAGAAACATGAGGATGTATTCACAAATCAATAAATATATATTCCATAACATTATCCTGATGTTTCCACTCATCACATGGGATTTGTAGAAGGCCACTGGGGACATAAACACGCTTCCAGAAGGACACACCTGACTCACGCATCCAAAATTGAGTTTGAAGAGGATAATATTATCAAGTGAGAATTTACTATGAAATTATAGTATATAATGGTGGGACAATATATTCCAATTAAAAAAGAATAATATGTATATTAGAGTATTCATCGAAATAATATATCACTACTAGAAATGTTGAAAATTTGAATTCCCAGTTCCAAAAATAGAGCTATTGATTGATAGAATGACTGATTATCAAGCCCTCTCCTTCATGTATAGCTATTTGAGGTACATAAAAATTCAGATGGCACTAGATGATGGAGAATTCACTACCTTCTGAGAACCCCATGGAATATGTTACTATCAATTAATGCTCCTTGTCTTGAAGAATATCGATGCTACATACCAACGTGCCATACATCATATATTCAAACCCTCCTTAGGGAATTTTATCAAATGATATGATGAAAATATTTATATTATGTACCCATATAATTAAATACATCCATCTTGTCTTGATACTATCATCAATAAGCTATGAAATTGATTCCTAAATATAAATCCTATAAAATGTGCACTCATGGAATCATTGGAAAAATTTCATAGATTTTTAATACTCCAATACGGTATTTAAGTTGACCATGTGAAATCATAGTGTACACATATCATGTAACCTATTTAAAACAATAATGATTTGAGAAGACTCTAATGAAGGTTGGCCTATATACAATGATTTATATCAAACCTCACATGGAAGTGTTTTCCATTCCCCAAGATGATGTAGAGTGGGGTCACCTGTTAATCGACTGGTGAATTTCAAGAATCAACCGATGACCTCAATAAATATCTCTTGATCCCAACAGAGTAAATTAGTACCATTAAGGGAAATAAATTCATTATCCATGTGACAACACTAGAGAAATTACTAGGTGGTTTCATTTCTCCAAATAATGATGATAGGAATGAAAAAAACCATTAGTGTCAAATTCGAACTATTTTGTATGTTGATAATCATTATTCAAATATCGCGAATAGTATACTAACATTAGTCTTCATGGTTCAAAAATTGAGGTATTACATGAATAACCATGAGGTATATTTGGTCTCTAAAAATATCACTCTCAAATATATACTAGTCAGTACTATATTAACATGATGTTTTTCATGTTAAATGATTATCATGCAGCATTTTGATATATACATTGTCCCTAAAAAGAATTAAAATTATATTCCATTGATGATTTTCTAGAAGAACTCATATCTTCAGAATTAACATCATAAAATACTGAATTTCCAAATGAAGTGATTATTTCTATTGAATATGGCCTTCAAATGTGGTGAATTTTTTTATGGTGCCTACAGGATCCCAGCGAGGAAGAGAATGAATTTCCCTAAGCTCTATAAAGTAATATTGGGGGTATTACTAATTTATCCAGCAAATGTAGTTTATACCTTCTAAATCATGTTCTTGAGTGATTATCATGATTTAATCATGCCTTTACCTTACCTTCGGTCCTACCTGGTGTATCCAAGACTATAGGAAATAAATTACCAAAAATTTTCATCCTAATATACATGAAATACAACATGTGATGGACCAACAAATCAGATGAATATAGAAGATCTCAAAAAATATTCATGTTTATCTGATTATGTTTTTTCCCATAGCCATCAATTTTCTATTGGTTTATTGTTGGTCCAAATGTGATGGGGGTAATGAAGTTACACGTTATTTTACTCATGTACATGAGATCATTTTTGGAGGTTCGTCTCTTTCGATTGTACCATTTTGGAAATGATATTTTTTCCTCTAAGAAGGATGATCGGTTGGAAGGAATCTGTGATAACTATAGAAAACACAACGTTTTTTCCAATGGCAAGTATAAATGCTTTGTTGTCTCTCATATAGTACAAAAATGATTTGAGATAAATTTTAATCCATCCAGATAACATGAAATATACTAGGAATTCACTAATTTTCTCCATCAATTCATCTTCATGTAAAAAATTGTGTTTTACATCAGTGTTATATGTACTAACATCATTACTTCACAATTAATTTAACTCATAAATCAATGGTTTAAAATAAAAATCAATATTATTTTCCAGATTTCATCGAATTAATAAGTTAAAAAATATGTATGTGACATTAATCAACATAGATGGAGGTAAATTATATAGAGGTATAATGACATTCCAATATGAATACTAACTTCCGTAAGAACCAAATGGAAAAAATCCGTCAATATAAATACCCAATCACACATTTCATGATTTTAATGAAAAATATGGATGTAGTTTGTAAAAATGATTTCACGAATCACTATCAGAGGTATCATTTAAAATTTTACAAGTTGAAATATTGGTTTTGTGCTACATCATCAATTCCTATGTGTTCTGAGACATAAATAAATGCTAAAATATGGTTGTAAGCTGGAAATATCTCAACATTTTTACAAGAATCAATCCTGGAATTCCTAGTCGAGCCACTTTATAACTCGATTGTCCATATGCGGGATGAAATTCCAATGACTCATTTTCACAATATTATACGATGAAATAATTTGAAGATGGATGAATCTTCTAATAACCAAGACCTTGATTACAAAAAAAACTTCTTTCTCTCTTATAATTTTGTGGGCAACATATTTCCTTTCGGTGATAGTGTTTTAACCAAAGAGATTATCTGATCAAAATAGGTATTTTATACTCCATTATCTAATTTAATAGCCATAAATTTTGCACTGGGTTTAAATTTTTTTATCATGCATCCAAGATTTAAGGCTTCCCTACTGGACCTCAATGACTCATAAAATTAAGATGGTTCCAAAATAGGGGTCAAATCAATATCATCTTGAGTTTTAGTATGGTGATAAGTCGGACCTACTACATCATGTACCATATTTTGAAAGTGTGATAGATCCAGAACAAAATTATTAGTATCTTCTCTAGAACTCTGTTCCCCATGTTGATACCAAAAACATAATATGGTTGAAAAAAAACATAATATATGTCTTTCATAGTTGTCAAATGTGTCAGACGTCCTTAGAGAATTTTTTTACATTGACATTTAATTGTCCATTCTGTATAAAATTATGTTTATAATGATGCAAATGATAAGAAAACACCAACACAGACAATATATACATGATTTAAAGAAGAACTGTTTGGACTCCTATACTGATTTTTCTAAGTGAGATAATCTAATAAGGACTATTGTTGACTTCCTTATTCAATACTTCTCTAAAATAATAAAATAATAGGTTATTGGAAAAATTTAATATAATAACAACACAATCGAAAAGAAGATAATACATTTAAATTCACTTTTGTAGCAATTAATAATAATTTTTATTATTTCATTGTTATTCATAGTATTTTGTTAGTATTTATACTAATCATCACTTACATATAATAATATAAAATAATTTATTCTAATTACATCTAATTATTAGTAATTTCATCTAATTTATACAAATTACCACTAATTATAGGTATCACAACTTCCAGTAGATTGGTGGAAACTATTTTTCCTGAGCTAATCTCCTTGTAACTTTTTTTAAAAGAAATCACTAAGGAAAATCTACCTTAATGTATGAATATACATTTTCATATGCATGAGAATGGAAAAGAAAATAGGCCTCACCACACTTCTCTCCATTCTCGTGCATACAAAATGGGATATTTAAACTTCAGATCATATTTTTCATTGTGATTTTAGATAGATAATGTTCCAATAAGATGACGTGTCAGCAAAAAGAGCCTCTTTTCCTGACTCCTCAACTCCTTGCAACTTCCTCTAACTGTAATCATTATTAAAAATCTGCTCGGACATATGAAAATCAATTCTTATGAATAGGATAATGGATATCCATACGTTGTATTATATGTTTCTTATAGGTTTTAGTGAGAGAAAGCTTCAAGGAGATGAGTTGTTGAGCAAAATGAATTCAAAAAATCAAATGGAAATTTTGTGAATTTATTTCGAATTATTGTGAATAATAGAAAATTTTTTCTAATAATTGTGAATTATTTCTAATTATTTTAGATTCTTTATACTTAATCCAAATTATTTATAATAAATCATAATTATATTTAATCAATCGTAATTATTACTATTTAATAATTAATATGACTTATCATTACTATTTATTACAAATTATTACAATGTATTAAAATTTATTTCAATTTATTACTATTTATTAGTAATTATTCAACATTATTACTAATTATTACTAATTTTTCCTAATTATTATTAATTAATACTAATTATTCCAAAATATTCCCAATTATTCCTAATTATTAGTAATTATTACTAATTATTCCTAATTATTACCAATTATTACTAATTACTTCTAATTATTACTAATTACTATTTTTACTACTATTTACTTGTAATTATTACCATTTACATCAAATTATTACTAATTACATCCAATCATTCCAAATCATTCCAAATTATTTGATATTATTACTAATTATTCCAAATTATAACTAATTATTCCAAATTACAACCAACTAATCCTATTTCATTCTAATAAATCTTAATTATTACTAATTATTCCTAATAGTTACTAATTATTCCTAATTATTATTAATTATACCTAATTATTACTATTTACATCTAATTAATAATAATTAATACTAGTTAACCCTATTTATTACTAATTAAACCTAATTATTACAATTTAATCCTTATTATAACTAATTAATAAAAATTATTCTTAATTAATCCTAACTATTGCTAATTATTACTATGTATTAATAATTTTTACTAATTATTAAAAATTATAACTAATTAATCCAAATTATTACTAATTAATCCAAATTAGTACTAATTATCCCTAATTATTATTAGTTATCCCCTATTATTAATAATAAATCCGAATTATTAATAATAATCCCTAATTTTTACTGATTGTCATTTATTTTTACAAATTATCTCTAATTATTACTAATTATTCCTAACTTATAGCGATTATTACTAATTATTACTAATTATTACTAATTATTACTAATTTTTACTAATTATTCCCAATTAATCCTAATTATAACTAATTAATCCTAATTATTAATAATTAATCCAAATTATTAAGAATTATTTTAAATTATTACTAATTATTATTAATTATTAATAATTAATCCCAATTCATACTATTTAATCCTAATTATTACTATTTAATCCTAATTATTACTATTTATTCCTAATTATTATTAATTATTCATAATTATCACTAATTATTCCTAATTATTACTATTTACTCATAATCATTCCTAATTATTACAAATTATTACTAATTATAAATAATTATTACTAATTATTCCAAAATATTGCTAATTATTCCTAATTATTCCGTATTATTCATAATTATTACTAGTTGTTCCTAATTATTACTAAATATATGTAGTTATTACTAATTATTACTAATTTTTTCTAAGTATTCTTAATTATTAATAATTATCCTAATTATTACTAATTATTCCTAATAAAACCAAATTCTTCCTAATTAATCCTAATTTTTACAAATTAATCCAAATTATTACTAATTAATCCAAATTATTACTAATTAATCAAAATTATTAATAATTAATACTTATTATTAATAAATAATCAAATTTTTTACGAACTAATCTTAATTGTTACTAATTAATCGTAATTATTACTAATTAATACTAATTATTTCTAATTTATCTTAATTATTACTAATTATTACAAATCATTCTTAATTATTCATAATCATTAATAATTATTATTAATTATTCCTAATTTTTCATAATTATTACTAATTAATCCTAATTATTACTAAATAATCTTAAATATTACTAATTATTCCTAATTATTACTAAATAATTCTAATTAATACAATTTAGTACTAATTATTACTAATTCCTGATAATTATTAACAATTATTACTAATTATTTCTAATTATTCTTAATAGTTACTAATTATTACTAATTCTCCCTAATTATTCTTAATTATTACACATTAGTCTGAATTATAACTTATTATTCCAAATTATTATTAATTATTGATAATTAATCCTATTTTTTACAAATTATTTGTAATTATTATTAAATATTCTTAATTATTACTAATTATTATAAATTAATCATAATTACTCTTAATTTATCCTCATTATTACAATTTTTTACAAATTATTTCTAATTATTACTAATTATTTCTAATTACAACTAATTAATCTAATTTATTAGTATTTATAACTTATTATTAAAAAATATTCCTAATTATTCATAATTATTAGTAATTATTACTAATTATGGCTAATTATAACTAATTATTTCTAATTATTTATAATTTTTGCTAATTATTCTTAATTATTACTAATTATTCATAATTATTACTAATTATTCATATTTATTACTAATTATTGCTAATTATTACTAGTTATTCTTAATTATTACTATTTATTCCTTATTATTACTAATTATTACTAGTTACTCCTATTTATTACAAATTATTCCTTATTATTCTTATTGATTCTTAATTATTCCTAATTATTCTTAATTAATCCAAATTAATCCTATTTATTACTAATTAATCATAATTATTACAAATTAATCATAGTTATTACTAATTAATTATAATTATTACAAATTATTACTTATTATTAGTAATTATTACTATTTACTACAAATTATTACTATTTACTTCTACTGAAGACTATTAACTTCTAATTATTACTATTTATTATTATTTATAAATATTTATTTCAATTTACTTCTTATTAAAGCTAAATATTAGTAATTATCGCTAATTGTTACAAATTACAAAAAATTATTAATAATTTTTCAATTTAATACTATTAACTACTATTTAGTGATAATTAATATTACTATTAATTAATATTAATTAAAACTAATCACCACATGTATTTGAAAAAAATAAAAAATAAAAATAAAAATATCAAAATCTAATTTAATTTAATTGAAGCTAAATAAAAATAACTATAACAGATATAAAATAAAATGAATTGACTAAAAAATAAAAGAAACAGATAAATTACTTTAAACTGAATCTTTCGGCAGATTTACACTGTGAATATTGCTCAGATTTAATATTGTTAACTTAGAAAAATTTTGAGAGATAAAATATAAGTAGAGAGGGAGAGAGGAGGAGAGATTGATGTGGAATTTAGGAAAAATAGATTGTGTCATATATAGGTTAGATTAGTTGCAATGAGCTTATTTGTGAAGGGTATCCCATTGCAAATAGTAAACCCCTATTAATTAGCGGTGGTGGTTAAAAGACTATTTGTGATGAGACTCTTCGCAAATACCAACCTACGGACAGAATATTTGTGATAGGAGATAAATCCCCTTGCAAATACTAAAATATACCATCGGATAATTGCGATGGGTGCTTATACCCGTCGCAAATACACTTCGCGCAGCTTGGCATGCAACTCACGCCATAGCTTTTGTGACGGGGATCCTTCCCCACCACAAAAAACCCATTATTTCTGTAGTGTATCTTCAAATTTCTTACCCTCAATTACCACGCTCAATATTATATTGTGAGGATGCATTTAATTTCTGTATATAGAATGTAACACCCAGAGATTTTAAAAGAGGAACATCATATCTGATAGTGTATATGACATGGAACACCAAGTATTGAAGAGAATGTGACACCCCAAGACTTTATCAAATATTTATTTGTTAAATAAATTCACACTTTTTTATAGTTTACGTTGCATTAAACACTTACCCTAAAATCTAGGATCCGGTAGAAACTGCTCCTAGTAAATATATATTAAAAGAAGTGAGAGTCATGCATTACAAGGTGATAATACAAATATGACAGTGGACATTTCCACACATGTCATCCTCCAACATTGGAGCACAATATTCTTGGTTCGTGAAGGACCACATCATATCCATATCTACAACTTCTTTCTTCGACATGACATCTACTACTTGATTTTCCTCCATATATGCATGCGAGACAACCAAGTTGAGCCGAGTGACCATATTGAGACAATCAACCCAATGATGTAGGATACGCCAAAGCATATTATTTGCTCTAGTTTTTAAAGACTACACAACAATATTGGAGCCATATTTGATCAATAATAAGTTCAACTTGTACTGGGAGGCATATCCAACAGCATATATCATCTCCCATAACTCATCTTCTTGACGAACACCATCTCTAGTGTAATGGTAGAATAACCCTTTATCAAAACCATGATATATTTGAATGAAACCTCTTCATCATGAGGGCCCTGGTGTGCCAGATGCTGCCCCATCGATATTCATTTTGAGACATGGGTTGATTGGTGGTATCCATTAAATGAACATGATAATTTTGGGTTTTCTTAGATGTCATGACACACCCAGGAGTCAAAGTATAATCAGATATCTCAAATTGTTATTCATTCTTCCTGTTTGAACTATATGTGGTGCATGAACATCATAGTGGATGGATATCATGACCATATATGGATTAGTGTGCTTCACCTTGAAAATCATGTCATTATGGGCCCTCCATATAGTAGCGTGACTAGCAACAACTGTAGCCAATAGTAGGGTGTAAACCTGTGTACTTCAATCAGAAGATTTATGTGCATCCAAGAAAAAATTAAGCTATATACTTGTTTCAATGTGATGGCCAAACAATGAGCTGATGTACATCCACAATTTCAATGTAAACAATCATGATAGGAACAGATGTTGTGCAAAATTATTTTATGCTCTTTCAGAGAAGGCATTCATAACCAATATGAAAACAATAACTTTTGTGATGATATTTGGTGGGAAATTGGTTTTCCAGATTCTTTAGAGGAGAAGCAAGTGATATGGTAGTATAAACTAGGTAAAAAAATGCATCAACCAGGCTGGTGGACGAGTGGATCACCCATATTCCATTCCACAAAACAATGTGGTGTGTAAATTCCCAACCTTATTTGGTTTCCATACAAGGGTATCACAATCAATTAATGTATAATATTGAATATCCAGACGAACCGGAGGTGGGATCATACTCTTATAGGTGTGATGATGTGATAAAATGTCATTAATCAACATGGGTGTATCATCAGTTTGAAGACTCATACTATCCTACAACATATTCAAAAATCCATTCTATGGTCCAATAGTTAATATTAGTGTCCCTACATACCAACCATTTAGTATCACATATGATCCTATTAAATGAATGCTTAATATAAGGATAGATAGATGATGAAATATAATGCTTATATCCATTCAAAAGAATCTCGTCAACCCTGCTAGCAAGGAAGTCACCAGGCGCATCATTAGAAATCAACTTCCATGTTAATTTTTGAATAATTCCATCATTAAAAAAATAGAGTGCTTGAGCTTAAGGCCTTCTAATTCCACTAGTTTAATTTATTTCTTTAATTCAGTATTAATAAATTTCTTTTCATGAATTTATCTAATCCATATAAAGATCCCAACTATGTTATGATGCTCCTTGATAAGACCCTTGGGACTTCTATAGATTGAGAGAGAATAAACAAACATGGATGTGATGATAGAGTTGAAATGAAAACCACTTACAGCCCATGACATCTCATTCCCTTTCCAATACTCCAATTTATTATGAATACTAGAATATATTCCTTCCAAGTATTGCCTCTTCTCCATTCCCCAAAATATGGGAACTCCATGATAATTGAAGGGGATAGATCCCATCCTCAGTCCAAGTCACTAGGCTATCCTGTTTTTTCTACTAACTGAAATACATTCAGCATATACCAGGAAGTATTTCTACCAACATATGGCTTATCCAGCAACATCATCATAATGTGAAAATAGCACCTTAACAGTTAAAATGGGCATTTTCAAGGATAGTCCAAGTAATAAATAGTTAATGAAATAATGTAGGTGTGAAAGAACAAACTCATCCTTTTTATCATTTATTTTCTTATAAAATCCAATTTTAGGTGATGTAATTAATAAATCTACTCAAATATTCATCAATAGTGGAAAACAAGAGTTTTGAGGGTGGATCACCATGTCTCACACCCCTTCAGTAGTCGAAAAAACCTCTAGGAGGCCCATGGATGAGAATGGATAGCCTTGATGAGCTGCGTAAAGTACTAATAAACTCACTAAATCATTCTGAAAATCCATATTTTATGATTACCTCAAGAAGAATTATCCATTTCAGTGTGTCAAAGGCCTTAGAAATGTCAATTTTTAGTGAACAAAATGCTTCTATTTATTTCCTCATTAATTTTTTATTATCTGAAGCTGTGAAGAGATAATTTTGAATACTTCTCCTACGAAAAAAACCAAATAGATTTTGAGAGATGATGCCTTGAACAATTCTCCACATACTTTTCATAATGATCTTACTAATGTTTTTTGGAATTTAGTTCCCATGATCCACATGCCTGAAGCCTTTGATATAATGTGCATATTCCTTCTTAGGTATCAACTAAATAAAGCATGAGTTCAACCCATGTGGCCTAAAGCCATGACTAATGAATTCCCAGACTACCTGAGTAATATCATCCAATACGTTATACCAATAAAACATAAAAAATTGTTTGAAAACCCATTAAGACCAGCTGCACTTTCCATATTGAGAGAGAATAGAGTTTCCTTAGTTTCTTCTTTTATTTTAGTATTGAGAGTATATAGATTCTGGTGCTCCTCAATGCAATGGTTTATATTCATAACCATTTTTTTTGTGTGTCAAACTTTATTCTCAGTAAATCCCTAAGAAATTATCATCCACTTCCTGAGAGATCTCATTTGTTGTAGTATAATGTCTCCCATTTATACTGATTTTTTTATACGCACCCATTCCCATCTTCTCCTTATATAATCTATTAAATAAAATTATGTTCCTATCCTAATATTTTTTCCACTTGACATTCATCTAGATTTTTTCCATCTATTATTTAGAAATAAATTGTCCATCCATCCTGTTATGAACCTTAATCTCTTCCCTAGATGGGGCACTTTGATGTTTATTCTTGATATTGTTTCATGAAATATGTTCCTTAGTATCTCTAATTTCAAATCCACTGTGGAAAACAAATTTTTTCTCCATATTTTATGTACATCCATAGTTTGTTTCAAGTTCCCATATAGCATTCAGAAAGTACTACAAACAATGTCAATTTTCTAAGCCATGATAAAATATCCCTTCCCCTAGGAGTGAGAAGCCACCCATTGTTAAGAATAAATGGAATAGGTTATTTCCATTTAATTTATATCTTCACATAAAAAATAATAATATTGTAATCAAAGTGATGTTTTGGGAGAGTTAATCTTGATACCCCATGAGTGAAAATTTGATCACCCATTTGAACAAATAACCTATCAAACTTTCTTGCCTACTTACCATTCAATGTGTATCTGCTCTATGTGAAATTATCCCCCACAACAGGGACCTAAAAAATTTTATAATGATCAATGAAAGAGGATAATTACATAGAGGTGTTATGATTGAAATAATCCCCAATTTTTTCATCTAGATTATGCATAATATTAAAGTCTCATAGTTACACTAATTTTACTATCATTACTTCAAGGAGAAGCTTGAGTTCTTCCCATAACTCCCTTCAATTGATGCATAATGTGGAAGCATACACAAATGATAAATAAATGTCACAACATTACATATTACAATAGATTAAAACAATATGAGGTTTTTGATGAACAAGGTGATGTGGATGGTGTCTTTCCATAGAATCCGTAGATGGTTCATATTAGAGTCAAGATACTTTTGGGAGACAAATTTGAATCCAAGATAGTCAAACATAAATTTTATCAAATTTGAAAATAGGAACTTATGTTCAGTGATTCCAATTCAAATGGGTTTTAGGAAATTAAATTTCAAATGGATTTTTTCATTAGGGGGTTCCCTATACATTGATCGTTCTAATAGAATATCCACATTGATGATGAGTTTAACCCCTTGTTTGGGGCCTCTTTGCTTTACTATAGTAACTTGAACATTACCTCTTTTATTTTTATTTTCTATTCATTTTGATTCACTAACTTTGATATTATTTCACGTGTATTTATCTACTACAGATTCCTCTTCATTAAAGTGGTTGGATGTGATTACAACTTTCTCACTAATTGATATGAATTCATAATCATCATACTAGAATTGACAACATTGGGGTGTGAATTTATTGAATGATTATCCTTAGTGAGGTTTTGGATCCCTGGAGACCTTCATAGAAATCCTAGTGGTAGGTACTTTTGAGAAACACCCATCAAGATCACTATATTCAGTAGGATGGGGCTTCTTAAATTCTTTTTTCGAGCCTTTGGTGTACGCACATACATGGAATTGGTGAGTTTTATTTCAAGGCATCCACCTACTAAATTGTGCCAAGCACAGGATTGATGAGTCCATCTGAGTGTGTCACTATCAGTTCATGAGAGGTAGGAACCTATGTGAAATAAAACTAATTTTACACACCCTTGGGGACTTGGTGATGAATTAGGGCTAGATTAAATAGATTTAATGTGGCACATCAATGCAAACGTTCAATCAGATAATGACTCAACCACAACAACCTCTTGATACCTTGCATTTGAAATGAGGTCAAGATTACAATGCTTCCTATTCTATTCATTTGTTTGGATTTATTTTGGGTGATTCTACACCGGGATAATCACCTTGTATACATTTTATCCACACACAACATTAGGGAATGGTACCACTGAGAGTAATGACCCTCTAGCTAGATATTTACTTCAGTAGTCTCTCCCTGACAAAAAGGGGTTCATTATCACAATTCAAGCCGGTGCCATAATGTGAGCCATATGGAGGAAAGACTAAACTCCTAGGACATTCCCTCATGTTCCCATATTATCCTTTAGAAGTAACTTTAGAATTGATTAGGTCATAAAGCTACCTATTTTCCTTCTCCAAAAAGATATCCCCTCTTTTATCTACATTAGAAGGGCTTGATATGACCTTTCTCTTCAGATTAGGAATTGGAATATTATCCATGACCTTCCACCATCGATAGTTAGAGACATCCTGACCATTAATATTGAAAAAGTAAACTCCTTGTAACTATTAAGTTCTATATAATGGTGACAAAATAACATACAATTCATGAAAGACTTGGGTCTCCTTTCATATTGGACTTGCAAGTTGATATTTTCATCCCTAAAAGTTAATACTACTTATTCCACAACGGTATTGGACAAGTGTAATTCCACAAGGATTATCAAATAGTATCCAAACCATGGGTTATTCATATGTATATCGATCCTAATATGGTTCCCCACGACCGAGGTAATGTCCTATAAAATGCATGGGTGTTAATAGAGCCATTTTAATTTTCGAATACGAATCCAAACTTGGCATATGTGTTTCTTACTGGGTCTGGGTAAAAAATATTATCCCACTATTGGATTCATAGGAATCCATGCTATTTGGATAGTGACCCAAGACACCAATATCTCTGTTTAAGGTCATCAGATGGGAAGAAAATAATGATAATACCACCTTTTAATTGTATTCACATTTTAATCACCAAATTCCCATAGTTCAGCAATTCATGATTAAGGTCATAAAATTTCTAGGGTCTTTCATTCTTTTTAAAATATATTTTTATTTAAATATTACCACATATAAAAACTATATTTTAAAATATAATGTTAATTTTAAATATCTAAATTCAAAATTTATCTATGGCTGATTTTTCAAACGTTTCAAAAAAGATTTAAAAATTTATGAATATTGAAAATAATTATTTTTATTGAGAACTACCTTTTTGTTTAAATTATTTACAATGATATGTTATATTTTAGATTGGTGGTGAATTAAATTTAATTCAATTATATTTAAATTGAAATAATTTAGTATATTTTAAAAAATTTCATAATTAATTTTTATATTAAAATATTATATACTTATAATAATTTTCTCTTACTAAAACTATTCATTCCACACGTGTGTGTTTCCATTCTTAAATTTAATTCTTCCACTTGTGTGAATTTAACATAGATAAAAAATTTCCCTAATTTTAATAAGAATTTTTTTTAATCTAAAAGTGTAAACATCATTTTTTACCCTTTAGAATTGCGAAAATAGTAAAAATTAATTTCAACGGTGAAGGTAAAAATGGTTTTACATTTCTTTAAAAAATAATGATATATAAAATGACATAAAACCAATTAAACACTTATTATTGGGCCATAATCCAACCTTATCACTTCCAATGTTCTATAATATTCCAATTTGGGGGCTTTTTGGGAAAATAAAATGTTTATCACTTCATCTTTTCATAAATTTCAATTGTATCATATCCCCTTTTTATACTGTGCCACCCACTCTCATCCAAAATGTACACATAGAAAAAAAATTCCCTTCCAATTCATAAAAAAATAACATCCATATTTCCCTCCCCAAATCATAGAGGTATTATTTTATATGTTATAAATCCCTCTGAAGAAGTCTTGGGTCTAATCTTTAAGAGGATCTTTGAAAAATACATTAAATTCATAAACAGGTGTATTTGTTTTATTTACTGTCAATAATCAAGAAAAACTTGTAAAATTTGGATAATATTTTATGAAAATTTATCATATTTAATAATATATTGTTTTGTTAATGGACTAACCAATATCTTCCTTGACTTTGGTGAAATATGAAAAAAAAATCATTGATTGTGTGTGTGGCAAACTATCGCCTCACGAATGGATATAATTTATTTTACATCACCAAAATTTATATCTAAATATAATGATGGATTTGACATATTAGAAAAATATTTATGATATTAGTATATTTCATGAATATAAAAACATGTATTCCTTCTTACATTCTTTTCTGTTGGGGATTCAACGACATTACCCGTGTGTTTGGTGGACTACCGCCTCACGGAGTGAAGTGATTAATTTTTTCTTATGATGTACAAGAAATTTATTGTGTTTAATGTTAATTAATATATGTTATATTGATGATAATAACATACATATTTAAATATTATATCAAATCTAACTTATATCTTATCAATCTCGTAGAAAATAATAACGTCACTCACGGATACTTGTGGACTACCACCTCCACATAGTGATGTGAAATTTTTTTAATATATTTTTACATGGATTATAATAAGGATGAATTTGATTATTATAAATTATATTAATTAAAAAAATTATTGAAATATGATTTAATATTTATTTTCCATTCATTCTAACTATCATGAAAAAAAATAAAAACCCTTCAGGCGTACATACAAGCTAGCCTCTCCCTCAAAAATATAGAAATTTTCATATATTTAAATTGTATAGATAATTATAAATATCATATATAATATATATATATATATATGATATTTATATCAATGTAAATTTTTTATATATTATTTAACCTTTATCTATTTAAAAGGAAAAAAATTACAGAAATAAAACATACTTGAACACAGAATAAATTATCACCTGAAATAATGATTTTATCAATGAATTGTTAATAAACATATGATAAATGACTGTAAGTAAAAATATATGGTATGAGATATATGGAATTGTTTCGATAATATATTTATAAAAAATATCTATTTATTATAGATTATTTTCATACACATACTAATTTATTTTAACATGAGGTAAAGGGTTTCTTATATCGCTTTTAGTTTTGTGAGAAATAGGAAATATTCCACACTTATACCTTTTTTGTGGTATATAAAACCCCTATTTATATGTTATATCATAAATATATTTCAATTTATGGTATTTAATGTTTCATTTAATGTAATTTATATCATGGGTCTTATCAATAAAATGTTATCAAAGTGGTAAATGGTTTATTTCATAATCTCATCATTTTTAAGGATTGATTTTGTTTAAGAATATATTGGGGTTATTATTTAATATTTATATCACAAAATAAATATAATAAAATAACCTCTTTTTATTCATGAACAATACCATTTTTAAATCGCTGGTAATTAATATGATTGCAAAAATGTTTTTAAAAATATCTAACTTTATTTATCTATTTTGTTGAAAATGGGTTTTCATCCAATTAGATATTTTAAAAAATGTTTTCAAAATTTTTATTGACATTTTACAATTTACTAATTAAATAATTATTTATCCATTTGTACTTTTTATAACGAAAAATTGATAAGATTATTCATTTCGTTTTTAAAACAAGGAATGTTTTTCGTTTATTGAAAACGTAAATGGAATTATTGTTTAAACATGTATGTCATGAACCGAATTTAACACTATTTTGACCAGTTAGTGTTTTAATGAATATTTTACTAGTATTAAATGGTTTTCTTTAATGAAAATAGTTTTCAAAATATTTGGTGAAATCTTTTTTCAAAATATTCACAATTTGAAAATATTATTTTCCTAAAAAATATTATTAATTACATTATTATGTTATTTAAATTCATCAATGAAATAAAACCATTATTTTACATATAATCTACTATGGATAAGACTTTTTGATACAAGTATTAAAATTTATTTTTATCTTTTATAACAGGTTTTACTATATATATATATACAATTTTATATACATTCTCCATATTACTCACGATGGTTTATAACACTATTTATTTGATTATGGTATGTATTGAAATTTCATATGATATTTTTTAAAAAATAATTTTTTTATTAATTAGGTTTCATGTGATTCATATGATTAATTCATTATAATTAGTAAGACATGGGTAGAGATTTTTTATAGATAGCCCCTCAATGAATTGACAAGTCTACTAAGAAAAATCTGTAAGACACATTAGATGAGTTCTACTCATATATTTAAAATGACCTTTAGCTTTTCTTGATTGTTTGATACTTATGGTTAAAATTTATAATTCCCTTATTATAAGATTCACTGATTTTTCCACGTCATTATTAAATTAATTATAATAACCATGGATAACATTCAAGATAATGTGATTATTTTTATTGATATATTCGATCATAAATTATTTCAACCATATTATGCTCAGTTTATGGATCATGTGTAACACCCCAAGATTTCATAGTGTGTTATTTCTTTAAAATAATTCAATAACTTTCACTACACGCAACACCGAGTTCAAGCGCACCATGACTTACCAAACAAGCCGTTAAAAAGAAGTTAGGAATAGTATTAACTAAATTTAGAATTTATATAATAATTATAATTTTACAATCCATATTATGAGTTTCTTAGACATAATTTAAGAAAAAAAAATCCTTTTTTCAGATAAAAAAAGTATTTTTCAAAAATGCACTTTTACCAACTTTAATAGTGAACCCTTTTTAAATCCAATATTTTAAAAATTTATATATTCAATTTGAATAAATATATTTATTCTTTAGAATATGGACATAAAAAATTACAATGTAACACCCAAAGCTTCCACGGTACGCTTCTCTTTGAAAAATATTTAGCTTGTGTTGTACGCAACTTCGAGTTCTAACACACACTACAACCAATCAAACTAGCCGTAATGAATAGTAATACCTACTTTTTAAAATTTTATAAATTATATCTCTCAAAATGGACTCCATTTTTGGATTCTAAATATCGAATTTATCCTAGGGTAAAATTTTGGTACTTTTCGGATAACTTTTATATTTTGATGAATAGTGAAAATTACCAAATTTTAATTAAAAATAACTTTTTAATCAAAATAATTAGTAGTGATAATTTATGAATTTGAGTGGTTTTAAAGTATATTTAGAATATATTTTTACCATTTAATACAATTTTGGTCATTGAACAAAATTTCACAATTAAACTGGACATAAACAAGTGTCAATCTTTTGATAGTTATTATCTCTTAAAAACACGCTTTTTGTTTTAACAACAGGAATTAATTTTAAATTAATTTCAGCCAATTCTGTGTTTTGAATTTGGAAAATTGGATTCCATATTTGGAATCAGGATGTTAAAATTGTGTAAATAAGTAACTTTTATTTTTAGACATTTTGAATAATTACTTCGGTAAATATTTTATTTACCATGGTTAAAGGGTAGATCCGATAAATAAGGGTTAAAAAATAATATTATAATAATAAAAAAATTACCCTAAAACGTGTCCTAACCATATGGGTTGATACATGTCTGGCCATGGGCATATTTGGGTCGATTTTGGGACCCCATGGAACCACTTGTAAGTGATAGGGACACTTTATTTTAATTAAGTTAAAATGAATACAAAAATGACACAAGAATATATCTTTTAGAAAACCAATTTTTACGTAGGGTTATATATGTTGGATTTTAGACTATAAATATTCTTTAGAAATCTAACACGATTTACTACATAATGGTATTTTAGTTATAATTTTTAGACATTAAATAATTTAATTTATTTATGACACAATGGTGATTCAGTAATTACCACAAAATTGAAAAATTAAAATGATTGATATTGTAGATACTCAAATAAATATAATTTGAGACTTTTCATGAATTAAACTAATTTTCTAGGTTAATATGACATGTTATGAATGATTTAATTAACTTTTTTATAAGTAATCATTATGTTATGATTTTTACAAAACCCAATTATTGAATAGTTTCAAAATTGACATAAAAGAGTTTTTAAAACAAATATTATATTATTAATTGATATTAAATTCCTAAAAATCTAAGGTATGGACAAGAGAATTATATCATGATATTTGTATCATTAATGGACTACTTGGGGGTCTCTTGAATGTATATTGTAAGTTTATTAACCATATAATATAAAAATACAAGGATACATTGTAAAAGTGAAACTGATTAACTAAGAGTTAATATTTAAAGATAAGGTTAATATAGTAACCCAAACCTGCCTAAATTTTATTGGTTGAGTGGTTTTAGACCCATCCCTACCTTAACCTTTAAATAATAGACTTTGGAGCCATTATAAACCAAATATGAATTTATTATAAAATAATATTTCTAGCTTTTCCAAAGGTGCCCCTCACCCCTCTTATAAAAGGGCACTCTTCCTTCTCATTAACTCACACATTCAAAGCCTTTTGGTTCATCCAAACCCTACCCAAATACTATCTAAACTTCCCTCACTTCATCGTAGAGGCCTTCCTTTAGTTAGAAATCCATCCTAAGGATCTTTTTTGATCAAATCAAAAGGAAGAACCCGAAGAAGAGGAGGTTAAACGTACCCTCGACTAAAGGAAAGTGCAAGGTAAGGGGTTTTCATCTCACTCCTTATTACCATGATATTCATGCCATATTTCCACCATTACCTTTTTTGTGGTGTATGTACTACCCATAATTATATTATTTGTGTAATACACTTTAATTTATGTGTATTTACATATTCATTGTGTGATACCTCTTTCATGGGTTGTACGTTTCGTAAGTTACCAAATTGGTAAGGGTTTATTTCACAATCTCTTCATTATCTGAGGTTGTTTATAAGTAATAATCTACTAGGATCTCTTTATCATCCTCATCCATGTTTCTTAAAAATGTATTTCAAAACATTTTTACTATTTACAAGAATATGGATTAAAGACATTTATACCCTTGTTTGAATTTTTATAAGAGGTTTATAAAAGAATCTTTCCGTCATTTTCCAAACAAGGTCCTTTTTAACCTTTTGAAAAAATTAAGGTAAGAATGTCTTTTTTTAACTTATAGGGTGGGTGCGGTTATTCTCGGTCATTATTACACCTTTGAAGCATCCTTCACAGTCTTATAAAGATATTTTCAAAATAAATGTTTTCTCTAAAATTATGCGACTTTTAAATGATTTCAAAAAAAGAGATATTTATCTCAAATACTATTGATTTCATCTATGTAATCATCCTTTGATAAATTTTAAACTTGTTTCAAGTTGATTTATTATGACACAAATAATCCATATTTTATTTAAGGTTTTGTGATATTTTGGACTATGGATGAGTTATTTTTATGCCATTAATGGTTTATGATTAATGTTTTGAAATTTTGTATGTCAGTTTTAATACGAATGTTTATGTTATATTTCATCCTTATCTTAAGATAAATGTGTTGGACTAGTATTTTCCGATTTGGGGACCGGTAAAAGTAAGCCCTTCGGGTTTGTGTTCGGTTATTAGAGGCACTCCGGGTTGGTGTCCAGTTATTAGAGGCACTCCGGGTTGGTGTCCTGTTATTAGAGACACTCCAGGTTGGTGTCCGGTTATTAGAGGCACTTTGGGTTGGTGTTCAGTTATTAGAGGCACTCCAGGTTGGTGTCCGGTTATTAGAGGCACTCCGGGTTGGTGTCCGGTTATTAGAGGCACTCTGGGTTGGTGTCCGGTTATTAGAGGCACTCCGGGATGGAGTCTGGTTACAGAGGATCTCCAGGTTGGGTTTCGGTTATAGTTATCCCTTATGTCTTGGCACGGGGGCTTGAAACAGAAATTAAAGTTCGAAATCATGAATTCCTTCATTATGAAAGTGGTTAGTGATATTGCATGTGATTATTCAATTAGTAGAATATCCATGTGAATAATTTAATGGAATTATTTCATTTTATTTCTACCATATTATGCTGAAGTTCAAGTTTAAAAGGCTTTTGTTTTAGTTTTATACATTTCCTTAAATGTTTATGCTTATTTTTGAAAGTTTCCGCTATATTGCTTACCCTTACTGAGCATTTGAGCTCACCCATTTCTATGTTTTATTTTTCCCAGGATTCCAAGAAGTGTAATGTGATTGATATGAAGGGTTAAGAAAAGGGAATAATGGTGTTCATAAAGATTATTTATGTTGTTTTGTACGTCTTAAAGTGAAAATGTAACATTCATGTATGTGATCTATTTTTTTAAGACTGCTAAACTAATCGGTCCTTCGGGACTTGATTCTTTGTAATCATTCCAATGTATTAAAATAATGCACCGACTCTAGGTAACTGGGGTTGGGGCATTACAGTTGGTATCAGAGGATGTTTAGCAATAACCTTGGAAACTAGATTTAGATAAACTCTGATTTGAGCACATTTCCCTAAGATAGACTTTGAGGATTAGTATAGAAGAACTTCCTAGAATTTTGGTATTGTAGAGATTTTGTGAGTTTTTCGAGCAATACATCCCTGTCTGGATACGAGCAGGTAGAGGTGACTCTGGCACAGATGTACCTAGGGGTAAAACCCAAAAACACCGCTTTGATCAATACTCGAACGGGAACTGGTGCACGACAACGGGCCTTGTTGTACTCTTGGATATGACACTCTCGGGGGATATTCTTAAGATAATTCTCATTTTATTTACAAACCATTATGAAGGGATCATGAGTATATACTTACTCAAAGAAAACATTTTCTATGATTATTGCTTATATCCATAAACTTTTCAATTTGTGTTGGGAGTTATTTATTGCAATTCAAAAACTGACCTAGTTTATGCTATTGTATAGAAATGGCGCCCAGTAGAAGGAATGTGAACTCTAGTAATATGTATGATCCAAAGAGTAAGAAGGATCATATCTTTCATGGTATTAAGACATAATTTAGAAGGGAAATAGTCTCCCATGTATTATCATCATATAAAGAAATAGTATCATGTGTGGATAAGATAACTAAATAGTTTACTGAGTCCTATAGATTTGAAGAAAAGAAAGAGAAGAAAAGTATGGAAGAGAGAAATATGGAAAAAGGGAAGAGGGAAAAGAATAATTTCCCCATATGTGATAACTGTGGGAAGAAACACCCTGGAACTTTCCTGAAAGGAATTGGAGTTTGTTATAAGTGTAGAGGAAAAGAGCACAATGTACGTGACTGCAAGGGTAAGAAAATGGTTTCAAATGTACAATGCTTCATTTTCATGGAGTTTGGACACTACGCGAACCTATGTCCCAGTCATCATACTATGCCGCAAATGATTCTATTAGATAATAATCAAGTTATGATACTACCACAGATGAAGAGTAATGATTAGAGTTCTTATGTTGATTATGTCATTTGAGTGTTGTATCAACAATGTACTTGTTATAATAATTATGGAGTATATAAATATTTTAATGAAGTACTATTTCATTAAGGACTTGAGATTGTGTGGAATAAATAAAAGTGACTCAATAGCAGGATAAATTTTTGGAAAATATATGGTTGAGAGAATGATAAACCATAATATAGTTCTGATATCGAGGTAGTGTTTTTAAAATAATACATGATTGATTTGGATAAATTATATTGGATATTCTTTACTACCTTGAAACTAATTAATGATTTATATATTCCATCATTGTTGGGGTTTACAACATTTTTGGATTGAAGCAGTATATCCATTATTATTTAAGGAATAAGGGATCATAAATGTAATCAATAAGGTTTTATGGTAATTCAGGATGTTGCAGTGTTCTAAAAGAATACATAATGAAGGTGTCCACATGTTATTACGCAGAAAAAAGTATCTTCATTTTTGGACTAAGGCATTTTGGATAGATCTAGTTTGGATTATTTTTGGATTTCCATAAAAGGACAACCTGGAGGTTGGGCGGCAACCCATCGCGTCCGGCAAGGCCGCGAGACATGAACCCACAACCAAAGGTCCACAAGGGTGTATCACCTACCACTGGCCCACGTAATGTCTGTGATTAAATAATGTAGTTTTTTTAAAAGATCTGGTAGATGAATTATAAATTTTTTCTTTTTGGAACCCTATATGAATAGGATAAATAGAATCTGTTTTTTTTTACGTTCTATTATCTTTTAGAGTGAAAGATGAGTTTGTGGTAGAAATAAGTTAAAGGATGTAACTCTACTTGTCCAGAATATATTTTTCTTCTTCTCTTATTCTATGAAGAAATTAATTCTTATACTTTATTTAAGTAATCCTAAAACCAAAAATGTGTTAACTTAATACCCTATGTTTTTTTGAACCGATGGTATTTCAAATCATCATAGATTGATGAATTTAAGGACCTCAATATTACACTTGTTTGTGATTGATGACCTCAATCACTTCCTATAAATATTTACGTTTTTCCTCCAATTATATGTCTCTAATTTCCACCAATGTTCTTCTAATCGATATCATAATTTGGTGGTGACCCTTTTATTTCTCTTTTCCTCATATTAAGACTAAATTTTAGTAACCCAATTTCCGATGTGGGTTTTCCCACAAAGATATTTTCTATTTTGAACCTTTTGTTTTTGAAGAACAATTTCAAATTGCGAGGATGAAATTTTTTGAAGGAGGGGAGAATGTAACACCCCAAGATTTCATAGTGTGTTATTTCTTCAAAATAATTCAATAACTTGCACTACACGCAACACCGAGTTCAAACGCACCATGACTTACCAAACAAGCCGTTAAAAAGAGTTTATGAATAGTATTAACTATATTTTAAACATTATATAATCCTTATAATTTTAGAATCCATATTTTTAGTTTCTTAGACATAATTTAAGAACAAATTCATTTTTTCAGATAAAAGAAGTATTTTTCAAAAATGCACTTTTACCAACTTTAATAGTGAACCCTTTTTAAATCCAATATTTTAAACTTTTATATATTAAATTTGACTAAATAAATTTATTCTTTATAATGGGGACATAAAAAAATTTACAATGTAACACCCCATGCTTCCACGGTACGCTTCTCTTTGAAAAATACAGTAGTCTGTGTTGTACGCAACTTTGAGTTCTAACACACATTACAACCAATCAAACTAGCCGTAATAAATAGTAATACCTAATTTTTAAAATTTTATAAATTTTATCTCTTAAAGTGGAATTCATTTTTGGATTCTAAATATAGAATTTATCCTAGGGTGAAATTTTGGTACTTTTCGGATAACTTTTATATTTTGATGAATAGTGAAAATTACTAAATTTTAATTAAAAACAACTTTTTTAATAAAAATAATTAGTAGTGATAAATTATGAATTTGAGTGGTTTTAAATTATATTTAGAATATATTTTTACCATTTAATACAATGTTGTTCATTGGAAAAAATTTCACAATTAAACCGGACACAAACAAGTGTCAATCTTTTGATAGTTATTATCTCTTAAAAACACATTTTTTGTTTTAACAACAGGAATTAATTTTAAATTAATTTCGGCCACTTCTGTGTTTTGAATTTGGAAAATTGGATTCCATATTTGGAATCAATATGTTAAAATTGTGTAAATAGGTAACTTTTATTTTTAGACATTTTGAATAATTACTTCGGTAAATAATTTATTTACCATGGTTAAAGGGTAAATCCAGTAAACAAGGGTTAAAAAATAATATTATAATAATAAAAAATTACCCTAAAAAGTATCCTAAACATATTGGTTGATACATTTCCGACCATGGGCATCTTTGGGTCGATTTTGGGACCCCATGGAGCCACTTGTAAGAGATAGGGACACTTTATTTTTATTAAGATTAAATGAATACAAAAATGACACAAGCATATATCTTTTAGAAAAAAATATTTTACATAGTGTTATATATGTTATCTTTTTTACTATAAATATTCATTAGAAAGATAACAATATATAGTACATAATGGTATTTTATTTATAATTTTTAGACATTAAATAATTTAATTTATTTATGACACAATGGTGATGCAGTAATTACCCTAATAGTGAAAAATTAAAATGATTGATATTGTAGATACCCAAATAAATATAATTTTAGAATTTTTATGAATTAAACTAATTTTCTAGGTTAATATGAAATGTGATGAATGATTTAATTAACTTTTTTCGAAGTAATCATTCGATTATGATTTTTAAAAAAATCAATTATTGAATAGTGTCAAAATTGACATAAAAGAGTTTTTAAAACAAATATTATATTATTAATTGATATTAAATTCCTAAAAATATATGGTTCGGCCAAGAGACTTATATCATGATAGGTGTATCATTAATGGACTACTTGGGGGTCGCTTGGATGTATATAGTAAGTTTATTAACCATATATATAAAAATACAAAGAGACATTGTAAAAGTGAAACTAATTAACTAAGAGTTAATACTTAACGATAAGGTTAATATAGTAACCCAAACCTGTCTAAATTTTATTGGTTGAGTGGTTTTAGACCCATCCCCACCTTAACCTTTAAATAATCTACTTTGAAGCCATTATAAACTGAATATGAATTTATTATAAAATAATATTTCTAGCTTTTCCAAAGGTTCCCCTCACCCCTCTTATAAAAGGGAACTCTCCCTTCTCATTAACTCACACCTTCAAAGCCTTTTGGTTCGACCAAAACCTTCCCAAATACTCTCTAAACTTCCATAACTTCTTCCTAGAGGCCTTCATTTAGTCAAAAAGCCATCCTATGGATCCCTTTTGATCAAATCAAAAGGAAGAACCCGAAGGAGAGGAGGTTAAACGCACCCTCGACTAAAGGAAAGTGAAAGGTAAGGGGTTTTCATCTCACTTTTTATTCCCGTGAAATTCATGCCATATTTCCACCATTACCTTTTGTGTGGTGTATTTACTACCCATAATTATATTCTTTGTGTAATACACTTTAATTTATGTGTCTTTACATATTCATTGTATGATACCTCTTTCATGGGTTGTACGTTTCATAAGTTACCAAATTGGTAAGAATTTATTTCACAATATCTTCATTATCCGAGGTTGCTTATACGTAATAATCTACTGGGATCTCTTTATCATCTACATACATGTTTCTTAAAAATGTATTTCAAAACATTTTTACTATTTACAAAAATATGGGTTAAAGACATTTATACCCTTGTTTGAATTTTTATAAGAGGTTTATAAAGGAATATTTCCGTCGTTTTCCAAACAAGGTCCTTTTTAACCTTATGAAAAAATTAAGGTAAGAATGTCTTTTTTTAACTTATATGGCGGGTGCGGTTATTCTTCGCTGTTATTACACCTTTGAAGCTTCCTTCACAAGCTTATAAATATATTTTCAAAATAAATGTTTTCTCTATAATTATGCGACTTTTAAATGATTTCAAAAAAAGAGATATTTCTCTCAAATAGTATTGATTTCATCTATGTCAACATCCTTTGATAAATTCTGAACTTGTCTCAAGTTGATTTATTATGATACAAATCATCCATATTTTATTTAAGGTTTTGTGATATTTTTTACTATGGATGAGTTATTTTTATGCCATTAATGGTTTATGATTAAAGTTTTGACATTTTGTATGTTAGTTTTAATACGAATGTTTATGTTATATTTCATCCTCTTCTGAAGGTGAATGTGTTGGACTAGTATGTTCCGGGTTGGGGACCGGTAAAAGTAAGCCCTCCGGGTTGGTGTCCGGTTATTAGAGGCACTCCGGGTTGGTGTCCGGTTATTAGAGGCACTCCCAGTTGGTGTCCGGTTATTAGAGGCACTCCAGGTTGGTGTCCGGTTATTAGAGGCACTACGGGTTGGTGTCCGGTTATTAGAGGCACTCCGGGTTGGTGTCAGGTTATTAGAGGCACTCCGGGTTGGTGTCCGGTTATTAGAGGCACTCCTGGTTGGTGTCTGGTTATTAGATGCACTCCGAGTTGGTGTCCGATTATTAGAGGCACTCCGAGATGGAGTCCTGTTACAGAGACTCTCCGGGTTGGGTTCCGGTTACAGTTATCCCTTAGGTCTTGGCACGGGGCCTTGAAACAGAAATTAAAGTTAGACATCATGAATTCCATCATTATGAAAGTGGTTAGTGATATTGAATGTGATTATTCGATTAGTATAATATCCATGTTAATAAGTAAATGGAATTATTTCATTTTATTTATTCCATATTATACTGAAGTTCAAGTTTAAATGGCTTTGGTTTTAGTTTTATACATTGTCTTAAATGTTTATGCTTGTTTTTGAAAGTTTCCGCTGTATTGCTTACCCTTACTAAGCATTTGAGCTCACCCAGTTCTATGTTTTATTTTTCCCAGGATTCCAAGAAGTGTAATGTGATTGATATGCAGGGTTAAGACAGGGGAATAATTCCATTCATAAAGATTATTTATGTTGTTTTTTATATCTTAAAGTGAAAATGTAACATTCATGAATGTGATTTTATTTTTCCAAGACTGCTAAACTGATCGGTACTTCGGTTCTTGAATCCTTGTAATCGTGCCAATGATTTTAAATAATGCACCGACTCTGGGTAACTGGGGTCGGGGCGTTACATCATGTGGTATATATTTCAATTATATACCAATAAATATCTTTTATAATTATTTATTAATGAAATAATTAATTATACTCTTTCCCTTACTAAGAATTTAATCTTTACCCTTTATTATGTATCATGCTCCCCAGGATACTAGTAAAGTATTTGTTATTTTTTAACAAAGATACATAATGATGAATAATGGATTCCTCAAGAATTTTTTTTTTAAAATTTTGTGTTCAATTATAATTTTAATTGTAATTATTTATTGTGTTCACCATGAATAATCAAATATTTTTTTATTTGGGTAGTGATTAATTATTTATTATGAAAATTTAATAATGCAACCACGAGCTATAGACAACAATGTACAAGGTCTTTACACTCTAAACCTATCATCTAATGTTAATATGTACTCTAATATCGAACATCCAAGCCTTATATATATCAAATTTATCAATGAGTTAAAGAAAACTAAGAACATAAATTGAATGTATATAAAATGAGGAAACAATCATTGAACACTTCTATACCCCCATGAACTCTTGCACTATATATAACGTCAAGGTTTTTGGGATGAACTTATTTAATAATGGGTTCTTGAAGGTCTCTAAGGTGACACCCGGATGTTTGAAAATATGTCATATCCTTTATCAAAACCTCCTGATAGGTCTCTATAACATTAATGTAGTCGACTTCACTATCTTTTTCTTAGTTTTTTCAATGAGGTTGAAGACAGTCTTGATTATCACTACAGATGCATACCCATACAGTGGTCCATATGTTTGCTAAAATTATGTTGGAGCATCGAAAATGATGTATCTAGTATAGTGGACCATGGAATTTTACTCCACTCAACTTATGGTTGAAACAAGCAGAATGAATCCCAACTAATGTGGGTCTACAAAAATTGATGTCAAAGTAGTTTTAGGAAGATTCTCTATAGAATCATCTTACATTATAAGACTTATTATAGGTAAATATTCCCTTGTGGGAGCCCCTCATAACACAAAAACTAATTGTCCCATTAGTTTTATATGAGGTGGAATTATTTTTGGAATATATATGAATATTTATAATATCAATGAAATATCAAGAAAATTCAATGGGATCACACAATGTTTTACTTATGAGGCTACCCATAACCCATGGTGTAAACCTACTAACACTAAATAAGGTAATCCATACCTATACATTAATTACAATAATTTATTTAAAACATAAAAACAATCTCAGGTACAAATAACCGTTGATATAAATGATATACCTCAACATCAGGGTAAAATATATATCACATAATTAAGAATTAAATACTATTGTGAAATGATAACACAAGTCAATTAATTTAATTTATGGACTAATTTGAACACCAAAGTAGGTGTATATATGGAATTTAGTCATATCTACCTACTCGTAATTCATGAAATATAATAATATCTCATTAAATAATAACATAAATACCATTAACCATAGCTCATATTTCTATAACACATGGGATATCAAGGCACATGGAAACATTGTTATCTAATTCCCATATAACTATCTCATTCCACCATTTCCATTGATAGTCAAAAGAAATTAAATAGAACTATACTAATATTATATTTTGTATAAACACAAACTGAACCACTAGGTCTGAGATAGAGTGTTACATAATATGACACATTCATCCCTATATGAAATATTATTATTAATATAAACAAGCATAAGAATATCATTGGAGGAGAGACAATACCCTCAGTATCATATCCTTGAAAAATAATATACATAAAGAATTAGTGTAACATGTAAACAATAAAACAGTTTTCACATATTTCTTATAAATAATGTAGTCATGGTTCTCAATCTAGAAATTAAAACCATATAAATTCCATGCAGAAATAAATAAATAAATGATATCATGTCCTAATGAGTCTGTCCTAGTCTGCCCCAATCTCCATTCTCATATACTAAACTATTATCCAAGGCCCCCATTCATAAACATGGATCCCTATAAATGATGTATTAATATACCACAGGACACCCATTATGGGTGTGATTAATAAATCCCTATAGTACACCACTAATGTGTCATATATAACAATTAACATGTATAATATTTGTATTCCATGATAATAATAAATTCAAAATCACGAGAAACCAACATAAAATAATCTACTGAGTAGTTTTACACCATCCAAACTACCACAAACACAGACTATCAATATGATTCTCAATGTGAGTGAATATATCCATAAATATGGAGAATAAGTCACTCAGTGTCCTTATAAAATCAACTCAACATGTTACTTTATGTCCACTAGAAATTTATTTCGAACACCTTACTCGGTACCATCATGTAATTGAGTTTCGGGATAGGATATAGGGATAACATGCTCTTACCCAATGTGATCCTACACTATCATCTTCATTTCACATTTTTCTCACTCCCCGTCTTGGGGTTTTCAAACCAATATGTTTCACCAATCACATGTACCATGATAAAATCTATACAGGCATGGTAAAACAGAAATGAGGTTGAACAAAATATATAAATCAAATAATATCAAACTAAGAATATAATAGAAATATATTGCAACATGTGATCATAATAAAACACGGTAATAAGATATTCTATAAGTACTCATGGAACCATGTGTCATATATGGGGCTCACAGGATAAACACCCATATGATAACACTATCGAGCATGATAAAGAGGTTATCCCATTGAAATATCTTTGGAAATAAGCTAATATTTTGGCACTAAATGTTAAAAAGCATCCTAACCTAAATCTTATCGGTGAAGAACTGCAATATTTTTCATGAAACAAGGACTGAATCACATTTTTCACCCACGAAGATCTAGATTGAACAAAAAAGATACCATACATAGATTTTGGTTTATCTAGTATATGTTTATAATGACACTAAAGGATAACACAGTCATTAAAAGTTATTCAAGAATCCAATAACTTATGGAATCCATAAATGTATCTAATTATTTCTTATGTAAAATTATAGGATTCCAATTCAATGTATATGTTTTCCTTCAAATAATAGATTGCAAATTCATTCTTGATTCTAGAAGAGTACCTTGGGTCTATCAAATGAAAATTGATCTATCAATAATCCATGAATGAAAAAGGGAACCAAGAAATAAGGATTCTAAATATTTAATATTAATAAATATTTTCCTAGAAACATCTGATATTATTCTATGCTTTAATATGATCAGGATTGTTTTCTATTGACATGTTGATATCATGACCAATCTACCATAAATTATTTAAAAGGATAATGTTCAATCGTAAATACATTATCTTGAAAATATATAGGAATATGATTCACCAACACTTACCTTTAGAATATATGTTGTTTTTTGAAGATTTCAATTTTATTATGGAATGATATCAACATGATAGATCTCCCACCTATCATTGAATAAAGGATGAATTATACCTCAGATCAACCAAAAAACCATTAATACGTCACAAATGTATTTTCATCACAAAATTGTCAATATATTAACAGTCCATTGAGATATGTAAAGGATATCTATAACAATAATGTATAATGTCAAAAGTAGCAATATGGAAAGGAGTGTGGGTGTAACATCCCCGAACCGTATGCCACTAAATTGTTTCCCTAGGCTGGGCCGCCACATGACCTTAAGCAAGCATCCCCATACACCAGAGGGTTTAGACTACTTGAAAGGGTCTACTGGTTCATGTTGGGAGAGTATACCCTCTTTACCAATGTAATCCATAAGATATAACTTATTATATAATAGAGACACTGAATATTAAATGAGAAACATACATTAATAACCATTTCCCCAAAGGGTAAAATCTAAAACCAAATAATAAATATGTCATTTCTTGATAATAGTTTGATTGTTGAATAAAACATAGAATAAATATAAATAACTAAATCCAAAAAAATAGGTCTCATATCTAATTCCAAATTCTCATCCATGCACAACCAATACCCAACTTAACTCCCTATAATTGGGTATTTACCATTGTCTTGTCCCGCAACCAAGAAATATGCTCCGGTAATAAATGGAGGCCCAAGCATGTTGTGAGTACAACTCAGGAGGCCACCACCAATTGTTTCTAAAAAATATCTCATCTAAATATATAGAGAATATATATACTAAATAATTTACAAAGTATACAAAGATAACTTGGCTTCCATTAGTCAACAATATTAACTTAAACCATTTTAATCACTTAACCCATTTTCGTCACATTTTCCAGGGGTTTTGAAATTTCATCATTTTCACATATACATGAAATGTTCAATTACTATGGATAATGGAATATGTTATATTCCCTATCTCACTAAGGATAAAAATAGTTTATACCATTATAACACATTTATATTGGATCCTCAATCCTGATAGTCTCATTGAATGAACTAGTTAGGGGTATATAACATCAATCCCATTCCATAACCCATGAATTATATGGTGGGGTTTAAAGACTCCATCTAGGATAACCCATTGTCCTAGATCCTAAGGTCTAATATCCCAACACTTTCATGACTTGTTAACATGAATCTTTAAACATTTACCACTTATACCATTTTACAAACCATATTCAACCACACAAAACACTAATCACCATTCATAAGTTTTTCAATACATAAATCATTATCATTCCATATCATGATTAAATATGTATTACTTATAATTTATTAATCATTAACACATTAACATTATGCAAAATTCTCCCTTATTAGATATTGTCAATCCAACACCATTAACATCAATTTAATTTTCATTCGATGTTAACAAATTAAACTCCATTATCATTTAAAATTCATTAAATATGTAAACCATCATCAATATATCACTCATTAACACATTTATCATTTACATTTCGTATCCCATTTATTCCAATTCCCTTTCACACACCTTATCCAATTTAGAATATACAACAATTCCCAGTCAATATCCCATTTAACACATTCATAAATTCATATGCCTTAACACATTTAAATATTTTCTTTTACATACAGTAAACAAATATATCCTTTTATATTTTACATTTATTTTACAATTATATATTAACCCATAATAATCTATAACTCATTTAACCAATTAAAATTTAACCCAATAACTTCTTATTTTATGCAAATAGATAGACATAATTACCATTAGTGTGATGACCTGAATAGTTATGAATAAAATTCCTTTTCTTTTAGATAAATTTCATTTAGATATAAGAAACAAAAGAACTAATTTTGGTATATTATATGAAATTTTATTTAAATTTCCGTTAAGTATCATTACCATTGATAATATATTTTTTGTATAGTGATAACATGAAATGAATAAATAGAGGGTTTCAAAAATTTCTTTTGACACAGAAAAATGATGTAATGGACTTTTCCAATAAGATTATACCCTATGAAGCCCATTTATTAGTGATTCTAAGGGAGATAGAATTTCTTGGCTTTTCCCTAGACCAATCCCAAGTCGATATCCAACAACTTAAGCATGAGTGAAACTGTTTATGGGAAATGTTCGAGCTCATGAAGATCACGACCAGAACTATGTTCACCGAAAGGCCCCATGAATTCCCCACCATCTCACATATTAATTATAGAGAGTATTCTAGTGTAATCAAAGGATATGTAACAAGACCATAGTATTATGATTATTTTTATTTTTTTTAACAGAAAAATGAATATACTTTCATTCTATTATTGTTACTTTGTATATGATTTTTAAAGCACACACAGTATTTTTTTGTTAATATTAATGTTCAATTAGGAAATATATTTTGATGAATAAACTGATTTTTGAATTTAATAATGTTCTAATAAAATATTATTGTTAAATTAAATTTATTAAATATAAATGATCATATAATTTTTATGATGTCAATTGTAATTTTTATTAAGGTTGGAAAACTGTTTTTGTCAAAACCCATCATTTTTCAATAAATGTGGGTTTTTATTTTAAAAGTGAAAATTTAAAAATATAGAAAATTATTTAGATAAAATTAATATTATTTTTGAAATATGGACATTAAAATTATCCTATCGTCATTTTTCATAATTTTCGAATTGTAGAATTTTTTGGAAAAACTTAAATAACGTAAAAATATATAATTTTTTTTACAACATCATAATGACCAAATAGTTTTTTCATAAAATACTATAAAAGGAATATTTTCCCAAATATATTTTTTCCAATAAAATAATCAAATTTTAGGTTTATATGAATTATTTTTTAATCATTAGTGAATTCTTCAACACTTATAGAATAATTTATGATTTTAAAATCATTTCCTTGAATGTGTGACTAACCTTCACACAAGAAAAATAAATATTTTTATATATTCTTACCTTATATATATAAAATAATTTATTCCACTCAACGTTTCTAGAAACCCTAGGAAAATACCTTGGTATGGTTTTCCATTTGGGATATTTTATTGTGTAGTGTCTAAATCCAAAATAATAATGAAATCCAAATAGTTTCCTATATAAACTCATCCAATATCCAATTTCTCTTCACTAAATGTCTTTTTAGCTCAACCCCCCTAAAACCCTACTCCATAGTGTCCAATAAATGAACCCCAAAGCTTCCAAGAAGTATCCTTCAAGCCTTAGGAATCACATATCTATGTAAGTGATTCAGGCCTTTGTATTTTCCTTTCAATTCAACAAACTTGTTTGAAATTAGTGTTTTTAATTTCAATTTGTTATATTTTCATCCTCTTATAATCAATTCTATACTTTCCAATTGATTTTATTTGAATGAGGGTTCATTTAACCTCCCTCATTTGGACACTTACTTGAGCTATTAATATGCCAAAATTCCGTAAGGGATCCTTCCGTTCTCATTTTTATCCATGTTTTTTTATTTTGTTTCAAATTTTTTTTGAAATTAAACATAGTGGGGTATGTTTTAGAACCTCCCCCATAATGCCTTAATTATTTTTTAATGATTATAGACACCTTTATCTCTCATTAATTCCCCCCATGTACAACTGTTACCATGCTGAAATTTGGTAACATATTTCTCTCTTCTCAAGAACTTATTTTATATTATGCATCGACATTTGATTTCATATATTGGCATACTATGTTCCATGATCCCCTTATTATCCATATAATGTATAAATTATTAGTTACCGATTTCACTCTCATCAACCTGGTTTATGAATTTCTATTTGACATCATTATGCTTCTGAAATTGCACCAAGATTTTCCATGACAAAATCGCAATGATGTGAATACCATACCAATTTCTATATCAAGGGTATTCACCATAATGATCATGTAATTATTTATTAGGTACTTTCATGTATTTATTCCACATTCCTAGTTTTTTGAATATATTATGAGGTTTAATGAATCTGTGATGTATGATCAATGTATCACACTTATACATGAAAATGAAATAATTATGAAGGGTGATCCCTAATATCACTTCAAGGCATTGGATAATGTTTAGTATCATGAGACACCACGTGCAATGAGTTTTTACTAAATATAATTCATGTGAAATGTGGGTTTAATCATTATAATCCATGTTCAATGAGGTTTTACTCTTGCTAATTCATGTGCAATGTGGGTTTGCTTATGCTAATTCATGTGCAATTACCCTTGGATCTTGCTAATACCAAGTTATATGTTGTTTCTATATTTACATGTTATGAATTTAATTCTATTTTATTCCTTCCTATTCATGTTTATTTTTTTCTCCATTGATAGAAATATAGATTAACTTGTATTATCTTCCTCATTTTATTCCATGTTACTTACATTACTAGGCTTTACAACCAACCATTTTCTTTTGTGTGTCTTCATAGTATCCCATGCAATTTTAAGTACGAAGGAATCATCTTGTAAAAGATGTTTTCAATTAATATTTGTATTTATGGATTTATGCTATTATGTAATGTTCTTAGGACTTAAAAATACAATACCTCTCGGTCTTTGGAGTTGTATTAAAGAAAAATTTCATTAATATATTGGGTTTAAATATGAAATAAAAAAGTTGTTTGTTATACTTGGTATCAGAGGATTGGTGTAGTTATTTTTTGGATTAAGATTAGAATACTTTAGTGAAAGCCTTAAGGATAAGACAATTATACAAATAGAATCCCAAAATTTTGGCAAGTATAGAGTATGTGGTTTATTAAGAAAATACTACCATGTCTAGATATGAACATGTACATGTGGCTCTGGTACAGATGTATCTAGGGGTAAACCTGAAAACATCATTATGTGCAACATTCAAATTGAAACTGGTGCATGACAATGGACCATGTTGTACTCTTATTTCAAAAATCCTAGTGGATATGAATTGGTAAATTAATAAGATTCATATGAACTATTATTAAGGGAACAAATAATTACCATAAGAATATATGTTAAGAATTAGATCATGGGAAACATAGATTGAATCCTAGAAATTCATAAGTTAAGGAGAAAAACGCAATTTATATGTTTTCCCTTTTTTTCGTTGTATTCCCATTTATTTGTTTAATAGTTTAAGATAATCATCCGTAAGTCAATTTTGGATAATTGAGAACTTGAATAAATAAGTGAATGGTAGGGTTACCAACCATGGTAATACAAATTATTTTATATCCTGAATGTTTGTAGAATAATCGAAAGACTGCCACAATGCATGGAAGTATCGATGTTGGTTAAAATAAAAAATGTGGAAATTATAGAATCTTAAGAATATAACTCCTCCCATATCACAATTTATGGAATAAACATACTGTTGATCCTTTTCATACATACCTTGTTGGAATTTTATATAATTCTTGGCATGCATGGGCTTTAACTATTTAGAGCCAAAATTAATTACCGTGAGGGGGAAATCACTCTCCATATAGGGAATTGACCCACGATTATATACAAAGTAATGGACAAGAATTCATATTATTTAGCACCAACATCCCAATCATGGTTATTACTGCCCTATGAGAATTCATATCTTTCTCATATGATTGATTATATGGAATGAACCATCATAGAAAACAAGCCTATTTTTAGGGAGTTCTCTGATCTGTTTCCTAAGGATTTGTCTAGTCTTCCTCCAAGAAGAGATGTTGAGTTCTAGATTGATAATATACTTGGAGAATTTACAATACCTAATAATCCATATAGAATAGTTGTGTGGAGCTTGAGGATATAAATAAACAGCTACATGTGAATTTTGATGATGGGTTTATGCACCCAAGTGCTTCACCATGGGGTGCACTAGTCCTATTCATAAAAAAGAAGGATGGTTCAAAGCACCTTTGCATTGATTATTGTGAGCTCAAAAAAACACAATAAAAAACATGTATCCTTTTACATGAATTGATGTCTTTTTTTATCAACTACATGGTGCACAATACTTCTCCAAGGTGGATTTGTGGCCAGGATAATACCATGTAAAGGCGAAGAAGGATGATATCCCTAAGAATACTTTTCATACAAGGTACGGGAAACATGAGTTCATAGTTATAACATTCGGACTCACTATTTAAAAAAAATCATCAAGGAATTTATGAATAGATTCAATAAAAAATTACCTCAAAAAATTTGCGGTAGTCTTTATAGACTATATTCTAATACACTCCTAAAACAAGGAGAATCATAAACACCATCTGAGCACTGTGCTAGAGACCTTATGAAAGAAAATGATCTATGAAAAGTCTTGCAAGTGTGATTTCAGGTTGAAGGAAGTTTGATTATTTGTGATTTTCATCACAAGCAATGGGATATCTTGGGATACATCCAAATAAGAAACTGAGGGATAGTCAAGGCCGACATCTATGACTGATATCCATAGATTCCTACAGATAGCTTGATATTATCACCGATTTGTGAGAAATTAATCATGATTTTCAAACCCTCTTTCCAAGTTAAACTGAAACAGAGTGAAGTTTTATTGGAATGATTAATTTGGTGAAAGCTCCCTAGAGGTGAATAATTCTTTTTTCACTGCCTCATTTCTCACACTACCCATATGTATGGAACTTTTCAAAATCAACAACGATGTTTTGAAGGAAGGTGTGGGTTGGGTATTGATTCCAAATGATAAATTCATTGCCTTTGACTCATAGAAGTTGAAAATTCCAGGGAAAATTATCCCACACATGATCTAGAGTTGGATTCTATGATCATTGTGTTGAAAATATGGAGTAATTATCTCTGTAGAGAACAGTGTGAAATATATACATATGAAAAAGGACTCAAATATATATTCACATAGAAAGAGATTAATATGGGTCAGTGAAGATGGTTAGAGCTAATAAAATATTGAGATTGATCAATACATTACTCCCTAGGAAAGGGAATAATGTGGTGAATGCTCTATGTAGATAAGGCCCATCAATTCTATCATTTATGAGAATTGAAAAGGATCAAATATTCTACGATTTGATGACTATGGATGTGGGAGTTATAAATTTGGGAACATCATTAATCCATTCACAAATGATTTATCAACCATATTTTTCGGAAAGGATAAGGGATTCTCAAAAATGTGATGTGGGAATCTGGAAGAAAGTGGAAAATATCAAAAAAGTGAAATCCTTAGAGTTTAATGTTAATTAAGAATGAATTGTGGGATTTGGGTAAATTCTATGTGTTCCATAAAATCCAAAGATAATTAAATAATATTTGTAAGATGCACTTAGTTAGAATTTATCTATTCACTTAGGAAATTCAAAGATGTATTGAGATCTCCTGTAGAACTATTAGTGGGATAACATGAATAATGAGCTGGTAAAATATACATCAAATTTCATGTTATGTCAGTAAGTGATGGCTAAGAGGAAAAGTATAATTGGATGATGTAACCATTACCAATACAAAAATGGAAATGGTAAAACATCACCACCGACATTGTAACCATAATTCCAAATACATCCCAAGGAAATAATGTTATTTGGGTTGTGGTGGATTTTTATATAAAGATTGCACAGTTCATGGCAACTCAATAGGTTTTCTCAATGGATCAACTGGAAAAATATACATTAGAGATGCGGGAAGGATGCATGGAGTACGATGATAGATTGTGTTTTATCAAGATCCAATATTCACCTCTATGTTTTAGAAGAGTCTGTAATATGTTTTGAATATTAAGTTGAAATTAAGCACGCCATATCACCCCCAAATTGATGGAAAATCTGAACTGACTATCCATAAAATTGTGTCTAGGTTGAGATATTTCCCAATGGATATCCAAGGTGGATTGGACCAACATCTTCCATTTATGGAGTTTTGTTACAACAATAATTTCCACTCAAGCATCCAAATGGATCTTTTAAAAGAAATTTATTGGAATAGGTTCATAAGACCGACATATTGGGTTGAAGTGAAAAAACAAAAAATTCTTAGTTTGGAAATGGTGGAAGAAGGGTGGAGAAGGTTAAGATAATTAAGAAGCACATCAAAGATTCCCAGAGTTGAAAAAAGATAAATGATGATAGTCAACGACGAGACATAAATAATGATGTTAGAGAAATGGTATTCATCTGCATATCTCCATGTTAGAGAGTTATGTGACTTGGGAAGAAGGTAAAGATTAGTACAAGGTAAATCTGCAATTTTGAGATCCTTGATCGGATCAGATCAGTGGTATTTCAAAAAGTACTCCAAATGAACATGTCTCAGGTAAATGATGTATTCCATGTATCACTCATGAGGATGTATATACCTAACCAATCACATGTTCTCAATCCTGAGGTGGTACCATTGGAGAATGACCACTCTTATGAGGAGAAACAAATGAAAATATTAGATTTTAGAAAATAATTTCTACAAAATAAGACAATACCCCCTGTTAAGTTATTGAGGTGAAACAATGAGTTTGAAGAAGAAAATTGGGAACCAGGGGAAGTCATTAAGAAATGTTACCCTCTTCTATTTTAATGTGTGAAAAGGAAATTTCTAGGGATAAATTCCTTAATGGGAGAAGGTTGTAATGACTTGAAAATTTATGAATAAATTCCCTTTCATTTAATTAAATGTCTTATGGATATAGAAAACACATGCACTCCTTTTGTTTTATTATATCCAATTGGATTTAAATGACTATTATGTATCCTTATCATTGATAACATAGTTTATGAATAGTGATCCTAAGACTACTATAAATATAAGGTTTTAGTAAATCCTTTTGACACAGAAGAAATAAAATTATATCATAAACCAGTTGAATCAGACCATGTGAAGTCCATTTCTTAGAGTTTATAAGGGAGACAGTATTTCATGGATTTTCCAAAGACTAATCTCAAGCTGATATCCAACAACATAAGCATGACTGAAACTATTTATGGGATAATTTCACAGTTATTTCGATCACAACCCAAACATTTTTTAGAAAATGGCCCAATAAAATAACCATCATTGCACACCTAACACTTAGGTCGTATGATAGTGTAATTAAGGTATATGTAACAAGACCATATAATTATTATTATGTGAATTATTTTTTTATAAAATATTGAATATACTTTAATTATATTATTGTTACTCTGTAAATGAAATTTAATGCACAAATTGTATTTCGGTTTAATATTCAAATTCAATTAAGAAATCTATTTTGAAGAATTAATGGATTTTCGAATTAAATTATATTTTAATAAAATATTATTATTAAATTACTTTTATTAACTATATAAGGTTGTATTATTTTTATGATGTCAAATGTAATTTTTATTAATGTTTGAATACTATTTTTGTCAAAACCTGATAGTTTTCAATAAATTCAGCTTTTAATTTTAAATGATAAAATTTCCATATGCATAAATTTATTTAGATAAAATGAATATTATTTTTAGAATTAGTACTTTGAAATTACCCAAAGGTGAATTTTTCTGAATTTTAAGAGATACTCAAATTTTTAGGTAAAATTTAAATATCGTATACGTATATAATGTGTTTTATGACCACATAATGAGCCAATATTGATGTAATATGATAATTTAAAGTTATATTCAGAAAACTATATTTTTTTCATTAAAATAATGTAATTTAAGGTTTATTTTATTTATTTAATAAAGTCTTAGTGAATCCTTCATGACATATAATATATATTATGATTTAAAAATCATTTCCTTGAATGTGTGACTCACCTCCACATAAGGAATGGAAAGAGTATACTATCTTAGTCCCATGGAATTATAAAATAATGTATACCACTCCTGATTTCTATAATCCATTTTAAATACCCATGGGATGGTTTTTGGTTTTGAATATTTTATTTTGTAGTGTATAAAACCAAAATAATAAACAAATCCTTATCCTTTCTCATATAAACTCACCCAATCTCCAATTTCTCTTCACTGAAGATCTCTAATGCTCGACCACCCACATAAACTACTCCCTAGTGTCCTTCCAAGGCACCACTGAGCTCCCAGTAAGCCTCCCTGAAGCATTTGGGGTCACACATCCAATTGAGGGATTCTCACATTTCTCTCTTCCTTTCAATTCAAGAACCTTGTTTGATATTAGTGTTTTTAATTTTAGCTGCTTCTATTTTCACTCATTTATTATGAATTCTGTTCTTTCCATTCAATGTTATTTCAATTAGGGATCATTTATTCTGCATCATTTGGACCCAAACTGAATATGTTATTATGCCGAAATTCCAAATGGGTTCCTTCCTTTTCTAATTTATCAAAGTTTCCTTATTTTGTTACACCATTTTATTTTCAATTAAAAATTTTGGGGTATATTTTATCACCTCTCCCATAAAATCCAAATTATTTTTTAATGATTATTGACACCTTTATCTCTCATTAATTACCCCCATGTACACATGTTACCGTACCGAAATTCCGTAAGGGATTTCACTCTTCTCAAGAACTTCTTTTATTTTATGAATCTAAATTCTATTTCATATTTTTAGATATTATCTTACATGATACCCTTATAGTCTATTTCATTTATAAATAATGAGATACCCCTTTCACACTCATAAACCCATTCTACGAATTTCTATTTTACGCTGTTATGTTACCAATATTGCACCATGATTTTCCATGCCAAAAATCATCATGATGTGAATTCCATACCGATTTATATATCAAGGGTATTCACCATTATGATCGTGTAGTTTTTTGATTGGGGGAATAAATTTATTTATTCCACATTCATTGTTCATAGAATATATTATCAGGTTTAATGAATCGATGTTGTATGATCTAGGTGGAAGAATTATACATGAAAATGATGTGATTTTGAATGGTGTGCCCTGGTTGCAGTCTAATGAATAGGGTAATGATTATTATCCCGATAAGACATGTTATATGGGGGTTTACATTGCTAATTCAAGTGAAATGATGGTTTACACATTATAATTAATGTAAAATGATGGTGTATTTATGATAATTCATGTGAAATGATGGTTTACTCATTCTAATCCATGTGCAATGATCCTTGGTCAAGATAATATAATGTTGTATATTGTTTCCACATTTCCATGTTATGAATATCATTCTATTTCATTCCCTCATGTTCATGTTTCTTTTTCACTCCATTGATATTCTTATTTACTAAAATTTATTTTCGTCATCACGTTATACCATGTTTATTCTCTAAATGGGCTTTATAGCTCCCCCTTTTTTATGTATGTCCTCAAGTTATCCCAAGAAATTATAAGTGCCTAGGAATGATCATGTAAAATTAGTTTTCTATAAATATGTGTAGTTCATGATTTAAGTTTTTATGTAATATTCTCACGCACCAAAGACATTATACCTATTGATCTTTTGAGTTGTATTATGTACATGTTTATGTAATAAATCATGATTACATTTGAAATAAATAGGAGGGTTATTATAGTTAGTATCAGAGGATTGATTTAGTTATTTTTAGGATTAGGATTATAAAAATATAGTGAAAACCTAGGTATAAAACAATTATAATAAAAATACTAATTTTTGGTGAGTATAGAGTAAGTGTTTTATCAAAAAAATACATCCATGTATGGATATGAACATGTAGAGGTGGCACTAACACTAATGTATCTAGGGGTACTACCTGAGAACACCGCTTTGAGATAGAATTGAATGGGAACTGGTGCACAACAATGTTCCTTGTTGCACTCTTGTTTTAATACTCCCATGGGATACGATTTTTTAAATTCATATACATTGTATGAACAATTATTAATGTAACAAAATTACATATGAATATACGTTAGGAATTATATCATGGGTAACACAGATCGAAGACTAGAAATTCATTAGTTAAGGATATAAATGTAATTTATAACTTATCCCTTTTTTTCATTGGATTCCCCTTATTGTGTTTAAAGGATTAAGATGCTAATTTCTAAGTCAATTTTGGATAATGTAGAACTATAATTAAAAAAATGAAAGGTAGGGTTAACATCGATAGTTCTACACATTCTTTTATATCCTGAACGATAAGTGAAACCATACAAACCCCAACATAAAGCATTTAAGTATAGATGTCGGTGAAAATGACTACTGGGGAAATTATTTAATTACAGGTATATAACTCATCCCCTGTCAAACTTTTTGGATTAAACTACTAGGAGGACCTCATCATACTTACCTTGGTGGAATTTGAGGCCATTTATGGCGTCTATTGGTTTTACCTGTGTAGAGACAATATTAATTACTGATAGAGGGAAATCACCCTCAATATAGTGAATCAACCCATGATTCTATTCAAGTACAATGATCGGTATGAATCTTCTTTAGCACCATCATCTCAACCATGTATATTAATGCCCTTTGAGCATGTGTATCTCTCTCAGATGATTGAGAAAAAGGAAAGAATCATCCTTCAAGACATGCCTATTGTTTGGGAATTCACTGATGTGTTTCCTGAGGAATTTCTCATCATCATACTAGAATAAATGTTTGATTAAATATTGATATTATAACTAGGGAATGTCTAATATACAAGACATTATATTGAATGTCTTTTTTGGAGCTTGAGGAGATAAAGAAACAAATAAAATAGAATTTGGATGAAGGGTTAATGTGACCAAGTGCATTGCCTTGTGGTGCACTAGTCCGCTTCATCTAGAAGAAGGATGTGTCAATGGGAATTTTTATTGATTATTGTTAGCTCAAAAACATCACGATAAAGAACAAGTATCCTATTCAATGAATTGATGACTTGTTTGATCAACTGCGTGAAGAATATTTCTTCTCCATGATGGATCTCTAACTTGGATATTACCATGTAGTGGTGAAGATGGAGGATATCCCCAAACTTCTTTTCGTTCATGGTACAAGCATTATGAGTTCCTTGTGATACCATTTAGACTCATTAATTCTCTAGAAATCATCATGGAAATGATGAATATGGTATTTAAATATTACCTGGAAAAAGTTTTGGTGGTCATTATAGATGATATTATAATATACTCTAAAACCATAGTAGAGCATAAAGGGCATCTGAGCACTATGATAGAGCCCTTGCGAAAGGAAAATCTATTTGAAAAGTATATCAAATGTGTGTTCTGGTTGAGGGACATCTCATTCATGGGGAATATCATCAAAATTAATGGGATATATATGGGTCCTTCTCGTTAATCTTGGTAAGAGGGTTTGAAAATCACGAGAAATTTCTCAGAAATCAATGATAATAAACAGCTAACCCTAGGATGCTACAGATATCCATCACATATTTCAGACATTTGGGATCTGTATATATTTCACACTTTTCCACAAAGAGATAATGCATCCATATTTTCAACACAAATATCAGAGCTTATTCACATTCAACATTATTAGATTTTATATAAATGGACATGGGAATCATAAATAAGGGAACATCATAAATCCTTTCACAAATTATTGTCCAACCATATCTTTGGGAATGGTTATAGGATGGTAAGAAAGATTATTTGGGAATTTAGAAGAAAGTAGAAATTATCAGAAAATGGAAATTATCAGTGTTCAACATTACTGAAGAAGGAATTATAAGATTTGGGTCATGACTATGTGTTCCATAAAATCTAGTGTTAATGAACAAAATTATAGATTATGAACATTGTTCAAATTTCTCCATTCACCTAGGAAACATGAATATGTATTGATATCTTTGGGAGAAGTATTGGTGGGATTCCATGATGTAGTAGATGACTAAATATACATCATAGTGCCTGGTATGTCAGGAAGTGAAGGCTAAGAGGAAAAGCCTAAGGGTATGATTTTTCCATTACCCATACCATCATGGAAATGGGAAAACGTCACCAATGACCTTTCCACTAGACATCAGAAAACTTCTAAAAGATACAATGATTTATTGGTTGTTGTGTATCTCCTTAAAAAGACTGAACACTTCATTACAAATCAAGAAGATTTCTCATTGGATCAACTAGAACATATATACATTAAATAAGTTCCAAGGAATCATGGAGTACCACTATCAAATGTGTATGATCAATATACAAGATTCAACTCTATGTTTTGGAAGTGTTTCTTATATTATATGAATATTGAGTTGAACTTCGGCATGAACTATCACCAAAAAATCAATGGCCAATCAACGAAGACTATCCAGACACTTGAGGAGATGTTTTGAGAGTTATGAATGAAATCTAATAGGGATGGAACTAACATATTCCATTGATGAAGTTCTCTAACAACAATTGTTTCCACTCAATAATCCAAATGGATCCTTATGAAGACCTTTATGAGAAGAGGTGAAGAACAATGACATGTTTGGATGATGTTGTATAATGAAACTTCTTGGTCTGGAAATGGTCGAAGAAATGGTGGAGAAGGATAAGACCATCCATCATCACATAAATTCATCCGAGAGTTGACAAAGGAGCTATGTGGACAATCTTAGAGTCCTAGAGTTTGATTTTAGATGCATGGTATTCCTCCATATATCTCGATGGATGAAATTTATTATATATAGAAATAAATGAATGCTTATTCAAAGGTACATCAACGCATTTGAGATACTTGATTGCGTCGGATAAGGGGCCTATCGTCTAGCTCACACTGAACTTGTCTCGTGTACATGACATATTCCATGTAACACTCTTGAAGAAGTACATACCTGACCCATAACATGAACTAAATCTAGAGGTGGTAATATTGTATAATGACCACTCATATAAGTAGAATCCTATTATAATAATAGATCATGGTGAAAAAATCTATTAAATAAGAGAATACCCTTAGTTAAGTTATGGTGGTGAAACCCAAAGTTTGAAGAAGAAATGTCAGAACTGGAGGAATGGATGTAGTATATTTACCATCATCTATTTTAATGTGTGAAAAGGAAATTTATAGGGTGGATTTTCTTAATGAGAGAAGTTTGTAATGACCTGAACATTTATGAATATAACTCCATTTAGTTTAATTAAATTTATTATGGATATAGAAAACACATGCACTCTTTTTATTCTATTATATCCAATTGGATTGAAATGAACCCTAAGTATCCTTAAAATTGATAATATAGGCATTGAATATTGATCACATTAATAGTATAAATATGAGGTTTTAAGAAATTATTTTGACATAGACATAGGAAGTGATGACCTCAACCAGTAGGATCATACCCTATGAAGCCCATTTATCAAGGCTTACGAGGGAGATAGAATTTCTGGTATTTGACCGAGACCATGCCCAATCTAATATCCAACAACATAAGCCTGAGAGAAACCGTTTATAGGATAAGTTCAAGCTCATCAAGATCACGGGCCAAACCATGTTCACCAAATGGCCCCATGAATGTTGCACCATCACACACCTTACTCATAGGATGTATGATGGTGTAATAAAGGGATATGTAACGATGTTAAATCATTATTATTATGTGAAATATTTTTTTATTGAATAATAAATATACTTTCATTCCATTATTATTACATTTATAGTGATTTGTAAAGCACAAATAGTATTTTTGGTTAATATTCAAATTAAATTATGATATCTATTTTGATGAATTAATGGATTTTTAATTCAATATTATTTTAGGAAAATATTATTATTTATTTATTTTTAGTAATGATAAATTATTGTATAATTTATAGGAGGAAAAATGTAATTTTAATTAAGGTTTGAATACCGTTTTTGTAAAAACCTATCAATTTTCAATAAATTTCAGTTATATTAAAAGATAAAATCCACATATTTATAAAATTATTTAGTTGAAATGAATAATATTTTTCGAATCATGACATTGAAATAATCCAACGGTGAAATTTTCATAATTTTTTGAGACATCCGAATTTTAAGATTAATATTAAATACCATATAAATATATAATTTATTTTATGACAACATCATGACATAATAGTGATGTAATAAAATAATATAAAATGTATCTTCTTCAAAATATATTTTTCAAATTTAAGATTATGTTATTTGAGATTTATTTGATTTATTTTCTAAAGTCTTAGTGAATCCTCTAGGACATATAAAATAATTTGTGATTTTAAAATCATTTCTTTGAATGTGTGACTCACCTCCGCATAAGAATGTGATATATTTTAATATAACTGTACCATAACCTTATAAAATAATGTATAAAAATATCTCTTTCCTGAAACCATGGGAATATACCATGTAATGGTTTTTGGTTTCTAAAATTTTATCGTGTAGTGTCCGAAATGAAAGTAATAATGAAATTCTCATCCTTTTCTATATAAAACCACATGGGCTCCCATTTCACTTCACTAGTGCACTTTTAAGCTCAACCAACCACTTCCCCTTACTCACTATATTATTCCAAAGGAGACCCAAATCTCCTAATAAGCATCCCACAAGCCTTTGATATCACACATCGTTGTTTGGTATTCCTACATTTCTCTCTTCCTTCCAATTCATGAACCTTGTTTGAAATTAGTGTCGTTAATTTCAATTTGTTATATTTTCAAACTTTTATAATAAATTACCTAATTTCCACGTGATGTTATTTTAATGAGGGATCTTTTATCCTCCCTCATTTGTATCCTTACATAAGTCATTACTATGTGAAAATTTCATAAGTGTTCCTTCATTTCCCATTTTTATCCATGTTTCCTAATATTGTTACACCATTTTATATTCTATTAAAAATGATGGGGTATATTTTCAATCCTCCAAAATAATACCCTCATTATGTTTGAATAATGATAAACCCATTTCTCTATCATTAATTTCTCCCGTGTACACCCATTACCATGCCAAAATTCCATAGGGGATTTCCATTGTTTCAATAACTACTTTTATGTTATGCATTTAAATTCTAGTTCATATGTTGGGATATTATGTTACGTGATCCAAATACTATCCATCTCATGTATAGATGATGAGATACCCCTTTCACTCTCATGAACATATTTTAAGAATTTATATTTTACATCGTTATGATGATGAAATTGCACCATGATTTTCCATGAAACAATCATTGTGAAGTGAATACCATACTCATTTCTCTATCAAGGGTATTCACCATTAATCTTGTGAACATATTGACTGGGGACTAACATGTATTTCTTCTACTTTCCTTGTTCATGTAATATATTATGATGTTTAATGAATCTATGTTTTATGATCTATGTCTCACACATATACATGAAAATGAAATGATTATTAAGGTTGGGCCCTAATAGCCCTTCCTTGCATTGGGTAATGTTTAATATCATGATATTCAATGTGAAATGAGGGTTTAATCATGAAAAATCATGTTCAATGAGGTTTTATTCATGATTATTCATGTGAAATGAAGATGTACTCATGCTATTTCATGTGCAATGAGGTTTTATTCATGCTAATCCTTGTGCAAGAAGTATTGGATCATGATAATATCATATTTCATATTGTCGCCGCATTTCAATTTTATAAATTGAATCTAATTTCATTACTTTATATTCATGTTTATTTTTCACTCCATTGATATTCCTATTAACTAAAATGTATTTTATTTATCATTTTATTCCATGTTTATTCACTTACTAGGATTTATAGCTCACTCTTTTATTATGTATGTCCTTAGATTTTCCCATGAAATTCTAAGTACGAAGGAATGATGATATAAAAGATATTTTCAAAAATCATGTGTATTTCATGTTTTATGATGTTATTTAATGTTCATTTTCCCCATAAAAACAAGACCTATCGATATTCTGAGTTGTATTAAGTGAATGTTTAGGTAATAAATCATGTTTAACTATGAAATAAAAAGGACTATTGTTATAATTAGTGTCTCTTTGTCATTAAAAATAACATAACAATTTTTTTAACATGGGATATACTTCCCCCTAATCAATTTTACTCATAACATTATAATTTTTCATGTTAAATAAAATTGGTTCACCCCATGGGTGGCCCTAAACCTATCAAAACATGATCAATGCAACCCACACAGATCATGAGTGATTCAATTCATCATTTACCTAACTATTTTACCAAATCTCCCTAATTTAATAAAATAAACCATAATAAATAACAAATAATATAAACTCACTTGAAATAAAATACATCATGATTATGGGATTGAACATGAAGACCAGTTACCTTGAATCGGTAGATTAAAATACTCTTAACTTTAGTTATAGTCCTGGATTCAATCACCCCTTGAAGCCCCATCCTATAAACCACTAGAAAATTATATTTTGGGGATTCAGAAGAAAAGAGAAAAACTATACTCCCTAATAGATAAAGGAGAGAAAAAAATATGTTCTAGACTCACATGGGGCTTCAATCCCCACCCAAAAATGTAACAATTCTCTTAGAATATAATGATACCAACCCTTGAGATGTCATGGATGAAATGGTTCATCACTATTGTTGATGGAGGAGAAATGTGCGAAGATATTGGGTGATAAACCATAAAATAAGAAGGGGGAAAATGGGAAAATAATTTTTTTTAATGGGGAACTCAGTTTTTCTACACAGTTTTCAAACCATCTACCAACCATGCAGCGACCTCTATCCAAGAAAGGATAAGGCACATGTCTACTTGGATATCCTACAATGTGTAACAAACCATGTGCCAATTGTGTGGAATGACTTTTTTCCATCTTCATGTGGTTTGGCATCCCCCTTTGCATGGTTTACATAACTGTGCACCCCACCTCTCGGCTAGCACAGTTTGGGTGCACAATTACCTCTAACCATGTTCCCACTATGAAATTTCCAAATGAATTCAAAATTACATGTTCTTCCATGTCCTAAACCCCCATGAAACCCCTATGCCTCCTCATACAATATGTAAACATTCCATTAAAAAAATTAAGATATCTAAACCGAAATAAAAATAGGTACATACATCCATAATGTATGGGATCATACAACCTCCCAAAAATATAATATATCATCGTCAATATACACTCCCATGCATCACTATGCTAATAAAAAATGGATCGGCCCACTAGGGTTTCATATTTGTCTCCATCCCTTATGTAAGTTCTTGAAAATTACCATGTTACCACAAAACATGAACCAATGACATGGAATTTCCCAAAATGAATTTCTTAGTATGATCCACAACACAAACCAGATTCTCCTAAAAGGATGCATCCATATCATACACATCCCCAATCACAAGAACTATATAAGGAATTCTCAGAAACATCTTCCTAAATTAAAACACATTTAAGTGTCACACACAACATCATACCATCACAGAATATCCAATTGTTGTCCTATAGACCCGAACCTTTATGCAACTCATGGACCAAATCACTTGACTCCACATTTTCCATATGTTAAAAACACCAATAGTGACTCAAAATCAACACCACTTGAAAAAACACACGGTTTTCCAAACCACATTTTCTGACCAACATTGATCCACAACATGACATGTAATGGTCCCATTACATAACTGAACATCCATTACAAAATACAAATACGAAGGACAATGGAAGGATCAATAATCGAGAAAAAACTTGTTGAAAATGCAAAAACACTATAGTGGTTGTTAATCGGTGCATCCAACCTGATTCACCGGCCACATCGTCAACTAACCCCTTTTCCACTACGGATCTCCCCACCATGAAATTTTAATCACCGCCCCAATCATCTAGTGGTTAACACCCCCACCATTGAAAACAACCACCAAAACTGAAACTCTCCTTCCACAACATACTAGATGTGTTTCCCAAATCACCGCTTCAAGACATCCAGGAGGAATCCTACCAACATTAGAACCCATCCCTGTTAAAAAAACTAAATGAAATCGACATTCATACACCATCCATTTCATACCATGAAAAACAATAAATCTATGATGTTTTACTTCATTTAAAAAATGTACTTATCATTAATCATCAAACCAGTGGCATCATAAAACTTACCAGGTATGTTCCCTTTTGTTCATCATGTCAGACCTTTCTTGATTAATTATCTCAAAACACCTATTTCCCCAGGATGACATGATTTTTCCTACACCTACCCATGGGGAAACCTCACATATGGAATACCTCCATAATCTGATGCACATATAGGGGTCATTCCCCAAAATATGATAGACTCTTCCATCAAGGAATCCATTGGCTTCCAAGGAATCATCATGCTTAACCCTAAACATTAATATTCCTAACAAAAATAACTTCTCCTCTCATACATAAAATAAGAGAAACTCGGTTCTCCGCAAAAACACATTCCAATTTCAAAAATAATTTATCATTCTAAAACATCCATCGAAGGCAGTTAAAAACCCAAAACCTTCATTCATTTTCCAAGCTGAGTCGAGCTGTCTCTGGCCAACTCATATTGAAAACACCCAACATCACTAGTTGCAAGAAAACACGTCAAATATCCAACATGAATTTTACCCAATCGTTATTCCAAGGTCACTGATACCCACCTAATAAATTCCATAACCGAATTACAATGAGGATCTAACAACACACCTCCATTCCTTATCCCATCAATGATTCTAATACATGAATTTCACATTCATCCTAGATCCACCCTATGCCTGAATCCAATGGTTGGGTCAATCAACCACCAAATCCAAGGCCAACCTGTTACTTTCCAAGAAAACCATAGGTTCACCTCATGAGTTTTTTATTAGAATCCTGATGGCAGCACATACACCCCTTGGTTTTCTCTACACCTCCATGATTGACATACAGCTCTCCACCTTAGGAGTTTTATTTCCACCACATCTGACACTTCAAAATACAAAAAGATACCACAAAAAATAGATGTGTTCATCTAGATTCAATAAGAAAAATAAAAAATTCATCAATCACTCCTCATCACAAAATCCATGAATTTCACGCACAACATTCATCAACCATTTGTCTATACCAAGGGCCTCACTTGTAAACAGTCGATGGTGTACATCCAAAAATTATCCTCCACATACACAACTCCTTGAGAACAAACCCCAAGAGGAATCGTGTCCCATAAATATAAATCTTGGTATCTAGGAATAAATTCATACCTCTCTCATCATACTTGGGGTAATGTCATGATATTTTATATGAGCATCAGTAGCTACAATTATTCAAAAAAATCGATGATCCCTGAAACAATTATCTGTCACCAATACCACCTCCCACTACCAGGAAACCTTGATTTATTACATTATCATGATTCCTTTCGACAAAAATACCATCAATAACCACTCACCATCCCTCAAGTAGGGTTTCAATCGTTACTCACCACTATTTTAAGACTCTCTACAAAGTATCCATGATCCAACGCTTTCTGTGGTACTACTGCCACCATGCCTCTCGAGTTATTCAGAAAAACACCAATTGTTAAAAATATATACACAATGTCCGATAACAAATATACAAAAAATCCCTACCATAGTCATGATTACAACATTAGTTTCATAGAGAAGGACATGCTCTTATCCCAGGACACTTGTTCACCCATCCTGAATAGCATCAGGACTTACCAGCATGTTCCCACCTAAGGACCTCATCCAATCCCTAAAGGTCCCTCATATTTCTATGAACAAAAACTAATAACAACTATAAACATCATGAACCATGAATAATCAGACCCAAATATATACATACAAAACTAACCATGCCTCCAGGTCCATTAGCCACATCTGACTAGAGTCATCTTCAATGATCTCATCCAACAACCAAACCATTCTCACAAAAATCCCAAATACATGACCAACCAACACATAGGGCTTCAATCTCATATCCAAATTTTCCATCCAAGCCTTTTTAATCCTTGTCTCATCCTCCAAATTCATCTCACTTCCCACATCAATTGAAATCAACCACTGTTTTAAGAATTGTAACAATATGGCCCCTTAAAAGAAACCTTACAATCAACCTCAAATGATAATGTGTTTATTGAAGAGATAAACCCATCAAAAATCATGCTATTTATATTGAATCTCGATGAAAACCATCATGAATCAATTCCTCCTCTAAAACACCCACCCATTCATTGCATTCCAAGGCACCGAAAATAATGGGTTAACCTCCCTCATGGTCATCCTCGATTTTTCCAAGACTATCAACACATTATCAAACCTGATTTCAAGTCTCCAAAATCTATTGACCTTCCCACATTGTTATCTAGGATAGACCCATGAATTTTCAAATCCAAAACATCCACTTATGTATCATTCACCATATAACGCTTACAAAATGACTGATGACTCTCATGGGTAGCTCTCAATGTTCGAATGTCACTAACTTAATAGACTAGGGAAAGGGTTAGGAATTCAGTAGTCCCTATCTCTAACCTATATACATAAAACATCAATCTTGTCACCACTCACAAGTAGCACTCATGACCCCATTTCATGACACATCATTCATCACACCAAAGAATTTATTTACTTAGGATACAAACCCATAATAAAAACCACCATAAACAACACTATCAACCATGACAACCAATACAAAACATAATGAAACCTTACAGATCACAACCCACATATGTGACCACATCTGTAAAAGAGGAAAATACACCTTCAAATCATGTAAAAAACATAGAAAATTGTACAAAAAATACCACCCCTCATCTCAACACATTAGGCTCATCAGGGTCTCCAAACTATTTGAATATGACTACCCCAGTGAACCATACACATGGTCTGTTAAAAAAACTATAGATAACCACATGTCATGTCCATCTATGTCCTGAAATTCCATATGCTCGTAATTCAATTATACCCTCTCCAGAAAACATCACTGGGTGTTATAATTTGAACTCTCTAGTAAGATTTACCATGCTCGACATGACCCACTATGGGTCATCTTCCATAATCTTAATAAAATGAACCAATTTATCATGAAATTGTTCCTCTCTTCAGTTACCCTAAAACAACGAGGTATTTTACTCTTCTACTAGTGGATAATTATCAGTGATTCCCTTGTGTCACCTGACTAACACACATCATGGTTGAATTTATCTAAATTTCCAAACACGACTCATTGAACACATAACATCATGATTCCATAATTTACACAAAAAAAGTATATCCACTATCGATAAAAATATTATTTCACAAACACAATCCCAAAAAACACCATCACACCTAGAAAAACACCCTCAACCATCCCTTCTATAGTTAATGTTCAAATGAGGAAAAACTGACTCACCCAAACATAGTCATTTTATATTAGGCATCTTGTTTTAATTGATTCCACTTTTAAAATGTAAATCATTCTCTGTTAAGCACATTTCATGTTTCACAACTTTTAACAACCAATCTTTTTAACTCATTTAAAACCTTTCATTTAAGAAAAAATATTCAAACATTCTTTAACAGTATTTCTATTTACCAATTTTCATCAACTTTGTTAGAGACCATTTATTCAAATGTTCAGGAAAGAAAAATTCATTCTACCCTTCATGTACAACACATCCTTCACATATGTGCGTACATTGATTCATTTCTCCAAAATCTGTAGGTTCTTATAATGATGCATGAATTCACAATCCCATTCCATTATATCCATGAGAAAAATATCCTAAAAATGTCACATCACAAAGTAAGTGGATCACGCATTGGTGAAATATCATTCAACCATAACAAAGAAAAACCATGAATAACAATCTCACCACGGGAACATAGGATTTACCCCATACCTGGATTATCTAATCCAAATAATGGGATCATTTCCATGTCCGGAAACATCCTAATATCCCAAATACTATTACTAAAGAGTAATAAAGAGAAAATAACTCTTATGATATCACTTTGTAATGTCCCCATCCCAAAATCCACTAAACTAGTGCCCCATTTCGGGTCTCCACAAGACCTCAAGCATGCCTCCACAAATGCCCAATGTTTACAACAACTCTGAGGGTCTACTAGAAAACATGGGGAGACTATAACATATTTACTAAAATAAGAAACAACATGTAATATGTGAAATAGAGGAAACAATGAACAACATAAGAGAATCATGCATTAAAAATAATTTACCAAATAAGATAAAAGTGAAAACTAAGAAATAAATATTCCATGTGATACTAACATTACCATATTTTAGGAAAACATAATATAAATATAAATAAATAAATCCCCAAAATGGGTCTCTACTCTAGGTCAGTATCCTCATCCACACACAACACAAGCCCAATTCTACCCCCTAGAATATGTACTTTTCTTTTGTCCTGACATGCAGCCAAAAATCATTTATGGTACCCAATGGCAGCCAAATCAGGGGGTGAGTACAACTTGGTTGACCACCACCAATGATTTATAGAAAATATAAACTGTAAACAAATAGTTCATCCATGTTCTAAATAAAATTAAATTTTAAAAAAGACAACTAATGTCCCATTATTTAACAATCTTCACTTTAACCAATTTATTCACTTAATATATTTTCATCACTTATTTCCAAGGATATCCAATTAATCATATAAACAACACGCTTGGTTGGTAAATTACTAAGAATAAGGTTATAAATCAAGTTCCTCATCTCATATGGATAAAAAATAAAGAAAAATTACAACACACTTACCTTGGAGCCTCAGTCTAGGTTGTCTCATTGAATTCAACCGTTAGGGGCATAGATAATCAGTCACATTCCCTATCCAATGAATTATGTGGTGGGGGTTTAGAAACATACATTAACCCTAATTGTGGATGTAGATTCTCAGGTCCAATACCCTACAACTACCAACTAATTTGAACATGATTGTTAACCATTTAAAACATATAATATTTTACAAACTATATTCAAAAATACAAAAACCAAATCACCATTCATAAACTGTTCAATACATAATTCCATCTCACACTATATCCCATAAATAGATTTACTATTTACAATTCATTTCTCGTTAACCTATTAAAGAAATTCCAAATGATCATTATTTAATATTATCAATCAAATACCATAAACATCAATTTCAATTTAACTCCATGTTAACCAATTAAGAACCATACATACTTAAAATTCATTCAAAATGTAAAATATCATCTATATATATCTCATTAATACATTTACCATTTTCATTTCATATCATGATTAACACAATTCCCTTCTATATACCATAAAAAATATATCATATTTAATAATTCCAATTCTTTAACCAATATAACACAATCACTAATTCACATTCTCAAACCCATTTACACATTCTCATTTACATACCTTAACCATATCTATCCATTTTTCATTCATATTAAATACACAATAAAATAGTTACCCTTCACAATCCATAACTCATTTAACTAATTAAAATTCTACCAAACAACCAATTGTGACATGCTAACAGCTGGGCACAATTACAATTTGAGTATATTTATAATTCAAACTAACATGTTGATATATTCACAATGAGATATAACTAAACACAAATCTACTTTATGATTAACATTATAATTATCCATGTTTTGTGAATATTGGAGCACCCTAGTGGTGGCCCTAAACCCATTTACTTATCCCTAATGCCTCCCATGTGGCTAATGAGGGGTTCATTTCATTATTTAACTAACCATTTTTCAAAATATCACTAAATTCATGAAATTTAAAACAATAAAGAACAGATAAAACTCCATTATAATTAGAAATTGACATCCGGACTATCAGATATAACTTATAGACCACCTACCGAAAATCCACAGATGATCAATCACTTATCCATAACTGTAGATCCAGATTCATGAAACCCATGAAGTACCAACCTAAGATCGAGAGGAAAATAATTATTTTAGGGTTTCTAATTAATAATAAAAAAATAAAATATTTAATCTACAATAGAGACCAAATAGAAGTGTTAGACTCACTTGAATAGTCAATCTGCACATAATGATTCCCCTAATGTCTTAGAATCGAAGGAGATTGAACCTTGGGAAGTCTTATCATAAATGTGTTTTTAGTAGGGGTGATATAGATAAACTAAGTGGGTAAATTGAGTAATAAACCTTAAAATTATGTGGGGGGGAATAGTAACATACCCCTATTAATGGGGTGCACGGTTTGGCCACATGGTTTTCCAAAATGTGTGCCAATCATGTGATCCGTTATATCCAAGAGGGTCCAATTTCCATGATTACCAGGGGATCATACACGGTTTGAAAACCCATGTTCCAACTGTTTGGAATGTTTATATCAACGTTTTTTAGATTTATCCTCCCTATATAAATGGTTTAGTTTTCTATAAACCCTTCCTCTTGGATAGCATGGGTTGGGAACACAATTACCTCTAACTATGTGAAAATTTTGAAACATGCACAAGATGGCCAAATTCCATTTTATTTCATGTCATGAACACCCCAAACAACCACGCCCCTCCTTTCACATTCATTAAAATTTTCATAAAAAGGAATATTTTTAAACCAAAAGATAAATAGGGGAATACCTCCCCAATTTTCAGGATCTAACTATGGGATTTTGTTATTAAACAAGGTTCCATACCACATATAATTAAATACTGTGGCTTTAATTAAGTAACCTAAAGATTATGTGTATTATCCCAATAGTGGATGATGTTCATATAACTAGTGTGTTATGTAGATCCTCCTTGGATGATCCTATAAAACTGGTTGGTCAGTGACACCATGCCATCTAGATAGAGTGGTTTATAGGAAAATAAAAATAGATTAGAACCACACTAGATGGTTAGTTGGTTCCATCAACATTCCAGAAGAATCCTTTGAACCAAAACATGATCATTAAATTATATCAGTACCCCAGCTAAAAACATGGAACCATTCATTAACTGTAGAACTCGTAAATATCAATATTAGTGTGGAACCCAAATAAAATTGAGAATTTATAAATGTTAACATCTCATTCATAGATAAACAATTGAGTATGTTTCATAAAGCAACATAAATAATAATGTCACGAAAGTTATATTGGAAAATCAGGACTCTTTTATTGTTCAAGATAGGATATATTAATTATTAATTCAATTATTAAAACATCAAATTCTACTACTAAAATTACAAAAATAATTCAATACGGATTCATTTTTTATGAAAACATAAACAATGAATTTATAAAAAATAAAAACAATATGATAATAAATTGACAATATAAAATGAAATTTATATGAATAATAGTCTTAAAAATGTATCTAATAAACTCAATTTTATTATTCAAGAATTTTTCACATGTGAATAGATAATCAAGAATATGATACAAGTTTATTTTCTTGAATTTATTTCTAGATACATATTTATTATTAAATACTTTTCTTCCATTGTATTTGTGTATCTAATTATCTTTAATATTTTGAATCATGATACTCTCCTAAATCATGTTATTTAATATTTCATTTGAAATAAGATCCTTGAAAGGGTTTTCACGTGAATTTTTCTAAGATGGAGAGGGTTCGTATTGGCTCAATTTTCTTCCATTGAGTTAAAATCATTGTAATCAAACTCTTCTATTCCCTGATTTATTTATTAAAAAAATAAACATTTTGTACTGTATTTATTATTTCTAATCGTAGTTTGTAATATTTTTTTGTACAACCAAAATTTGAAATTATTCTTACCACAATTATTTCTTTACTTTAAATGGTTATGTGTCTCAAAATTCAATTCATTGAGATATGATCATGGTTTTCAATGTGATTTTTATTTTTTTTGGTAATTTATTCACCTATGATATTTTATTTCATGATTCTATTATTTTTTATTTTATTTCATGTTTAATTTTATATTATATCCTCCAAGAAGTTTGGGTTCAAAATTTTATGAATCCACAATAGTTATTTTCCCCTATAATCAATTCCTGGAGTAATGCATGATATTATGAACTATAACTCCCGAAGTTTTTATGATTTTTATTTTTTCAGATAAAATAACATTATTTGATAATTTTTTTTACACACAACACAATTTTAATAATGTTCTACATGAAACATTGGTTTTACTTACATTACCCATGAAATTTTGTTTTAACAAAACTCTGATATATTATGAATATTATTTAAATGTGAAAGTTATAACTTATATAGTAAACTTATTGATATTAATAGAAACAAATTTTTTTTAAATATTAATTATAATTTTAACATATAAATATATCATATATATATTAAAATGACAATATTTTTTATAAAAGTATTTTATATGTTTTGAAAATAATAATTTTTCAAAAAATGAATATTTTTTTGCACAATAACAATATTAACATTGGGAACATTTTATAAAATTAAAATAAACAAAAAAATTTATATAATAATTTCAAAAGTATCTTGGGTGATTTTTTTGATAATTTTAATCAATTATTAATTATATTAATTAATAGTGAAAAATACCGAATTTTAATTAAAAATTCATTTTGGTTTATAATTTTTGTTAAAATTAATTTTAACTGTAAATAGTTTTAACCTAAAATAAGAGAAATTATATATATTAATAAAAATATTATCATTTAAATAAAATTAATATCAAAATTTAATATAAATACTTTGTAAAAATTTGAATATTCTCTTTTTGAAAACTCGCTTTCTCTTTATGTTTGTAGGATTAATTTGATATAAAAAAATGTCAATTCTATGAATTTAAATTTTAAATAAAGATTTTACATATAGTTATATAATAATTTATATTTTCTAATATGTTCAAAATAAATTTTTACAAAAATTAATTTGGGAAAACAGTATAAAATTAATTACCACAGTTAAGGTAAAAATGTGTTTAACGAGTGATAAACTAAAAATATATGGGTTAAAATTGATCCAAAAATCATTTAATTACTTTTTAAGAAAAATTTAAATAATATAATTCCCAATATATAATTTAGGTTCGTTTTTAAAATTGTTTCAAGTGATTGACATTACCTTTTTTTTATTATTTTGGAAAATATTCCATTTGGATCAAAGAGAGATCATTTCCCCCACTTATAAAACACCACTACCATCATTCACCTGTTCACACTTCTCGGTCCATCTGGTATGAAATCATTCATCACAAATCAATTCCAATTTTTTCAAATATCATTTTATAATCCATCTTTAAGAACGATAACCATTTTAGGAAGGTTTTTTAAGAGAACCAAGGAGGATACTGAAAGAATAAGTAATGTTCATCACCGAGCATTTTATTATTATTTTCTCTAACATCTCACTCAATAATGATTATAAAATGATGATTAAATAAAAATGGTATATTAAAAATAATTATATTTTATTATTTTGAGGTCATTATTGACAAAAAAATCACCACTACCATTACATTTCTTTCCAAATAATTATTTTTTATTATGGTGGACTACCACCTCCCAATTTGAGGTTATTATTTTTTCAATTATCATATCTCACAGTTCAGTATGATGTTTGTTATAATATATATAAACATATAAATAATATTTACAACATAATTATACCTCTAGAATAATTATATCATATATATATATATATTATTTTCCAATCCATATGGGATATGATAACATCACTCATGTGGATGAAAAACTACCTCCTTGCTAGGTGATGTGTTTTATTTTCACAAATGAATTATATTTAGGATAATAAAGATAATTTTAATGATTATAATAATAAAGAAAGGATATAGTTATGATATTGAACAAATATATATCAATATTAAATTAAAATATTTCTTTTTTCCTATAATCCTTTTCACGGATAAAATGAATTTACCATCATTCATGTATGTGTGGACTTCCACCTTGATAAAGAAATGTGAATCCATTTCAACACAAAATCACATGGATGATTTGTATAATTATATTTAATGGAATAATATTTTATTTATGAAATTATTATCTTTATTTAAGGATAATTTATTACTTAACACCTTTCTATAATTATCATTCAAAAATGGAAATGTTTCTCTTGCGTAGACATAGATTACCATCTCCATGAACGTATCCTACTTCAGTTTTCAAACCCATCATTCATGAATAGGATAAAAGAAATAATTTTTGTATAAATATGATAATTATTTCTTGATTATTATTCATTTAAGGATGTAATTATTATTAATGTAGTAGTACTGATAATTAAAAATCAATACATATAATAAAAACAATGTGGTTATCACCCGAAACATGACATTAAAATGATTTTTTATAAATGAGTAATAAAATGAAAATAGTAATTCATATATAGTATGATAAATATAATTATTTTTCTTTAATAACTATATAATAATATATTTTTTTATTAAAAATGAGTTTTGTAAATATAATATGGAAGTCAAGAATTATTGGAAGAAACTTCTATACCACTTTTTAATTCAATGAGACACAAGTAATGTTTACCATATATTTATTTAATGTGTGGTATATACCTACAATAATATTTTTTATGATATTCCAGAAAATTTTGTGTTTTTTAATGTATTTTGGTTTTAATCTTTCATAGTGTTTACAGTTTAAAAGTTTTCAAAGTGGTCATGATTTTATGTCTCAATTTTCCTTCATTAAGATATATGTTGTGTTATGCGCTTAACTTATTTTATAAGATGTATATAAATCCCATTTTAAATTTAATGTGATTTATTTATTTATCTTCATGATATTTGTGGTTCCCTTTAATGATATTCCTTCATGTATATTATGTTTTAACATTATCTAAGTGGAAAAGACTATATGATACAATCTCATTGTTTTTTATGATTTTTTATGATTAGGTATCCATTGTTGATGTAGTTTGATATAACACTAAATAAAATCACCAATTTCACTATCTTATGTTTATTTATAATATTTTCTTGTAATACTATATTTTTACTATATTTTTTAATTTTAATAATTTCTAATTTTTTTAAGAAAATCTTATTTTTTTTCTTCCTTTGGTCAGTAATCTATTTCCTTCCAAAAACAAGATTTAAAAAACTGAATTCAATAATGATTTATTACTATACTGTTATTTTTAAAATACATTTTTACAAAAAATTTACACTTTTAAAAAAATTATATTAAATAATATTCCTATAATTTTATAAACAATTCCAACATTTTACAGAAAATGGGAAATGAATCATTATTTTAAAGTGTGACATAAATGAATCTTACCATAGTCATTAAAATTATTTTGCATGATGATTTTTTTGTAATTTTAAAATATAATCTTCAATGAAAAATTATTTAAAAATATATAATGATTTATCTTTTTTAGTGGAGAAAAGATGTATTAAAAAATAAATGTTTTAAATGATCAATAAATATCCTTCTATATCTAGGATGATATCTATTGATACATATTTTTCTTTTTTGTGGTATAGTCCATGGATATAGTTCTTATTATTTATATTACTTTTTTATTTATATGATGCCATGATTTTATGAATCACATTTCTCTTCTAGGGGTTGTATGAAGATAAATATTCTTATAAAACCTTCTCTCTTTAATGGATTGTGTTTTGGTGAAATTCTAAAAAGATTATGAAACATGTATTTTTTCTATGGTTTATGATATGATGAATGTTTTTTGAAAGAAACATAATTTCATTGGTTATGATATCGTGAATGTTATAGGATATTGTGGCATGCAAATTTATTATTTTTTTCTGATGATGGTTAAATTATAACAAATGATGATTGTTAAATTATAACCTAGGTTTGCAGTTATCTTATAACAAATGATCATTGTAACATTATAACCAAAGATTGGAGAGACCATTCCTTCTCTCAATTTCATTATGTAATGATTTATAACAAATTAGATTGATAAGATTGGAATGGGTAGTCAATATGGTTCAGTACGGGACATTTTCTTCTATGAGGTTATTGTAAGTGAAATTTGAAGATAATGATGTTTTGGGGGAGTTAACTCGTTTCACAATGAGGAAAGGGATACCACTACTGATGGTGTTCCCAAAAAGGGGGTGTATCTGATCATGGAGTTCCACGAGATGTCTGGGTAATGACCCTTTACTGTTAATGAATGTATTTTTTTATGATTACCAATAAGACATAAATTAAAGTATTTTTCCAATGTTAAGCTCACATGACTAATTTTATTCTATTTACTTATGATTAATGTCTTATGAACTTATAATATTTATTACATGACTTAGTATGTTGATCTATGATATGCATGTTACGGTTTTAATATGTTATTCACATTTTATAATTTCATTATTCTCACATTATGTTCATGTATTTCCGTTGTTTACCCTTCTTGAGCATCTGATATCTCCCATTATTGTGTCTTCTTTCTAAAATTTATGTTGAATGTTTTTATTTACAACATTGAATGGGGTTATATTAGTGGGAAATATTTAGGACCATTCACAAAATTAGAATATTTTCTTCAATGTTTCATATGGCAGCAAACTATTCCTATTTGCTTGTGTGTGTTTGTGTAATGCAATGAATCTTCATCTAAAAATTTGTAATATCCATGCATGAGATGCCTGGGTCACTATTGTTTCAATAAAATTAACGATTTAGTTGTCCATTAGATTCAACGATTATCAAAACATAGTGAGATCCCATTGGATATTTCTATGGATATTTCTTGGGGTATATCTATGGATATGTCTAACTATATTTAAACCATAGGAAAATGTCATGGAATTTGGATAAATGACTAAGAGAGTGGGTTTTATGAAATTAAATCCCTTTTTGGATACTACAAGTGGTTTTGTATCAAGAATAGTGGTACCTTGGTGTAATCACACTGAAAATAGCACATCGATATGGATATGATCATCACTTAATCCACAACAATGGGCCTTTCTACACACTGGGTTAAACACTCCTGATGGATATGTTTTGGACTATAAAAACATTTTAAGAACTATCTAGAAGAATTTAAATAAATGTTTTTTTATGAATTACAAAGGTTAAACCCATGGTGTTATAGATTAAAAAAATATGTCATGATTCACACATCTTGAAACTGATTTTTCATGGTCATGTTTTTTTTCCACAATTATAGATGTCGATCAAATAATATTTTACTGGTTTTAGACAATGGATAGAACCAAAAAGAACTTGGTTAACATTGAATCTCATAGAAAATTTCTTAATGATAATCCAAATGTGATGATCAAAGTAGGGAACGATTTTTTGAATATTTCTAATGAGCTATTATGAAACAAGATAAAAAACATTCAACTTTATAAAGCCTAAAACTCACTAAATAATTAATTTATAGTATTTTAATGAGATTTTGGGTGGTGGAAAATATGAAGTAAAAATGATTCAGTTTCATGTATATCAGGAATGTGGGAAGAAACACTATAGTTATTGTTTCAATGGAATGATAATATGTTTTATGTCTAGAGAATAAGGGAATAGGGTATAAAATCTTCATATGAAAATGAAAGGTTTAGTTAAGGTAATGGGTTGGAATATTGGTCCCCCAAATTTATAATCAATGGATAAATACATTAAATGATGAATTTATTGGAATAATGGGAACCGATTTCTGAAGAGGAATTACAATGGGGATAATCAACAGGGTTTTATGAGTAATGGGTTTTCTATTAAATACAATGTTGTTACTAAATTCATATGAAAGAAAGGAAGTGTTAACGAATTATATGATGAACCCTTTTTAATGGATTATGATTGATGTAGTGTTATTAATGTTTTTATGTATTGAGATTCAAGAATTATGAAATATATTAAGACTAATCGGTATAATTTATATATTGATGGATTTCAAGAATTTGTTGAATATTGCTAATCACATAGAAATGTGACTGACTAGAAAGATGATATTCATGGAAAACACATAATTGAGGGAAATTTAACCCTTAATATTTCCCTCATATTTATAAAATGATCATTTGAAAAAGAGATTATAGTTGTATATAAATTAAATTTTATAATATTGATATCCTATCAAGTGAAAAAAGATTTTTTGAAAATGTTGTTAACGTTTTACTTAATAGAGATTATAACATTATTGGAGATATGTATTTTGTTCAATAATATATGGTTTTTTCATCATAAAGTTTCATCGTACCCAGGTTGGGATTATTCCAAAGTGGACTGGGTTGTGTATCTTTTTTATCGTGTGATGGAGGTGACACAATCGACTATCTTGTGTTTGTATTACCATGTTTTTTTCTTGATATGAATCACATCATGATCCCAATGGGTGGTTTCAGGGGGATAAATATTTGTGCAATCAATCTATGTTAGGTTCAATATCCTCATATGGTCTCCGACAAGTTTATTCATAGTGAATGAAACACTCGAGACCCATTTTATCCACGACTCATGGACCTTATTTCCCAAGGCAGGCACTCCTTGGATAATCATTTTGCCATTTTCACTCAAGGACTCATTTGGATGAGAATATGGGATGTTGGTCTCATCACACCCTTTTTAGGGAATTATTTCATAATATGGGACTCTCTTATAGATTTAAGCAATGTTCATATGTTCATGACTCCATGGTTCATTCCCAAGAATATGTCTATAGATTAATCATTTGTTACAAGATTACCCAAAAAAACACATGGGTCTAGAATCATCTATACGTATACAAGGTTCTCCATCCATGAAGATTCCTGTTTGTAGATAGATCGTGAATTACTTCAACATTTTTGGAGACAATGCAGGTTTCATGCCATATGGGATGGCTCTCTAGAGTTCATTGTCATCCATGGGTGATGAGAATTTTTCTCATGTTTATCTCACAACTATTACATGTGATTCCTTTATATCCTCATGAGAAGAATAAAAGGAATGTTGTTTGGTACAACTTCTCTAGACACATCAAATTTTAAGGTCGAGTTATAAAGACCCTTCCATGCAGTTTAACATCATGGGGCACAGAAATCTAGGCCGAAGGTTCCTAGTCATGGATTGATGTGGGACATACACTGAGGCAACCCAAGGCACCTAAAAGAGTTGTGGCATTTAGGTTAAGGGTGATGCTACTATGGATAAGGCTCGAAAAACATTACGATAGATTCTGATATCAGGTTATGGCATCAGGGTGGCTTCATACATATACCAGTTTGTTGGGAAAAAAAGCCATCATAGATCGATAAGATGTGCATTTTTCATGGAAGATGACCATGAGGGATGCATGATTTAGGGGTCAAAATTTAGGTGATTATTTATGAAGGATCCATTTTGTTCTTAATAATTATACATGCATCCTACATATCCTTGTTGAGGCAGGAATCATAGTTGTCATAGTTCATTGTTTGGGGTTTCACTTAAGAGGAGGCCCATTTATGGGATGCCTGATTTTATTAGGGCATAGAACTTCTATGATGCATGTTCTTTAGGACCATATGGATGTAATTTTCTCCACCCACCTCATAGATATTGTGAGTCATACTCTACATGAGAAACAATAGGGGCAGTTGATCTGATGATTTTTTGTCCCACATTATCAGCTAATAGATAGTATTGGAGCCCAAAGTGAGAGGGAGAGAGAGAGATGGAATTGACTATAACCACATACCATTATGTATTGGTACCCTAGGTATCCAAATTAACTTATACCAGTATACCATGGGATGAGGAAGATAGGAGTACTAATTCCACCACATGTATAAATTGATGGGGTCTTACCTTAGTGGGAGTTCCCTAAAATTGGTTTTGGGAAAGGGGATGAAGGTTTCTTGTCATCAAGGGGAAAAGAAAAAGTGATTTCCCTTAAATATCGCTAAACCTCGTTGGAGAAACGACTACATATTACCCTTGATCACTATTATGGGGAGGTTCATGATAGTAGATTAAGGTTAGACTCTCAGTTACCATGGGATTGTAAACATTAAGACATTCCACAAGTTTATTTCGTTGGGGGGATTACTCACGTGACTCCACTTACCATGGGGATATAAACACAGAAGGGCACGCTAGTGTGCCTAGTGGTCTTAACATATGTTTCCAGTAGATTTTGAAGATTCCATGGCATAATGCTGATACACTAGTTCATGGAGTGACTATGGATGAATCAATGGGAATAGAATGAACTGATTTGAGATGGAGGGTGGAATGCCCAAGAATACCCAACTTCCTGTACCATTTTCTCATGAGAGATGGGGTTTCTCTTGCATATCATGATGTTATGCGGGTGTTGGGGCCATCTACATACCATAGTGGTACGAAAACCTGAATTTGGTCCACATATAATTTTTATATATGGAATTAGATTCCACCCACATAGCACAATGCTATGCCGGGCTGAGCATTGCCCACATTTGGTGGTGGTAGGAAAAGAGAGGTTCTGAATGTATACTATAATGTTATTAAAGTTTTAGTTCCATCCATATAGCTATTTTCTTCATGGAACAATGTTCCATCAACATAAAACATTATTATTCAGGATGTCGATTTGAAGAAGGGACATTGGTCTTGTGGTTCGCAAGAAGTTCATTCATGGACGATGCTAGTTCTGAGTTTATCCCATTCTTATTATATATACTTCATTCAGGATATGTGATGATCTATAACTATAAGGAGACATCAGAATCCTTAATCCATGTGGTACCTTATTCTATTTTACCTTTTATGCTTTGAAATCAGTTCCCATCAGGTCTCCCAGTGATTTTCCTATCGAATTATCCATCCCCTATCTTTTTTTCCCTCATGGTCCTTTTATAGAGATGTTGAGGAGTTGGATCAATGGTTCAAAAAAAATATTTTGTGGAATCCCATGTAATAATCACCCGTCTTGCGGATGACTCGGTCATTATAAGCTTTTAGGGATGTTGTTCTCAGTGTATTATATTACCACATCAGTCCCATAAAAAATGGTTTGTGGGATTCCATTTGCCTCACCTCAACTAAAAACTATCAGATTATATAGAAAAATGTATGTGGGGTGAAACCCTCCACCTCTATTCCATCAACGACATAATTCACAAATAACTAGTGTTCTCATTTTCATTTTACTAACCATTTGGTTCATGGATGGTCCACAGTATGAACCATCATGAAAAATGGAAGTTCAAAAAGGTTGTTTTCCCTTCACGGCTTGATGTTTTCCTTTTTCAAATCTATCTTATTCAACCCTCTTGGTCTATTCTTCTTTCAAATTATTTTGATTTCTTTTTCAAATCTTCAAGAATATATTTCTTTCACTTTGCAATGATTTGATTTCACAAAAAATGACCTCCATCAGAATAGGCTCTGATCAGGACGAAGAGAATGATATTTTAATATAGGAAGTGGTCCTTACATAAGTCTATTGTAAGTATACCATTATACCCATAGAATGGGAGTAGACATATATCATGGGGGTCAGTTTTTTGTCTTCTAACATTTTCTCTGGAAACATCAGTGATCTCATGATTTCTCTCACTCACTTGCTTCCACGTACCTCAAACCCTTCTTGACCACCTTCATCCACAAACCAAACATCGAATCTACAAACTGATTCATGAACCATCAACTGGTGAGTTCGGATTTTTACATAACGTATCTTGATACACATTCAACTATTCCATGAACCATTGGTTCAATGGACAATTCTTCACAGGCCGACGCCTTTAAATCATATTTGAACTATCAGTTCATAGGCGATCTTTTCTGTGAAACTTTCCATAGACATCAGTACATATACTCTTTTTATTACTTTTCCAATTTTTGGATGCCAACTTTTGGTTTTATGGAAATTGGTAGATAAAAAAATGTCTTCTACCCACACTTCTCTGGATGTGGCTAAATGAACGACGGCTAAGGTCAAGAACATTAAAGATAACCATCATTCCGGCATCATCCTTCAAGAGTGTATTCTCCTAGATCCCCATTCTCTATAGCTTATAGATTGCCTACTATCCATTCTTCTTCCCCCTTATAACTTCAGTCTATAGAATGATGCCTCTTAGAAACCGTTTGACCAGAGAAGCTTTGTTATTCATCTTGACATGTCTCGAGACTATGACCAGGTGAATATTTACACCATATGGGTGATAACACAAGTTTTGAGCCAAGGTGATAAATTTGTTCTGAATCTTTCTACGTGGATGTGGGGAAATAGACACCACCATTCCATGTCTTCTAAATAAGTTTCCTTTAAACATCCAACCATCTTAAATCTTTCGTTAAATGGCCCCTTTGGAGGATAGAGCTCCAAATGGAATCTACGATCTAGAGGGGTCTTCTCTGATGAATGGTCATGGGCATTCTCAGTGCAATAGATCTTCTTGGAATCACCAGGCTAGTTGGATGTTGTAAATTTGTATCAAGTAGTATGGGTTACTCAATTTTCCATTTATTCTCCTTGTGATATATCTCATGAACTGCTCAGCTGCTAGTGTTTAAGCTCAAATAACATCCACTTGTCGCATATAGAGGTGGGAATAAGTCTGTGGGATATTTTGTAGATTGGGGGAGATCCCATTTTTCGAAACATTTATGATTAATTCTTACCTATGGAATATACCGCGGAGAATATCGAACAACAATATTTATTGAAGATAGATTTATTGGTTATGGAAGAGTTGTTTCAAGCTCAAACTATGCTTGAGCTCTCAATTATTTTATTTGAGGATGGGATAGGTCTATTCATATATGTGAGTGGGCCAAGGCCGAATGTTTTCAACATTTGAACACATCCAACTCAATAGTCACAAAGTATTCTGTGCTCATACAACGCTACACGCAAGTCCAGTTGGAATACCACCTAGGGTTATGGGATTTGTTCAAACACTTCACCTGAGCTGAAGTTAGTACTTTTATTTTCCATGTTCTTGAGAGGCTTCCTTTCCCCTTGTCATGATTCGTATACCAATTTCTGATCTTTCACATTAAAGATGTATGATACACTATCAGACAGGTAGCCCATAAAATAGCCATCCCCAACCATTCTCAAAATTATGAGTTATTTGGTCGAATACTGGAAGGGAGGCCTTTGCATCACTTATGTGGGCCATTTTAATTTTTATATAGCTAGAAAGAAGTGAACATTCCATACTATGAATATCAATATATTGTGATGGTTCCTCATTCTGATTTTCGTCTGGCTATTCTTAATATTGATGTCCTTCACCCCTAGTCATTAATCATTGGAAGAGTAATCAACTTATTGAGTGATATTTCTTATTCCATGTCCATTCCTCACCCAATTCCTTGTGGGGTATTAGTAGATGATTGGTGGGGCTCTATAGAAGCACACTCTTACATCATCGCTCTTCGGGTTAGAGTCTTGACCTCTCATATAGACAGAAAAACTATCTACAAACCTTATTCTCTTTATAGGTTATATAGTCAATTCATATGTCTGTAGTGAGTCACATTACACTCAGTTTCCTAGGTCAAGAAAGAATCTCATCCGGTAATCCGTTTCTATTTTTGTATGGTGATGGCATGGGATAATACCGGCCTAGAAGTTCTTATTCCTTCCCCAATAGACTCAAATTTCTTGTCTCTTGAGTATGTATCACTATGGGTGGCTTGTTATCCTGATTGGGGTTTGAAAAGTCTAGTTCGGAGAGTTCAGAATCCATTGACAATTTTTAGTCCTATCCCAATTGTGTAGATTGTATCACCTCCCTCCATTCCTACCATAAGGAGGTGTTACATTCACCATCGCATATGCTCGGAAAGGGATTCATATTCATATCCTATCTCTATAGATAGTTACTCTGACCCCATGTCTCAGGATGAAAAAGTATGTGGACCAACTGAATTTTGTTCAAGGGGAAATCATTAGATATTATTGAGATTTAAACGGGAATAATACTTTAGACTCTAGGGGTAAGACCATATGTAGAGTAGGAGAGTACTCATTCTGGGATAACTCAACTGAGGACATCTCCATCTATTGTGATGGAACTTCCCTATTATATAATTGTTGTGGTAGAGGGGCAAGAACAAAGTCCCCTTGCTATTAGGAAGCATTTATTCTTGCATACATTGGCTTAGATTAATATTTTATACATTCATATAGACTCCCATGATAGTATTTGCTGATAAGAAGGATAAATTTTGATGATTATTCATCGACTTGGGTTTAAGAAGCTTCGATTATAGACACCTGAAGATTCATGTATATCAAATAGTCATAGATTGAGAAGATCTAGATTATTGGGAGGATATTTTAGATCATTTTAATACTAACCATCACTAAACTAATACATTTCAGGATATTACTGAGGAATTTCTTTATTTGGAGGCTAAAGAAAAAATGATCATGATTATGTGATTGGACAACTAGAGGAACATGGGAGTTGAGGCTCATGTGACCAAGATGAAGGAACAACTATCCTCGATGAGTGACAATTATAAAGCCATCCAGTTGAAAGGACGAGAGCTCAGGGCAGTTATGAAACAAGTACATCCAGCAGTTGATGCAGAAGCCATATAATGTAAGGACTTGGATCATACTCTTAATGGCCCCTATCACACAATTATTGATCTACTAAAAAGAGCTAGTATAACTTCATTGTAATCTTTTGTATGGTCTTATTCCATAGTTTCTATTTAATTATACATTTGGGAGATACTTTACCCTGTGGATGTCCCAACATTTTCATTTAATGGAATGGAAATGGTTTTCTCTTTAACGATTCTCTTTTATCTCTTCTGATAATGTCAATCAATTCTAATTGACTACATTTTGATGGATAGTCTCAATTGGATAACAATTTGAGTCATAATTTAGGAAAATAAAATTGAAATGATCAAATCATGATCTATATTTTACATAAATTAAAGGACTCAATGAGAGGAACTTGACTATTTCTAGGGTCTTATGAAAGGCCCTATAAGTTTTAAATATATTTTTATTATAACCCTATTTTTTCCTAATACTATTATGATTTGGGAATAGCGGGTATAACCTAACTTTTATTTTGTACACCCTTCATTGGTTTTATACCTAACATGATTTGTGTCTCTTTTTATTATTTTACTTCTCTACATTGTGCCGAAACTATATAAGTTGTTGGTCTAGTGAGTTAGTAATTGACTTTTGTATAGGGTTCCCTTTATGGGTTTTCATCATAGGGTGTTTTGTGTCTTTTACAGTTGATGTTTAATGTCTTTCAAATAGTAATGTCATTACTAAGGCTTTAGGTCCAAAATTGTTTACTGTGACTAATGTTATAGTTCGAACAACAATGACTATGACTGATTTTTTAGAATGAATCATTTAGACCATGACATGCGAGGTGAGGGTCCCTGATTATGGTTTATTGGCCAATGATTTCCAATACAATTTAGACATGGATTTGGGATTTTTCATAACCCTATATTTTCAGTTTGAAGACTGACTGAAAATTAACTTTTTATTGAATGAGAAGAGAACAACAAGTCACAACCAGATCAGCATAACCATGGTGGCCTAAAATGATGAAGGCGAAGGGAATCTTCGAGAATAATATTGTAGGAGCTCTTTAGAAAAGAACCTATCAGGTTTTAGATAATGATGTCCTCATCATCTCTACCTTCAGGGGCCAGCTTATCCACATCAAAATTCTCTTCACGCCAAATATGTTTGGCGGAACATCCTTGATCGATAAAGGTCCTACAACATCTCACCAAATAGTATAGATCACATGGAGGTTTGGCTATTCCTTGGAGGAATAAGTCGGATGCAGCGGAGTCCGATTCAATACTATCCACCTTGATGTTGAGGTAGTCTCACCATGTGAGACCTATGCACAAGGCCCTAACCTCTGCACCCAAGGATGATCGCTGCCCATAGAAGGCGTTGAAGCAAAAGATAACTGAGCCTTTAGAATTCTTATCTAGTATGCTGCCCCTCATCTCACCATCAATGAAGGAGCCATCGACATTGAACTTTAAGCTGTTGCAAGGCGGTAACCACCAAACCCACGTTCCTTGGTTGTTAGAACACGTGCTTGCATTAGAAATCAACATGGGGAGAACCCTTTTGAAGGAGGGTGAATCCCAACAGCCACGAAGAAGCTTGCCTAGCTCGGCTAGCATTGCTCGGGTTCTCACATGCATCGCTAAGATGGAAGTATTTACACCTTGTCAGGATTTGTTCCTTATCTCCAAAATAATCCAACATGAAGCCGCCACAACAGTTTCACGGATTCTCCTTTCAACGTCCCGTGAGCCGATGTCCCAAAACCAGCTTATACAAGTCTTCTAAAAGGTATTTCCACTGCACTCAATGGACAGACTGGTTCTCATGTAACCCCCACAATGACTTTTCCCAATCGCTATGCCCAAACAGATGATCCGTTGACTCCATCCGGGGGCTGGTGCAGCAGTAGCAACGGGACACTAAGGTCACCCCCCTGCGCTGGATGTTCTCATCTGTCAGTAGGGCCCTGTGAAGAATTCTCTAGACCAACATATTTAATTTGGTGGGAATAACATTTCACCAGAGTTTTGTGGCCATATAATCACTCCCCCTTTGAATATGGGTGGATTTTTTGAAACCGATACTGGAGAATTTACCAGAATCCAATCAAGTGAAGTAGCAGCGGTCCGGTTCTTCTATCAAGCGGATGTTTTGGAAAATTTTCTTCTGATCAGGATTGATAATTGTGCCCATCAGACCTTGATGTGCGCTAGCCTCCTTGAAGGTGATAGACAGCATTTGAAATCTAGGGATATATAGGGTATTTCCAGCCTAGTTGTGGTTCCAGAGGTTGATATCACCTCTCCCAATCAGCCATCAAGATTGAGCTTGGAGACCGGGAAGGTGATAGAGCATGCATTTGGTAAGATTAGAGAGTTACCTTCTATGCCTTGGCCATTCCTCCCATTTCTCTACGTACCTATTCTTCATGAAACTTGCCCATAATTAGGCCAACTCAATGACTTCCCACGCTAGGCGTGCCTGCATGGCTTGCATGGATTCAACCACACTCGTAAGCCCACACCTCCTCCTTCAACCAGCTTTGCCATACGATTCCATGAAGCCCAGTGGCAGTGACCCAACTGATTAGCATCCCATAAAAAGGTTGTCATGGTTCTTTCAATATTAGTTATAGTGCCCTTCGGCAGCGTGATGATCAACAACACATGCATGGGGATCGACTTGAGCAGACTGTTGATGAGGGTGACTTTACCTCCGAATGAGAGCAACTTATTCATCCAGTTACAAATTCTTCTAGTCATACGGTATATAACGTCATTGAAGAGAACCTTTTTGATTCTTCTATATGATAAGAGAGCTCTGAGGTAGTTCATTGGAAGGAGGGCTTGACGAATTTGAAAAAGATATCTTGGATATTCCCGCATCATCAAATAGAGCAATTTTTGGAAATATAAACCTTTCTCTTATGGTGGTTGATGATTTGGACGCTTTCCTCCCCATATGCCACCATGATGCTCATGTGGTTTTGAAGTGACCTGCACCTGCCATTAGTGAGAATAAGAATATCATCAACAAACATCAGATGTGTGATTGAGTTTTCCCCATATTTGGCGACAAAGGGATTGATCCCTCCATATTCAAGGCTATAATGAAACTTGGATGAGAGGGCTTCTTGAGCTAATAGGAATAGGTATAGAGACATGGGGTCTCCTTGCCGCACCCCTCTGACATTTTTTAAGAATCCAAACACCATTCCCATGAGCGAGACTGAGAGCCACGGGGATGAGAAACACCTAAAACAGAGATCACAAAACCATTCAAGAAAGACAAAGTTACTCATCACCCATATAATAAAACCTCATTGTAGTCTGTCATAGGCCTTATCCATGTTGACTTGAATGATAACATTAGACCCCACCATCCGCTTGTTGATGTCTCCAACTAACTACATCGCAATGCCGATTGCCCCCTGGATGCTTCTGCCCATAACAAACCCATGCTGCTCACCAGAAATAAGCCTTGAGATGATGTTGCTCAACCTTCTGGTAAGTATGATAGATAGAATTTTGTAGGATAAATTTCAAAGGAATATAGTTCTGTATTGGGAAATGATATTCGGGTCCTTAAACTTGGGGATGAGCACCAGCCTTGAGTCAGATACTCCCTTTGGAAAAGAGCCCCCCTTGATGAATTCATGCACTGCCTGAACCACTTGTTCCTTCAAAAAAGCCTATGTTGTAACATAAAATGCTTCCGGAAACCCATCGAGTCCTAGAGCACTATCCGACTTTAAACTGAAAGTATCCTCTTTAACTTCCTCCTCCATCAGAATCTCCACAAGGGCCGAGTTTTCTGCATTTCCCACCATCTTCTGGATGCTGCAAAGAGGATCTTCCCCCTGTTATCAACAGACAGATTCCCAATTCTGGAGTCCAACAGGTCCTCCAAGAGCTTCTTGAAGTGAGCTAAGGCCATATTCCCTGCCACATTGATGTCCGAGGTGTAGGTCCCATCCTCCAGCTTTAAGTTAAGGCGAGCATTCCTCCTTTTTTCTTTCAGACATGCATGAAAATATGAGGTATTTCTATCCCCCTCCCTTAGCCAAAGTGACCTCGATCTGGCATGGTAAGACCTCTCTGTCTCAAGTGTCTTTTCAGCTAACAATGAGCGCTTTTCATTCATCAGGGCAAATATGTTGTCATCCCATGCCTCCTGGAGAGACTCATCATGTTTGTCGATGTCTATCCTGATGTCATCGATGAGTGGGTCCTCCAACGGGTTGTTGTCCAGCCAGTCTAAAAAACACCATTTTATTCATCGAAGCCGATAGTAAAGACTTTCCCAAGCACGTCCATTTGTAGAAAACCCTCCCTCTTGTGCCATCCAGCTGAATAAAGAAACTGAAGCTGCCTTGGGGGTGATCTTTTCAACATTACCAGGAGGGGGGAGTGGTCAGACATGACTCTGGTTAAGTGAGTTACCGAATCCTATCCAAAGGATTCGATCCTTTGGAGGTTCGAAAGGCACCTGTCAAGTCGCTTCTAAATGTGAAGAGGCCCTTTGTGGTTGTTGCACCATCTGAATTGGTTACCGATGAAGCCCAGGTCCAGGAGTCTAGTAGCGGCCATGTATCCCTGGAAGTCCCACATGGTGTTGGTGAGGCCCCCCACTCCTCCTTTCTTATCTGATATATTTGTAACTGTGTTAAAGTACCCCCTCGACAATCCAAGGTGTTCCCATGCAATGAAAACTGGCTAGCTTCTGCCACAAAGCGTGCCTCTCAGTGGCATCACAACTCGCATAGACAAAGGTGAAGAAGATATCAACACCGCCGGACAAGATTCTAGTATCAATGCTCTGGGCTGAGACATCAACCTCCTCCGCCTCCCACCCTTGCTTCCAGAAGACCCAAATATGGACATTCCCGGAAAAGGCATGAAAATGGTGACCGAAACCCATCATGTTTCCAAACATAGCCATGTGGTTATCATCTTGTTTAGGTTCAAGAATGACCGCCATAGGTGCCATATGGCACTTGAACTCAACCACAACAAAGTCTCTTTTCGCATGGCCCCCAGACCTCTAGCATTCTATATGAGGACCAAAAACATGGCTAAAACCGACGAGGGTCTTCACGACCGAGAGAACCCACATCAGCAAAACACCAGGGTCGATGAGCTTCCCTTGCTCGGGGCCGGGTGACAGGTCCTGGGGACGAGCTGGGAACTGCTGGGGGCAGAGGAAATCTGGTTTTGAACATCGGGCGGGGACACCGAGTCGGCTCATCCGAGATCTCCTCCTGGACTGCGAATCAGTTGGAAGCTTTTGAGGCAAGAAGGGAAAACCAGAGATGAGGATCGTCAAAGCACAGCGCGAGAATGGCCTTTCTAGCTTGGGAAGACAGAGCTTTGAGAATAAATTTCCTAACCCCTGATGATAACTCAGACGGAACCAGAGAACAGTGGGCCATGAGGGCCTTCGCAAGACCATAGGAAGCTTCCAGGAGAACGGCGCTAGACCAGAGCAGGCCGGCACTGATTTTCTACAAGAGGTCAGAACAATGAAACCTGGAACAGTAGGAGGGGGAGCACAGATAAATCGTGAAGGGGCATGGACAGGCCAGAGAAGGCTTGAGCATGGCAGAGAATAGCAGACAACCTTTACATAATCCAGCGTAGATTGAGACAGCAGCGGACCACTGTCAGAGGTAGGGGAGCCAAGATTCAAAATTGAAATGTCCGGGTCCTCCCAGTGGTCCGCCCCGCACCCTGACCCGAACGAGGATGTTGAGGGGACCGACAGGTCTGGATCTGACCACCCCGAGGACGAGGGGTACTCGAACGCAACCCTAGACCCCGATGGGCCGGATGATCTGCCAAAAGCCACTGGTCTTTTCGAGCCCCGCCTGCGACAAAACTCATTCAAATGCCCCTGAAGACTGCACCCCCCGTAGAATCTGTGTGGCGACTGATATAGGATCCGTTGCCACCACTTGAATCTGTCACCCGCCTTGATCAAGAATCGAGCATGTAAGGGCATGGAATGATCCATCTCTACACAGATCCGCAAACACCCTGCATCCAGGAGGTGCATAGTGGCAACATCTGCGCAAAGGATCCCACCGTATCTCTGATATACTGGAGGATGGAATGGTTATGGAACGGAAGAGGGAGACCAGGAAGGTTAATCCACACCGCCGCCTTACAGGATTCTTTCACAAAGTGGGATTCCTAGGACCACCGTGATAAAGAGAAGTGCCTCTCACCGCAACGGCAGTCCGCTGAAGACCCGGCACGGATGAAGTCATCCCTACTGCACAGATGAATACAGAAGGCATACATGGAATGTGAGGAAATGGATGCAGCATGAAGTAGTCCCCAAGATCCCACAAGATCCTTGAAGGTCTCCAGAGGGGGCTTGTCACGACCGAACCGAGCCACCATCGTTAATTCAAGGAAGGCCGCAGCCTCATCCAATTCCCCTTCCGATAGCTCGACCACTAGAAAACTGTACACAGACGAAGCAGGCCTCTTTGGAAGGTGAATAGCAGGAATGGATGGAGGAATGGTCACGAGAGCAGGAGGACGAGCTACCGAGAGTAGCATATCCTTGAAGGAGGCCATTTACTTCATACTCAATATAAGGATATCAGCCATGATATTGGGAATGGGAGCCATGGGGAGTACTGGAGTAGTAAAATCCTCTTCTGAGAATGAATTTTTCTTTTGTTGAAAATCATACATAGTGGAAAACATATGCAGAGGTACTGAGGCATTGTGAGAATAGTCAAAAAATGGTTCCTTATTCCACTAACATTCCCATTTAAATGTACAAAAACTTTTATGGGAATATGGACTTTTCAAAATCACGAGGGGCGGATTTCCAAGGGAGTGGTGTCTCAAATTAATGATAGAATTTTCATTGATCGTAATCATAAATGAGAGACCATTACAAAAAAATATCAGGCTTTTGGAAAGGATGGATAATGAATGGTGTAGTTTATAGCGTGAAATAATGAAATTTGAGACATATAATTTAAAGTCACTTTACCAAAACCAAAGAAAGGGAATGGTTCCTAATTTTCATGGGATTTTGACCCAAAATGTTGTATAATCTTCATGCATTAAGGGGGATAAAGTGTGTAAAGTATCATCTAGGGGGTTTCTGAGACTAGGTAATGTGGTTAGATGTAAACATAATAAGAAACATTAATGTAGGAAAATCATCTCATAAGGAAGAATTTTCCTTTGGTTTGAAGGAATTTTTTATGGAAAAGATATATAGTGCCGTCGGGGAATTATGTGCATAGATAAAAAATGGTTCTCCACATGAAACTAACCATCCATTTCCGATGGTCATGGGTGAATATGAGGCTTCAGAACTTTCTTGAAATAGAGTACGGTTTGTAAAAAATGGATTACCTGAACATAAAGGAAGGAATTCCACGTGAGATTTTCATATTAGTTGGTACGATGTTCGCCCCACATAGATGTAATGATGCTCTATATGCATGTCTAACCCATGTTTTGGGAATAATGGTAAATTTTATTTCATCACTGGACCCAAGATATAAGGTTCGGGTGTCAGTGTGTATCCTATGATAATAGGAATCAAAGAGGACACAGTTCTTATAAAATTTTTCCATATGTGGATCTCATTCACACATAAGAGTGGGACATTTTTACCCTGTATATAGGTTCTCTATGGAGGTAGGAGTCTTTTGGACTCTCCTATATGGATTCATTTCACGTCTTGTGCAGTTTTAATGTCTTCTGATTTGGAAATTGTCATAGGAGACATGAGTAACCATAGGTTAATAGGGTTTGGAAGACCTAACATGTCCAGTATGGGGGTATAAAGGAAGGTGTAAGCTACGATTTTAGGGGATTTCATATTGGGAGAAATGATGTAGGTCTTGGGAATTACTGAGAATATAGAGACAGGCAAATCCTTTCCTGAGGATTGATTTTCCTTTGGTTTACAAACCCTTTTTCCGTGCACTACTGGAAATCTGACATTTCCCAACGCTTCTATACCAACGGTTCGTAAAAACCGTTGGTATAGGTTCCCTTTCCCAATGGTTTGGCTAAACCATTGGGAAATCCCACTTTGAGGCCACCTTTCCCAACGGTTTGGCCAAACCGTTGGGAAAGGGTATGGCTTTCCCAACGGTTTGGCCAAACTGTTGGAAAATCCCACATTGTGGCAACCTTTCCCAACGGTTTTGGAAAATCGTTGGGATAGGTATACCATTTCCCAACGGTTTGGCCAAACCGTTGGGAAAAGTCCACTTTGTGGACATCTTTCCCAAAGGTTTGGCCAAAACCGTTGGGAAAGGGTATACCTATCCCAACGGTTTTCCAAAACCGTTGGGAAAGGTCCCCCACAAATCAACCTTGCCCAGGAATCAAAATCCAGAATCAAAATATATACCAACAGTTGTCAAAACCGTTGGTATAGGCCTATACCAATGGTTTTGACAACTGTTGGTATATATCCTTTGATTTTTTATCATTTCTTCTTACCCATAACATTATATAAATCAAAATTTAAAATCATTATGAGAATACATATATATATTTATGTAATTATATTCACAAAAGTCATGTAAGGTTAGTGGGTAAGTCGTTGAATAATAAACTAGGGGTCCTGGGATCAAATCCCAGCGAATGTTTTTTTTGAAATACATATACCAACGGTTCCATAACCGTTGGTATAGATTTTCATATTAATTATACCAACGGTTTCCAAAACCGTTGGGATAGGTCTATACCAATGGTTTTGGGAAAACTGTTGGTATAGACCTATCCCAACGGCTTACTTGGCAACGGTTCTCCAAACCGTTGGTATAGGCTATACCAACAGTTTAGAGGCCTATACCAACAGTTCCAAACCGTTGGTATAGGTTAGTTTTCCAGTAGTGGTGTGAATCTCATATAAATCCATTGGGGAATTATATGCATAGTCAAAAAAAGATGATTGTAGGACATTGACCCGCAATTTTCAATGGCCTGGGAGGTATCTGAATATCTAAATCCTCAAGAAGCATAGAGTTTGATAGGTGGGAAATGATGTGTCGAGATATATTAGAAACAATCAGGTCATAATTACCCACACAATTGGGGATCTCTTTATATTGATTTGAGCTATATATTGGATGGGGAATTTGAATTCCTTTATTACATCTAGATATGGTTTTGATGGTTAGGGTTCTTCAGAATTAAGCTCCCCACATAGGTATGAATGGTATTCAAGGGAAAGAGCATTTTAACCATATATGGGATTCCTTGTTGTTTAATTCCGTACGGTTAGGACTCTGGGCTTCCCGTTGTGGGATAAAATAACAACGTCATTCTTTTTATGGTCATGTAACCTGAACAAGCCATAGGGTATTGATACTCTGTGGCTCACTGGGGAATCCTATACAAAATATCCTGTGTTCACATGGGTTGTAATCAGTGTGACAAACAAGGGATGCTAAGGGTTTTGATTCATCTAAGAGGGATGGAACAATCAAGGAAAGGTGAGTATTATACCTGGGGGATATTTGTGATGTTTATTGTTGTAAAATGTGGTAGTTTTATCATATAGTTTAACATCATATGATTGGGTTCATTTTCATATGGTTTAATTTTGTGAGGAAAGGACGTTGGTTCAGTGCATTTTATCATCATACGATGAAGATATAGGTGACTCGACATGAATAGAGATGGATGTTATTGATCTTTTCATGTTTATGTATTTCGGTAAGGTTGTATATTCCAAAAAAGATTAATATTTTGTGTTGAGGATGTTTTGACCATGCAGTTTAATGTCTTGTAGTGAGCAAATATTTGATGCAAAGTTTAACGTCATATTGCAGGGTTGTACCACCATAGAGAGGATGAGAATGTATTGGATAATCAATCCGGTATATTTTGGTATTCCCTGAACATGAGGGGGGAGGGGGGAATGTGTAAACCAAATTAACGAGGATCCATAGATCATGAATAATGATACCGAGCTTAATATCCATTGGGCATATAGAGGTAGTAGAATCCTCTCCTTAATATGATTTTTCCCTTAGTTGATAATATTTTTTGTGGGAAACTAATGAAAAGATGTTTGGGAATTATGTTCATTGTCAAAAAAATGTGTATTCATGGCATTGGCCTTCCATCATGGATGGTATTCGATGTTTATGGGGATACATGGCTTCTTGGGTTATAGAGATGGATGTATCAAAAAGGACATATCTATGTACATGAGTAATATCTAGACTATGATTAGTCGGGAAGCATGAATTCCCCTACATAGATCATACTTATATGTACCAAGGGGTATGATATTTTGAAAAACTCTTATTATGGAAATCAAGGTTCAGAATCTCAATGCTAGTGTTGCATTTTCTTTGAGGATATGGGTGAATTCACATTTTTTTGAGGATGTACCCATGTTTTCAAATGTGTGTGTCATTGCATATCTCATTATACTAAGAATAAATCCCCATTTAGTTCTTGCGGGCACCTTTTAGTTTAATGTCATGCAATTAGGACTCCGACCAAACAATTTTACATCTTGCGGTAAGGGCTCTGGCTTGTAGTGGATTGATATACCTACGAGGAATCCCTAACTGAAACTCTTCGGCCCATGTGAGAAGCACATAGTGTGAGAAACAAGGAATGACAAATAATTACTCTTCCACGTAAGGGGGTACACATTGAAGGACATGAGCATCTTTTCCTTCAATATAGTTTCTTAACAACGACCACCTTTCAAGACCCGAGTTCTTCTTTTGTACCATGTGTCGATAGGGAATCTATCTGAATGTGGTTATATGAATTTCTCTATGCATGTTAGACTTACATGTAAGGGAGGGTCATGTTTGGTCTTGTTGTGTATGGGCAAGGATGTAGAGTTCTGGTGTTACTACATATCCTATAGGGGAAGGAATCAAGGGGCATTTAGTTCATAGAATTTATCTCATGCATATTTCTTAACCAAGTATAGGGAAAATGGGGCATTTTAACATGGTGGTGGCTAAACCAGGATGGTGAATCCATGTGTCACTATGTATCCTATGAGGGTAAGAATCAAGACTCACGTAGTCATAATTATCCTTTTGCAGGTCATGCCCATACTCATAGAGAAGGCATTCATAAACATTGGTTTTTTTGTGGTGTTGTCGGGTACATTTTCCATTTTTTATGGGGATGATTTCATCACCATTCCAAAGATCATGTGATCCATGCTCAGGGTGAGGAATAAAGAAGGGAAGGGGTTTCCTCTTACAATACAGAGGCATCAAAAGTTACCCTTGGAGAAATTTTCATCCTGTGGTGAGAAGCATATGACCTACGATGTATGAGTCTTTACGCATCCCATCATATAATGGTAAACAAGTCATAAAAAATTCATTGAAGACACCTCCCCTATGTTGGTCTGGTTCATACATAAGAAGATGTGCCTTATTTTTCTTTCCTTGTGGTGGTGGATGGACCCAGAGGAACATCCAGGCGTCATTATGTAGCCTGTGATGGATGGAATCAATCCACACATTATTCATAACGAAACCACCTACATAGGTCTAGCCCATACATTGGGAGAAAGGGCATTATTTATGGTGTTGGTGGTGGATCAATGGGGATGTAGAATCAAATATTCACTACATATCATCAAAGGGCAGGATTCAAGCCACATGTAGTCCATGAAGAATGAGGGTTCCCATATGGATCTAGAACTCACATAGGACACACACATAGAAGCAAGAGAATTTTTTCTTTATATAGAATAGAAATGAATCATATGTGGTGAACCATTTACTAAAACACAATGGAACCTGTATAGTTTAACGACGTGTAGTTGGCACAATAGATGTTATTCTGTTTAAGGTTTTATGTTGGGGACAATTTTGCCATGCATTTTTACATCTTGCATCATGGATAATTTGGCCTTGCAGTTTAACATCGTACTACAATGATGCACATGGTTCTATGTAGCTTAAATTTTTTATCTAAGATGATGGTGCTATGTAGTTTAACATCATACAACATGGATTCAGATGCTAAGCAGTTTTATGTCATTCAACATTGAAAAAAATTATATTATTACAAAGTGAGTTTCTTCAGGAACCATGCATTAGTGGGAGATGCAGTAAGTTGACTTTCCATTTTAATTATGGAATATGATATTTTGAGTATAATTCGACTATATGATATGTTAATTACCATTTTGGTTTGAATTTTGTAGGTTTCATTCCATGTATCATCGGATTTCTATGGGCCAACACCAATTCCCATTTAAGAAAGGACCAGAGGTGAACTTTTTTGTTGAAAACTCAGGCAGTTTCGTTTTTTTATATTTCCAAACGGTGATGATGTTGAAATAATTTCTCTTATAGCTATTCTAATTCATCCATACTCTTCTGGGATTTTTTATAGGGGGATAATTGATAACATTTTGAATCACATAGATAGGGTAGTTGAATTTCAATTGGTAGTACCACTTTCATACTATACACCAATGAATATAAGTTTTCTTATGTAGTTGTGTGGGTCATAGTTCAGTAATGCCACAGAGCATGGAGTAACTTGTTTGGCCATGATTTCTTTACTTTTTCTACCATCATCTAGATTATATTGTATATTGTCTTGTTTAAGGCCTCTATATTCCCACATGACAATACATGGTAGTAGGAGGAATAGTTGACCTTGATGCAATATTCCTGATATAGTTTTTCTAATTCAACAGAGAAATAACTGGTGCCATTTTCAGTCAGAATCGCATGAGGGACCCTAAATATGGAAATGATATTGTCTTTCAAAAAACTAACTATTCTTCTTTCCCCAACCTCTTTAAGGGGTACATGTTTTTACCATTTTGAAAATTAGTCATTCTATGTGAGAATATACTCGAATTGTTTCACTATAATAGGATGATATAGTCCCATGAATTCAATTCTCCATATGAAAATGGACAGGAGTACTAGTATGTGTAATGTAACTATAGGGGCAGGTGGATGAAATTGGAACGAACATGATAAGAGTGACGTTTTTTTGTAAATTAGGCATAATTTTTCATCATTGTGGGACAATGGTACCAAAGCCTTCTATTTTTATGTGAGACCTTGGGTGTTGAATGATGTTCCTCACAAGATTTGACTTGTACTTCTCTGATGATGGTGGAGGTCTCTTCTCCATAAATTAACTTGAAAGGGACATCACAAGGTCACTATTATAGTGGTCCTTTTGATGGTTTGTTCTTTCGTACAATACATAGTTGACTTCTCTTCAAAAAATTTACTACCTTCAATCCCTATCAGGTGGGATATCTCCCGTTTGAAGGTAATATACAATGGGAGTCATATAGCTGGTGGTAGGACCATATAACTCAGATATGGGATTGATCTACTTGATTTAATTCGTTTTAACAGGAGTGAATGGTATGAACATTCACTGATGGTTAATTCTGATGACTTTTTCATTCTGATATGGGTGAGCCATAGCTATGGATTCATTTTCCAATGCATCGACCTACGCATTTTGTGACCAGGGGGCATTAGGTAATGTTGCATCTAACTGGAACTCTACCATCAGTTCTCTAACATTGTTCATCAATGGGGTGGAAACCTCATTCTTAATAGCACAATCACCATTGAAATTTATGATGACTATTTCTAAATTTCATTTTTTCTTCAAACTTCCTACTTGTATATGGAGGGCTACCTATAAACTGCCAATAAAGGCTTCATATTCTACTTCATTATTCCCCCCCCCCCTCTAACATGAGGAAAGAGTAGGTAAAACAACCTTTTCTAGAGACATGATTATGACACCCAGTGCCACATTTTTTATCCGAGTATCTTCAATCCTTTTTCCTTTCAGGTTTCTAGAAGCTCCCTCGAAGTGCATTTCCCATGTTTGGGAGTTGACATGAAAATAGAAAACATCTTTATCGGATTGTTCAGAATCTAATGAAGCCTCTTATATGGAATGATTCTCTAAAAATAAATTTGCAAACTCATGGATATACATGGTTTTCTATATTATGAACCATCTATCAAATTACCGCAGAATGACCTACCACTATGACATATGCCCAGTAGACATTGGATGACTGGGAATATACTTAATCATGTTGTTAAAATAGACCAAATGGACCTCATGGTGCAGCAGATAATGATGTAGATTTCAGACAAAAAATATCAGGGCCAAGAACCTCTTCTCTATATTTGGTAACATAGTCTTATCATTGATCATGGATTGCATAAGGTAATAGAGGCTATTTTTCTATCTAAATCACTATTCTATGATAGGAAGGACCCTATGGATAACTCTAGGGCGTTTATATACCAAATTAGTTGTCTTACTTTGACATGAAGCATGAGAATCATAGGAATTAAGAGATATTTAATGAGGATGTCCAATGCTTTTGAAAAATCATCGGTCCATTGATACACGACAACTTTTTCGTCAACCTGGTGAAGGGAAAACATTTTCTTGTAAGGCTGGATATGAAATTTCATATGTTGGCAAGATGTCTTTGGATTCCTCCCTAATTAGTGAGGTTTCAAGGAGGTTATATTCCAAGGATATCCTTTTTCTTCATGGGGGTTACATTGATTCCACGATGATGTACGATGAAATTTAGGAATACCTCTAAGGTAATGTAAAAGGAACATTTTGGGGGTTCATTTTCGGACTATACTATCACAATTTTTTTAATACTATTTCATGATCTAATAGGTGGTTTGATAATTTTTCTGATTTGACCACAAAATAATCCACAAAGAATTAAACAAAAATTCCCAAAATGGTATTGAATATGCATTGCATGGTGTGTTGGTATGTGATATTTACATTTTTCAACCTAAAGGGAATAAACCTATAGATGTATAATCCATGGGGAGCCCGGGTTGTGGTAGTTTATTGATATTATTGGACCATTAATATCTGGTTATATCATAAATATACATCCAAGAATGAGGGAGCCACATATCTTGTAGTTTCATCGATCAACAATTCTGTGATCAAGACTGGGAAATAATCTTTCAGGCAGTGATGATTGAGATCCCTGAAATCGATGAAAACTCTGATTTTCCCCCATTATTATTTTTGACTGGGATGATTTGGGCCATAAAGATGGGATATTGTCTCTCTTTAATGATGTTGTCTCTGATGATCTTCACAAAATCATCCTCTATTTCAGAAGCATGTGTCAGATGCACCCTTCTCGAGGCTTGCATTTAACCACGATGGTCTTCTGGCATGAACAGGTGGTGATTGGCCTCCTCATGATTGAGGCATGGTATATATGTATATTTCATGGAGAAAAAAACTCAATTATATTTTATTAAAGAGTTTTATACCTCTTTATTTCATAATACATGGCCTCACTAATCAGTGCGAGCAGCAGGTCTTCTTCGGTACTCAGGTTTATCTCCCTAATATTATCAATGGAGGAATATACACCTTCCTCGAATATTGTAGGGGACTTACGCAGATCTTATTCATCCCCCTCTTCCCCATCCTCATAATATTATTCTCCTCCATCTAATAGGGGGAATGTTTTTTATAATATCACTTCTAAAATGGGAGAATAATCAAAATTATGGTATTTGGAGACTGAAGAAACTTCTTCTATCCCATGTGACAATGGGGAATTTCCTTGATAGGATGATTTTATGGGTCGAGGAGTGTCTAATCCTTCATTTGGTGATGAAACATTTTCTTCTGTCTCAGTGGGTGAGGCATGGATTATCTGGAGCATTGAGGATAGTTCATGGGCACATTTATCTGAGCATTCACTGTTGCCTTGGGGATTAGTGGGTTCTTCCACAGTGTGAGGCTCAACTGACATGACTAAAGTCATGATCACTTTCAAATACACATCCGAATTTGGACTCATTCACTCTACCTGACTAATGGGATTACACTTTATTTAACGGGCTTCATGAGCATATTGGAGGGGACCACATCAAATCTGTTTGGTGTGGTAACCTAATTAAACCCATAATCTGAGGGTTTCTTCATTTCCTACTCATTGAATCTTGTGTCGATAAAATGGGAATCAAAAAATTCATATGGGGCCTTATCTGGATGTAATGTCCCATTATTCCCATTAATTCTATAATTTACACTCTAATGGTATGATGACTCAATCATTGCATGTTGATTCTTCTAGGGTCTTACTTGTAGGATTATAAAGGCCATAATTTTTTGAACCATGAAGAATTCAGAGTCCTCAAAATGGTCTCAAAGCCATGTTCTGAGCTAGATTTTTTGTAGTAGCTTCAGATAACTTTTTTTAATAGCCCAGCGGTCATGGTGCATGGCATCATAATGTCCACATTTCTGCCCATCCAATGAATTGTTCATTGTGTATTGAGATTAAATACCAATCCGTTGTCAATGTATACTTTTTGAATATTGACACTGTTTATCTTTCCAAACACATATAGTAGTTCTATGTTCCCTTGTATAAAGATGCCTTCGTGTCGATCCGTAATGGAGATGAACACATTGGATTCTGTAGAATCAATCTCAATCCGATATACTTCAGTGGTAGCTACATTGGATTCAAACTCTTGGAGCTCATCAATGATATAATGAGTGGTGCCTTGAGGTTTTCTAATAGATTCAATGCATCCAGGATTGATAGTTTAGATGGAAATGTGGCCAATTGCATCAGACTATCATATTTATGATCTAAATATTGGAACTTCCTAACATGGTGATGCTCATTCAAATGATCTCTAGTATCTGGAGCATTGTATGTAGATGTACCAACTCTTTAAGGATGAGATATCTGTCCTCCTACACTTTTTGGATTCAGTCATATGTGTCCTCTTATACGATAGGAGAAATCACAAATCATATCTTCTTCTGATGGATATTATATTGTGATTGTTCCATAGGATTATTTGGTGGGAGGAAGGGATCTTTTCTTTTTTCCCATTTGGTCTGATGGTGGTATCTTTCACCAGTTTAAGAAACATTAACGTTTTGATTGAGTTTATATCCAAGAATTTGGATTATTCCATGATAACATCTACTAGGGTTTCCTTGGATTCTAAGATCATTTCCACCATCTCCTCGATTATGTGATGGAATTCATGTTCATATCCATTTTCTTCATTAAACAAGGGATACACTAAGTGAATGACATTAATGGAGCCAAAGATCAATTCCAAATCTGATAACGACTCTACCTAGTTGACTTCCTCTGGTGGTGCTTTTAGGTGGGGTGGTGCTTGTTGTGCCATTTGGTAGGGGCGGTTTATATAGTTTTTATTCTTGTTTGCATGCAGTTTTTGAGTGTCAAATAAAACATTGTGCATGGTGTATGTTCATATTTATGAACTTGACCATCTTAACCCTTGAAGTATTGTGGGACTGAGAATATAAGTTTTGTTTCATTAGGACATGTTGGGGGAATAGTCGGTTGTATCAACTACGCTTGGAGGATACCATAGGATTGATTGAATATTTTTTCAGTCATCCAACCATCAAAAATATGCTCCTTTTTGGCTGATGACTTTTTTCAATACTCTTCTTCACCAGGTTTGGTGGTGGAAACATCCACCACTTGTTCTAGTAGTGGTCCTAGTTTGACCTGTCCAGAATCTATCGTCCTTTATATGAGGTCTTTAAATACATGAAACTCATGTATAGTGTGTCCAAGTATCTAGTGGTGGGGATAATAATTTTTCTGATCATTAAGACCTACTACATCATATCTTTTCCTATCTATTAGCTGGAGAATGTTTCAATTCATGTAATCTATAATGTATCAAATGACATGATCATATTAGAAAAAATATATTTTATTCATTCATTCCATAAATTGATTTCTTCTATCCTCCCTTCACATTTTATCAATGCATGGGTGATTGTTGACATCTGGGGGGGGATGCACAGTTCTTTGTGGGCCTCGAAACTTGTACTGGTGTAGGGGGTGCCTTGATTGTAACTGAAGATGCTTCAGATCTCCATACTTTTTACCTAAGGTCGATGGGGATGTTCGACACATGATATTAGTTAGTTGGAAAGAATTTTCTATTCTCTGAGCAGTGGATGAAAAATCCCAAAAAAAAACGTGTATACTTTACTAAGATAAATGGTGTTCATAGCTCATCATAGAGATTATCAATCCACATGGAAATAATTTCATTTTGGGAGAGCAACCGGTTCATGGAGTAAGTCAACCCTTTCCATTTAGAAATAAGGTCTGGAAGTATCTCATTTTACCATTGTTTTTAGTTCATAATGTCACTGACTGTTGTTTTTGGCAACATTGAACTAAATTAGAATAGGAACTACCACCAGAGGTCCTCCCAACCAATTATCAAAATAGCTAGAAATATGGAATTCCATAACAGGGATGAACCTTTCAGGGTTCACATGAAGCATCTCAGTTTACCTACTCCTTGATGCTCTATATTTCCCATCATGGGATCACAGTATGATGTATAGTGAATCATATACTTTTTGGGGTCACATTAACCATTGAGCACTTAGAATATAGAGTTCCCAAATTTTTTTGGTGATGGGTCATTTCTCACCCAATCAGTGTATGGTTTTCGTCCCAATTGTATCAAATCACGATGTCCTTCGATGGATTCTAATAGATATGTCAATGAATCAATGGTATTTGTGAGCCCTCGATGCATGTCATATTGTACCTGAGCATGGGCTGGTGTAGTAGTGGGAAATATTATACGTGTTTGAACTACTGAAACTTGCATTAGATACCATGTTCGAGGAATTAATTGTATATTTGTTTGAATCTATTCTAGTTTCTTTTCTAATAGAGTGAAATATTGATATCATTCTAGGATTGGTTTCAGGTAGGCTGAAGTTCCTAGTTCTAGATTGGATGAGAATCTGGGCCTTGATTCATTTTCTAGGATGATCCCTTATTGAATATGCACCTCTATTGGAATTTTATGAGACACTCTACCTTAGAAACATATCCTGTAGGACATAATTCTTGATGTAGCTCCGTGTATATTCACCTTAGCTCTTTCATTTCCTCATCTTATCAAGTGAATCTCTCCTCGAGCATTAGGGACACATTTTCGTTATGTGTAAGAGGTGGGTTTTATGTAGTCTTCATCTTATTATTTTGGTTGTTTGGGGTTCATATGAGTCGTAGTGAGGGATTTACCAAGGGAGAGTCCATTTTTAAGGTGACACATTGGTTCTACGTATGCACACCATCAGGCTCGGTATGGGTCCCCGATATGAGGGAACCATACTCTCCGACATCTTTATCATTTGAATTATCTTTTGTGAGGCCTGTGGTATTGACATCCAAGACATTAACCAATTAATACTACATTATAGGTAGTGTAAAAGTTATAGAATGGTAGGAGGACTCTATGAATTCTTTTATGAATTTTCTCCTTCTATTCTGAGATCCTCTCTGTGTTTCGTTCTAAAGGGTAACTCATATGAAACATCTAAATTTCCTTGACATGCATCTCTATTTAGGGGGATAAAGTCACTATATGAGAAAAATGGGTAACCTATATATTCTTTATTCTCCCTAGGTGGGAAAACTGATGTTCGTTGGGTGGTTAATTGATGTAAAAATTCCCCCAGACGTGCAGGCTATGGTTTCTCCCATTACATTGCTACTATAACTTAACCTAGATTTTCTAGATTATATGGGAATTTTTTATTAAAAATTCCCCCATCACTATGGGATAGGGATCAGATCGTACTGTAGTAGCTGCAACTATTATTGCCGCATTCATGATCATATGCATTCCCATTCAAGGGTGAGATGGATATGGTGATGGGTCTAGATGTGAATTACATGACTGTGAGAACATGAGATGTTTTTTTGGATTCCATTAATAATGAATAATACTGGATGTTCTCAGTTTCCTAGTTTAGGAGCTCCCCAATAGCTTATTCACTTCAGGAAAGATGATTTTTAGAATACATAAGACCGATTCTTGTTGATAATATTTCCATTCCTAAACTAGGATTTCATTTGATCTCCATCTCAGAATAATGGAACTAAAAGATGTAATTTCTATAGGGTTTTGGTTGAAAGTATGTGGGGTGAAATGAAAAACTCTATTGTATCCCCAACCCTAGATATGAACACTATATAGTGGGTCACTGACAAGGCCAAACAACTTGTGCAGCGAGTAGAGGGATACCAGTTCGGGATCTCTCTTCCACCTCTAAAATTTTGGTCATCGTGTAGATGGAGGATATTCTTGGTCAATTTGATGGGAATTATTTCATTATATTGACACGGTCTCCATACCCATAATTGGGTAAATAATATTCTTTAGGAAGTAATAGAGGATTGTAGATTTGGTGGGGAATTTTAGGTATGAATTCCTATCAAAAATATGTCAGTATGTAGATCAGAGAAGTTGTTTTGGGCCACAACATCACTGGTATATCATCTCTTGCAAGTTGTATTCACATGAGAAACATATCCTTTTGTTCATTTTCCAAATACTCTTCTACTACTTTTGGCATACTTGGGTGATTCTTATTGATTTCATACATAGTAGTGTGGTTACTAGCAGTTTCATCAACATATAAAAGGTATGGGGGTGGCTCTAAGGATGACATGGACCCAAGATATCTTCTGGATGTGAAAGGATGTAGATTTTGATAGAAATAGTTTCCACTATTTCTAAATCAATCCTTCCAAGTGCCTCAAATATGAGGGTTTTCTTGTATTTGATCTACCAAGGGGAGTACATTCCCACCAGTGTGAATTTTGACTATGGGGGGATCTTTACAGTTGATACTGAAATTGTAGGGACTACCATAAGAACTGAATAATTGACCACATTGACTATCCAGATGTCATATAACTTGGGGAGGGCCTTCAGGGAAGACTATTGTGAATGGTGGACCTTTTACTGCTTGATGTCATCGTAGGGAGGGCCTTCATAGCGACTAACATCATGTTGAGGACTACCATCATGGATTTATATTTGAATTTAGGGTGAATATATGTAGTGTGAATCTGGGGGAGGACCTTTAAGATATATTGTGAAAATTTTAGGACTTAATTGTGCCTCAGTTTCATTGTAGAGGGGTCCTTCATAATGTATGCTATAATGGAGAGGTCTACCATCATAGCTTGATATACAAGGGAATGGATAATTTCAACAGCATATACCCTAGGTATGGACATTCGGGTGGAAGACAGTATGTAGAAATCCTTCTTGTTGTCTTATCTTCTGGTAAATAGGATGGCTACTGTGAACCTCATCATGAGATAGACTCTCAGGATCAGTTGTTTTTTCCCATGAATTAAATCCATGAGGGTGAGTAGGGGAGGACCTTCAGAACTGCTGGTGGATACATTGTGCGGAAGACCTTCACAATTTTTACTACCACATTCATAATTTGGAAATTGACTATCAAGATATTGAGAATCTATTGACAGATTCTTGACAGAATCAAGAACTCCGGATTCTAGAAGATCATAATTATGAATTTTCTCTTAATTTTCAACATACCTTTTGGTCATTTCAATTTTGGGCTCTCTTATTCAGGAAACTGGGGCCACATACTGTTGGTAATAGCCATCTGATACATTTATCATTTTAATTGGTTCTGGAGATGTCGTTGAGATATATAGTTTAACATCTTGAGTTATGGCGGGTATATATTCTTTCCCTAGAGAATCCACCATGATGGATCGGTGTACCCAAGTTTGAACAAGTAATTTTTTCCTGATATTTCTATCCTTGTATAATTAAATATAGTTATCAACCCTCATATACTATATCTGGGATGCTGGTCTACTCTGGGGTGATTATCTTATTTTTTCCTTTGATTCATCCCACTTAAGAATATAGGTTCATGGGCAAGACTCCTTTGTTTTTTCACAATGGTAATTACAACATTACAAGTCCAGATGATTTGATCTTGAATCAAGATGTGATAATCCTACATTTCCATGATGTTTGGAGATATGTATATGGATTGCTTGATTTTAAATTACCACTCCAGTTTCAGAGGAGTTTTTTCCTACTCCAATCCTACAGATGTTTCAAGTGGATACCAAAAGTTTTTTTATATCAAGGTAGGGGAACGAGTGTTTCCATGGTTTTTAACTGGGATACATCAGGTGCTTTCTCTAGTTTCTACCCTCATTTGATGATGATATTCATATTTTCAAGTAGATATTTTCATTTTTTCTATATTTTTGTCACGGGATTGATGTGAATACAGAGGTATTTTTCTTCGTTTATATTTTCCTTCAATTTCATTTTAATAGTGGGGTTTTTTGTCATAGGTAAGAAGTTTTATCTTTATGTTAATTTCCACCATATTTGACTAGGGGGTTTCAATTTCATCAGTAGTGTTGTATGACGGCCCATAATTTCCCACCCTATTTGAATGATGGTCTTGGGGTGCATTAGTAGAAAATTAATCCTTGTTGTAGATGTGTGCCGCCCTATTTGTGTGATGGGGTTTTGGCACATCAGTAGGGATTTGGTTCTGCTTATAAATTGATACTATATTTATGATTTGAGACCATTGGATATTGGAAAGAATTTGGGCCAGCTCATAATGTGCCACCATATTTATATGGTGGGCTTTAGAAGAAGTTATATGGACATGTGTGTTCTCATAGTATTGCACCATGTTTTTACAACATATCAGTTACTCAAAAACCATGTTGATGACATCATCTTGGATATATGTTCACTACCATCAGCAGGACGTCTGAGGGGCCAGGGTCTGGTGGACTTCAGTTGTAGAACATTGTGTGGTGTCCAACTCATAATGAGGATACTAAGTCGCATGATATATGCCGAGACGTTCTCCCACAGGGGCTCTTACATAAGACCCCTGATAAGTTGTGATGATTTCATCAGTGTCGACATCATTTTCCTACCTATGACAAGGGAGTTACTTTTTTTCATGTTAAAGGGATAGGGTCCTTAAACTGTTGTAGAATGCATGTGGGGCTTCCCAGTTCTGGACTTCATGTCTCTATTCCATGGGAAACTTGTGGGGACATGAGGCCTGGTTGGATATTCGTACTGCCTCAGTGGTAGGGAGATTACTGTTTTTATGGTACTCATTAGATAGCACATTTGAACCCAGTGTTGAAGACATTTGAACGGTGATGGTGCCCTGCTCTTTGTTGAGGAACCAATTTCTTGTGCGGTTGTGATCGCGTGTGTTTGAGAAAACAATCAGGATGCCATTGGATTATAGGTAGCTCTGTGAATCACCTACAATATACATGACATGTACAGAAAAAACTCTTTCAATGTAGAATATCATGATCACATGTAAAATTGATGATATTTCTGGGACATCTTCCTTTTGAATGTGAAATGGGCTTATAGTGGGGTAACCCGCCACCATGGTGAAGGATTCACATCACATTCACCATTTTTTTTCTGAAAAAAGTCTTACCCAGCATAGGATAGGTCCATCAAGGATGGGTATTTTATCCTTTTTATATTGAAAATGAGTATCCAGAGCTAAGTGTCTCACATTTGTCTTACCATATTTTTCTTTACACGAATCACATCATCATCTTGATGGGTGATTTCATGGGGTTGAATATTTTTGAAATCAATCCACAACGGGTATGATGTCCACATGTTGTCTCCAACCAGTTTATTTGAAGACTTAGAGACACCTAATGAACATTTTATCTGTGATTCATGGACCTTCTTTCCAAAGGTAGCCACACATGCATGATGATTTGGAAAACAACACTTGATTACTCCTTTGGTTGAGTGGATGGGAGGTTGGGATTATCACACCCTTTTGGGGGAATTATTTAATATTATTGGACTCACTAAAAGATATTAAAATTTTTCATATGTTATTTAATCCTTGGTTATTTCCCAATCATGTTTCCATGGATTTATCTAGGGTTACATGATCAACCATAAATACCCATGGGTCTGGAATCATCTATATATGTTTGAGGTTCTTATTCATGAAGATAAATGTTCATGAATATATCAGAAATTCCTTCATCAATTACTGAGACAATGCTGGTTTCTAGCTATATGAGATAGTGCACTAGTATTTATCAACAAATTAGGTGGGGGTAGAATTATTATGATGATGGGGTCGAACCCATAATATGGGCCTCCTATGTATCATCATGAGTGGAATTAGATCCCACATAGTTTGGTTCCACTAGTTTGGAAACATCAACTTTTAAGGTCATGTGATGAGGACTCGTCCATGTAGTTTAATTTCATGGGATAAGGACATCTACATGGAAGGTGACTATCAAGGATTCATGTGGGACATAAACCGAGGAAACCCAAGGTACAAAGATGCGATGTGGCCTTTGGGGTAAGGGTCAACCTATTATGGATATAACCCATTAAACATTAGGGTGGATTCCAATATCATATTTGGAACTCAGGGAGGCTTCCAACATATCCTAGTTGGTAGGGATTCAAAGACCTTATTGTTCGGTAAGATGGAGCAAACACATTGAAGCATCCCATGATAGAGGCATGATTTGGGGGTCATGGTGGAGTTTAACCATTAAGAAGGATCACTTTTGATCTCAGGACTTAGACTGGCATCCTTTATATCCTCATTTGGAAAGGAATCAGAGTTCCCATAGTTAATTCTTTGGGGATCCTATCTAAGAGGAGGTCCATTTGTGGAAGGATTGATTTAATTTAGGCATATACATTTTTGGAGGAACATTCAGTTTTTTTGATCGAAACCTAACTCTAGGACCATGTGATTCATACTTAATGTGAGAAACAATAGGAGTGTAATGTATCTTTAGATATCATGTCGCACTTCATGTGCTGATAGATGGTAGTGGATCCCGATGGGAGAGAGAGAGAGAGACAGAGGGAATTGAGTGTACCCACCTCTTCTTTTTTTATTACCCTCATTTGTTATGTTAAATTATCAGGGTATAACCTAGGTGGAGGTAAAGAGGAAAAAAAATGCAACCTCTTGCAAGTAAAAGCTAGCGGATTACCTAGTGGGAGAGCCATGTAATTTGTTCTTGGAAAGGGGATGTATGTTTCTTCTTATAATAGGGAAAATAAAACATGATTTCACATAGATATTACTGACCCTACTCCAAGAGAAAGGCTAATTATTACCCTTGATCCTGGGATTGAATATGTTCATGGTATTATCCATGATTGGACCCAATGTTACCATGATACCAGAAAATCCAGGAGCCGGTGGAAGCTGGTCCTAATAAAATTAAATAAAAAAAGAAACGAGTCAAGCATACAAGGGGTTATTAAATAAACCAGTGTGCGTAAAACCACACCTATGTTCCTCCACTAGTGGGGCATAGTAGTCCAGGGCTGTGAAAGACCACATTTATCTAGGATCAGTGAGCTCCTGCTTTGCCAGTGCATCCACCACTGGATTAGCCTCCCTGTAGACATGTGAAATGTCCACCCACATCTAAGAAATATAACTAAGCCAGCCAACCCACTGAGGGAGCATACACCAAGGGACCTGGTGTGTCTTGGTGCTCAAGGCATGAACCGCAGTCTGGGAGTCAGACTCAATCCATATATAATTCCAATTAAACCAGACAGCGTACCTGATGGAATAGATCATTGACTAAATCTCGGCTTCAAAGGCAGTGCCAATTCCAATGGAATGGTGGGAGCATCCTTTTACAAACCCAAGATAGGTGTGGAACACTCCCCCACAACCCGACGGGCCTGGTGCACCCAAAGCAGCCCCATAAACATTTATCTTGAGGCAAGGCTCAGTGGGTGGGATCCATTGGATATACTTTAGCATCTAAGGCTTGTGTGACTGGCCCGAAACACCATGCATTCTCAGAATTTGAAGATCATAAATTGTGTTAGACCTGGCGCCATCCTGCACAAGGGAAGCAGCATAAACATTTTTGTGAACCACTACCATTTCTCGCTGAACCGTGGAGTGCACACTAGTGAACACTACAACATTACGGGCTTCCCAAATGGATGCAATAGCAGCCGCGACGGCAGCCAAAAATAGGATAGAAATCTGTGCACTGAAATGGCCATGACACAAACCGAACAACATTTGAAGAAACGACCCACATGTATCAAGTACAACCCAAAATAGAGAACCAGTGTATTCCCACAGATGTTTTCCATGACAACAGCTCATAAAAATGTGTTGAATAGAATCCTCATCAGCTTTTCAGATGGGGCACATAGAATCCATCTGAATACCGACCCTCTTAAGAACATCAGTTGTGGGAAGTCGATTTTCCAGATCCTTCAGATTAAAGAAAATATGGAAGGCCTAATAAATCGAGCTCTGAATTTCAGAATCCAAGAAGGTGGAGGAGATCGACCCCGACATAGGTTCCTATAGAAATCCCTACAATTTAATTACCCAGTTCTACTATGTATCCAGATCAAAGTTTCATTCTCTATAAAGACATAATTATTTATTTCAGTCTCCACTTGTATAGAAACACTAAAATTAGAAGATTTCATATGTGGGAGTAAACCCGAAATAGACCAAGGGGATGCTTCAGGTGGAACATTTAGATCATAAAGGGGATGTGTGATCCACTTTGTGTTCAAGCAATTCAGCATGGAATCCCTGCAAACTACCCATCAGGTATCCTTCAAAATTCTGAATTATTCCTAGTTGATAAGGGCCCAAACCGATGAAGCAAAATAATATTTGAATCCATTTAAAAGCCTCCTTGTGATTCAGTTTGAAAGAAATTCATCATCATCTTCATGAGAAAGCAGGTCCCAAGTGAATTTCCCAGTAAATCCCTCATTAATGGTACAAAGATCCTTGAGTCCTAGTCCCCCCCATCTCCACAGGCTTGATGAACTCATTCCATGCAACTGTAATCACCTTCCTCTCATGTGGTGACCCTATATATATGAAATTCTATACCATGCTTTGAAGTTACTTGAGAATTCTTCTTGACCATTGATAGATAGAGAAGAAATAGAAACACATCGATGTGATCATTGAGTTCACAACACAGACCCTCCCTGACAGGGACATAGCATTCCCTTTCCAGCTATCCATGTGATATACAATTCAAGCATAAATACATTCCATGTACTGTATTTTTACTTTTCTGCAAAATAGTGGGACCCCAAGGTATTGTAAAGGTATGGATCCCCTCCTCACCCCAAGAATCTTGACAATTCTATTACTTTTCCCATCTAAAATTCCATTCCCAAAAACAATGGATGATTTGTCCCAACTAATGGCTTGGCCTGAGACCTCATCATAATGACTGAAAAAGGGCTTTAATAGAGGAAATAGTTTTCCATGAAGCTTGACCAAGGAGAAAGATGTCAAAAACATAAAATAATTGATATGGGGAATACTCATTCACACCAGTCCTAATCTTCCTATAAAGTCCCATTTGGGAAAGGTCATTAATAAAGCTACTCAGGTAATCCTCTATAATTGAAAAAAGAAGACCAAAAAGTGGATCACCATTCTGCACTCCCTGGTGAAAGGGAAGAATCCCCTCGGGGCACCATTGACAGGAATTGATAACCTGAATGAATTAAGTATGATACGGATCAGATTCACGAAACCATTCGTGAAGCCATACCTTCTAAGAACATTAGGAAGGAAGCTCCATTAAATAGTGTCAGAAGCCTTGGAGATATCAATGTTGAGGGAAAAATTCCCATCCATTGTCTTCCTTCTCATAAGATTGACACTCTTAGAGGCCCTAAAGAGGAACTTTTGGATGTTCCATCCAGGGAAAAATCCAAATTGATTAGCAGTAATTATGCCATTAACCCACCCACTCATCCTGTTCACCAAAACCATGCTGATAAGTTTGGGTATTGTGTTCCCAAGTGGAACCGGTTGGAAATCATTGATGTCAAGAGAATTATCTTTCTTGGGGATAAGAGCAATGAAACATGAGTTCATACCACGGGGCATATATGAGTAAGAAAATAAATCCATATTTCCTTGCATAATATCATTCTGCAAATTATCCCAATAGAACATGAAAAATTTGTTAGTGAATCCATCAGGACCTGGGGCACTCTCACGATTAAGAGATAGGAGTGTAGATCAGATCTCCTCCTTGCATGGGGGATCAATTAGAAACCAATTCGAGTGATCATCAATACAAGGGATGATGTTATCGACCATGCAGTGAATGCTGGACTGCCCGTCATCAGAATATATTGCCTTGAAGTGTTCAACAACAGCTAGAGAAATCTCATTTTATTTATTATAGAGGTGCCCATCAATACTGATCACCTAATTCCCTACACGCTCCCTCTTTTACTTGTGTAACATATTGAAGATCATGGTGTTTTTTCCCCTTCCTTTAACTAGTTTACATTCAGTTGATTTCTAACCAATATTTCCTTTACAATTAAAATATCATCAAGACTATTATGGGTTGTTACTTCCTCTCTGGATAAGGTACGGTGTTGCTCATGAAAAATATGAATCATGGCCAACTCCTCCTCTGACTTCCTGATATCCTTATCAATTTTTGAAAATGATTTTTTACTCCATTCCCTCAGTATCCCCTTAAGGTGTTTGAGTTTCATAACAAGTATCTGGATAGGACTTCTAATGACTTCAGAATTCCATGCCTCCAAGACAATCTCCCTGCATCCTGGAGTCTCAATCCAGCCATTGTTGAATCAAATGATAATAGGGGATAACCTTGTGAGCTGGTTATTAACATCAATAACCATTGGATTGTGGTCATAATGATACTTAGGAAGCGTGAATCCAGAAACTCCTTGAGCCGTAGCATTATCATCAATACAGACGAAGCATCTATCCATCATACTATATTACTTCCCTTCCCACGTGTATCTACACCATGTTAAATCTGAACCATCTATGGGAACTTTTTCCAGGTTTCAATAGTCAATGCACTTAGAAAATTCAGCAGCAGAAACCATATTGAAGTTAGTTCCAGTTTTCTCCTCATGCTTTAGCACTGTATTGATAACACCAATAATCATCCATTTTTGCTCTATCATCCTAGAGGTGTCTTTGAGTTCCTCCCATAACCCCCTCCTCTTGATATAAGAGTTGGAGGAATAAACAAACAATACTGATAAGTCTTTCCTAGCAAAGGTACAGTCAACCAGGACACTTTGAGGCCCACTAGCACAGGAAGTGATATTAATGTCATCATGCCATATCACCCATAAGTGGTCAATGTGAGATGCATGTTCATTATTAGAGACAAATTTGTATCCTAGAGAACCCCATTTGAATCCTTTCCAGTTTTCCAAGAGGACTTTTGGCCCAACAATGATAACAAACATCACTTTGTAGGTCATAAGATAATGTCAAAGAGTCTTGACCATGCGGTAATTTCCCAGCCCTTGATAATTCCAATAAAAGAACTTCATTTTTTACTGGCCATGCCACTTGTTAGAGGGCCCCTTTTCTTTCCAGCGATACCAATTTTTTCCCTTTATTCCCCTAACCATCCCGCCCTTGCTTCTATCCAGAGGCAGTACTGCTATGAGTTTCCTTGGTCACCTGGCATGCCCCCACTGTCTCCTTTCTCCTGACTGGTGTATTGAATCGGTGAATCAGTAGTATCAATCTTCTCCAATCTATCACTGGGGATTACAACATCCCCATTTGAGCCAACTGCAACACATTCTGCAGCTTGGTTCCCCTTCGCCATCTTCTCCTTGCTGCCATCATTCACCAGCCCAATCAGTTCATCACTGCCATAACCACTGGATGAACTAGTATTCTCTCCTGGGTAGACTATATCTTCAGTATGATTAGTACCATTATCATCAACCGTCTGCCCATCCGACCCACCACTGGAGGCAGCAATGTCACCCCCTGTAATGGGCATAGAAAATTTATTAAGATGAGCCTTTTCCACCTCATCAACCCATATCCTTCCACTCAGGGGCATGAAGGTATTTCCATATTTGAGAGGGGGGTCACTGCCAACCATAAGTCTCCATCGGGCAGCCTTAGTAGGGGAAATTTTGGTGAAGCTCCCTCCTGGGTCAGAAGGTGTGTGGCAATCCAAACCTCTCCCAATTCCTTCAGATTCTGCTAGAATAGGTGATCCACACTCTGTTTCATCATTCTCATCCCCCGGCCAGTCAGCTTCACCCATCGCTGTAGTGGAACACTAAAGTGGGATAGCTGGCCTGACCACCATAGGACCACTATAGGGAGGATGTGCCGCCTGATTCTCCTTAGCCCTGCCCTCCACCTCAAATGCAGACCCAATCTGTGCCCCATTATTTGGCAGATCATTCTCCCAGGCAGTAGATGAAGAGCCTCCCATATTCAGAGCTTCATGCTTCCTAGGACCAACTCTTTGGACATCTCCCTTGTTCTCAAGAGGATCCATATAACTTTTATCCTTACCCTTCCTTCTTCTGCACATACATTCATCATGGCCCTTCACCTTACACACAATGCATTATTTGTCTTGTTTACACTCATTCGTCGTATGCCCGAAGAATAAGCAGCTCAAACAGAACATTGGTTTCCTCTAATAAAAAATATCAGGCTTCATGCTATTATCCATTCTTGTAAGAACCACCTCCTCAACTAGCATACTCGACATTTCAACTTCCACCAAGATTATCGCATAGTGTCCATGCCTCGGATTGTCTGTATGTTGGTCCATGCGAATGGGGTTTCCTACAGAGAAAGCAATGTCCCATAGGATCCTTGGGTGCCAAAATAGCAAATTTAGATTGTAAATTTGGATCCATAATTGAGTGTGAGTATTCCATACATTCATGGGATCAAAATTACTATCCCATTCTTGCACATTCAGAAAACCAGGGTTCAAGGAGACAGTGCCCTTGCTCCATGCTTTCTGCTTAACCTCATCCGTGGGAAAGACCACATGATAGTATCCCCTTCCCATAGAAATCATTCTCCAATCATCAAAACCCCAAACCTCTGCAACCCTCTTAGTCAGATCCTGAAATTTCCACAGACGCTCACCCTTATAAATAATGACTCTTGCAATAATAGAATACTGATAGAGATTTACCCATTCCTGAACCACTTCTTGATTGGCCAATATATGGGCCATCCTCCCATTCTTTATCACCCTCCCAGGTGGGGGTTCTTCGAAGTCCGAGAAGGATGGTCCCACTACATTGCTCACCACTTTCAAAAAATTTCTCCTAAGCCCTGCAGGTTCCTTTGAAGAGACCACCTTGATAGCCTCACCCTTCTATGCAATCGAGAACATCTCCCTTTGACTGATCGGCTCAACACAGGGTCTCTACCTCATTGCGAGGATTTCTCATGTGGCTCCAATTAAAATTCATTTGTAAAATAAGAATGGAATGTTGATGTTCTTAAGAGTTATACCCTATTGGTATGGTGGTTTTGAAAGAGGCCATATCCTGATGCTGATAGACTGGTTCGCGGAGGGAGCATGGATTAAAAGATGGAAATGCGAAGAATTTATTGGAGATGGAGGGTTGAACGCCTGCGAATACCCCATGTTTCATACCATTCTCCCAAGTAGTATGTGGTTCATCTAGTATATCATGATTCTATGCTGGTAAAGGGGTATTTCATGTACCTTAGTTGTATGTAGAGTTGAATTTTGTTTATGTAGAATTTTTGTACGTGGGGCTGAGCATCACCCACGTACTGTGGTGGAATGTGGGGTTGGTATATGGCAACGTACTGTGATGGTACGTGTGGTTTACTTCTTGCCGCATAGAAATTTTATATGCTGCATAGGGTCCCATTCACATAAAATATTCCTATTTGGGATGCTGGTTTGAAGAAGGGACATTGGTCATGTGGTTGGCAGTAAGTTCATTTATGGAAGAAGCTACTTCATGGTATGGACCATTCGTATCATACTTCCTTCTCTCATGGAATGTGGTGAACTATACCAACGTGGGATCATTTGAAAATTCCATCATTTTGAAAATTTCTTCTTCCGTGCCTTTGAAGCCTTTAAATCCATTCTTGTTAAGTCTCCCAATCTCTATCATATGGACATCTTTTTCCCCTATGTTTTTTTCTCCTGTGGGATCCCTTTATTGAGGGGAGGAGGTGTCAGATATGTGGAAAATAAAACACCTTTCTAGGAATCCCATGGAATAATCATCCATTTTAGGGATGACTCGGTCAACATATGCCCATGGGGATGTGGTTTATAGAATCACAGATTACCACCTTGGTCCTACAAATGACATGGTTTGTGGGTTGCCATCTCCCTCGCCTTGCTCACAACCCATATGATTTTGTGGAAAAAATGGTACATGGGGGAGAAATTATCTGCCTCTATTCCATGAACAGTAACATTCGTAGAGACTCAAAGCTACTATATTATTTTCTAAAACCATTTGGTTTTTGGATGTTTCTTTGCGCAGACTGTCATGAAAAGTGGTGGTTCACAAAAGATGTACTTCTCTTCACGGTCATGCCTTTTCCTTTATTGATTCTGGATTATACATCCTTTTGTTGGATTCTTCTTTCAACTTGGTTTGATTTTTCAAATATATTGGAATATTTTCCATTCCCCTAAAAAAAATTGAAGACCTAGTAATGGTTTTATTCAAGGAATTATGAATATTTTCTTCTATATGGTTTTATGGTTATTCGAGTTATTACAAAGCATTAGATGAATATATACCCAAGTTATTCACATATATAGAAGGTGATAGTTAAGAGAAAATTAAAGATATTTGGAGGATTAATGTTTATCTTGCAAAATATAGTGTCCATTATTATAAATTTTAAATTTTTTAATTGTTATAAGGTTAACCATTTATATTATTTTTTAAATTGAACACTGGAATAGGTTTTAGAGATTAACTTATTCTTTCAACATATGAAAATATATCCATGTTTTGTAACAAGTGATAAACATTCAAAAATTGGATATATAAGAAACGATTTATCATTTTATTATGGATATCTGAATTGGTTAGTTCTATATGCATAAAAAAATTCATTTTCATTTATTTTCATATGGAATGAAGTGAAAATTGATAGAATCCCAACCATAGGATGAAAATTTTGTAAATATACGAGGGAAAGAAAACCCATATGTTTAGTGGCCCCTTTGAAATAATTGATCATATAGGCATGGTATTCTATTGATTGGAGCTTCCACCGAACCAATATCATGTTCATGATGTGTTATATTTATCTCTCATATGGATGTACATACATAATAAATAACATGTACAAAATTCTAATGTCGTACCACTAGAACATGATACTTCTTATTAGGAACAAGATGTAGAGGTTCTAGATTATATTGAGAATGTTCTATGAAAGAAGACTTCACACATGATCAATGTTTTATGGGGAAAAGACAATATTGAGAATCTATGTAAGAAACTTACGACCTAATGAGGATTAATTACCCTCAATAGTTGGTACAAAAGTTACAAATTTTGAGGTATAAATTAATTTTAATTTTGGTAGAATGTAAATCACTGAGTTTTTATGTATTTATATTTTTCAAATAAATTAAAATTATTTGATAGATTTCATTACACAAAACTCTTATTTAATCTTTCATTACATGTATCATTGGGTCAGCATCCATTATCCACAACACTATGATTAAGAAAAAAATGTGATATATTGGTAAAATTATCCAAAAAGATCTTTATAACCAAGCTACTAAATATAAATATATGAATAGTAACAAAATATTTTAAAATATTATGTACTATGGTTTTATACAATGAAATCATATTTCTAAAAGGTACTCTATTTTTATAAAGTTATTTATAAATTTTCATAATAATATTTTTTCAAATATGATTTTTAATTTTTTTGTGCACAATAATAACATAAATTCATTGGAAATTTTTAAAAATAATTTGATAAATTATTTTTTTTAGATTCTAATATAAGATTTATCTTCAGGTTAATTTTGGATAATTTTCATAAAATTTGGATATTTTTTTATGAATAGTAAAAAAATATTAATTTTTAGTTGAAAATTGATTTTTCATTTAAATTATTTATTAATATAGAATATACGTTAAATTGGTTCAAAATTAAAATTAGATAAATTATATAACTATTATTCTAATTGACATCATTAAAATAAATTTAATATTCAAATTTAATATAAAAATATCGTAAACTTTTGTGAATTTGGTTTTTGAAAACCCCCTTTATTATCGCGTCTACGAGGTTCATTTTTAATAAAAAATTTCCCCTTATGTGAACTGAATTTGGAGAGATGGATTCCATATTTTTAATAATAAAAATATATATTATATACTATTGTAATCTTAATTCATGACAAAAATAAATTGTGAAACAACTAAAAAATTAATTAACGTGGTTAAAGTAAAAATATGATTACATTGGGTTAAACTAAAAAGATAACAATTAAAAATTACTAAAAAATCATGTCTCAATACTATTTTTAGACATATTTACATATTAAAATTCCAAATTTAGAATATAGGTTCGTTTGAAATAATTTTCAATGAAAATTTATTTATCATATTTGATTCTTTTGGGAATCTTCGAAGAATAATCCTTGTGGGTTCCTTTTCCCTGCTTATAAAATGAAACAACCATCATTAACTTTTTCACACCTATAAATCCATATATATTTCTAAAGGAATACTGAAATTTCCTCCCAACTAAAATAAACTAATACTAGTAGACTTGGTTAGGGCTTAAATCCATCATCCAATGGCATCAGGTCAAAACTGAAGAAGGATACCCAATAAAGAGTTTAAATTCATCAATGAGAATATTTTTTTTATTCAGTTACCCACCTCTTTAAATTATTATTATACCATGATTATATAATAAAAATAATATATTACATATTATTTTATTCTATATGTTAATTAATGGCTTATAACCCTCTCCACACCCATCAAATGGGTTACAAAATCATCATTTGCTTGAATTGTGGACAACCTCCTATCAAACCAATGTCATTACTTTTTTTTTCATTACCACAACTCATGGTTTGGTTTTATAATGGATCTAATATTTATATATATTATATTAATATAATAGTTATGTCTATGGATAAATTGTATCATATATACATTTTTCACTTTCCATTCCATAGGGGAAATGGTAATGTCACTCATGTGTACGATGAACTACCTTCTCATGAAGTGATGTGATTCATTTTCACTAACACTTTACATGGAAGAAAATAATTATAAAGTTAATGTATATATGTGATATTCTTGAAATAATTATTATATTAATGAAATATTATTATTTCTAAAATATAATATATCATTTAATTTCTTTTCTTTTCATTCACTAATAGAAGATAACATCGTTCATGTACATGTGGACTATATCTTTAAAGAATCGATGTTACTCACTGTTTTTATATCCACACTACATAAATAATATGTAAATATATATTTTAATTAGTAATATTTCATTTAACATATCATTTTTTTATTTAAAGATAAAATAATACCTCACCCCATTCCATAATTATCATAGAATAATTGATATATTACTCATGCATGCATACATCCTACCATCTCCATGAACAAAAAATAATTCTTTTTTCAAAATCATATCTTCTAATTTGTTTTAATAGTATATAATGATGTATAAATATGATAGTAATTTAATTATTTTTTTTCTAGAGAGGATTTAATCATGATTATTATAAGAGGACCAAAATTTAAAAATCAAAACTTATACGAAAAAAATAATTTAATACTCAAAATTTGAATTGGAAATGGAATTGTTAATAAAATGGGAATTAAAAGACGTTATTAAATCATATATTATATTAGTCTTAATCTACCAACCCACCTAGGTCCGAACCCTGAATACCCCAGTCCCACATCTAATATGTTTGGGGTCAGCGACCAACACCGACTAGGCAGTTCTCACAGGTGGGAGGCATTAACCAACTCTATATGTACACACACACTCATCTCTAATCCCAAAAAGTACTCAAATGTAAAAAAAATAAAAAAATGTGTGAATACATATATGATCACAAAATTGAGAATGAAATTAAAGTACTAAAGAAAGAAAATTAGCAAAAAAAGACCCAAGCAAAATAGTAAAGTGTCCAACCCGCTCCAAGGGAAATGACCAAGTCAAAAGCACGGTCCCAGAAAACTCTTTAGTCTGTAAAGATCAAGATAAAAACCACACACTCCATTTCATTCTATGAATATGTCAAAAGTATCAAAATGTACACAATATATGACACGTACAAACAAAGACTGTGCATGGGAGAGTATAAAAATACTCATTATGAAACCCTGAAAACACCAAACATAAATAACCATGTATAGGAATCTCAATAAAAGGTATAAAATTCAATTAAAAATAGAAATATAAACATGATATACCCACGAGATACACCATGATGTATGGTGTCCATAACCATCTATTAACTGCATGATTCTGTTCGAAGAAACATTCTCTCTAGGATAACTCACTCCATGATCCATGTGATCATAGGAGAATATATATGGCGAGTTCATTGTCATTGGGGCCCACCAAATGATGGTCATTGGTCTAAGATGACCATGGTAAACATATAGGGTGTCACACCCAAAACTGATTGGGGACACCACAAACATAGGCAGGATCAACTAGATATATAAGAGGTTATACAACAATGTTTCCAACTACCCAAATGATTTGACCAGCTAGTTAGAGGATCAAATCCCTCTTTAGGGATTTAATGATAACAAACTCTAACTAGGGAACTAAGGAAGATAAAGGAATTACCTCTAGTCTCATGGAGGGACACTGCCACTTTTTCTAAGACTCATTTTATAGATGGGATCATAATCCAGTGATATTGATGTAACATCACACTATATCCTTGAGGGAAAGGAGAAAGGGAATGGACTCAAACAATACTGGTAAAAACTAAGAAAATTGAAATCCTCAAGCACACTTGATAGGAGTATAATACATGTCTAAAGGGGTACACATCGTGTCCTACTATTCCATGTCATGCTAGTGTAGAAGTGTCTCACACAACAAGTAGTCTCTATATATAAGCTGTTTAGAATGAGTACACATTTTTTTGAGACACAATATGTCATGACCATGTATATTGGTTATGTTTCTATAACAAATTCATGTCAATGTACCAGTTCGTTTATGGAAAGGCGTGTCTATGTGGGAGTACATGGAATGTCAATTTCAATGTACTAAATCCCATGTTCATTTAATTTCAAAGTACACACAGATTAAACTGGGGAGGGTCACATGTTCATGTGATATGGGTCACATGCCATGAGATCCTTAACATCATCCAGACCATAGTGCTACTGAAGGGGTCCCAGTAGCTGTGTAATACCAGATTACACTCTGTGTTCTCTAGGAATTTCCAAAATCCAAAATTCTCCATCACACTCCTCTATTGATGCTTCGACCATCGATCTTGTTGTCCCCTTTTTGTGAAACTCACAATTCATGGTCTTTTTCCATTCCATCACCGAAGAAATTAATTTCGTTATCATATTTTATTGAAATATAGATTGAATCATTATTTTTTAATCCATTCGGAAGAACAACAAAGTATACGAAATCAGGAACCTTCAATAATATAAATCGCTCTATCTCTATCGCCAGACAACTGTCATGCCTTTCCAATCCTAGATATACGATATCAGATCATTGTTCTATGAAATGGTTTAAAAATAGTGTATTGATTTGGAACAGTCGAACCCCAAGCGAAATGAATAACACTCATTATTATTTTAGGAATCGGGGGAAAATTACAAGAAAAAACATGAAGAACAAGCCTCAATCTGTGTTCTTATCGATCCCAATTCATTTCAGAACGATAAAAATGAAGAGATTGAATTAATTCTTCCAAATCACCTCATAATACACCCATCCTTAAAAAAAAATCACAATCCATGGATCAATTTATTGTTCCATTCATCCTCATTCATCATAAGAATCATTAAGGATGACTAAAGACAATTAAAAAAACATCCTACCAAGATTATGTTCAGTCGATGATGATGAAATATCTGTCTCCATCATTGTTGTAAAGATCTATTGAATCATTTGTGAGTCAATCATCGATCCCCAAAAATGTCACCATTTGATTGAGCAAATTCTATATAAATATCTCCAATGGTCCGCCAACATATTTGGGGTTATCCAGCTTACTCTAGATTTCCAACATAAAAATCTGTTTAGAGATTGGAATATCACTTTATTAGTGAAATAAAATAAAATAATTTTATAAAATAATTTTATTCATATATTTTCCTATGATAAAGTTTCCCAAAACATCCCATGATGACTAATGGATAGCCATGCCTATGCTAAAACCACTCTTTTAAACTCAATGGATCCCACATATGCCAGATCTGAGAAGTCATCATTATGCTATTCCACTTTTTCAAGAAAACTATGTGCAAATACAATTAAATATATTAAATATATTTAAAAACAATTATTCATGGAACACTGGGCCTAGGAATCACACACCATCTTAGCTGATGTTTTTTATAATAATAAATATAATATTTAAAAAATACATATAAAATTATCGATGTTACATTTCTCCCACCACTGGGATTTATGTCCCTGAAAATCCAAAACAAGTTATAATCTAAAAGATATTGGTACTAAGATCAAATATATGTTTCTCACTACCATGTTCTCTCCTAACGATTCATGTTCCACCACTATAAATGTACCAATTAATTCTTCTCCCAAGAAGGATCCTATACTACAGATCCACAACCACCACTAGGTAATTAAGAAAGGTCTCTCCATCCTCGATGTCTATCTCACCCAAGTCGATAATGTATGATGTTTCAAGAATGTACATCCTCATATGTGACACGTGGATGATGTAGTGTACATGGTTAAACATTTCTAGTTGCACTATGCTATATGGAACTTTTCCATCACTACTTATTATTTTTAAAGGACCAATGATCCTTGGAAATAGATTTACCCCTCATCCAAATCTCTATAAACCACATCAATGTGAAACCCATAATTACAAATGGTCTCCTTTCTAGAACTCTAAAGGGTTGTGTATCAATTCTGTATAAGACTAATGATGGATATATATATTCTTAATCCTCTCTTCTATGATCCAAACCATCATGGTTGTAGATTAAACATGCATCAGGCCCCTAAGAGTAGACTCTCCTAGGTCAGTCCTGTAAAGTGGTAACCTACAGGGTCTCAGAAAAAAACATTAATGGTACCAAAATAATGGTGTAATTTATGATGTTGTTACATGAATACTCCACCAGTGGTAGGTGATCCTCTCAACTATGGCCAATGTCAAACATGTAAGATCAGAGAATATCCTCTATAAATTGAATGGTCTACTCAGTCTGGACTTTAGTTTGTGGGTGAAACACTCTAATCAAGTGTAACTGGGTCCCAAATGCCTTCTATAATCACTTCCTCAATTGGGATGTTAATAAAGAATCACTATTAGTGACAACAATTCATATTACTCTATAGAGTCGTACTATCTTTTTATCACAGAGAGTTCTTAAGATTTCAATTGAACTATACTCTCGGATAGCTGGGAAGTGTGACAACTTAGTGACCTAGTGAATGATCACCCAGAAGGAATCATATCCCCTAGATGTATTTGGGAATCCATTCATGAATTCCATGGTTATCCCATCCAACATAAATAAAGGAACCACAATGGGTTGAGCTAAACCATGTGGAACGCAGTGCTTAGCCTTCACTTGCAAAAAATTAAGGCATAGAGACACGAACTCTACAACTCCATTTTTTATGACTGTCCACCAATGATGACATCAGTTGTCTCGAAACTTCTTATCCACCATTGGATATACTTCCAAAGGATATTTATGAAACAATTTCATAGCCTCCCCATGAAAAATCACAGGTAACATTTTCTTCACTCTGAAAATGATAACATGAACCCCAAATTTTGATTATCCATCAAGAGAAAGTCCAAGGGATATATGAGTATGTAAGGTATCTAAATAGATATATCCTGGTTTAGAATCAATGAAATATTATAGAAGTAGTGTGGTAACATCCATCGACTAAATATTTTGAGCACTATCTATGTCAACAAAGGAAAACTTCAAAGAGGCTAACGAATCTGATGCATTGGACAACAATTGAGAAAAATATCTCTCGATGAGTGTTCCTGCTACCACATTACCCTTTCTATGAGTATACATAATCTCAATGATATATTCCTAGAGGGACTCTATAGATCACATATATCTCAAGATAATATCTTTATGAGTGAAGATATACTTGAGACTCTATTTTTCAGAGTACACGATAAATTTATCACCCCTTATGGAGTGTCTCCACATAATCAATGAGAAAACTACTGCTACAATATCACAGTCATGGGTCATGTAGTCCTACTCATGTTATATTAACTTGAATGAACCATATTCAACAATTTCATGCATATGAACTAGAACCCAACCATGTCGGGTCCCTTATGGAACACATAACACTACATAACTGACACCATCATATGGTAACCTAAAGATGGGAGTTATTTTAAACCTCTTACAAAACTCCTAAAATAACAAAAAGAACTTATATGTCCACATAAAAGGATACCATTTTCATGTTAGCGATGTCATGGGTGCTTCCACTCTTTAAAAAAAAGATACAATCCTCCGATTGTAGCCATCCAATCCAAGGACATTATATAACTCAGTAACATTATTGGAGGGATCCCTTGAATGAAATGCCTCACCCTTAACCAAATGCACTAAAAATCCAGCTTCTGAGATGACATGTTTGAAAAAATGTCCATATCTAATCCAAAACTAATAATTTGAGATATTCTCAAAATGGTGGTTCTCTTGGAGAGTGTTGTGAACTATCCTTAAGTGTCTCATGTGCTCCATATTAGACACCAAATACACTAAGATATCATCGATGAATACCACCACAATGTTTTGAAATAAACAATGTAAGATCAAGTTCATGAGTCCCAAAAAAACTAATGGGGTGTTCTTCATGAAAAATGGAATCACCGTGTACTCCTAGTGACCATAGCTCTATCTAAAGGCCGTCATCAGTATATACTTGTCATGTACTCCCAGATGGTCATAATCTGGTCTATGGTAAACATTTGCAAACAATTATTCCGCTTTAAAATAATGAAATAGGACATAAATCCTATAAATAAAATACATATTCATCATGATCAAATGGTTCAAGAACCTGCCATCCCACACATAATGTAATTCCCCTGTCATCCTTCTTGAAAAAAACATTGGGGTTACATAGGGGGAAATGTTCGGTCTCATGAATCTCTTCTCCTACAAGTCATCCTACAACATTCTCAACTCTCAAATCCATATAAGAGAGATATGATATGGTGGTGAAGATATCATTGTCATATTAGTATAATAGTAGATAAAAAAATCAACATCTTGGCGGTGAGGTTAACTTGGTACATCCAATGGAAAAACAACCTTGTACCCCATCACCACAAAATGATACTAATATCCCAAAGCATCCACTTACCCAAAAGTCATTTTTTCCCACTATTATGTAATCAGCTATAATCTTCTACAGATAAGATCATCATACCCCGACTTGGATTCCTTTTCACTAGAAATGAAAACCATATTTTGTTACTAGGAACACACAACATACTCTGCCAAAAATAGTGAATAAAGGCATGAATTTTATATAACAAATCCACAAAAATAATGATGTTGTAAAGCCTAATTTCTAGAAAAAAGAGATCCCATACAAATATCACACCTCAAATAATAAAGTCACACTATCGGTATAGGTGTGAATTTGGTATGCTGCATCCCATCAGAGTCTCTATCTGCAACTGTCGAGTCAAATGGTCAACATTTTTCTAAAATATTGAATACAAAAATTAGAAGGGAAGGAATGTATATCAACTTTTTCTATCAATACTGGTGATAAAGTTTACGAGAAATAGATCATACCTATTAGCATTGTTGGATCCTTAGGGTTATTGGCCTCCACAGCTTGAAACTAGCATCATCCCTACCCTCAAGCTCACTTAGCATGTTGTAGACCACCCATGGATGTAGTGGTAATTGGTCTAACCCACGACCACCACTTACTGACCTGTCGACCCGCAACCACATACACTTCTCTACGGACCACCCTCCCCAACCTCTGCCTCTATCCTAGTGTTCCCTCAACCATATCCCAATCATACTCAAGATGTGTAGGGAAATATCATGCTAGATTTCCCAGACCCTCACCAGAGAACCATTGTCTGTCCAATGGAAAATTTGATCCACCCTAAGATCCCAACACCCCTGACCCTGAGCCATAGGATCACCCCTTAAATATTATGGCCTTCTTGGATCCCTATGACTATCATCAGGTACCTTCTACTGAGGTTTAATCTTCTTGGTAACCACTGCTAGATACCACTATTATGGTCTACTTCTCAAGATAACTTTCTACTAATAGGGATTTCCCAGGAACTCCATCATAGGTTGAAATTCTAAGAGATACCACGGATTCCCTAGTTTCCCAGTGAAAGTCCCACAAAAATGTATAATCCATGAAGAACATGGCCCATTAAATATCCATGGTGTAACCAAAGTGATAAGTGAATATCATTGAATACATATCCATGATCATACTACCCTCCTGAAGATGCAGAAGCTACTGTATGTGTACCAATCTCAACATGTTAAGACATAACTCTTCTCTAAAGAGCCTCTCAATGTCTGTCCAGGAGTGAGTTGTCTTATCACGTGTTTGAGTCACCAAGATCCATTATCTCCATAATGATCCCTAATAATGACATGCATAAAGGATTACCATCTGATCAGCATGTGTTTAGAAAAGGTAGAAAATGTGATGACTACCTCTTGCTAGTCGTTAGCCACCTGGGGGTCTGGATCACCCCAAAACATGGGTGGTATCTACCTCTGAAAATAATGAAATTAACTCATCTTGTGTGTAGACTCATCTATTACTTTTGGTGCTAAATGTTTCTAGATGGGTGGTGGTATAGATGGTGACCCACCTGGAGGATATATCTCTGGTACAAACACTTGTACTGTTGTGTCATCATAAGGTGGATCGTCCTCGTGATCACACGATGGAATCATGGTTAGCGGTCTATGTGGAGGAATCATAAAACAAATCAACATGTACCATATTCAATTGATTATATATGGGGGTGACTCATTAATGACATGTAAAACAAAACCATTCATATATGATGCATGTACCATTGTTTTACCGAAAACTAGTGATTCATGAATTTAGTTGAAAAGATGTTTATTACAGTTTTTTTGTATTGATACTTCAGTTTTCACACCAACAATAGAGTCCCTAGATTATAAGTCTATCTAAATACACTAGACAATATATACCCCAATCAAGATCACATAATCACTTCCGAATATAGAGCAGACCACATTTGAAACCACTATATTAGGACCCGACTCACCGAGGTATGACATGTGACTACCCCAAGACCACCTCCAGTAGGCAAGGGGATGGAGAAAAACACCAAGTAGGAATATCCCAAAAATGTGAGGCATTATCCTAAAACACATGTACACATGCGCACATCTCCACGCCCATAGAATGATAAAATATAAAATAACTAAAAATAATTCATGTATACATCTAATTTCCCACAACAAAGTATGAGTGTAATATAAAGAAAAAATTAGGGGATGAAAAACAAGACCAACCAAAATAGAAAAGAGTCTATCCTACACCAATGGAATGTACTAAGTTAAAATCACACTCTCAATAAATACAATGGTTTTTCAATCTTCAGATTCACTCCACCCGCTCCTTATCCTCCTAGGAAACTTTCAAAACATTCGTCATCTACACATGACATAACACGTGTTGGAAAATACCATGCAGGGAGGAGTATAACAATACCGCTTATGACACCCCAAGAACATAAAACAAGAAGCTACAAGTATAGTCTTCTCAATACAAGATAAGAAAATTAATGTATAATAGAAAAAAATCTTAGATATACTCAAAAGAGACACCACACCATATGGTGGTCACAACGAACAATCAAACACATGATTCTGTTTGAATCAATGATTGTTCAAGGAGAACTCACTCTATGATCCATGCTATCACTGGATACCCTTGATGTTGTTCTATGGGTCCTTGGGCCCTACCCAATTATTTTCATTGGTAAAAGGGGACCATTATACATATATAGGGGGACACACCTTGAACCATTGGGGGTACCAAAAACCCAACTTGAATAAACGAGCTATGTAAGGGATCATGCACCAATGATCCCACCAGACCTACTAGTAAACCTACTAGATGGAGGATCAACACCCAAATCAGGGAGGGAATTCTAATTACACAAACTCTAACTTGGAGAGTAAGGATGATAGAGGATCACGATTTAGTGTCATATAAAGTCACCACTACACTATCTAAGACTCGACCTCTATAGGGGATCATAATCTAGTGGTGTGGATGTAATGATTCACTGTATACTCTAGAGAAATAAATAAGGGAAGACACTAAAACTGGAATAGTTGAAACTTACAAAATGAATATCCTAAAGTACTCTTTATGAGATTACACAGTGTGTCCTAAGGGTACATGGCGTGTCCATCTATCCCACGTACTATCATCATGGAAGATCCTCACATGGAAAGTAGTTTTCATATACATAGAATATAGAATGGGTACATGGAATGTAGAGACACAAGGCGTCCGGGCCGTGTCACATGGTTGTGTCTGTGCACTGAAGCTACATCTGTCTACTAGTCCATGCATGCCATGATGTGTCCATGTGAGAGTTCATGAATTGGTTATGTTTGTGTACTCTAAACTATGTATGTGTACTTTTTAATTACACGCCGAGTAAAACAGGGAGGGTACCATTCTATGTGACAGGGGTAGTATTCCATGTTATCATTAGTTTGACCAAACCCTAGAACCCCTGAAAGAGACCCACATGCTGTTTCATCCCAGATTACATACCATGTTTTGGTGTATCTTCCAAGATCCCATATTCTCCTATGCATTCCTTGGATGATGTTATGTCCATCGATCTTAACCATTTATTGAAACTAAATATCCAAGGAATTTTTTCCATTCCATCACTGAATCATTGAATTTCATCATAAAATATTATAACAAAACAGATTACATCGATATTCATCATTTTGTGCCAGCAGACACTAAAGAATGCAAAATTGGGAATCATCAGTTTTCTTAATCACTATGTCTCTATCATCAAACCTCTTTCTGTTATGTCAATCCATGATATATGATATCATATCATCGTATCAAGAAATAGGTGCATAATGACCTATTAATTGAGAATAGTCAACCCATTATCCAAAAGAATAATTCCCATGTTGAATCATAGAATCAAGGGAGAAAAGAATAAGAATAAATTAGAGGAACAATCCTTGATTGATGTTAGTATAGATATCGATTCATTACTATGATATATAAAAAATGAAGAGATTCATGTAATTCTACCAAATCACCTTGTAATAAGCCAATACCAAATATACGCATGATCCATGAATGAATCTATTGATTGATTTATCAATTTTCATATTAGGAATCAATAACTGGTAGAAATAAAAATAAAATAGCATCCTACCTCAATTCAGTTTAATCATGTCAGAATAATGATGCGTCATGATCATCGTTAGAAAAATTCATCGAATCGGTTTGCCTCAATCATCGATCCATGATCGTGTCGCCATTGAATTGACATAATTCTCTAGAGATATCTCCAATGGCCGTCTAGAATCTACAAGATTGTACATCAAACATCGGATTTCCATAATAAAAATCTATTTAATGATTGAAAAATCAGTGTGTCAACAAAATAAAATAAAATAATTAATTTAAATTATTTTATTTATTTTTACGCCTGTGAAAATTTTTCAACAAATGACCAGTGATAACAAATGTTTAGTAATTCCTAGGGTAAAACATCTATTCTGAACTCAATGACATTCTAATATTTCTGATCATGGAACCCATTTATAAGTTATTACATTTTCTCATGAAAAAATTGGACACATACTATTAAATATATTTAGTATATTTCAAACATTTATTCAAATCAAACTAGGCCTCATAATTTCATGTTGTCTCAGTACATGGTCTCAAAAATTATTCATATAATATTTAATAATAACACATGGAAAATATAAGATGTTACATGGTTAATAAATGTATGGTTTTGTAATGGATCTATAATAATAAAATATTTATTATTCAGGGGGTTTGAACTTGTAAGAAAGAAGTCAGTACATATAATAAAAGAATTTATTTCAAGCTTTCTTACTTCTACGAGACAAGCGCAATATTAACTAACTATTTTGTATGCGGTGTATATATTTCCAATAATTTTTTTTATTTTTTATCTAATAATTTTTTTAATCCACTTCAGTCTCTCACATTAATGGGCTTTACGATTCATAAGATATCCAAGAAGTAATGTATTTTGGACTAAATTTTCTTTTATTGAGACATATGTTTTGTTATCCACATACAAAATTTTACGATGTATGTATAAATCCCCTTTTCATGTAATATCATGTCTTATTTATCCTCATAATATTTTATGTTTCCATTAATGATATTAATTCAAGGGTCTTATATTTTAATATTACTATATTTGAAAATATTTTACATTATAATATAATCATTAATATGTATTTTTTATGAATAAGTTTCCAATGATAAGATAATATGATATAAATCAGAAGAAAATAATTTATTTTCTTCAAGACTTATTATTTATGATATTTTAAAGAAATATTACCATTTTCAGACTATTGGGACTTTAAATAATTTATAAAATGATTTTATGAAAGTCCAAATTTAGTTCTCTCTTCAGTTGGTAATATTTTTTCTTTCTTATTTTGAAAAATATATTAAGAAAATTTTTATTATTCTGTTATATTTTTTAAATGAAATTTTTACACATGTTTAAATTTTAAAAAAATAAAAGGATTCTTCGTGTCATTTTCCAAACAATGATCTTTTGGATTTTAATGGGAATGTGAAAGCAATTAATGTTTGGATATATTTGGAATGAAATAAACATCCCCTCTTAATTATGATCATATTCCTTGAAGATTCCTCTATATGTTTTCATTAATATTTTCAAAGAAACCTATTTTAAACATTTTTTATGTTTCAAAAAGTTTTTTTACAGAGTGTAAAGGATATTTACCCAAATAATTTATTTACATGATTTATAAAAAATATATTTCCTTCTAAGAAGATATCATTTTCGGTAACATATGATTTATAGGGGATATGAGCCCACGAGACCATTCAAATTATTTATTTAACGATTTATTAATATGATAAAATTCTTTTAATAAAACCCATTTTTTTTCTAGAGGTTTTACCATTGTTAAATGATTCTAAAAACAACTTATTTTCATTTTTTATTATATGAAAAAATGTTGAAATTATTTTGAACCTTGTCTATTTTCGACAGGCTATGATTTGATAAATCTTTTATGAAACCCATTTCAATTTATATTTCATGATTTGGTGAATGTTCAGTGATCTTTTTTAATGAATATGTATTATTTTTATTATATGATTATGGTTATGTTATAACCATAGATGGGGGTTATATTATAATGAAGTCAAGTTGTTATATAAAAACCAATGATGGGTGGGACCTATATCTCCCTCCAATTAATTGGGAAATGATTTAAGTATCATTATTTAGAGAGGAATAAATGGTTAGTGATCCTAATTGACTAAGGGACATTTTTTGATATGATGGTCATGGAAGTGAACCCTTATTACTTTCACTAGTAAAAATAAGTGTTTTCACATCATTTTTTAAAAATCGTTATTACGCGAAATTATTTAAGTTACCATTGTAAATAATATTTTAATGATGGTTACTAAAAATAAACATTAGAAACCCATTTTGGGGGATTTTTTTTCACAGATTTTATATATTAATCTATGTAAAAAAATGGGCAAACAATATTAATGTTATTAGATTTCTTAAAAAACTAACGTGGTAAAAAATATTTCATGACAGATATTCTATAAACATATAAAAAGACACTAATATTTTTTTACAAATTAGAAATTTAAAAATTGGAATGAAATTTTTTTTATAGGATTTTTATGTCCTTTACGGATTAACCACCGTAAAAATTTGTTTACCACATTGTTTGTTTACAAAATTGAAAATGTTAATGTATTTTTTTATATTTTTCATTTTGGTTATTATATAACCAACATGTAAAATATTTTTTTAATAAACATCTTTTATTTCTACCCTCCCAGCATACTACTAATAGAAAAATAGTATGATAACACAAACATAATAATACAAAAGAATAATAAAAATATTTAAAATTTGAATTATCATGTTTATAATGTATTAACCTAATGAACTAAAACCATATCAGACCTGTTATATGGTTCACCAATTAAATGTTCACGTGTATTGGCCCTTTTTCATTATATGGTTCATGGCCATAAAAATATACAAATTAAAAAGAATTATTTATCATTTATTAAGAATAAAATGAATAAAAAATTTAGGAATTGTTAATAAAAAATGTACCATTAAGGAACATTGTAATTGTCCGAGTTGTAATTATTTCAAAAAATAAATTTTAAAACATTGTATCTGAATTATTGAACTCTTTGATGTTTATGAAATTTATTTTTAATATAAATTTTCGATTCAAAATATCATTTTATGTATTACGTATAAGAATTAGTAATTTTAAAATGAAAAGTACCCCTTCCTTTGGCAGATCTAATCATGGAACATTTATATCTCAATTTTATCTAATGAAATTCTATCACCTACTTTAAAATAACATGAGTATAATAAATATAAATTTATTTTAATTTATTCATGTATTAAAATATTTATTTATTTTAGATTAATATAGTAAAAAAATATTGTCACACTTCCTCGTGGATAGATCATAGGAAGTAATGTATCTTATACATTAGAAAAAGACATGAGACATCCAATTAAATCTATGATATAAGATAATTTAGTGTGAGAGGTTATTTTTTAAGAGATATGTAAAAATTTAGAAATATTTTTTTATACTGATGAAGATAAAAAATCATCCATCACCGATTAATTCCATTCTTGTAAATCCTTTTATCAATTTTAATTATTTGTCAAATATTTATAATTTTTCACATTATAGGTGAAATAAATTGAGGTCATGTAAAACCTTTTACTAAAATAATTTCTTTATCCAAACAGATTGTATAATGATACCTAATATGAAACAAACACAACTATAAATATTCCATATATTATTCAACACTAATATTTATTTTAATCAACTTACATGGAAAAAACAATCATCATGTTGATTCCCAAATCGTCTCTCTTTAAGAGATCCATGATATCTTTTTTTGAAGATTCAAAATCATTTCATTACTATATATTTAATCTTCCATTTAAGTTGTATAAAAAACCAATATAAAATTTGAATATGTAGAAAATCATACATGACTAGAATACAATTTATATAAAATAATAACTTTTTTTTATTTTTTATTTTTATAAAATACTCTATTACCTATATATTAATCCTACAAAAAATAGATAAATATATAAACATCAGTATTTCAAAACAAATTTAAAAGAAAAATGAAACAAATAATATATTATTCACATAAAATTATGGTTAATTGTTGAACAAGTCTTGAGGTCCAAAATAAAAATTAACATATACATTTTTCACTTGTAATGACAACATATTTATGTAATTATATTCTTTCGTATATATGAATAGTATTTTGTCTAGTGACCCTAGGATCCTCAATCTCTATCTTTTGATGATGAATGTTTTTTCACATATGATATATCATCTCATATGCAACAATACTATTCCAAAGATCATAAACATATAACTCACAACAAATTGGAAGGTGGATTAGGGGTGGGCATTTATATTCGAAAAATTATAAGGAGTAGGTACTATAGGAAGTGGAGGAGTTGGATAAGTAGAATAATAATAAGAATCATCAAGCAATGGTGGATGGTTTGGATCTGTTTTATGAATATATTTTTCATGTCTACAAACACAGATTGTACAAATTCTTTGATCCTCTATTCTATTGTGTCATGTATATGATTAAATGTAGCTTATAATGATAAAATTTTTAGAAATATATTCCTTTTAAGAATATTCATATCATGAAAATTTCTTTTTTAATAATACACATGTTGGGTATCCTTGCACATGACCTCATTATTCAAGATTTCCTAATTCCATCGATAAAATATCCTCCCCACACTCATGTATGAAGACCCTATCTGTTCTCTGCTCATCCTGATTTTTCTATATAAAATGTATTAAAAAATATGTTATGAGTATAAATATGTAAATATTTTTTTTAAAAAAATAACACAATTAATTAAATATCTTACAATCATCTCAACATAAACCCTATATTCTTTCATATCATATATTCATTTTTTTATTATCATATCAATCTTCCCTTTTTAAATATCTATAGGGGGGAGGTCAACCTCTGTCGAGCCTGAAGATGCATCATTTAGTTTTCAAATTTTCTTATATCTCATTTTACCACAATAATTTATTCCCTCCCTAAAATAAAATGTGAGGTTATAAATTTTTTAGATTGGATGTTATGATGAAATATCATCGATTTATATAATTTTGAATAAAGAAATCATTAATTAGATCATTTATAATATTAACTTCTAAAATGTAACATTTCACTAAACCCAAAATATTTTCATCATCTATTTTCATCAAATTTATTACATGTATCTTAATCTATACATGGAAAAATATCAAATATGTTATGATTTTTTCTATTCCGTATAGATTATATTTGATGTGAGGGTTGGTTTAAAATCCCATCATCTCCATGAATCAAATGATAAAAATTTAAATTCTGAATCCAACGATATAATTTATGCATTATGTCATATGATAAGAATGGGGAAACATATATTAAGATAAACTTTTCCTGATATGTAAAATATTAACAGTTGATATTTTTTAAAGGATCTCCCACATGCGAGATATTTTCATTTTTTATATTACTTATCCTATAATTAATCAAAATACTAACATTAAACTTATCCATCATTACTATAATGTCATTAAGTATTTTTATTATTGACCTCTTAGAAAATTATTATAATCATCGTCTACTCATATCATATTGTTCGGAATACAAGTTACAGATAAGTTTGTTAAATGGTTATTTCCATGTTTTCCAACCCGAGAAATATTTTTCCCTATAGACATAGATGCATCTTATAATGAAGGATGGGGAGGAAAATCAAAAGGATAATGTGTATTTTCCTCCACAATGGTATGTGTATGATCCAATCCTGATGTAGGTGGAGTATCATATGATTTCTCTATCATTATCCTTCCAAATTATCTAACTAAAAATTAGTACACAAATATAAAAATCCAACTTATATAAAGAAATATAGATAAAAATTGAAAATTATCAAACAAAAAAAATGTCAAACTAAATTTTTTATTCATATATTTTATAGTTAAAAAAATAATGAAAAAATTAAATAGAGATGAAATGAAATAAATGAAAAAAACCAAAAAGTGGCCTGTTAATAGTATAAATCAACCAATGTATAATATCATTCTTCCAACAAATTTTTTTAATATGAATATATGAAAAATCATCCAAAAATTATTATCTAAACATGAAATATTTTTATTCATATTATATTGATTTTTTAAATAATATTATAATAATATTAATGGCAAATAAAAATAACTAATGGAATGAAACAAAATCCAAAAATTATTTGAGAATAGTTAATATTCTCCCACATAATAATTCTTTTCGGACATATTTTTTTGAATATATGATTTTTTACAATATATATTATATTTAACATATTAGATTTAATATAATTGATTTAAAAAAACATTCAATAAATTGATAAGTTATATATGGATAAATAATGTAAACTAATAAAAAATAATCTAATATGAAGAAAAAGTTTAACTAATAGTAATAATTCATTTTATAAAAAATATAATAAAATTATCTAATAAAATTGATTATGAAATAGGAAAATGTAAACCTCAAAAAAATTATGTACCCTTAATATAATGAATTTAATAATGGATTTCTTTGATAAATACCATCATTGTGACTAACTTTTATGAAAAACCCATGTCTACATTGTGATCATTGTTTCTTTTCCCCAAGAATGTGTTCTCTAGTGAGGAATCATTACTTCTGGGTGTTTATATTGTATTTAATCATGGAACCAAACACATCCAACCACTCTTTATCCAAGGTGACCTACTTTCCAAAGTCAGGTGTTCGTTAGGTTTGCACTTACGATGATTAAGAACAAACTTCTGTCTAGAGGATGGGATATCGGACTCATCACACCATTTTGGGGGGGAATTGTTTCCAACTCTAGGACACTATTATATATTTATGATATTTTCATGAATCTTTATTAATTTACCAAGTATAATGTATGTTTCCCTTGGAATTTTCAACCAATTATTAGAATGTCTGAAATCCAGAATCATAGATATATATTCTATGTTCTTCACTAATAAAGATATTCGTATATATTATTGGTTCTCTATCAATTTTATTATCTTATATTCTATTTAGAGGTTATTTTAAAACATATTATGACAATTCTTGAATATAATCCACTCAGTGGTGTACTCTGGAAAATATTGTCATCCAGAGAGACAAAAGTTTTGTTTTTATATTGGGATTGTACCCATAAATGGGATTAATTCATATACTTGTGAATGGAATCAGAACCCTCTTAATAAGGTTCCACTTAATGGGACATATCATACTTTTTAGGTTTTTGTGATAGGGACCTAACCATATAGTTTAATGTCATTTGGTAAGGACATCTCTGTGGAAGGTGCTTAGTCAGAGTTTGGTGTAGAACTTATGTCTATGAATCCCATGTAAATTGGAAAGGATATGAGTTTTGAATTTGGATTAGGCCATGTTTGTAATGTGACCCAGAAAGGGAAGGGTTGACATATATTATAGGGTTTAAATCTCCGGGATGATTCCTTCATATCTTATTTGGATGAGAATCAAATCCCGCATAGTTCAAGGATCTCTCAATGGTGTGTGATCATTTGAGAGAAATACGTTATGTCTTACTCTTAAATAATGTTCCCTAATTATTTGAAGGATTAAATTGGGCTTACTACTAAGGAGGATTCCCATATAGGGATGAAATTGGAAGGAGGTCATGCATTAGGAAGGATTTCTACGTATCCCAAATTTTGATGGGAATCAGAATTCTCCTAGTTCAATCAATGAGGTGTTTTCTTAAATTGTGTGTCCCCAAAAAATCTCTAAGGCCACATGATTCATTATTCGTGTGAGAAACAAGAGTATGTGATTGATTTAAAAAAGGCACACACACATTTCCTCCTCTGTTGGTAGAGGCGGACAGGCCTACGATGATGACTGTTGATGAGGCTGAGGCAATAAACCTCCCCCCTCTTCAATTTACATTAAACATTAGTTAAATATAATGAAGGAGTGATGGTGACAGAAGTAGAGAGGTGAATGACTAAAAACTCATACATGAAAGGCTAGGGGATTAATGTAGGACAGATGCCCTAAAATTGGTCATGGTTGGGGATAGAGACTTCTCCTTTATTAAAATGGAAAAGTATTTGTGAACTGTTCCTTTTCTACTGGGGACATGAGGATCTAGGTTTTATATATGGTAAGGGATGGGAATGGTACAAACCCTAATCCCCCAACCTAGAACTCTATAGTATTGTTCTTGGAAGTATGGTCCGTGTGAGTTTGGATATAGAAACCCACAGACACTCCATGAATTATATCCCCTTTGAAAATCAAATATATGAAACAAATTACTATGGATATACAAACCCAAATAGGATAAATGATGATGTACCCTTCCAAAAAGGTTTGATAAGTCAAGTTTTTTGTGTGGAAGATTCAACCTAATCCCTTTCTGAAAAGGGATCCAATGAAAAGGAAACCTTTCCATGAATGAATTTGAAGGAGGGTTGTTGAAGGGCTTGTATAGGCTGAAGAGATAATGTGAATAAATGAAAGGCACCCAAGTGGATATCTTTCATATTGGTATGGTAGAACAACTAGGCTTAGGAGACCTAAGGATTACTTATGTTACAAACAAATCGGCTGTTAAAAAATTGGTGATACTTGAGTCAAGCCTTCAATATTATTCACAAGTATTCCTAAACGTGGGGTGCTCAGGTTCTTTTGATAGGAATGGGTGGCGCACAAGTGTTTCTGATTTATGGATGCTGATATCTTTAGGCATGAAATTGATGTGGATTTAAAATAATAATGAAAATTATTCTCTATGATCCTCCTTCTATTCCTCTTCCCTAGCTATTAATGATCTACCTTAATGTTTTGGGAAGACTTGGGTGAAGCACTAGGGTGACCAGTGAAACAATTTGGATTCATATAAATTATTCCATTCAAATGAAGAACCCAAGGGTCCATTTATAAGCAAATAAGTGACCCTAGGAACATGGAGAGTTAGTGCACATGTATTTTTCACACCATAATTGTGGTGTGAAATTGGCTACATGCCAGATTAGTGGTTCTCAAGTAGGCTTGCAAGTCGACGGTACCTTTAGAGCCTCTTTGGGGATTTAGCCAAAATAATTTCTCCGTACCAAGGGGTAGTGAAAATGTACCCCTTCTTGGGATCAGTTCCAGGATATGGTACAATCCCTTTTGGATGGTGCCTTCATTACCATCACTAACCCCAATGAAAAATGCAGAGTCACACCATGAATGTTTTGAGCATAATTGAGAAACTTTTGTGGAAAAGTGCATGCATGAACATTTCATGGTGTCTGCAAAATCCCCCTTTATAATTTTATTCATTTATATTGAAAATAATATTTTTATATGGTAAAATTAGGTGACATTGACTCATTCTAACATCATATAGTTAGACTTAGAGATTTGTCATGTATGGAAGGATGCTCTAATTTTTTTCTAAGCCATGGGGCCTAGTGAGAGAAGATTGATTTTTAACTAGGGTTTTATAAAAAAACCCTCAAACATTCTATATTTTTTTCATTATCCTTGATTATTCCTAATTTCTATATATAAGAGACTCAGTGGGTATGATATGGAATTTTCTAAGATTTACATTTTTGTGTTTTTAACCTAACAATTTTTTTGCCTTTTAATTTCATTTATTGATATTCTCCATACCACATAGAGTATAGGTCTTCCGAGTTGATACTAAAATTTTATCTAGAGTTCCATTTGTGTGTTTTCATCCTGGTGAGTAATGTGTCACTTTTTTTGGTTATTTAAATTCATTCATTTCAAAATAATAATTCTAGTGTTTAATATCAAGTAGATTTCACCATTAATTTTGAAATTTGATCCCAAAAAAATCCTAATAGAGAGGAAGCTCCAAATATTTCTTAGATACTTCAAAAGGGAATATTGAGTCATTATTTTTATGGTCACCAAGTCTAAAACATGAAATATTAAAATAGAGGATGACTTTTTCCAAGTATGAAGTTATTGTTTCTTGAAAAACCCATTATAGGGGATGTATTAAGTAGGGGAAATAAAGGAATATGTTACAAATCTAAATAGTGGAATCTATCAAATAACAGGCCTGTTATGTAGGTGAATTTTATGTAAGCCCACTAGGGACATATAATGCGTAGTCAGACAAAAGAGATCTAAAAAATGTGACATATTATTGTTAATATAAAAGGCAATAACTATTTGGGTTTCTCAAGACCACAGTGGGTGGATTTTCCGAAGAAAGAGATCTAAACGTTCCCATTGTGACGATATAGGTCATGAATGGGGAAACCACTCCTATACATAATTGGTGTGTGAAGAATGGTTAAAATTATTTAGTAATGGGGATTTCTAATATCATGATATGTATTTTAGAGCCTTGCAGCATGTAAAATATACATTGTAGTTTCATGTAATGTTGGATGGAAATTAGGGGGATTTAATTTGTGGTGTTTATCTCTGACCTAAGCTTTATGACTCTCTAATTTCTTGATAATTTTCCTAAAAACCTGCAACTATGTTCAGGTATAGAATTAAAGAAAGGTAAACTGTAATTTGTGAATTTCTATATCTAGAGAATGGAATGGGAAAAGGTATAATGGAATTATAGGAAGTATTTTCTAAGAATGAAGTTACCATTATTTGATGCACCAGTTTTGGGGGCTGTGTTATATAGGGCCAAACAGGGCATATGTTCCATAGCTAAACAATGGAATCCATTAACAGACAATCCTATTATGTAGGAAAATTATATATGGAAACCTAGGGGTATGTATATCATAGTAAAAAAGTGATATTTGGTATCAAACATTCTATTTCAAAAAGACAAATAAAGCTTATGGGGATTCATATTTTCCATAGCAAAATGTTTGGTTTATGTTGAAAGGTACCTAAATACAGAAAAAATATTTCCAATCATGATTTCCAAAAAATCAAAGGAATAAGATTTCAACAAAGGCGTAAACCAAATATAGGAATTATGTTTTCTGTAGTTTTAGGTCATATGACTAACACCAAAATATAATGAAAACAGTGGATGATATGTGGTCAAATTATCCAATTTTATTTCCATTTGCTTTAAAGACAAGGTGGGGAAAAAATGTAAACTGAGGTCTTAGAGACTTTTTGATCGAGAGAATGGTAATGGGAATATATACATGGATGACCACTTTATGATGTGGATTCTTGTATATTGTCATCTAATATTGAAGGGGATAGAAGATGTTTTTTCTAAGGATGAAGTTACCATTATTTTATGAAATCATTATTGGTGGTTGTATAATGCAGGGCCAACTGGGGAATATGTTGCATAACCAAATATTGGTATCTTTTGACTGACATTCTTGTTATATAGGAAACATATTCAAGGCCAAATAAGGTAACACACTACATAGTCAGGGAAAGAGATCTCAGGTATCAAGAATTTTGTTAGCAAAAATAGTTAGAAATATTATGAAGATCTGAAAGTATCCAAGATTTCGAGTTTGAAATATGAAAGGGGAAAAAATTAAATTATCAAAAGAAATATTTGAATCAATATTGTCCAAGAGTTTTGAGTACATTACATAGATTTTACTCAAATGTGGTGGTCTCTCTAAGGAGAGGATCGAAAATGTATACTCCCAATTAGATTGTATATTATTTCTGCACGATAGATAAATATTTATTTATTGGTTGGGACAGGGAGATAAAGCCTAGTTTTCACTATGTATCTCAATGGGATGATAATCAATCCAAACGTAGTTCTTTGGGTACTTGATAGTTTAATGTTGTGCAACAAGGAAATGAAGCGATACAAACGTGAAAAGGAATATTGGGGTTGGACTAGAGAATAAAACCCAAGTGTCGTTGCATATCTCATATGGACGAGAGTCAAGCCACATGTAGTAATTGAAACATTCCCTATTCAATATTGATTCATAAGCATATGGAATAAAAATGGTTTTTTATATTGTGTCTGGGACCTAGATTAGAGATCTATGTTTCTCTACATATGCCATTGAAATGAGAATCATGAAAAAAGTAGTTCTTGAAAAAATAATTCCCCATGCCAATTGAGTTTGATGTGAGAGACATGGGATTTTAACACATTTTGAAAGAATTGTAAAACTTAAGACACAAGATGGTATGAAGATCAAACCATTTATCTTGGAAGAGTACACTTAATAGATTTGTTTAATATACAGGAGGGAAAAAAGGAAATATATCTCATTAAGGTTGTGTTTTGGACGAAGATTGGAGATCTTGGCATCTCAATATATCCAATAAAAATTTGAATGAAGCCACATGTAGTTCTTGAAATGAGGACTTCATACAGAACTGATTCAAACATAGGGAGAAATAGAACTCATGGGCCACTAAAGAGTAGAAATGACGTGAGTGATAATTTCACATGAATGCTACTCATTTTTTTGGGAACCACAAGGAATACAGATTGGCGGTATCTTATGGGTTTTCATAACCTAAAATTCAGAAGACATTAATAGTGTTGTTTAATTTCAGGTTGAGAGGAATAATGATGTCATCTATTTTAAAATCTTGTGATAAGGAAAAAGATGCTACAAATTTTAACATCTTACAGCATGGACACATATGGTTGTTACAGAGTTTAATGTCTTGCAACTAGGACATTATGATGTGTAGTTTCATGTCATGCAGCAAGGACATTATGTTTTGTCATTTCAAGTCATTATTTGAGGAAATTAATCTGTGTGATTATATAAAGTACTTCTTTAAGAATCTTTCATTGGTTGGTGTTGTCATAATTTATCCCTCCATTGAGCTTAGAGAATAAGTTACATTAGTGTAGACCAATTGTACATAGTATGATCCTTACCACATTGGCTCAATCTTTGGTTGCCTCTTTCCTAGTATCATCGAAGTCCTGAGAACCAAAACTAGTTCTCCATGAAAAAATGAGAAAAGGTGAAATTTCTTGTAAAAATATTGTTCTATTGTATTCTAATTCACATCCTAATGATGCAAAGTATGTAATATCTATTCGTCTATTCATTCTTGATCATAAAATTTATTTTGAGACTATCCATATGTAGATAACTGCTCCCAAATGGTAACTCTATTTGATGGGAATTGAATTTCAATAGAAAAAACTACTTCTGTTACTTACACCAACGAGTATGTAGTTTCTCAAGTGGCAATACGACTAGTATTCTGATAAGTCAAAAAATCATGTAGAGTTTATTAGACCAAGATTTCAAATATTTATTAAATATTTAATGTATTATATTTTACTGGGTCTTGTTGAAAGCTTTTATCTGCCCATTTTCCACTATATGACAGAGAGATGAAAGGTTGGATTTAATATAGATCTACTGATTTTACTTCTTTACATAAAAAACAGAAATTGGTTCCATAGTCCATTAATATGGAATAAGGGACACCAAATCTTGTAATGATATTATCTTTCACAAATCTAACAATGCTTTTGGCTCCATCTTCTTTCAGAGGTATTGCCTCATCCCATTTGGAGAAAAATCAGTAGCAGTAAGAATATACATGGAATACATTTCCATAGATGGAGGATAAGGTTATACTACATCCAATCCATATGAAGAAAATGCACAGGGGTATTTATTTGTATGTTGCAACTCCGAGGGATGATGAATAAAGTTGGAAATTTCACAAAAAAGTTGTTACATTTTTGTAAAATTTGTGTAATCCTGTATCATTGAAGGCCAAAAATATCCAAGCCTTCAGATTTGATCAGAAAGACTATGAATAGATTTGTGGGAACCACATGTTATGACATGTACTTCTATCATGATAGCTATAGTTTCTTATACATCTGTACACCTGAAAAGAATTCTATCTTTTCCTTGTTTTTATAGGATATTTTGGTAATATGTGAAATCCAAAAGAGGGGAATTTTCCACCAATTGCTGGATTTTATCTTCCCAAGATATATAAAGTTGAAGTGATCCATTTTAATGTTATTCCATGATATGTGTCATCCATACTTTACAATGACCATAAAACTCAAGAAATAGGTCTGATTTCATTAATTTCTTCCATTTATGTTTTAAAAAATTTGAAACAACATGACAATAGGAAATGCTAGTTATTGTATCATCTTGATTTGGAACTTTTAGGGGTGTGGATTCATTATCTAATACATCGTATTGGGTATTTTGTGATCATAGTACATGTGAAAATGTTGTGATTTAGGGAAATTCAGCCATTGAACCTATGACATAATCACACAAAGGGATTAACTATTCCATTCAAATAGCATAATCCCCATCTATATATTTTATTACCAATTCTGAATCGCCATTCATTTTTATGTGGTTCACTTGTACCTCGAGTACTGATTCTAGTCTTGCAATGAGAGCTTCATATTCTGCCTCATTGTTGGTACCGCCTTCTAATAACAGGAAGGAATATGGTAGCACTTCTTTTTATGGTGAGAAAAGAAGAATTCCAAACCCATCATTGTTGAGTTTAGGATCCTTTATCCTCTTCCCTGTTGGACTTCTAGATGCACAATCAAAGTACATTTCCCATATTTGTTGATTATCTTGAATAGTGATGTTTTCTTCATCAGGAAGATCTGTGTTCAAAGATTTATCTTAAACATATGGCTATTTTGAAAAGAATTCTGACAAGGATTGGGCTTTTATTGATTTCTAAGGCACAAAATAGATTTTGAACTATTGAAAAATAACTGTTGACCATGCCAAACATCATTTAAGAATATAATGATTGAGGATAAATTTGAGTAGGTTATTGTGAAATAAAAAAGTGGACCTCGTGATGTTGTTAGTAGTGCATCAATTTCTTAACTACAAATATTAATTCCAAGAAGCACTTCTTGATAATTGAATATCTAGTCTCTGTTTTAAGCATAGTTTGACTGAGATAGTTAAGGTTATTTTTATTTTTATCATCAAACTATTGTGCAAGGAAGGCACTGTCACGACCTGTCCTCGGGGCCCGTGCTGTGACTACCCCAAGACCACCTTCCATTGGCCAGGGGCTGGCGACTAGCACCAAGACGTAATTCCTGATAAAAATGGAAGGCATTGCCTTTGTAAAGTAAACAAACACACAGAGTAAGCAAGCAAAAGTAAACACTATGTAAAAACTGGGTACAACAGTAAGTGCGGGAAAAGTAAGTGAGCCAGAATACAAACCCAATCTGATAGTAAAGTACAACTCGAAAGAAAAAACAACAACTAAAAGTAAATCCGCATCGTCGAACCATCCACTGGAAGTCCCACCTGAAGGGTGGGTACAGATAGCCACCTCAGCTCCACGGTCCAGCCATCCGATCCATGTACGTCTCGCCCAGTGGTCCACCTCCAGGTACCGACTTGCTCCACAAGCCTCCACCACGATCAGCGCTGTCCATCGTCTGCATCCAACACAATGTAGTGTGGACATAGCCCGTGCAGGGGTGAGTATAAGCTACTCAGTAGGGACCCCGAGACCCCCAAAGGTCTCCCAGAATCCACAAAGGATAATCCAAAAAGGAAAGATACAATCACGAAGTAACATCCAAAACTACTAAGGTATATGACCATACATATACCTAAGTCATCAATTCCCGTTCGGCTCCAACATCCGAGCCCAAGTACAACCCAGTCCACACAAGGAAACACAACCCAATCCACACAAAAAAGCGTAACGTAATCCACATAGGATATTAAGTCAATATTATCAAAGATAAGGATCGAAAGTCAAGACTCAGCTCACACAGGTAAACTTCTTCATAAAACGATAGAGATGATCAGATGTAGCCACTGATTCATCTAAGCCGTCGGTCCCACACAGGATCGTTAGGTACTAACCCCCGCAATGACACACACAGGATCTGACCAACACAGGATCTGTAGGCACTGGCCCACACAGGACCGCTGAGCGCTGACCCACACAGGATCTGACCCATATAGGATAGGTAGCACTGATCCACGTAGGATTGTTGAGTGCTGTAGTCGTCGCCGTCGAATCCACAGATGATTTCTGTACAGTCATCATCGTCGTCGGAGTCGCATCCAGCTCTAGGGTTCCCGCACACAGCAAGCTTGTTCGGGAGGGTCCGCTCCACGAGCCGAGGGGTTGATATATCAACTGACACGATGTCCAGAGTTGATGTATCCAAAAGTTCTGTATCATCAATAGGAACTCAACTTCACAAACGGCGCATCAATTGGACACCCGGTCTGAGAGATATTAGCTTTTTCGTCCCAGGGGTCCGGTTGATTTTTTAAGTCAAAACCAACCCGAACGTACTCCAACTGTGTCCAAACCTCGAGCGGAGTAAGCCAAAAGATCCGTCTCACTAAGAGGAATCCAACAAAGTCGACGACACGTCAATCAGGTGTCCGGAGCTCTAGTTATAAGCATATCCACTCCGAGGGCCCGATTGGTTTCGTGTACGAACCAACACGGCCGAACCCAAAGTTCTCCAAAACATTGAGTGTGATATACCTAAACGACAGTCTTGATCCAAGGATAGCATCACAGTTGACGGTGCGTCGATCGAAGGTCTGCAGCCCATGTTATGGGCAAAAGACCGAAAGAGGTCTGCGAATGGGGGGGGGGGGGGGGTTCGGGCCCGGTCCAACCCGGCCCAATACCCCCTGGGTCGGCCCGAACCAGGTCGACCCGACCCGGGTTCGGGTCCGGCCCATTAGGGAACGGCGCGGCCCAGCCTGGCGGCTTGGTCTGGCTCGCTCGGCCTAGCCAGCGTGGCCAGGCGGCTCGGCTGTAACGGCCGAGCGATGGGGGGGGGGGGGCACTGCCCCCCTTTGTGTAATCGCGGTCCCCATGTGGGGGGCCGCTCCTGTTGGCCAGCTGGGGGTTACGACCCCCGACCCTTCTCGGAAGCCGGTCGGCCCGGTCCGGCTATCCGGTTGCTGCTGCCGCAGGACCGCCGGGGTCCAGCCCTCCTGCTCTGGCGCCGGCGGCCAGAAGTCGGCCACCGCTTCCTGCACCGCCATGGCCTTGTTCCGTCCGTCATGGTGCAACGGCGCCATGCCCCTCCGCCACGGCCCTGCTCCGGCCGCAGTCTCCTCTAGGTTATCCGGCACCGCGTGACGGCGCCGCGCTTCTTCGCCCAATCTCATAGTTTCCGTGCGGTGCAACGGAACCGCGCCGCCTTACATGTGCCGCAACAAAATCAAACAACCAAGGGGGGAGGATGATCGTCCGTGTTCGTGCGGTCTGAACTCCTCCCGTTATTGTGATAACAGGTGGCCCAATTGAAATGAAGAAAGGCGACGGAGGTAATCACGAACAAACAAAAACCCCTACCTCGAGCGTTGTTAAACGAAGACTCGTCACAGAAGAAGGTTCCGTACTCGTTGATAGAGATCGTCTGAGGAGGAACGGTGTTTCCCTTCCTTTGACGTGGGAAGAAGGAATGAAGGAATGCACGTCGGGTTGTCGATCTCAGTGGAAGGCATCTCTCACCGTCGTCCGTCGTCAAAGGTCGGCGTTCTTCGCATTCTTCGTCGAGGAAGAATAACTTCAAGACTTCGAGCAATTCTCTCCAAAATCCTTTCGAAAAACCAAGAAAATCCTAATAAAATAAGCGTTGCCTTATTTTATTTCTCACGCCAACGTTTTGAAAATCAGAAATGAAACATCCAATTAATTGAATTAATTGAGAAGTTTTAAACTGCCCAATTAAAGAGGCGTTTAGTATTTAGTTAAACATAGGAGTTGACTTTAATTTAAAGGGGGGGTGTGGGTGTGTTACCTAATTAAAAGAGGGGGTTGAAGAAATGAAAAGGTGGGGCTCGTGTGGGCCCCACCCCAAAAATATCCTACCTAGTGGAGTAGGATATAGTGGGTCCCACTCCAACCACTTAGCTTAGGTTAAACTACTTTAAATAAAATAAAATTGGTTGCACCATTTTATTTTATTCTTTTACTTAACCCAAAATTTTATGTACCACACCCGAGGAAACAAAACTCCAGAGAAGGTGTTCCTAAGAAAATACCGGCACTATGATTCCATCGGTGCCCTCAGAATTCGATTCCGAGCACCGGTTCAAAAGTAAGGAAAACCCGCTCGTTCGTTCACTGAACGTACCCGAGCTAAACTTCGGAAAATGATTCCGGGCACACCGGGCCTCGGAATCAGGTGCTGTCAGAAACTGCGTTCTTGTAAAATCCAAAAGAAAATTAAGAAAAAAATTTACCTTGAATTTTATGGGTCTTTACATTACTCTCACCTCAGGGATTTACATCCCCGTAAAGATACATCATAAACTAGGGGAAAAATGTGGGTACTGAGCACGCATCTGAGCCTCCCGCTCCCAAGTGCTCTCCTGGAGGTTCCCGTGCTGCCATATGATGCGCACTAGAGGAATCGACCATCCACATAGGACCCGCTCCTGTCGATCCTCAATCTCCACCGGGACCTCAGCAAAAGTCGCCCCATCATCAATGTCCAGATCCCCATGGTCAAAGATATGCATCGGGTCGTGCATGTATCTCCTCAGCTGAGATACGTGAAAGACGTCGTGCACCCGGTGCAACTGAGGTGGTAGAGCCATGCGGTAAGCCACCTCTCCAATCCTGCTGAGGACCTGGAATGGTCTGATGAATCACGGAGATAACTTGCCGCCGTAGCCAAATCTCTATAATCCACGTCGAGGTGAGACCCGCAAGAAGATGTGGTTGTCATCCTAAAACTCTAGTGGACTCCGCCTCCTATCACCATAAGACTTCTGCCGGCTCTGAGCTATCCTTATATGCTCCTAGATGACCTGGACCTTCTCTGTCATGGCTTGGACCATCTCCGGTCCCACAAGTGCTGATTCCATAGGGTCTGTCCGTCATATCGGTGATCTGCAAGGTCGGCCGTACAATGCCTCGTATGGTTCCATCCCAATGGTGGAGTGGTGGTTATTGTTGTACGCGAACTCCACCAAGGGTAGGTGGTCCTCCCAGTTGCGACCAAAGTTGAGGACACATGCGTGGAGCATGTCCTCAAGAGTCTGAATGGTCCTCTCCATCTGACCATCCATATGAGGGTGAAAGGTGGTGCTCAGACGTAGCTGCATCCCGAACGCCTCCTGCAACCCCTTCCAAAGCTGAGAAGTAAAGCGAGCATCTCGATCGGAGAAGATAGATGATGGAACCCCATGAAGCCGTACAATCTCCTGAACGTAGAGACGTCCCAAGCTCTCCACTGAGCCCTGCTCTCTGATGGGTAAGAAGTGGGCCGACTTGGTGAGTCGGTCGACAGTCACCCAAATGGAGTCGTGACCTCTAGAAGAGCGTGGAAGTCTAGTCACGAAGTCCATAGATATGCCGTCACACTTCCACTCCGGGACCTCCAAAGGCTGTACCAAGCCTGCTGGTACCCGGTGCTCCGCCTCCACCTGCTGAAAGGTGAGGCATCGAGAAACGAACTCCGCCACAACCTTCTTCATACTCGCCCACCAATGCTGTCGTCTAAGGTCCTGGTATATCTTCGCCACTCCCGGATGTACTGCTAAAGGGGAAGTGTGGAACTCTCTCAGCACCTCCTCATTTAAAGAAGCTGGTACCATGGTACGTCCTCTGAAAAGGATGACGTGCTCTCCACCCACAGAGAATCCATCAGCTTCCTGTCCTGAGGATATCTGTGCACGCCGCGTCTCACAGTCGGCGTCCCCATGTTGTGCCTCTCTGAACCGCTGCAGTAGTGGAGGAGTGACTGTGAGTTACCGAAGAAAGGTTTCTCCATCTCTATCCACGAAGGATATATGCAAAGTGGCTAACTGCTCTGTCGCCTCCCCGAGTAGCTGGATGCCCGTCCTCCTGCTGAGAGCATCGGCTACTACGTCTCCCTTCCTAGGAGTATAGACTATCTCAAAGTCATAGTCCTGGAGGAACTCGAGCCATCACTGCTATCTCAGATTAAGGTCCTTCTACGAGAATATGTACCTGAGACTCTGGTGGATAGAGTAGACTGTAAAGCACTCGCCCATCAGATAGTGTCGCCACATCTTCATAGCAAAGACCACTGCTGCTAACTCCAGGTCATGGGTAGCATAGTTCTGCTCATGCTGCCACAACTGACATGATCCATAAGCGATCACGGCCCGCTCCTATATCAGGACACATCCGAGTCTGGTCCCTGATGCATTGCAATAGACTACGTACCCAACTCCTTCCTTCGGTAGCCTCAAGATAGGCACGCTGGTCAATCTCTGTCTCAGCTCATGGAAGCTCTGCTGACATTTGTCTTACCATACGAAGGGTTTCCCCTTCTTTTTCAAAGCTGAGAGTGGTTACAAAACTCTGGAGAAGTCTGGAACAAACCTCTGGTAGTACCCAGCTATCCCCAAGAAGCTTCACACCTCTGTCACGCTCCTGGGTGGCTCCCAAGCCTGCACTGCCTCAATCTTCGCAGGATCCACTGCAACTCCCACTTCAGAGATGAAATGTCCCAAGAAGTGGACCTCACGTAACCAGAACTAACACTTTTAGAGCTTTCCATAAAGCTGGTTCTCTTGGAGTGTGTCTAGTACAACCCGCAAGTGGTAGGCGTGCTCCTCCTCAGTCGTCAAGTATATCAATATGTCGTCGCTGAAGACCATGAAAAATCGATCGAGGTAAGGATGAAATATCTTTTTCATGAGGCCCATGAACACTGCTGTAGAATTGGTTATGCCGAATGTCATAACCAAGAACTCATAGTGGCCATACCGACATCTGAATGACGTCTTCTATACGTCCTCGTCCCAAACTCTGAGCTGATGATAGCCTGACTGAGGTCTATCATCGAGAACCACTGTGCTCCCTTGAGCTGATTGAAGAGGTCGTCAATACTCGGTAACAGATACTTGTTCCTCATGGTCACCTGGTTCAGGCGATGGTAATCTACACGAAGTCACAAGCTCCCGTTTGCCTTCTTGGCGAACAATATCGGGGAAGCCCAGGGTGAAACACTGGGTCGGATGAATCCCTTGCCCTACAAGTACCCCAACTGTACCTGTAGCTCTTGAAGCTCAGTGGGGGCCATCCGATATACTGGAGTGGATATCAGGGTTGTCCCAGGGTACAGTTCAATATAAAAGTCTACCTCTCTGCGAGGAGGTAGTCCTAGAACATCGTCGTGGAAAACGTCTGCATACTGATCCACCACTACAGGAAAACCATGACTCCGCACGTCAACTGCTCCTAGGATGAGTCTAGCCAACTGATGAGTGATGGGATGTCCTCTCCTCTGTGAGAGTCCATCCTATGCTGCGAAGGCTCCCTTCTCACCGGTGAAGGTTAACCTGCTCCCATCGGTGTGTACACACCACACCTTGCACCTAATACAGTCAATCTGAGCATGGACTATAGATAACCAATCCATGCCCATGATGACATCGTAAGGCCTCGAAGCCACTACAAGAAGATCCCAGCCGAAGCTATAGTCTCCTAGAGTCATCTCACACTTCCAGCACCAGTGCGTAATCGTCGAGTTTTCTCCCGTAGGAGTCTCTAGCCATAAGGATGAAGCCAACAGCTCTGTCGGATTCTCTGAGCTCCGAACAAGGGCAATGACTATGAAAGAATGACTTGCTTTTGGGTCTATAATAACTGCATCAAGGGTGGAATAGACACAGATAGTACCTCGAATCATCTCAGGCACGCTGTGGTCGTTGGCCTCCGCTGCCTGATGTTGTGCCTATCTCTGCCCGCCAGCTCCCTGTGGTCGGGGTGGACCTCCTAGTGGTGATGGTGGTAGAGCCTCAAAGCGTCTCCCACCACCTACTACTCGACTAGCTCCTCTGGCTCGTCCGCCTGCTCCCTGCAGACCACCACGGTCGACCCTCTGCCTCTGCCTGGGTGGTCCCCCAACCGTCTGCTGCTCCTCAGTACAGCGGGTCGGGCAGTCATGAGACATGTGGCCTTGCCTGCCGCATGTGTAGCACTGTCTGCCTCTCGAAAGACTGGATCTACACTGTGTTCCCCGAACCTCTGAGCCAGTGTCCTGAGGTCGTCCGCCTGAGGGTCTGGTCCGCATGGACCCATGTGTCATCCATCGACTGCCAGATGTATAATACTCTACTACGTGTTGCCCTTTATTAGGTCTCGCCGCTGGTGTAGACTCAGCAAGAAAGCTCTCGATGAGAAAGGCTCGCTCCAGTACCCCTGCCTATGTCAGAATGCTGAGGGAGATCAACGATGCCCTTTTCTCATGCCTCAATCCCTGCTCGAAGGTCCGGGCCCAGAAGAATGGTTCCCGTACCATGTTTGTCGAATAACACGAGTGGTTGGTAAATCTCGTCGAGTACTGGGCGACCGACAAGCTCTCCTGCCGCAGCTGTAGTAGCTCCTGGATGCGCACCAAACGGAGGGTGGCTGGGACAAACTCCGAGCAGAAGAGGCTCTCAAAGTCTGTCAAGAGGAGAGATGCCTCTTCGTGCACCTAGACCATCAAGCTCCACCATCTTTCTGCTTCCATGTGCAGGAGGCTCGCTGTGAGGATCACCATGAGGTCAGCTGGTGTTCCCACTAACCCGAATACTCATACAACCGCCTCCAGCCAATCCTTAGCTGCCTGAGGGTCCGTCTACCCATGGAACCTGGGCGGTCGCTGATGCTGAAACTCGTGCAGTGCACTAAGGCGACGTGCACTGTCAGCGGCTGGAGCTGGGGATGGTATCATCGGTGGCTTAGCGGGTAGAGGTACCTCTGGTGCCTCTACTGTCAAAGGGCCCTGCACCGAGGCCTCGTCGCTCGGTGGGTTGTCGTCACGTACAAAACTCAGAACCCTAGCTGGCTGCCAGTGTGGGGACATCCTGAAAAGAAACAGGTGCGCCACGGTTAATACAGTATACCTGGTGAGCTGACACAAAGTAATCACAAATAAAACTTGAAACACACATCTAATCAATGTTTTCGTGCACTAAGTCGGAAATAAGAAGTCAGGGTCCTGGTGTATGGATACGTCGGCCGCCACACCAACACTAGACTCCCTGGAATGAAAACCACAACCAATACCCTTATCACTATTTCTTCACATAGAATAAATATCAGAGTCCAATGTTCTGCGGTAGAACCGAACTCCTCTGATACCAATTTTTCACGACCTGTCCTCAAGGCCCGTGCCGTGACTACCCCAAGCCTGCCTTCCATAGGCCAGGGGCTGGCGACTAGCACCAAGGAATAATTCTCAATAAAAAGGGAAGGCATTGCCTTTGTAAAGTAAACAATCACATAGAGTAAGCAAGAATAAGTAAACACTAAGTAAAAACCGGGTACAATAGTAAGTGTGGGAAAAGTAAGTGGGCAAGAATACAAACCCAATCTGAAAGTAAAGTACAACTCGAAAGGAAAAAACAACAACTGAAAGTAAAGCCGCATCGTAGAGACGTCCACTGGAAGTCCCACCTGAAGGGTGGGTACAGATAGCCTCCTCAGCTCCACGGTCCAGCCATCCGCTTCTTGTACGTCCCGCCCAGTGGTCCACCTCCAGGTACTGACTTGCTCCACAAGCCTCCACCATGATCAGTGCTGTCTGTCATCTGCATCCAACACAACGTAGTGCGGGCATAGCCCATGCAGGGGTGAGTATAAACTACTTAGTAGGGACCCCGAGATCCCCGAAGGTCTCCCAGAATCCATAAAGGATAATCCATAAGGTAAAGATACAATCACAAAGTAACATCCAACACTACTTATGTATATGCCCATACATATACCTAAGTCATCAATTCTCATTCGGCTCCAACATCCGAGCCCAAGTACAACCCAGTCCACAAAGGAAAACACAACCCAATCCACACATGAAAGCATAACGTAATCCACATAGGATATCAATTCAATCTTATCGAAGATAAGGATTGAAAGTCAAGACTCAGCTCACACAGTTAATCTTCTTCGTAAGATGATAGAGATGATCAGATGTAGCCACTGATTCATCTAAGCAGTCGGACCCACATAGGATCATTAGGTACTAACCCCTGCAATGACCCACATAGGATCTGACCCACATAGGATCCGTAAGCGCTGGCCCACACAGGACCAATGAGCACTGACCCACACAGGATCTGACCCAAACAGGATCGGTATCACTGATCCACGTAGGATCGCTGAGTGCTGTAGTCATCGCCGTCAAATCCACGGAGGATTTCTGTACAGTCGTCATCACCATCGCAGACGCAGCCAGCTCTAGGGTTTTCACACACAGAAACCTCGTTTGGGAGGGTCCTCTCCACGAGCCAAGGGGCTCATACATCAACTGACATGAAGTCCAGAGTTGATGTATCCAAAAGTCCCGTATTGTCAACAGGAACTCAACGTCACAAACGACCCGTCAATCGGACACCCAGTCTGAGAGTTATTAGATTTTTTGTCCCAGGGGCCCAGTTGGTTTTTTAAGTCAAAACCAACCCGAATATACTCCAACTATGTCCAAACCTCGAGCGGATTAATCTAAAAGGTCATTCTCACTAAGATGAATCCAACAAAGTCGACGGCACGTCAATCGGATGTCCATAGCTCAAGTTATAAGCGTTTTCGCTCCGAGGGCCCGGTTGGTTTCCTGTACGAACCAACCCGGCCGAACACAAAGTTCTTCAAAACCTTGAGTTTAATATAACGAAACGACCATCTCGATCCAAGGATCACATCACAGCTGACGATGCATCTATCGAAGTTCTGCATCCCATTTTTATGTGAAAAAGACCGAAAGAGGTCCGTGAATGGGGGGGGGGTTCGAGCGTAGTCCGACCTGGCCCAATACCCCCTGGGTCGGCCCGAACCGGGTTGACCCGACCCGGGTCTGGGTTCGACACATTAGGGCATGGCCCAGCCCCATCCCGCCGGCGCGGCCTGGCCCGGCCTGGGCGCGGCCCGGCCCGTCCTGGGCTCGGCCCGGCCTTGTGGCTCGGTCTGGCTCGATCGGCCTGGCCAGCTTTGCCAGGTGGCTTGACCGTAACGACCAAGCGGTAGGGGGGTGCGCTGCCCCCCTATGTGTAACCACGAACCCCATGTGGGGGGCCACTCCTGTCGGCCAACTGGGGGTTACGACCCCTGGCCCTTCTTGGAATCCGGCCGGCCCGGTCCGGCCGACCGGTTGCTGCTGCCGCGGGACCGTCGGGGTCCTGCCCTCCTGCTCCGGCACCGGCGGCCGGAAGCTGGCCGCCGCTTCCTGCACTGCCGCGGCCAAAGGCCACGACCTTGGTCCGGTCGTGGTCTCCTCCAGGTTCTTCGACGCGGCGCGACGGCGCCATGGCTTGTTCGACTTCAACGTTGTGGCGTGACGGCGCCACGCTTCTTCGCCCAATCTCATAGTTTCCGCGCGGTGCAACGGCACTGCCCCGCCTTACACGTGCCGCAACAAAATCAAACAACCAAGGGGGGAGGAGGGTCGGCCATGTTCGTGCGTTCTGACCTCCTCCCGTTATTGTGATAATAGGCTGCCCAATTGCAATGAAGAAAGGCAACATAAGTAATCACGAACAATCAAAAATCCCTACCTCGAGTGTTGTTGAACAAAGGCTCATCGCGGAAGATGGTTCTGTACTCATTGACGGAGATCGTCCGAGGAGGAATGGTGTTTCCCTTCCTTTGAAGCGGGAAGAAGGAACAGAGGAATGCACGTCGGGTCGTCGATCTCCAAGGAAGGCGTCTCTCACCGTCGTTCTTCATCGAAGGTCGGCGTTCTTCGCATTCTTCATCGAGGAAGAAGAACTTCAAGATATTGAGAAATTCTCTCCAAAATCCATTTGCACAACCAAGAAAACCCTAATAAAATAAGTGTTGCCTTATTTTATTACTCACGCCAATGTTTTGAAAATCAAAAACGAAACATCCAATTAATTGAATTAATTGAGAAGTTTTAAACCACCCAATTAAAGAGGCGTTTAGTATTTAGTTAAACGCAAGAGTTGACTTTCATTTAAAGGGGGGGGGGGGTGCAGGTGCGTCACCTAATTAAAAGAGGGGGTTGAAGAAATGAAAAGGTGTGGCTCGTGTGGGCCCCACCCCACAAATATCCTACATAGTGGAGTAGGATATAGTGGGTCCCACTCCAACAACTTAGCTTAGGTTAAACTACTTTAAATAAAATAAAATTGGTTGCACTATTTTATTTTATTCTTTCACTTAACCCAAAATTTTAAGTACCACACCCGAGAAAATGCAACTCCAGAGAAGGTGTTCCTAAGAAAATACCGTCGCTGTGATTCCATCAGTGCCCTCAGAATTCGATTCCAAGCACCGGTTCAAGAGTTAGGAAAACCTACTTGTTCGTTCACTGAACGTACCCAAGCTAAACTTCGGAAAATGATTCTGGGCACACCAGGCCTCAGAATTAGGTGCCGTCTGAAACTGTGTTCTTGTAAAATCCAAATGTAAATTAAGAAAAAAAATTCTCTTGACTTTTACGACTCATTACAGGCACCCAGTGATCGCTCTAAAGCTATCACATATAGAATAAGTAGATTTACTTCAATGTGTGGAATTAATATCAATGGAATCAAGAGATATTTCATAAGGGTATCAATTTCCTATTAGAAATCTTCAGTCCATTGATAAGTAACTTCCTCTATCTTTTATATGTTGATAGGTAAACACTTACCTACCAAATTGGTGATAAATCACAAAATATATGCCAATAATCCTTGAATTCCCCGTAATTTCTCAAAATTTGAGGAGGTGAGATGTCAATGATAGCTTTTGTATTCTCAAGATCAATTTCGATGAAATAATGGCTCACAAATAAGTTGAGGAATTTCCATGAGGTAACCCCAAACACAAATTTTACAGGGTTCACCCTCAGATTACATTGGCGTAGTTTACTGAATATAGTCTCAAAATCAACAATGTTATTAGAACATTGTCTGAATTTAACTATTAATCATCCACATAACATTTGAAAAAAATTTACAGGAAGGGTTTAAGGATATGGTTCCTGGGATGTTGATACATTAAACCCACATTTTGTATTCCAAAGGGAATTACCTGGTTGAAAAATACATCTTGAGGGGCTCTAAAATCTATAGAAACCTCATCTTCAGGGGCCATTAAAAGTTGGATATACCCAGAGTATCCATCCATGAAGGACAGAGCTTCATAGCTAGCTATTTCATCAATCAAATGTTATGTTATAAGAACATGAAATTCATCCTTGTGACAATGCTATTTAATATATCTGAAATCAATGAAAACTATGATTTCCACATTATTCTTTTTCACATGGCCAATGTTAACCATCAACATGGGATATTTTACCTCCTAGATAATGTTATATTTGATAAACTTTTCGACATCAGCTTCAATTTTAGAAGTGTGAGTTGGGTGCGTTCTTCATGATACCTGCATAAATCATCAATGCTTGTTTGGAAAAACCAAATGATGAGTTGCCACATGGTGATTATGACCTAGAATTTCTGTATAGTTCCACAAAATTACATCTCAATGTTTCTTTAGAAATAAAGTATACATATCTTTCTCTTCAGATGTCATGGTCTCACTAATTTGAGTAGGGTGTGGATCTTTTTCTATAACAAATATTTATTTCTTGGAGATCATCCAAAGTGGTGGAGACACATTCCTAAAATTATGGAGGAGTATACTTAACAAATTCTTCTTCTTATTCCTCCCATGTCACTTATTTTGTTTCTGTTTGAAAAGTCGGTGATGAAGAAAAAATTTCAGAGCTTGGACAGTTGTCAGTACATGGAAATCCTAGAGAGGAAGTATCCATTTATGACCCTGCTGATGTTGAAGGGTCATTTTGGAGTATAAAAACATGTTGAATTTTAGTTTATGAGATGAAGACATCTCCATTTATGCTTTCACTATCAATAATTTCTCCCATACTGTCAGGCTCGATTTCTACAACTGATAATATGTAAGTCACTCGATGAGTTGTCAGATTTGGGTCTATCCTTTTAAATTTATTGATATATATTATTTACACCAATGTTTGAATGGGATAATTGGTATCATTTCATGACCTTTGTAACATTGAATATTGTTACATCTTTTTCCACAGACAATGTTCCCTTTGTGTGATAGAATTATGCCTCATTATAATGAGATTGACAAGTTTTTAACGGATCCTTCCCACCATAAAATGTCCCAATATGACCATTGAAAAAATACTTGATACATCTGTCGTATGATGAGGGAATGAACACATGTTGATGTAGCCAAGGCCTTCCAAGATGAATGTATAGGCTATGTCCTGTTAGACAACCATGAAATATGAATTAGATACAACATTCCCAAACATTGTTCTAATTGTAATATCACCTAGAGTCTCTTGTTAATTATATTCCCAACCATGAAACATCAATGTGGAAGGAGAAAAGTCATGTTTAGTGAGACCCAACTGCGGAAGTGTACAGATGGGAATGAGGTAGACACATGGTCCATTATCAATAATGTCTAGTTAGATGTATGTATCACTAACCCCAACAGATAGATTCATGGTCCTGATGCATCCATTTACAACAGCATCCTCATATTTAGTCATGAATGATTTAACTACATGACATTCTGTAAGAGAATTCCCTATATAGTAAACCACAACAGCATAAAATTCGATTTCAAGCTCATGAGGACATGAAAAAGCCTCAGTAAGTGCTTTTGGAAGATCTTTTGAAATATTTACATATTTTAAGATAGATAATATGGCTGGTACATGAGCTAGTTGTTTCAAACCATCATTAGTTTGGTCGTAAGGTTAGCATTTTTTAGTATGGATACGATGTTTTTCTGGTTCCTTGAAAGATAATGATTTTGATGTAGATATACAATGTGTCAGTGAAGAAGATATAACACCTTCTTCTTTTGGTAGATTATAATGACTAGGTCTATATATTTTCTGAGAGAGTGGTTTTACATATTCTAATTGGTCATCAAAAACTATCCTATTAGGGCCGATCCTGTCATGTGTGGGAGAGTTTCCTTCTTTCTTGTTGATCCCGCTGAAGGGCTCTCCCGTGAGTTTCTATAGCATAAATAGTTTGAGCACGAGTATAGTAAAAATAGTGGTTCCATGAATATCCAATTATTCCTCTATATCATATTCCTTGACTTATTCCTCAGTTACACAACCAAGTGCATGGACTTCTAGTACATAATTATAATCCTCATTTGTGTAGGGATCCATTAAGTGGATAACCTTAATTGAACCTAAGATTAATTGTAATTCAGATAAAGATTCTACTTTAAAGTTCGGTTCTTGATTTACTGTTTTGTGTGGCGATGTCATGATTTTGAGACTAATGGCATTAAATATGCCAAAGTCAAAGACAACTTTGTCCTTGACACGAGCTCATATTATTCTGATTTCTCCTTACCATTTTGATCATGCCACTTCATCAGGATTGAACAATGGAGGAATGATCTTTTGATGAAGATGGGCTTACTATAGTGGATGTGGTAGGAGTCATAATTTTTATTTTCAACTTTTTTCATTGCGTGGTATGACATCGGTTGATTATTTTCATGATCATCGGATCATCATACATCTGCAAATAAAAATTCTTTTGAATTCTTTCCATTCACCTTCTTCCACCAGATCGGTAGCAGTAACACATGCTACTTGGGATGATGAAATTTTTAGTTTCATTTTTCTAGAGTCTACCATTATTTTTTAGAGGTCATTGAAAACAAAACACTCCTAAATGGTATGCACCAACATTTTATGAATGGGGTTATAATTTGGTAGATCTTCTTGTCATTATTTGTTTTGTTTCTTTGGCATTGGAAACTAATAAAAATTTCTTTACAAACCTTAAATGAGGTAACAAAAAAATATTTTATAACGAAATGAATAAAATTTGTACATTAATTCCAAAAATGGTCTCCTCCTTTGGTCATTCTTATCATCCTCTCAAGGTGGTCGTTACAAATGATGCCCGAGAGGTGGAACCCTTCAACATGATGAAGGTTTTGAAGTTGTATAAAGTACATGTTTTTGTTTTAGTGTGACTATAGCAGCACATTCTTTCCATATTCTGCTACTTGAATTTTATGGGATTGAACAAGATTTAGTATTGGATTCCACAATGGAATATATCACTTGTTGGGCGATTGAAGTAAGGTTTAGAGACCCTCCTGTGTATTTTACATGGAATTGTGATGTGTGTAACTAATCACATAGATTTTCAACACAAATTAGAAGAAACATTTCTTGAGGGAGTGGTAGATTCAAGGAATAAGGATATCTATTCCATAGTGAAATGAAATATAAAACTCATTAATTCTCCCTCTATTTTCAATTTGTAAGATAAAAAACTATTTTCTTCGGCAGTTTTGAGCTGAATTAGAGAAGTAATTTCTGACGGAGGTCTTCCCATTCTGTAATTGATCGAGAATGAAAAAAGTATAGTAAACTAAGGCTATCCCCTGTAATGGTTTCACAAAAGACATGATCTTTAATTCTTCTTGTTGTTGAGGGGTCCTCGTCATGGGATTACTGTGAGAAACAGAATGTGTTATGTGCTGCTCTAAATATCCCAAACCATTAATGATTGGAAATGTTGTATTACAAAAGATTGGTGGGGTTAAGATTAGATATACCTATTTAGGGTAAAAATAAATTTCTGGTTGTACAGGTGCACACCATTCTTCCATAGCTTTCAAAAAAGTTGTTAATGTCTGATCGTACCACGATTCACTATGGAATTTTCACCCTGACACCATGGTATTAGACTGAATTTGTATTGTAAATTCCAAATATAATAAAAAAACTCACTTCATTATTGATTCAATTATATTATGTTTATCACTGTTAAAAAGGTAAATGTTGCTTGTTTTGATAATTTCATTAAAGGTGGAGGTGATTTGTATGACCCATGATGATGTCCAAGAAAAAGGGGCCAAATTGTGCAAGATCCATGAACACCAGTGGATTAATCCACAAACGTCTATTAGACCAGGAAACCAAATGGGCTGAAATTTATGTTATGGTCCAATATTTAATAAGATAATTTTACTCTCAAGGAACTCAATCTATATTCAGCTTCAATGGGGCCCATTTGAACTGATCTTTCTAAGCCACCGAATATGCACAAAGTCAAAAGTGATGTTCTATAATATGCCAATATCTCAAGCAGTGATTGTCCAAGTAGAAAAAACATTTGATGGAGATAGTCAGGAGGTTGGATACAACGTGGTATTTTTTCCCTAATGTGGGATAAGACTTTTTGGCCATCAAAAACATTGAACCATGTGGTTTCTAGAAATTAGGATGCTCAAAACCACCTTCCACTTTTCCTATAAAATGGAAGCCTGGGCTCCCCATTTGGTTGTTTGGCCAAGGACTGATGTTCTGCCAATTTTTAGTTTCAGAGGAGTACTCTCCTCATCCTAGATGTTCTGGAGGCCCCTATCATCATAGGGGGGGTCAATAATGAAGAATGAGTTCCACCAGAGCTTCATCTTCATCCCGATGTCGAGTTAAACGGTGGACAATCTTTTCAAGGGAGCAATACACAAATGACAGAGAGTTATAGCACTTTCTATTATTCTGGTTTTGTGTATTTTGTGTGATAAATGTTTCAATTATTTCTTATCATGACATGAATATCCTCTGATTATATTTCTATTGTTATAATTAAGTGAAACACCTTTTATTTCAACACTGATTGGGTTGAGATTTCAGGTAGCAATCTTGTGTTTTTCTAATTGGACAAGACAAAAGTACTATTTATCTCACACAAAAATAATATTTTATTATTCCTCAGTAGCCTTTCTTAAATATAATTTATACCCAAACCTTGAAAACATGATTTTTGGGTCAAGGGGTGGTTCTTTGAGCGTCATTTAAGATGCAAGATAGATGTGGAGATCTTGAAAACCCTCAACTAAAGGATTCCATTAAACCATGTGTATTTTTTTATAATGATGTACTCACCAAGATGTGTACTGAACATGAAATTACCTCTATATCTTTTAATTATAAAACACCACTTTTATTTATTATCTATTAAATTATTTAAATCAAGTCATTTTCTTTAAATAGTTTTATAACCACCCCTATTTTACTATATCATATTAAAAACAAACACTCTAAACCCATCAACGCTCCATGAGAGAAGACCTAGGGTCTTCCTCGGACTACAAATCAACCTTAAAATCATAATAAATTGGACGTTTCATGACAATGATTTCAAATTTTGGCGCCGTTGTTAGGGATCACTTTGGCTTTTAATGTGTGTTTTTATAAGGTTTTTATAAATTTTGTGAATATTTATTTGTTTTCTCTTGTACCTTTTCAATCTGTTTTTGTCTTGATCTATTTGTTGTGTAGGTTTGGTGCATGACGCATTCTAATCTGGGAGATTTAACACCTTTTGATCCTGAACCGAATATGACCCTACGCCAATGACAACGAGACAAAAAAGACAACCCTTTGAAGGAGGACACACGACACATTAAAACTCTTCTTCACCCTTCATCATCTTTTGGAACTAACATCAAAACTAAAATAAACTTTTATAAACTCGCTGAAAATAGTAGAACACTAAATGAACTAACCTCAACTGATATTGATATCTAACCCACATACATTAAAATTCTATGTGAGGCACCCAATTTCGAACAAAAATCTGGTTTAAATCATCTATTACAAAGATTCCCTAGACTTTCTAGAGAGGATCCACACAAGAAAAAAATGAATTTAATACTATTTGTTCAAATTAAAACCTGGTAATGTGGATGATGAACAAATAAAGCTTAGAGAATTCACATTTTCTTTAGAAGACACTGTAAAAGATTGGGCATACTATGTTAATTCAGCAATAAGAGGTTGGGTATATATGAAACTTCTTTTTCTTAAGAAATATTTCCCATCGTCTCAAACTAAAAAAATAAGGAATGAAATTTTTATTATAATACAATCTCAAGGTGAAACACTTCATGAATATTGGTAATGATTTAAAATATTATGTTCAAGTTGTCTCCACCACCAAATAAGTGATACACTTTTACTTTAGTATTTTTATGACGATTTAATTTCTTTTGATCGAAATATGATTGATCATGCTGCAGGTGGTGCACTAGTTCATAAGACCCTAATTTCTGTAAGAACCCTAATTGAGGACATTTCATAGAACACACAACAATTTGGTACAAGGTCTAGTGTACCCATTTGAGGTGTCCATGAGGTGCAGAGTACTAAATTTTAGAAGAAGGTGGACACAATTTTTGAAGAGGTAAGTACCCTTTTATGAAATCTCACTCTCTACCAAGGGAAATCTCAATCATCAACTCCCATCCATAGTGGAATCTTCCCTTATAACACCCATTATTCTGAATAATGCCCCCAATTAAGAGAAACATCTGATAGTTGTGAGGTAATTTTCCTAGTATGCCTCTATAACCAAACCTTTAGGCAAGAACCATACTATCCATCCAACTCTTGGTGGAATGACACCGAATCATATAGGGAGGGAGTATTCAAACCATCCATATCAACTATGGAACCAAAAAGGGAAGAGTATACATCCACCACCACCACCCAGAAATCCTCAACCACCCCAAAGGCCTTTCCAACCACCCCTTCCTAAACCTGTGTCTATCCTAGAAGATACGATAAAAAATTGGATGCCAACAATATCCAATTCCAAAAAACCTCCCTAAGTATCCATACAAGACCTCAAAACCCAATTAGGCCCACGAGATAACTCGGTGGGGGGAATTCAATGTCACACGTCAAGTAGGCTACCTTCTCAACCAGTATTTTATCCAAGGGATAAGGGAAATGTAAGTTCCATCACCCTTAGAAGTGGAAAAAAACACAAAAATCTAATGAATCCTCCATTAGAGTCATCCCCTCTGGAGGAAACCTCCATCCCAACCATTGTAATTGTTCCAAATGTTGAAAAACCACATCTTGAGGGAATCCCTTCAAAAGGAAAGAGTGTGTATGCCGATGATTCTTCTATCCAAACCATTCCTCTTCCATTTCCCCAAAGGGCCACCCAACCTAGGAAACTAAAAGGATACTGAACTATATAAGAAAATATTAGAAACCTTCAATAAAGTGCTATTAAACATCCTATTGATTGATGCTGTGAAACAAATTCCCTGATATGAAAATGTTTTGAAAGACATGTGTACACACCGAATGAGACTTCATGAATATGATAAGGTGAGATTAGGGAGGAATGTTTCAGCATTGATAGAACCATCACATTCTCCCAAGTTCAATGATCCTGGAACATTATCAATTTCATGCACCATAAGGGAGTATTCTTTTTATAATGCTATGCTTGATTTAAGAGCTTCTATAAATGTGATGCTTCACTCTATTTACTCTACATTGCAAGTCGGGGAACTGAAGCCCAACAGAAATATTGTTCAACTGGATAACCGGTCTACCACACACCCCTATGGTGTGTTATAGGATGTTCTTGAGAGGGTTAAAATTTAAATTTATTCTACTGACTTTTATATGCTTAAAATGGAGGAAGATATGATGAATGGACATGCCCTGATTAAATCGGGGAGACCATTCATGAAATCTTACAAACCTATAATTAATGTCCATAGTGGTACATTATCTATGATGTTTGGTGGTGACAATTTCCACTTCAATATCCTTGATTCCATGATGAACCCCTTAGAAGAACATTCCACTCTCTCAGAAAATTCAATTGATGTACTCCCTTCTTCTGAAAATACTTATTTTCATTCCACTAATCTCTATTATGAGTTTTCATCATTGATTTAATTTCATGGTAATGAATCCTATATTGATTTTTGTAGTGGTCTATAAAAGTGGCATGCATGTTTATTAATTGATAATTTCTTGAACAATGAGGATCCAATGACCATTGATGATACAACTAAGATTGTAGAATCTCATTTTTCATATGAGAATGATATTATTGAGCAGTTAGATGAGATTAGTGACCTACCACTATCAAAAAAACTCCCATAAATTGAAAATATACCTGAATTAGAACTTCGACATCTACCTCAAGATTTAAAATATTCATATCTTGTGAATGGAAACAAGTTGCCAGTCATCATTTCTAGTTCACTCCAAACTGAGCAAGAATTTCCACTGCTTGAACTTTTGAGATAGTATAAAAAATCTTTGGGATTCACACTTGCTGACATTTTTGGAATTAGCCAAACAATTTCCACACATCATATTTTATTAATTGATGAGGCTAAAATAGTGAGGCTGGCACAATGTTGATTTAATCCAAACCTCCTAGAAGTTGTGAATATAGAGATACCAAAATTATTGGCTTCTGGAATCATTTACGCAATTTCCTAGAGCCAATGGGTCAGTCCCGTTCATGTAGTTCCTAAAACAACTGGACTTACAATATTCAAAAATGAAAATAATGAATTGGATTAACTAGTGTGTCGAATAGTTAGTATGTCTACATTGACTATCGCCGACTAAACCAACACACTAGGAAGGACCATTTCCCATTGCCGCTCATTGACCAAATGCTAGAGAGGCTAGCAGGTAAGTCCCACTTGTGTTTCCTTAATAGATATTATATGTACTTTTAGATAAAAATTTCCCCAATGATCAAAAAATGAATACCTTCATTTTCCACTTTTGGCACATTTTAATATAGGAGGATTCCATTTATTCTATGCAGTGCTCTGGGTACCTTCTAGCGATGTATGGTTAGTATTTTTTTGGATTACCTGGATAATTGCATGGAAGTTTTTGTAGATGATTTCACTATTTATGGATCCTCTTTTGATGAATGATTGAGTAGTCTTGGTTTAGTCCTATGTTGCTATATTGAAAATAATCTGGTATTAAATTATGTGAAAATCCATTTCATGGGGTGAAAAGGTATCATTTTGTGGAATTCCATTTATGGGGATGGAATCCATGTAGATAAATAAAAAGTAGATTTCATTTCTTCCCTACCATTCCCTAAAAATGTACACGTTGTGCAGCCTTTCTTGGGTCATGATTGATTTTACCATCATTTCATACGTTAAATTAGTAATATTTCACTCCCCCAATCCTGGTTACTCCAAAAAGAAAATGAATTTGTTTTTGATAATGAATTTGGGGAAGCTTTTAATAAGATAAAATTTAGTCTCACGTCACCCCCGTTAATCCAACCACCTCGATGGGGTTTACCATTTGAGCTCATGTGTGACGCCTCTAACTATGCAGTTGGGGATGTATTGTCACAAAGGGTCGATCGAGCTCCACGTGTAATTGCCTATGCCTCATGTACTTTTGACCCTACCCAAGTAAGCTACCCCAAAACTGAAAATTAATTCCTTGACATTGTGTTTGCCTTGGAGAAATTATAGTCATACCATTTTGGTTTCGAAGTCATTATTATCTTAGACCATGCAGCCCTTTGGTATCTCCTTAAGAAACTAGAATCCAAGCCATGTCTCATTCCCCAGATGCTCCTCCTTCAATAATTTGATCTAGAAATTAGGGATAAAAATGGAGGAGAGAATGTGGTGGCTGACCATATCTGTAGGATTCCCCCAGCCTCAAACATTGAGTCATCCCAATGTATTTCTATAAACAACATTTTTCCCGATGATCGATTGTATAGACTGTAAGATAATATTCCTTGGTGTGCTGAAATTGTAAATTATTTGGAATCATCTTTCATTCTTACTAATTTCAATAAAAACCATTACAGTCGTCTAAAACATGAGTCTCGTTGGTAAATTTGGGATAACCCCTACATTTGGAACCTATGTAGTGATAAATTCCTTAGGCATTGTGTCCCTAATAGCGAGTTTTAGTCTGTCCTTCTATTTTACCACACTCTTGCTTGTGGGGGCCACATTGGTCCCCAATGGACTACTCGTAATGTCCTTGTTTCTGGTCTCTTTTGTCCAAAATTTTTTTGGGAAGCCCATGAATTTTGTAAATCTTGTTCTTATTGTCAATGAATGGGTCATGTCTCTAAAAGGAATGAAGATTCATAATAACTGTTTCTCTTTCATGAGATTTTTTATGTTTTGGGTTTTGACTTTATGGGGACATTTCCTAATTTCTATGGAAACATGTACATTTTTAATGAAGTTGATCACATGTCCAAATGGGTTGATGAACGAGACCCAAGGACTGATGATTCTAAGGAAATTGTAGAATTTTTTAGAACCTAAATCTTTTTTAGGTTTGGCATACCTAGGTTCATCATCAAGGAACATGGTTCTCATTTCTGCAACTAAACAATACAATCACTATTGTGTCGATATAGAGTCAGTCATAGAGTGTCTACAACATATCCCCCATATTCCAATGGTCAAGAAGGGTTGTAAAATATAGAAGTAAAACCAAAATGTTGAAAAATTGGTTCATCCTAATAGAAAATATTGGACTCATATACTCGATGATTCCATATGGGCTTACCATACTGATTTCAAAGCGCCCATTGGCATGTCACCATATTGGATTGTGTTTTAAAAGAGTTGTCATTTGCCTATTGAGATTGAGCACCGAGCCTACATGTCTATCAAAAAATTCAATTCTAATATTTTTGGTGCAGCTGCTAAAAAGAAATTGAAGATTCATGAGATGAAGGAAATGAGACGAGATTCATATGAGAACTCTCGGATTTAGAAGGAGTGATGAAAGGCAACCCATGATCGTCTCATCCTTTATCGTCTATTCCAAATTAAGAAAAATGTCATCCTCTACAATGCAAGGATGAAGGTTCATCCAGGTAAGCTTCGTTCCCACTTGTTTGGACCATACAGTGTTACTAACATCTCTCTATTTGGTGTTGTCTAGGTTCAAAATAAAGAAACTAAGTAATCCTTCACTGTTAATGGACAGTGGCTCAAGCACTTCCACGAAGCCCTTCCAGAGTCCCCAATTTAGGAACACCAAGTTCATGAAGAAGTATATGAATAACACACAGTAGGATTTATCATTCCTTACCATATTTCATTTGGAGTGAGGACAATGCCCATTCTTGTTGAAGGGGTAGGCTATATTCCAGGGCCAGTTAGGATTTTTCATCATCTTTCATCTTTTTCTCTTTTTAGTTTACTAAATAGTATTGTTACATTCCATCCTTTCCCTCCCACTCACCTTCATGTCAGAATATTACTTTTTTATGATCACTTTATCATTGAAAAGTATTCCCATTTAATAATGGATGTTTTTGAATATGCATTTTTAATTTCCATATTTCATGTTGTTTTAGCATTAAAAAAACTCCGATTCAATGTGAATTTTAGCATGAATTCAATATTGTGGTGTAGATTTTATTTTTAAATTTAGTTATTTTTCAATGATATAAATGGTTTTATCATTTTTAAACCTTTGAGAAGAATGGTTACCTCTTTTCGTTAATATTTTAAGGGAAAATTGTGCTACTTAATTTCTCCATGAAACTTTTCACCCAACCATAATGTGAGAAAATTCATACTTAATAAAAAGGTAAATATATGTTAGGTTGATTTTTTTCTTACTTTCCAAAATCATTTTCCAAACATTTTTTCCTTATATGATATGTTTCATTCCAATACCAGTTTGACCTATGCATGTGTACCTATTATCTGACTGTTGTACGCCCTAAAAAAATTGGGTTGTATATTGGGCAGGTCAAAAATCACCCTTCCTTGACCTTGAATCTTGTTATACGTATTACAATTAGTGTTGTGAGGAGATCAAACATGATTTGGGAGTAGATTTTGAGATTTGTTCCAAGTGATTCTTTATAAACATTAATTGGGGGAGTGATGAAATGTACAACATATGGGGATTTCTATGTTAGGAGATTTTGGTTTGACTTTTGGGAATGCATAAGTGAGTCGGTCTTGAAATATGACTGCAAAGGATGTGGGAAAATTTTGGCGGAAAAGTTCTTGTATGTGGACAATTATTGATACAAATTATCTTTACTCAATGAAAAGTGGAATGAATAGCATGAAATGGTAGTCACACACACACATGGAGAATTAGGTACATGATTATCTTTCGAATTTTTTTCTTTGATTAGTATCATGCATATCTTGGGATTTAATTTGGATACAATTTTTGAGATGTCTTTTTCAACGATCATTGAGAATAACATCTCAGTGAGATTTTTTATTTGATCAAATTTCTTTCAGGAATTAATTTCCATTGAATGATAAATCTTTATGATGTTGGAAATATCTATGTGCATAATTTTTGGAAATTAGACTTTTCATAAGATAGAAAATGTTTAGGTGTCGGGGTGTGATTGTACCATGATTCACTATGTCATTTTCACCATGACACAATTGTATTAAACTGAATTTTTATTATAAATTAGAATTATAATAACAAAATTCACTTCAATTTTTATTAAATTATTTAGTTTTAATCACTATTAGAATAGAAAATTTTACTTTTTTTGAACATTTTATTGAAGGTGGAGGTGATTTGGAGGACCCATGATGAATTTCAAGAAAAATGGGCCAAATTGCATAGGATACAAGCACACTAGTGGATTAATCCTCACACTGCTATTAGAGTGGGAATCCAAATGGGCTGAAGTTTTGTGGGATGGTCCAATATTTAATAGGATATATTACAATTCAAGGAAAAACTTCCGATTCAGATTCAATGGGGTCCATCCTAATAGATCACTCTATGCCACCGAATATGAAAAATTTCAAAAGTGGCATTCTATAATATGTAAATATCTTATGCTATGATAGTGAAAATGGATCCAAAAGTTCGGTGGAGATAGTTAAGAAATGGGGATACAACTTTGTAGTTTTGTAAAAAGTGTGATTAGACTATATGTCCATCTAAAACCATGAATCAAGTAGTTTCTCAAAATTAGGATGCTCTAAACCACCTTTCACTTCACCTATAAAATGGAATCTTTGGCTCCCCATTTGCACATTCAGCCAATGAGTGAATTATTGCCAATTTGGAGTTCCATAAGAGTCCTCTCCTCATCCTAGATGTTTTGGTGGCCCCTATCCTAATAGGGGGATCAATAATGAAGAAGGAGTTCCACCTGAGCTTCATCTTTTTACTGATGTTGAGCTAAACAATGGACAATAATTTTGAGGGAGCTACACACACATGGGGCAGAGTTCCAACACTTGTTCTTCTACTGGTTTTGAGTAATTTTTGGTCTAAATATTTAACTTTTTTTTCTCTTTACATGATTTTCCTCTGAATTCATTTGTATTGTTATAATTAACCAAAAATATTTTTATTTCAACGCCAACTGGGTTGATATTTCAGGTTGGAATCTTGGGTTGTTCCAATTGGACAAGAAAGATATTCTTATTTCTCACACATAGGCATAATATTTTTGTACGTTTTGTAATCCTTTCTTCTCTATGATTTTTACGCAAACCTTGATAACACGATTTTTGTGACAAGGGGTGGTTCTTTGAGCATCATTTTAGAGGAATGATGGAAGTTGAGATCTTGGAAACCCTCCACAAAAGGATTCCCTTAAAACATGTGTGTTTTTTAGAATGATGAACCCACCAATATGTGTAGTGAACTTGAAATAACCTCATTATCTCATAATTCTAAAACACCACTTTTACTTATCAACTATTAAACTCTTTAAATCAAGTTATTTTTATTAAACTATTTTAAATCCACCCATATTTTAGTACTTATTATTAAAAATGCACACTCTAAACCCATTAACTCTCCTTTATAGATGACCTAGGGTCTACCCTAGACTAGACATAAACCATAGAATCATAATCAATTTGACGTGTCACGATAGCGCGTTCACTGCCTCAATTATATTCATTATAATTTTGGGAATATCTGGATGATCAAATACATGTACATGTACAATAACTAGACCATGAACTAGTGTGATGAGAGGAAAAACTACTAGTGGTGGAGATGCTGGTATTTGTCTTTAATAACCCATAGGGATAGACCTCTAAAGATGTGTATGATCCTATTCTGGCTATGAAAATAATGGTGGGAATTCATTATCCACGTTTGTAGTTGTAAAAAACCCTCTTTTCTGAGGATATCCTATAGGATGTGCAAGCTGTGGGTCTTCTTGTAGAACATGTCTGGTAGAAATGAAACTTTTAAGTAACTCTTTATTGTGTATTTTCAAATCCTCTGTCTCATCCTCTTATTAGGAAAATCATTCATTATGTGAAATAGATTGACATTATCTAGAGTAAAAGTGATGCATGATATGACTATTATCTTTACCCTTTTTAGTTTCCTTTTGAAGAGGCGGTATTTGGTAACATGAGGGAATACCGACTTCATGGAAAATCCTATGACTTCATGTAATCACACCTCCATCATTATCTTCAGTGTGTATTGTATTCCGAATTAGAACATATTCCTATGAATCACATTAACTGGACTCATTTTCCAGATGATCTACAATGATGGTATTAATGAAATTCACCAATTCAAAATTCATTGACATAATTATATCATTATCATTGTATGAAAAACTCCTTCTATTTCTGCCATGAGACGTTGTTCTCCTATATGCTGAATTCCCAAAAATTGTTTGATATATAGTAACCTGAAGGGAATCCTTGGATATTTCAGTTGTGTGTTCACTTTGTGGATTCTTCCCTAATAGGGAGAAAATTGACTTCCATTGAGGAGGGGATTATAGACATGAAAAAGCCCCCATCCCTATAGGTTGTGGCTGTTTGTTTTCTTCTTCTTCAAACCTGTGAACATTGTTTATTGAATTTGAAGGTTGAGATAAACAAGCTCTTAGAACTATATCCTAGGGTGGATCTTGAACCACTATGAATGATATTAGAATAGATTATATTATAATTTTATGAATTATTTTCTGAGCATTTTCCAGGTTCATTATCTGAAAACCACTTAAATCACCTATTTCGGAAGACCGTTGTGCTATTTAAAATATTTTTTCAATGTGATTTCTAACATCCTCTTACTGAGAGGCCTATATAATCATCTTAGATGTTTTTTGGAAAATTATATCAACAAATTTCTCACATTGGGATTACTTTTATGATATCTAGTCTAGGAATGTTATTGAGAATATCTTTGATTACACACAAATTTTGTTAATTATAGTAGGCGAAGGACAATAACATTGCATGAGACCAATTTTTCATTGCCTTTATTATTTTGGAATACATTGAAATAAAATAATCTATGTGCACCCCATCATATGATATGAACACCATATGGGATATCAATAATTAATGAGTGTAGCCTATTTAGTGCATCGAGTCATGCACGCTGAAGGTATCCCTGCAGCTTCTCGACCATTGGATGTCTGGGAACTAAGAGGGATTCAAAGTCAATTTGGAATTTCATCTCTTGAAATACCTTTACATGACTTTTATCTTCATCGTATGGTAATAATTTTGCTTTTAGATGATGAAGAGTCTTACATATGTTGAGGTGGATATAATTTATTCAATATTATTCCATCATTTATAGAATGTTGTATGAAGAGGATTCCAAAGATAAAATAATGACTGGTATTTCAACTTTAGCCAATTTGTGTTCTCATATTCAACATATCCTAATCATCTTTTTCAAGTGGTTTCTCAATATGGTCTGACCATAGTTGACACTTTTCAACTGTTTTATCATAAACAATAGGATCAATAGTTTATTCTTTTATATATTAGAAGGGAAAGGACCCCATGTAGGTTCCATGAATGAACTTTTCCTTAGTTTGTCTTATGGTTTAGAATTTATTTTACATCATAGTAATGAGGCATCAGACCTGACTGGCCTTATGTTGGCAGGTGCCTCAAGATTAGTGGGATTTCTCATAATCACAGTGTCAATTGGTGGATTATCCTAACAATGCGATATAATATTACAAAGAGACCTTTCACAGTGAAATCAATTACGGTAAGGGCCACCATGGTGAATTACAACAGGGGATAAATTGTCTCTCTCCCTAGTCGTCTGGTTAAACAGAGGGTTACAATGGCTACCATACAAAGATATGTTATTTAGATTGACCTAATTTTCATGAAGCAATCCTTCATTATGTAGTATACGATGATGAACATTATAATTACTACTAATACTCCCCTAATTATTGTAATGGGAGAGTTGGATATTGAGTTTCAACAAATAACTATCTGATGGATTCATGAACTTTAGCCATAAGTGGTTCCAGATAGCAGATTGGATCTTGATTTTACAAGTTTATTTGGAGAGAATTCTTCTTAGATTATTTTTTACACATTGTTGGAGCCCCTTGTTAGGAAAAGTTTCTATCATGTGTAGGTTTATGTTCCTTTATTTGAGTGGTAATCATAATAGGATGATTATATTAAATTGGAAAGGGTGTAGGTTCCTGCTTCTCTTATCCGTATGATTTTAGGGATTATTCCCCCAAAACCTCTTGGACTAAAATATATGTGTTTATCAGCTCTTAGATGACATTTTGACAAGATATCCTAGGTGTGGGGATAGAATTATGTGTATGTTCCCCTGATAGTATTGAAGATTCCATTATAATATTCTAGAAGGATACCTGAATATGTGAAAGAATTTGTGTCTTCCCTTTCACCATTGTTAAAATGTGTTTGGTGAATTCATTGGCCAGAATGGGAATATACATCCATTCAATATCTTGAGTAGGGGTATGTGCCTACTCTTATACTCCTTTTCATATTAGTGGATACTCATAGTACTCATGTGTGGTGGTAGAGTGTCGAGACCTCCCCATGTTTGTCATTAGAGCTCTCCGACTGACTTGTCTAAGGTCTACCAAATGAGACTGGTGGCAGGCTTGATGGATGCTCATAGGTGTATGTGCCTGCTAGCTATTATCCACAAAGAATGGCCAAAAGACTACTTTAAATTATAACATACAATAATACATGCAGGATTGATGAGTACATATAAGAGTAACTTCCTTCTTACCAACTTCCACCATATTTGATCGGTAAGATTCCATGAATGTAGCCAGAAGAGTTTACTGACTAGCTGATAATTTTTAATCAAGATTATGTGCCCACTCACCGTACTCCACTGGGTTCAAATGGAGGGATTGGTTGGACGCCACCAGGCGAGTTTTCATGATGGTGTAATTAAGGAGAAGTGGTGTATGTGGACGTTCATTGTTTTCCACCAAGTTAGGTTGATGGACTTCTTCAGAGGGGGAAAATTAAGAACCTATCCCTGTTAGCCAAATGTTGTCATCATTAGTTCATCTTGCATGCCCAGGTCTGAGGCATCTGGGCTGAACAACCGAAGGCAACACCTCTATCATTTTGGAGTTTCACTACCGTACCATTCTGTTGGTGGTGATTACTGATGGTGTCCCATAAGATAGACCACTTTATATTCTATTTGAGGCCACAGGTGACCTCCTGATCCACCTCCTTATAGTATGGGAGGTTCTAGTTATTGCATTCGGAAGATAAGGACCGAAAAGGTTGAAGATGGGGGTTGGAACCATCTTCTTCTTGACCATTGATCATCACTAACTGGACAATTGGGGGTTGTTGTTAAGATTGAGAGTCTGTCTGGCAGCCACTAGGGTTGGGCATTTACTGGATTGATCATATTCCCATTCCAATACATTTGAGACCCTATGAAATTGATGATGATTTATTGATGAAATTCTTCAAGAAGAAGAGGGTCTATCTTGTGAAGTATATGGAGAATTCACAGTTGAAAACTTGAAATAATCCATTTGGAGTGAAATGAGTTCTGTGAAAACATGAAAAATACAATCAAAGAACTCCATTAAGAACACATCTTTTAGATGGAAACATGTGTGATTGATTTATTTGTATGGAATTCTTTTATCTATTCATAGGGGCATAACAAATGGGAAACACTATCAACATGGATAAGGATTTTTTTGACTTCACTGTTTTTATTTTTCCTCCCTTAGAATGTGTGTTATGGTCATGAATCACTACTTCCAGGAGGTTTACATTCGATTTATTCATGTAACTAGAATCATCATGTAGTACTTTCTCCATAGGGACCTTCTTTCAAAAGAAATATGTTCATTCCATTTTGACGTATGATGTTTAAGAACATACATTGGTCGAGAGGATGGGAGGTCGGACTCATCACACACTTTTGGGGGGAATTATATCTTAATTTGGAGATATCTTATAGATTTAATATATTTTTATGAATCCTTATTAATTTAAAAAGTTTAACATATGCTTCCCATAGAATATGCAATCAATTATTAGCATGTGTGAAATTCAGAATCATCTGTTTGTATTCGAGGTTCTTCATTAAAGGAGATATCTATATTTATTCAAGTTTCTCCATCAATGGAATATTCTAATATACAATTTAGATATTCTTTTAAACATTATTATGAAAATACTAGTTTTAAGACAATCATTGGGCCACATAGGAATTTACTGTTATCCATGGAGTTGAAATTTTATTTTGATGTTAGGATTATACCCATAAATAGGATACCTATGTATCCTTGTGAATGGAATCAGATCCCTTGTAGTTTGGTTCCACTTAGTGGGAAAAATCAAACCTTTATGGTCAGGTGATAAGGACCTAACCATATAGTTTAATGTCATGTGTTATGGAAATCTTAGTGGAAGGTTCTTAGTCAAAGCATGTGGTATGACTTATGCCTTAGTAGCATAAAAACCAGGAATTATATGAGTTTACAAGTTGGATTAGACCCCATTGTAAATGTGACCATAAAGGCAGGGTTGACTTACATTATTTTGAATGAACCTAGAGAAGGATTTCTACATTTCTTATTTGGAAGAGAATCAAATCCAATGTTTTTCGGGGAATCTCGTAGGGGTATAAGATCCTTTTAGACAAATGGGTTTGAGATTACTCCTAAATAGGATAACCTGATTATTCAGGGGTTAAATTTGTGCTAAATCATTAAGGTGATGCCCATTTAGGGAAGAAATGAGATATGTATCGGGCCATTGGAAGTCTTCCTAGGTATCCCAATTTTGGTGAGAATAACAGTTCTCGTAGTTCATTCAATGAGGTTTCTGAGAAAATTTTATCACCATCACTAATATATAAGCCCACATGAGTCATGCTTAGTAAGAGAAACAATAGGATATGAATGATTCACCAAAGGCACACACACTATTCCTTCACTACTGGTGGAGGATTACATGCCTTCAGCGATGACTATGGATGAGGCTGAGGCAATGAGCCATCCCCCTATTCAATTTACATTAGACAATAGTCCAATGTAAGGAATGATTGATGGTAAAAGATTTAGAGAGAAAAAATACTAAAAACTGCTACCCGAAAGGATAGAGGATTACACTAGGATGAATTCCCTAAAATTGGTCTTGGTAGGGGAGGTATACTTCTACTTTTTCAGAAGGAATAGTTGGTGTGAACTATACGTTTCATTCCAGAGACTTGAGGCTTTATGTTTTGGAGATGATAAGGGATAATCATGGCACAAACCCTAATTCCCCAATATGGGAACTCATCAACGTTATTTATGGAAGAACGGTCTATGTGACTACATATATAAAAACCCAAGATCACTCCATAAGTCTTATCCCAATGGAAAAAAATTGGGAAACCTCAGACTGTAGATATACAAATCCAAATAAGATACACAATGATGTTACCTTCTTAATGGTTTGATAAGTTAAGAGGATTTGGTGGATTTTTCAACATAATCCCTTTCAGAAAATGGATCCAATTAAGTGTAATCGATTCCATGAATGTATTTAAAGGTGGATTCATGAATTTCTAATATAGATGGGAGGGATAATTTGAATCAAAGAAGGGCGCACAAGTAGATATGTGGTGCACATGTATGGCCACAAAAGTAGGCTTAGGGGACCTGATATTAACTTATGTAATGAAAAAACATGATGTTAAAACATTGGAAGGACTTGACTCAAGCCTATAAGAGTATTCTCAAGTATTCCCAGATGTGGGGTGCTCATGTTCTTTTGATATGAATTGGTGGCACACAAGTATTTCTGATATTGGAGGCTAGTCGCTTTAGGTGTGCAAGCGTAATGGATTTCAAACACTAATGGGACTTCTGTACTATGGTATTCCTTCAAATAGTGTGCCCTAGGTGTTAAAGCAATACCATAATGGGTTTAGAAGACAAGGGAAATGCACTTGGGAGACCAGAAAAGCAATTGGGTTTAGGGAAAATCATTTTTACAAATGAAGATGAAAATGGTCTATTTATTGGAAGATAAGTGACCCTAGGTGAATGGAGATTGCATACACAAGTATGTTGCATGCCAGAATTGTGGTGTGAAAGTGGCTGCATGTCAGATTGGTGGCAGTTAAATAGGATTGTGGGCCGATGGTACCTTGGGTGCCTCATTGGGGACATAGCCAGAATAATTTATCTGTACCAATGGGTTTTCTACCCCGCACCACTACTAGGGATCAATGCCGAGTTGGGTCCCAACCCTTTAGGTCAGTGCATTCACTACCATCACTGAACCCCATGATAAAGGCAGAGTCGCAATGTGATCTTTTCGATAACAGTTGATGACATTTTTCAAAAAAGTTCACGAATGAACATTTCATGGTGTTTACACTCATATATATTATCAATTGACCATTACATGGAATTAAGGTACTCATATTAATCATATTTTTTTCAAGTTTATCATCAATAACATATTGTTGTTTAACATGTAAAAAATTGACCACTGTATATTATATTTATCCTTAACATAGAATTTTTTTTTCAAAGATAAATTGAATTTTCATGTGTTCCAATCCGTTTATATTAACTTGTGTCATTAATAACTCACCATGTGTAACACTATTTTTACAAAAAAAACAATATATTGTTTAACATTGTAATAAGAAATTTAATTTCATCGACCTCAAATATTTCTTCAATGTGTCCAAAATATGAAAAAGGTAAGAACATTTGATTTTTATATTTGGCACCTAAAAAATGAAATTCTTCTACGGACACGAATACATTTCTATTATAAACTACTATTTTGTTGTCTTGATCATTCAAATGAATAGTAAATCCATCAATTTCATACCTAGAACATGTTATCAAATATAAACATGGAGCTTCCACTAACCATATTGTTGATTCTGTTTAATCTAATCTATCAATCATGGTCTCTTGAAACCAAGGGAAAAAATTATTCTCACTCAAAATACACATATCATAATTCTATGTAAAAAATTATTTAAATGATTTAATATGAAATGTTTTATATGGTTTATCATAAATTATATTATAAAAGATATAAAATGTTTCATTACTTATCTGTTCACATATCAACGATTTATCATTAAATTTATAGATCGTCTTTCCCCAATAATTGGCTCATTCATTAAGAAAACTTATATTCTCCAGTGAAGACATGTTGAATGTTAAAAACAATGCATCCACCTTAGAAATATACTTCCTTGCAATGGAGGCTTCATGTCAATATTGATTCTTAGCACATCCCTTAAATAACCTCATATATATTTCTAAAAGATATATCTAATATAGATATATAGGTACTCCAAGCATTATTTCCCACAAAAAATGAACAATTAAATGAAACATAATATCAAAAAAGAGTTTGAGGAAAATAAATTTATAATTGAAAATATATAGAAACTAATTCAATCTACAAATTTTTAAAACATTTCAGAACAATCACCATTTTAATAATTCAATTGAAAAATACCACACCTTCTGATAGTCATTCCGACTTGGATGGGAAATATTCCATTCAATGAAACTTATATGTTCTGTTGCATCATGACATGAAAATCATGTGGTTCCATGACTATTAACTTCAAATAATTAATCAAACAAAATTTTAAACAGCTAAACAAAAAACCAATTGCATGTTTATGTCATGAATAAACTGAACAAATCTCATTTTTCACAACAACACAATGTATAATAAGAGGGGGGGTAGTAATTCTCTCTTTACATCAAGAGTGGGAGATAACTCCAAATTTGTTCTAACTGATAGTATGTCTAATATTGCATTGGTTCCATCATTCTTCATTCCTTTAATTTATAAAAATATTCTTATCAAGCTATAATAGATATTATTATCCACATGAATGATATCTATGTTATGTTTTTCATCATGATATCTATTATATGGTATCCTAATAAAAATTAACTATTTCATGAAAGTATTTTCTTCAATACAATATTTGTGTCTCTTTATGAATGTCACAACATTGTTTTCACCCTATAAAGATATTGATCGGTGGAAAATGGTTTTGGTAAAATACCAAATTCTTAAGAGCCATTGAGTTCCTTTTTTATTATTAAATAAGGGTGATATATAGTGAAAACCTTTAATTATCGATGTATATTGTGTTTACATCATATTGAAGTTGCTAATATGAATACTTTTGTTCAATAATATCATAATATTTAGACCACATAACATTGAATCCAAAAAGGTTTTCATTTGTTGGGAAGTCATTTACAGTGAACGTAATCATTTCATGCAGTTGAAAATATTACATTTTATAATAATCATACACCATGATACCTTCCACCTATAAAATTTTTAATCTATCAATTAATAGTGACTAGATAACATAAATATCTTTCCTGGATTATGTTGGTTTATAAATCATTAAACTCAAAACATAGTATTTTTTCTTTATAAAAAATTTAGCAGATTAATTTTAAATTAAAAATAAAATATGGTATGAACAAATTTTCCATTAATGTATTTAATATATATTCATTCCATCCATTCCTAATCTGTGTTTGAGATTTCTAACTTTGTTTCTAAATGTAGGAAATTGTTTATCAATATTTTTCCACTATAAAAATCAGCTAGATGCCTTAATTTTAGATCACATATCCACTCATCTATATTCTATATTCTATTTTCTAAGTCATTAGAAATTGAAAATAAATGTTTATAATGAGGAATTATACTAAATTACCAAAATTCCATTGAAGGGGTCCCTATAATAGCCAAATCAGTATGCTATTTTTTCTTAAAACTTATTGTGTGACATCATACATTTAAGACACCAAAAAATTAACTAATATACATTTCTATATAGCCCAAATTCTATTGTACAGGAATGTATTATATTGTACCATAATCCATTGAGTCATAATAAGTTCTACTTATTATAATGTGAATCTAGAAGATAACTTTCTGTGAGAATAATGACTTTAAATTAGTGTATATAATCTATAAAACTCCTGTAACTCCATCAATTTTCACCATCATGTTAATCAATCAGTACACCCTAAAAAATGATAGATTTCATTTAACCTAGATACAATGATTTTTAGCAGCACCATACAGATGTTTAATTGTTGATTCATTCTCAGTTTCCTCTACATGAGCATCGTTAATAATTTCATCGACATGATCATACTTTTAATCTTGTAAAAAATCATCATCAATAGATTAATTTTTTTTCCATTTGCACTTTTCCAAATTAAAGGTTTACAACTTGATTTAAAACTATGATAAATCAAATGATATTTCATATTTTTTTTAACTTCCTCATATTTAAAAATTCATGGAATGGAATGGAAACCTATATTTTTCTTGAACATTTGGTAATGAAGATTCCAAATAAAATCATCGACACCTTTGTAATATTCCTCTTTTATTCATAGTGAATTAATCCATCTTAAAATCATTATTATCAATAATCAATATCAAAGAAATATATTATAAAATGAATATAGTGGAGTTAAATGTTAGTTAAAGTGGGTAATATTAGTTTACATCAATGATAAGCATTTAGAAAATCCTTTTTTATTATTCATATGTTAATTTTTGAAATGATTTTTGGTGATAGTAAATATAAGGATACAGAAGATAATAACATTGGAGATGAAGTTTAATTTCAATTAGAATGATTATATAATCAAATTGAAAATAAATGAAATAAATTTATATCTCCAGTGTGTAAAAGAGATCATATATGAAAAGAAAAAAATTAAATCCTTAGAAGAGGGAAAAATGATCTATATATCTCATGTGAAGACTCCATTGAATTGAATATAAAAAATGAACAATAATATATGATTATTAGTGACTAGAATTATGTTGAATAAGATATGTGATTACGTATATATGTTCTTTAAGATGTATCAGTTTCTATAAAAATAATAAGGGTGGTGAATTTAAGACAATCATTGAGAATAAATTCTCACACTAAAAGAAACTCGAATGACCTAAATAAAATTAGTGAATAATCAAAACGTTTGGGTGAAAATATATAAAATTAATGATCTCATTTCCATGAAATATAAATCTTATATTTGATAATTATAATTTTTAGAAAATTAAAATAAATATTTCATGGAACTAAAGAATAATTTTTTTAAAGTAATAGAATGTATATAATTTTTATCTAACCACATTAATGAAAACAGGGGGTTGAATATGGAATTATATTTCACATACTATGGAATGATATAATACATCCCATAATCAAATAATGATAAATTTACCATATCATTGGAAGAAAATTTTGAATATAATCATAATCAAAACATATCATATTGAACTCATGATAATTAAATTTAATTAAATAAAATTTCCAGAATGAAAAATCATAATAAATAATATAAAATATTATTTGGGCATCGTTAGATTACTTCTACATTTGGGATTTATAAAAATTAATGTGTGATGACATTGATTAAAAATATATTATAATGGAATTATAAAATTACATATAAATATATGAAGATATTATATTTAAATTTTTATTACCAGTTATTAAAATGGAAGGAATTTATAAAATATTGATAATAGAAATAAAATTGAGAAACATTGAAATCCAATGAGGGAGAAATTATATGTAAAATTTAAAAATTTGGTGAGAACATTCATTCCTACAGAAGGAATTAAAAAATTTATTCATTTCACACATTTCAAAATAAAAAAAACAATATAATCTTATGAGATAATAAATATTTATATAATGATATCAATAAAAAATATATTGAGTATATACTTTTTGGAGAATGATTCCCATTTTTATCTGAGGAAAGGATGACCAATATGAAATCATGAATATGAGTTCTTAAAAAAATGGATTATATATACGGACCCCTATTTTTATACATTTACATTAAATATATTTTATAGAATACTAAAAATATTTAAAAAATAGAGATGCCCATAGAATGTATTAGTAAAGTGAATTAGTAATCATGGAAACAGAAACACTAGAACATAAGTGAATTAAATTATCTACCACTAGATTCTTAATGAAAATAAAATTTTTAGACACATCATAAGTAATTCATATCAGCAAAAATTGGGAACGAAAACATAACAAGGGGTCAGTTCAGATGCTCAGTATGGGTAAACAAAAGAGAGATGTGAGAATAAACATGATAATAGCGATATGAGAACTTGATAATAACATTAGATAATTATAACTTGTAGATAATTTTAATCATAGATGAAATCTTGATAGTTCATAAAATATGAATCAAAAAGTGATAAAGAAAATAATCCATAAATTCATAATATAAGAATAAAACATGGAATTGTGGGAAACACATATGAATAAAATTTGATTTCAATATTATCCACGGAATCACTTCCAAGACCATATTGGCGGTATGGGTTCACCCCTAATACCATATTATTTGAGATGGTTCACACCCATGACCATATTAGTAGTATGAGTTTACTTCTCATACCATCATGGTTGTCATGGTCCACTCCCAAGGCCAAATTAGTAGCCACTGTTCATTCACAAAACCATATTACTCTATATCATGTGATATAAATATTCTCCCAATACATTGGAGGGAGATATTTATCCCACCCATCTCATAATGAAATCACACATACATCTGAAACAAGATCCTTTAAAATAATATCACAACCCATTAATTGAAATGGATATCATAAATATGTAATAATATATTACCCTATTGAAAGAGATATAGGTTTCATAATAATTCCATCAAAATCATAACCTGTGAAATAGAAAACAATTTCATAGACATATAACTTCTGAAAGAGAAATGGGATTTATAAAAATATAACCTGTGAAAGGGAAACATGTTTCATAAAAAACATGACATTATGTAGAACCCATTTAGATAAAGAATATGAATGAGACCTTTAAATCACTTCCTAGAGTGGAATGAGTATCATAAAAAATGTCATATTATATGTAAATTAATTTTCAAATATCTTATAAAATTTATTTCTTGAGGAAAGTTTATATTATTCCTTTGAAACATATTTTTAATTCATAGAATCAGTTGAAAAACTATTTCTTATAAAATACAATCATTAGAATAAAGAAGACATTAAAAAATTTTAAACCCCTTTTTCATGAAAAATTATAGAATAAGCTTCAAAAAAAATTTAAAAAAATTATTTGAAAACAATTCAAAAATATTAAAATAATTCATGAAAACTTTTTGAAAACCATTCCCTTGAACATTCCATGAATATATATAATGAAGTCTTGAATTTTTTTTAAAATAATTTCTTTTTAAACAACTATAAAATCTTTTAAATAACTCATGGGAATGATTTGAAAGTATTTTATTTTTATATAACCTTGAAAAATTGTAAATAATTCTTAAATACATTTTTTAAATCCATTTAATTTATTATAAAATTTTAAAATTATTAAGATAAAATGATTTTTTTGAAAACCTATTTACGTGAAAACATATGAAATAATCATTGAAGAGTTTTGAATACTAATTATTATAAAATTAAATTTAAAACATTTAATGAGATTTTGATAAAATTTTTAATTCTTTTACTTGGAAACATAAAAAATAATCTTGAAAATGTTTGTAAAAAACATTTCCACTTGAAAAATTAAAAATAATATTGAATATTATTTTGTAACTATTGTCATTAAAAATAATTTCAAATAATGAATTTATAGAATGATATCAAAAAACATTATATATAAAATTAATCTTTAAAAGTAATATTCAATGAAATTATAGTCATGATGGTGGGTAAATCCATACCTTCCAAATATTCCTTTTGCACTGTAAAATGATTAGAAAATTTCCTTGATCAGAAAATTACAAGAAGATTACCTTTTAAAAACTCTTTTGTTTTAAAGAGTTAAAAAATGGTTAAATATTTAATTTATGGATCATGAATTAATAGTAGAATATTTTATGAATTCATTTAGAAAATATGGTTTTGAAGTAACAAAGATTTACGATCGAAGAGAGTGGTAAATTCGTAAATTCTTAAAAACAAACTCATAACAATATTATTTACCAAACAGAGGAAAATGGTACCAATATATGAAGAAAACATGAATAACCATAGAATAATAAAATTAAAGAGTTTCATTGATATATTTATCATATGATTTCTTTACTGGAATCATATTTCTAAAAATCTCGAAAAGGAATGAGATTCTTTCAATAAACTTTTACCACATGGTAGCTTTGAACCATAATTCCATAATAAGAAAATGAAATTTCATGAGGATTAAAATAACGGGATTATTTACATATTCATTATATTACATTTCATAGGTAGTTTATACATTTCAAGGAAAAATTACAGGGGGATAACATGGCATGCGTCTCAATGAATGAAAATTGAGACAAAATTATTATACCGTTTTAGTAACTTTTGAAACACAGTCCCCATGAATGAAATATTCTCAAATGGATATGTAAATTACCATAAAATTATGAATAATAATAATTTAATTCATCCATGGTTTTTATAAAGAACACACAAAATTAATGGGTGGTTAATAAACTATGTATCTAACTGAAATAAAACGTGAGATGAAATTCAATTCCCTTCTGTCTTGAATCTCATCAAACTCATAAAAACCTCCATTATAATAAATATATGTTTATTATACATAAATCATAGAACCATATTATCATATATATTACCTTATATGTTTTTACTGTGACCTTATATTAATCACTTGTTAATAATCATATGTTAAGGTTTCACTTTAGGTAATATTCACTTTTTTCATATGCATAAATATTGTTTACCTTTTTATTTTTTTATTGAAAAAAAGAAGGTAAATGAAATATGTGTATATATATGTATATATGTATATATATAATTATTACATATAATTTTTATATCATATATATCATATAATTTCACTAATCCAATCCTCGTAACATTTCATGTAGTGTGTGAACGAATCACATCGCTTTGAGGGGCTGCAATCCACACAACTTGAAACAAATTCACCATATCTACACTATAGGTAATTAATAATTATATTTGTTATACTAGGATTAAATAAGAATAATTAAATATAATATATAATATATAATATATATAAATTGAGTAACTATCATAATTTCCACCATAAGAGGTGGTAAGGAAAAATGAACAATCAATATTTTCTGTGGCGGTAGTTTACTATACACATAAACAACATGATTGTTACCCATTAAATAGGGATGTGTGTAAGTGTTGGTATAACTCTTAGCATAAAAAAATGATATAATATTTAGGATATCCATGTTTTTATCCAATAATTGAAAAAATAGAGTGGATGGTGTGAAGAAAGATAGTAAAAAAATGAGATTGAGAGAAGGCATTATCACTTAATCAGGTTACTCCTTTTAGTTTGTGCCAAAAAGGCCTCCTTGGATTTATTTCATACCAAAGGGATGATTATACTTTTAAGTTAGGGATTTTTATTTGTGTATTGGGAAGATATTTTCATAACCTATGGGTTATTAAAGGTGTGAAGAAGAGTGAGAGATGGTTTCCATTTATAGGGAAGGTGTAACACCCGATACTTTTATGAGAAATATTTTTTTATGTTATATACATCATCAAATGAATCTTTCACTACACACAACACTATCTTGGCTTGCTTTACACGCAATCACGACCTTCCTAGATAGCTTGCATCATACGCAATACCGAATTTCACTAAACAACGATATGCTATTAAAATATTATTAAAACTAGCTGTTATGAATAGTAATACCCAATTTTTGAAATTTTGTAAATTTTATTTTTCAAAATGCACTGTATTTTGGGATTCGTAATATCGAAATTATCATAGGGTAAAATTTTGGTATTTTTCTGAAAACTTTCAATTTTTGATGAATAGTGAAAACACTGGGTTACTATTTAAAAACCGACTTTTTATTTAAATAATTATTTATTTTATTTAAATTTATTTTAGGTGAAAATTGATACATAATACCTATATATATTCAATACAATTCATTGGTTTCATTTTATAATAATTTTAGATATATAAAAATTTTATTGAACTTTTCACCATCTTTTACCCACCTCCTAGGAGAATTTGAAAATTTACATAAAACTTAATTTTACCACTTCTGTGAGTGGAATTTCGAAAATCCGAGAGACATGGTTAATATCTAGGACTAAAATGTGGTTCAATGAGATGAAAATAATTTTTTCTGAATAGTAACTGTTTACTTTTTTTTACCACGGTTAAAAGTAAATAGAGTAATTAAGGGTAAAAATGATATTATTATTACCCTAACACATGTCCTAATTCTATTGGATAAGTGTAATTCGACCAAAAACAACTTTAGGAATAAAATATGACCATTTAGTCCCACTTGGATTAGATTAGGACATTTAATATTAATTTATTTAAAGAAGGGTTAAAATAGTTTAAATCAAAGTTTAATAAGTAAATAATATTTAATATAGGGTTATACATGAGATAAATTCGGCTATAAATATTAATTATAAAGATAAAAATATTTCCTACATGATGGTAATTTATTTTTAATTTTTATACTTAAAATAATTTAATTTATTTATGACACAATAATTATGCAATAATTATATTATTAATGAAATATCGACATAATTGATGTTATAAATACCCAATTAATTGTAATTTGAGACTTTTTATGAATTACATTAATTTTATATATTAATATGTCATGTTATTATTGATTTAATTAACTTTTTTCTAACTAATCTTTCTTTTATGATTTTCACAAAAATCAATTACCAAATAGTGTCAAAATTGACATAAAATAGTTTTTAAAACAAATATTATATTATTAATTTTTATTTTATTCCTAAAAATCTATTGTTAGGCCAAATTACATTAATTAAGGTTATATATATTAATAATAAACAACTTGATGGTTTTTTTGGCTTGTTATAGTAAGTTTATTAACCTTATAGTGTAAGAAAACAAGAAGACACAGTAAAAGTAAAATTATTTAACTTAAAGTTAAATCTAAATGATAAGGTTACAATAGAAACCTAAACTTCTCTAAATTCTATTGGATTAAAGAATTTAGGCAATCCCCACCTTAGATTCTAAATAAATCAAGATGGAGTTATTAAAAACCGAATATGACTTTATAATAAAATAATATTTTTAGTTTTTCCAATGGTGCCCCTCTCCTCCCTTATAAAAGGGAACCTCCTCCCTCTCTTCCTCACAACACTTTGATCCTTCAAGATCGGCCAAACCCTACCAAATTATCTTCTACACTTCCCTAGAAACATCATAGAGGTCCTGGTCTTCTTCAAATACCAATTTTAGTTCCCTAAGAGGAGGTCTCAAAGAGGCGCTTCAAAGAAGAGGTAATGTCCGTTACCGATTATTTCAACTTTATTTCTTCTTCCACTTCTTCTTATTTACTTGTTTCATTTTGAAGTAATAAAATCAATATTACTCATACACTAATATGTTATTATAAGTATGAAATAACCCTATTTCACCATCTATCCATCCAACGGAAAACGAAATCACCGCGCGTGCGTACGTACGGAATACCGTCTCCATGCCGTGGTATAATCTATTTTCCACCACCACCTTACTTGGATGGGTATAATGGTGTAAATAATAACTATATATGACTATTGTAAAGTGATATTGATTCTGAAAAAGTATACGTACACTCCAATAAAATTCCACGATCATGGGAATGATATCATCGCTCGTGCGTACGTACAGAATACCGTCTCCACGATGTGATGTAACTCGTTCTACATGATATTAATTGCATAATGATTACATAAATGAATTGAGTAAATTAATATGATATGTATTACACTAATAACATTCTGTAAATGAGGTATCTATATCCTAAAAATAAGAATAAGAATTTATTCGACAAAACACGCATAAGAACAAAAAGTAATAAACACCCGAATAACAAGTAGCAATGAAATATTACTAATAAGAAGCTAAGAATATGACCATATATGATATAATAAAAATAAGTATGATTCTGTAATAAGTTAATGACATTATTTAAATCATTATATAGGAGGTTCAGACACTTACGAAAGAAATCGGACCTAAGGTAAGGGACAATCTTGCAATCTCAATTTTTATCCGAGATTGTTTATACTTCAGAATTTACTGGAGAATATTTATCATCCACATCCATGTCTTCTCAATATGTATTATTATTTATATCCTCCTATAATTTTTTAAGTCCAATTTTATCCTTCGGTGAGTTTTTAGTAAAAGATATGAAAGGAATCTTTTGTCGTTTTGCGTATGAGGTACTTTATGACTTTTCCGGCCAAAGTACAGGAAGAATTTTTTTAACTTATACGACATGAATGGATTCATGGAACTTTATTTCCATGAAGATTCCTTTAAAAGTTTTCAGGTTTATTTTTAATCAACTTCTTTTATTTCAAAATTATATGACATGTTAAGAAATGAAAATGTTTTTGAATTAGAAAGGTTTTTTTCTCAAGAATGGAGTTCAAGTGTTTTATCAAAATCATTTTCCATATAAGATAATACAGGGTTCTGTTTATATACCTATTTTTACATTGATTTGATTATGTTATGATGGAATTATTTTTACGGTATCCTTTTATGGATTATGTTATGATGACATGATGTTTAAGAAACCCATTTTTATTACATGTGTTATGCTAAGATGTATGATTTATGATTTTGTGGCACACATAAGAATGGTATCATTATGAGATGGGTGGGATCTATATATCCCTCTAATGAATTGGGTAAAGATTTATATCTCATGAGATAGACATGGCTGGAACATCACTTTAAACTGGTTCAGTGAAACAGGACTGAAATGAGGAGTGAAATCAGTTCAGAAATGGACATTGTCCACTAAGATAGTCTTGGAAATGAGTCTTGATTACTAAGAAATGATTTTCTATGATTATGTGTGTATTCCACAAAGCTTCATGTTTTATGTTATGATTATTGGGTTACATTTCACTACTATGATTTATCCCATGTTATGAAATTATGATCTCTTTTGCAGGTTAAGATTTTAAAAATGATATGTTCTTATGAATATGATGTGATTGATATTTCCTATGTTTACCCTTACTGATCATTTGAGCTCAACCTTTTGTATGTTTTCTTTTCCCCAGGTCAGGAAGAAAGATATTAAGTAAGATATTCCCAAAGGGACTCTAGATATGATGAAATAAATGGGAGACAACATAGATGATTTATGAAGCAGTTGTTTATGTTTCCCAGTTTCTAAAGACACTATACCTATACGGTCCTTTCATGGTTTTGTTATATGTTGTAATAAGTATACTTCAATTTTGAAGTATTAAAAATGTTTTTAAAGTATGGGTCGTTATAGTTGGTATCAGAGGGAAGGTATAGTCAAACTTTCGAAACTAGGATGTGAAAGCCTTAGTAAGAATCCTAAGGATAAGTCTTAGCATATAACACAATCTTAGTGTTTTAAAAATTTACACGAACAACCTATGATAAGACATTAAGTGTGAAATTTTATTCTTGATTATGTGGTTTTCATATTATAATTAGTGTTTCTCACACTATTCTTCTTGGTTTTAGTCAATGGCTGGAACCCGAAGGAACCGTGTTAATGCAGAATGAGATGGGAAATGCAATGATTGTCCTCCTGAGAAACCAAACGTTATGGGAGCTGGAATGAAAAATCTTGTAGCCATGCTCACAAAACTTTCTCAAGCTATGAATCATGCATGACTTCCAAACGAGCAAAGGAAGGAGCAACATTCTGTTGAATCCTTCATGAGGCAGCGTCCACCTTCATTCAGTGGGACTTCTGATCTATTAGTGGATGAACAATGGATCAATACCACTGAAACGATATTTTTAGTTCTTCAATGTTCTGAACATGATAAATTCATCTTAGCAGTATATCGTTTGGAATGTAATGCTGATCAATGGTGGAATATTATTGAAAATACGAGGCAAAGGGATGAAATTGAATCCATGGAATGGGACAAGTTCAAGAACTTATTTTTCAATAAGTACTTCCCTCATATTCTTTGAACAAAGATGGAGAAGGAGTTTCTTGAACTAAAGAAAAAATATGATGAATATGTTGGTACCTATGAAGAAAATTTTAGAAGACTTACATGGTATGCTTCTGGTATTATTATCCAACCCGAGAGTAAGATCGATCGATTCTTTAGTGGCTTAAAACCAAGTCTTCGAAGGGCATTAGCCATAAGGGACTTCAGTAGCTACGAGGAAATTGTTCGATGTGCTCTCAAGGTTGAGATGGAGATTGGAGTAACCCATCAGTCATATGGGTTTGATAAGAAGTGGAAAATGGAATTTTAAGTAAAATCTAAAGAGCACACTGAATAGAAGATGACTTTTCCCTTCTGCTCAAAGTGTGGAAAAAAACATGGAGAGAGTTGTCTTAAAGGGATAAGTAAATGTTTCAAATGTGGAAAGGAAGGTAATCGGGCATTTGAATGCCTCAATGATGGGAAGAAGATGTCTTCTGATGCGAATAAAGAAAAGGCTACACAGAGTGCACCTCCTACTCTTCAATGTTACAAGTGAATGGAAATGGGGCATTATGCTAATCAATTCCCTCATCCAAGGGTTGCTGATGATGATCGACGTCAACAAACACTTAAGGCTAATGTCAAAGGAAAGTCACATGCAATGTCTATCAATGACGTGGAGTACGATAACGAAGTGTTGAAAAGTACACTTACCATCCACTCTAAAGTAGAAAATGTTTTATTTGATTCTGGATCCACCCACTCTTTTATTTCTGAATAATTTTCTAAGGGTATTGCTGTATTACCTCAACAATTAGATGTTGAGTTAACTGTGACAACCCCTAATGGAACAACAATCACATAAAAGGATTATAAATCTTCTCCGATTGAAGTTTGTGGGAAAGTGCTTACTGCAAATCTTGTGATCCTTCCTATAGTGGAATTTGATGTGATTCTTGGAATTGATTGGCTTTCTTTATATGGAGCTCATATCAATTTCCAAAGAAGGTAATTCACATTTCATATTCCAGATCAATCTATGATCGTCTATTGATGCAAGGATGAACATAACCTTCTAGTGGAAATTTCTTCCATCTTATGGGTCTTGATTCCACTAAATTAGGGCTATTTATCTCAAATGGTTGGAGAGAAACTCACGATTAAGAATATTCCCATTGTACAAGAGTTTGATGATGTCTTTCTGGAGGAATTGTCAGGTCTTACACCAAATCGTGAAGTATAGTTTTCAATAGAACTCATACCAGGTGCTTTGCCTATTTCAAAGATACCTTATAGAATGGCCCCAATTGAGTTGAAAGAATTAAAGAAGCAACTCCAAGAGAATATTTATAAGGGATTCATATGCCCAAGTGCGTCACCTTGGGGAGCACCAGTTCTGTTTGTTAAGAGGAAAGACGGATCAATGAGAATCTGCATTGATTATTGAGAACTTAACAAGATCACTATCAAGAAAAAATATCCTCTCCCACGCATTGATGACTTATTTGACCAACTATATGGAGCTCAATACTTTTCCAAGATTGATCTTCGTTCAGGGTATCATCAATTAAGGGTAAAAAGGGAGGATATACCAAAGAAGGATTTCCGTACAAGTTATGGACACTATGAATTTATAGTAATGCCATTTGGTCTTACTAATGCCCCTGATCACTTCATGGATCTGATGAATAGATTATTTAGAGACTATCTTGATCAGTTTTTGGTAGTCTTTATAAACGATATTCTTTTCTATTCAAAGAGAAAGGAAGAACATGAAGATAAATTGAGAATTATATTGAAGACCCTGAGAAAGGATAAGCTTTATGCCAAATTTACCAAGTGTGAATTTTGGCTTAAAAAAGTTGCATTTTTGGGTCACATAATCTCAAAATAGAGGATATCTGTGGATCCAGCAAAAACAGAGGTTATCGAAAGATGGTCAAGACCAAAAACAATAAATGAGATCTGAATTTTTCTTGGTTTTGATGGATATTATCAAAGTTTTGTGAATGATTTTTCACAATTATCTAATCCACTCACCAGGTTGACTCGAAAAGGACTTAAGTTCGTGTGGATGGAGGAATGTGAAGAGAATTTCAAGGAGTTGAAAAGAAGGTTATCCAGTGCACCTGTACTAACACTTCCTTGTAGTGGAAAAAGGTTTGTGATCTACAGTGATGCATCTAAGAAGGGGATGGGGTGTGTTCTTATGAAAAATGATATGGTGATAGCTTAAGCCTCACGATAGTTGAAAATCCATGAGAAAAATTACCCAACTCATGATTTGGAGTTAGTTTTGGTAGTCTTTGCATTAATGATTTAGAGGCATTATCTTTATGGAGAAAGGTGTGACATTTATACTGATCATAAAAGTTTAAAGTATATTTTTACACAAAAGGAGCTGAATATGCGCCAAAGAATATGGTTGGAGCTGATTAAGGATTACGACTACTCAATTAATTACCACCGTGGGATAGAAAACAAGGTGGAAGATGCATTAAGTCGACAAGACCATGCTAGCTTATCCATGATGAGCATCGCAAAAGATCCAATATTTATTGATTTACAAAGGATGGATCTTGGAATTATAATGAAAGGGAAAAAATTATATCTTCCTCAAATGAATGTTCAACCATCTATACATGTGAAGATTAAAGAGGCACATAAAGAAGATGTAGAGTTACAAAAGAAGGTGAGAAATGTTCCTGAATTCAACCTTGATTTTGATGGGATAATAATGTTCAGGAATTGGGTTTGTGTTCCTCCCATCCCATAATTAAAGAAGGAGATGCTGGATGAGGATCATAGTTCTTCATTCTCTATTCATCCTGAAAGTATGAAGATGTACAGGGACCGGAAAGAGTACTTCTGGTGGGATGGAATGAAAAGAGATGTTGCTGAATATGACTATCGATGTCTGGTTTGTCAGAAAGTTAAAGCTAAGGGACAAAAGTCTAAGGGGATGTTACAACCATTACCCATACCTGAATGGAAATGGGAAAACTTCACTATGGACTTTGTCACTGGACTTCCTAAAACATACAAAGGAAATAATGCTATCCGGGTCATAGTTGATCGTCTTATAAAGTCGGCACACTTCATCGCTATTAGAGAGGATTTCTCTCTGGATCAGCTTGCCAGGATATATGTAAAGGAAGTGGTAAGATTGCATGGAGTACCACTTTCTATTATATCTGATCGGGATCCAAGGTTTACCTCAATGTTCTGGTGAAGTCTTCAGCATACTCTATATACAGAGTTGAGTTTCAGCACTGCTTAACATCCTCAGACAGACGGTCAGTCTGAGAGTACAATTCAAACAATAGAAGATATTTTGAGAGCTTTCTCAATGGGTTTCAAAGGTGGTTGGGATCAACACATACCTTTGGTGTAATTTTCTTACAATAATAGCTTTCACTCCAGTATTCAGATGGATCCTTATGAAGCTCTCTATGGAAATAAATGCAGGACTTCAACTTGCTGAGATGAAGTTGGGGAAAGAAAGATATTAGGACCTGATCTTGTTGATGAGATGGCAGAAAAGGTCAGATCTATTCAACAACACATAAGAGCAGCTCAGAGTCGACAAAAAAGTTATGCCGACAACCGAAGAAAATACCTAGAGTTTGAAGTGGGAGATAAAGTGTTCTTACGAATATCTCCTTGGAAGAGAGTAATGATATTTGGAAAGACGAAAAAGCTGAGCCCTAGGTATATCGGTCCTTTCAAAATACTGGATCGTGTTGGGATGGTAGCTTACCGATTGGTGCTTCCACTGAATTTCTCTCAAGTTCACGATGTGTTCCATGTATCTCTCTTGAGAAAGTACATACCTGATCTTTCACATGTACTCAGCTCAGAAGTTGTACCACTGGAGCAAGATCTTTCTTATAAAGAATAGCCGATAGAGATTCTGGATCGTAGTGAATAATTCCTACGTAACAAGACCACTTGCTTGGTGAATGATTTATGGAGGAACCGCCAATTAGAAGAAGATACATGGGAGATTGAGGATATGATGAGGGAGAGGTATCCTCATCTGTTTGTTACAAAGTGAATAATTTCAAGGGCGAAATTCATTTTAAGGGGGGTAGAATGTAACACCCGAGACTTTTATGTGAAATATTTTGTTTTTATGTTATATACATCATCAAAGGAATATTTCACTACAAAAAACACTAGCTTGTCTTGCTTTACACGCAATCGCGACCTTCCTCGATAGCTTGCATCATACACAATACCGAGTTTCACTAAACAACGATATGTTATTAAAATATTATTTAAACTAGCCGTTATGAATAGTAATACCCACTTTTTGATATTTTTTAAATTTTATTTTTCAAAATGGACTTCATTTTTGGATTCAAAATATCAAAATTTGCCTACGGTGAAATTTTGGTATTTTTCTGAAAACTTTCAATTTTTGATGAATAATTAAAACACTGGGTTACTATTTAAAAATCGATTTTTTATTTAAATAATTATTTATTTTATTTTATTTTATTTTAGGTCAAAATTGATACATAATACCTATATAAGTTCAATACAATTCATTGGAGTCATTTTATAATAATTTTAGATATATAAAAATTTTATTGAACTTTTCACCGTCTTTTACCCACCTCCTAGGAGAATTTGCAAATTTATATAAAACATAATTTTACCGCTTATGTGAGTGGAATTTTGAAAATCCGAGAAACACGGTTAATATCGAGGATTAAAATGTGGTTCAATGAGATGAAAATAATTTTTGGAGAATAGTAACTTTTTACTTTTTTTACTATGGTTAAAAGTAAATAGGGTAATTAAGGGTAAAAATTATATTATTATTACCCTAAAACATGTCATAATTCTATTGGATATGTGTAATTCGACCCAAAACAACCTTAGGAATAATATATGACCATTTAGTCCCACTTGGATTAGATTAGGACATTTAATATTAATTTATTTAAAGAAGGGTTAAAATAGTTAAAATCAAAGTTTAATAAGTAAATCATTTTTAATATAGGGTTATACATAAGATAAATTCAGATATATGTATTCATTAGAAATATAAAAATATTTCCTACATAATTTTATTTTATTTTTAATTTTTAGACTTTAAATATTTTAATTTATTTATGACACAATAATGATGCAGTAATTATACTATTAATGAAATATCGACATAATGGATGTTATAAATACCAAAAAAAATGTAAGTTGAGACTTTTTATGAATTCCAATAATTTTATATGTTAATATAACATATTATTATTAATTTAATTAACTTTATTCGAACTAATCTTTCTGTTATGATTTTCACAAAAATCAATTACCAAATAGTGTCAAAATTGACATATAATAGTTTTAAACAAAATAATATATTAGTAATTGTTATTTTATTCCTAAAAATCTAAGTTTCATAAAAAATGAAATATATAAGGTTATATATATAAATAATAAACAACTTGGGGTTCTTTTTTCTTGTTATAGTATGTTTATTAACCTTATAGTGTAAGAAAACAAGAAGACACGGTAAAATTAAAATTATTTAACTTAAAGTTAAATCTAAATGATAAGTTTAAAATAGAAACCTAAACTTTTCTAAATTCTATTGGACAAAAGGATTTCGAACCATCCCAACCATATCTTCGAAATAAATCAATTGGGATCTATTAATAACCGAATATGACTTTATAATAAAATAATAGTTTTTGTTTTTCCAAAGGTGCCCCTCTCCTCCCTTATAAAAGGGCACCTCCTCCCTCTCTTCCTCACACCACTTTGAGCTTTCATGTTCGGCCAACCCCTGAAAAATTATCTTATCCACTTCCCTAGAAACATCATAGAAGTCCTGGTCATTTTCAAATACCAATTTTAGTGCCCTAAGAGGAGGTCTCAAAGAGGCACTTCAAAGAAGAGGTAATGTCCATTACCGATTCTTTGAACTTTATTTCTTCTACCACTTCTTATTATTTAGTTGTTTCATTATGAATTAAAACCATTAGTATAAATCATATACTTATATGTTATTATAAGTATGAAACAACCCAATTTTACCACTTATACATCCTACGGAAAACGAAATCACCGCGCGTGCGTACATACGGAATACCGTCTCCAAGCCGTGGTGTAATCTATTTTCCACCACCACCTTACTTGGATGGGTATAATGGTGTAAATAATAACTATATATGATTATTGTAAAGTTATATTGATTCTTAAATATTATACATACACTCCAACACAATTCCATGATCATGGGAATGATATCATCGCTCGTACGTACATACAGAATACCGTCTCCACGATGTGATGCGACCCGCTCTACATGATTTTCATTGCATAATGATTACATAAATGAATTGAGTAAATAAATATGATATGTATTACACTAATACCATTCTGGAAATGAGGTATCTATAACCTAAAAATAAGAATAAGAATTTATTCGACAAAACACGCATAAGAACAAAAAGTAATAAACACCCGAATAACAAGTAGCAATGAAATATTATTAATAAAAAACTAATAATATGACCATATATGATATCATAAAAATAATTATGATTCTGGAATAAGTCAATGAAATTATATAAATCATTATAAAGGAGGTTCAGACACTTACGAATCAAATCAGACCTAAGGTAAGGGACAATCTTGCAATCTCAATTTTTATCCGAGATTGTTTATACTTCAGAATTTACTGGGGAATATTTATCACCCAAATTCATGTTTCCTCAATATGTAATATTATTTATATCCTCCTACAATTTTTAAATCCAATTTTACCCTTTGGTGAGTTTTTAGTAAAAGATATGAAAGGAATCTTCGGTCATTTTTCATACGAGGTACTTTTTGACTTTTCCGGCCAAAGTACGGGAAGAATGTTTTTTAACTTATATGGAATGAATGGATTCACAGAACATTATTTCCATGAATATTACTTTACAAGTTTTCAAGTTTATTTTTAATCAAATTCTTTTAGTTCAAAATTATATGACATGTTAAGAAAGGAAAATGTTTTTGAAGTAGAAAGGATATTTTCCTCAAGAATGGAGTTCAAGTGTTTTATCAAAATTATTTTCCATATAAGATAATATAGGGTTATGTTTATATACCTATTTTTACATTGATTTTATTATGTTATGATGGAATTATTTTTATGATATCCTTTTATGGATTATGTTATGATGATGTGATGTTTAAGAATCCCATTTTTATTACATGTGTTATGCAATGATGTATGATTTATGATTTTGTGGCACACATAAGAATGGTATAATTATGAGATGGGTGGGACCTATATCTCCCTAAAATTCATTGGGTAAAGATTTATATCTCATGAGAAGACATGGCTGGAACAGTAGGTTAAACCGGTTCAGTGAAACAGGACTGAAACGAGGAGTGAACTCGGTTCAGAAATGGACATTGTCCACTAAGATAGTCTTGGAAATGAGTCTTGACTACTAAGAAATGATTTTCTATGATTATGTGTATATTCCAAAAAGCTTCATATTTTATGTTATGATTATTGGGATTACATTTCACTACTATGATTTATCCCATGTTATGAAATTATGATCTCTTTTGCAGGTTAAGATTTAAAAAATGATATGTTCTTATGAATATGATGTGATTGATATTTACTTTGTTTACCCTTACTGAGCATTTGAGCTCACCATTTTGTATATTTTCTTTTTCCTAGGCCAGGAAGAAAGATACTAAGTAAGATATGTCCAAAGGGACTCTAGATATGATGAAATAAATGGGAGACAATGTAGATGATTTTTGAACTAGTTGGTTATGTTTCCCAGTTTCTAAAGACACTATTCCTATACGGTCCATTCATGGTTTTGTTATATGTTGTAATAAGTATACTTCAATTTTGAAGTATTAATAATTTATGTAAAGTATGGGTCGTTATAGAGGGGAAAATACATACTTTGTGTTTTTTAAAACAAGTTAGGTGTACCCATGTTTTTAACTATAATTTTTAATAAAAAATAAAAAAACAAAAAAAAAGAAGGTTACATTCCAAATAATGGCCTGAAAATGGTTTTAGAAATAATTTATACCATGCTTTAGGTCTTTAATTTAATGTTTAGTTCTTTGTTAACCTAAATTTTATATTAATTGTTGTAATTAATTTTAATCACCTTGAAAGATACTTTTGTTCAAAAGTTATGTTAACATTATTAGAAATAATAAAATATTCTGATACCTAATATATAATTCATGTTTTTAAATTATAAAAACATAAGTGTATGATTATAATTTAAAAATTATACTACTTACAGGATGACATTGAATGTTCTTAAAGTAAAAACGTCCCAAATATTTCTATATATTTTTTACACAATTTCATATTGAAATTGATTCCAATGAACTAAATTGGATTACGTAATACAATTATTATATTATTATACATTAAATCAAAATTAAAATATATTTTAACCTTATAAATTAATTAAATGATAAATCATTTTTAAATTAAAGGTTAATATTTTTAACTATTCATAAAAAATTGAAACCTTGCATAAAAAAACCAAACAATTATCCTAATATGATTTTAATTTCCCAATTACAAATAATAATTTTATTTTTAAGATATTAAATCTATAAATGTTCGAAATAATGAATTTAAAATTGATTATCCATTAAAAGTCTATAAAACTACCATTATTAATGTATGACAACCCTGCTTTTTATTACAACTTAAACATGATTTATTATATAAAACATCACTTGATACAAAAAGAAGATCGAGAGGTTTAGTGTCTTTGTGTCTTAGGATCATTACATAAAAAACTTAAAACATGAAATACAACATCTTTATTGAAAACTTCCTTTACATGACCACTACATTCCTTCGTACTTAGCATTGCATGGGATAACCTCACGACATGCTTAAGAAAATGGTGAGCTATAAAGCCCAGTAAGGGAGTACATATGAAATAAAATGAGGAGTACAATACATGTTAGAAAATAGGCATATCAATAGAGAATAAGAAAAACATGATCCTAAAGGCACGATAAAGCATGATAATCATAACATAGAAATGTGGCAACAACACTTAAGTTGGAATTAGCATGAGTCAAGGCTCATTGCACATAGAGCATGAGTAAATCCTCATTGCACATAAAGTACGTGTAAACCCTCATTTCAATTGAATTATCATGATTCAACACTCATTGCACATGAATTATCATGATACTATACTTTACCCAATGCATTGGAGCACTATAAGGGCACACCCTTCTTAAAAATTTCATTTCATGCATAAGTGTGCCACATGGATCGTAAAACATGGATTCATAAAACATAATAATTTATTCAATGATAAAGGAATGTGGAATTAATACATGAAACTTTATAATCAATATGTAAATGTACATAAAGGTGAATACCCTTGATGGAGAAATGGGCATGGTATTCACTACATAATGACATTGGCTTAGAAAATCGGTGCGATTTCAGAAGCGTAATGTCGTGATATAAGAATTCATAAAAATGGTTGATGAGATAGAAAGTGGTTTATCATCATATTTACATGTAATGGACAGTAATTAGGTAATATAGATACATTTACCAACAATTGTAATGGAATTTCGATTCATGATACAAAAGTATTGCTTGAATGTAAAAGAGGAGAGAGAAGTTCCTTTCAGAATTTCTGCATAGTAACGGGTGTACATGGGAGGCATTTAATGAGAGAGAAAGGGTATCAACTAATTCAAACATAAAGAGGTCAGTATGGGAGAGGTTTTAAACCATACCCCAACATTCATAATTGAGATTAAAAGGGAAAAACAACTTAAAGAAAATTAGACAAAATGAGAAAGGAAGAAAAAACCCTCACACAGAAGTTTGCTTCTAAAGGCTAGAGAGAGGCTTGTGAGAGGCTTATTGGGAGCTTGGGGCACCTTGGGATGATTCTAGAGAGAGTAGGGCAGAGTTTGGAAGAACTAAAAAGGTTTTGAGTGAGGAGGAAGTGGGATCTTGGGTGGGTTTACATAGGAAAGGTGATGGAATTCTTTATTATTTAGGTTTGGGACCCCTTATATTAAATTAATCTAAACCAAAAACCATCTCATGGTTTTTTCCCATGGTTTTTGGAAAAGGGAAGAGGAAAAAAATATTATATAAGGCCCTTGTACGATCTTCTTAAAATAATAAGGTTGCTTATGTGGAGGTGAGTCAGACTCCCATGGAAATTAATTTAAAAAGACAAGGTGTTTAATAAGTCTTGAGGGGTCAATTAATGATTTGAAAAGTAAGTCAAAAAAACCCAAAACCACATTATTTTAATGGTAAAACATATATTGGCTGAACATAAAGATTATAGAATTTTATTACATCACTATTGCGTCATTATGATGTCATAAAACACATTATATATTTAAACAGTATTTAATTTTAACCCAAAAATTTGACTGTCTCAGAAAAATTATGAAAAATTCACCATTGGATAATTTCGACATCCTGATTCTAGAAATAACATTTATTTTATGTAAATAATTTTCTAAATATGTTAATTTTCACTTTTAAAATAAAACTGACATTTATAAAAAATTCACGGGTTTTGACAGAAATGGCTTTCAAACCTCAATAAAAATTATAATTGCATTCATAAAATTATAAAATCATTTACATTTAATAAAAATTAATTTAATAATAATAATAATACTTTATTTACATAATATTTATTTAAAAAATCCCTTAATTTAAAAAAATAGATTTCTTAATTAAATAATAACTAAAAACACAATTTGTACTTTTAAAAACTATTTACAATGTATCAAAAATGACTAGAAATTATATTCATTATTATATAAAAAATAATGTAAATGAACATATTACTATTGATTAGTTAAATAAACCCTTAAAACAGCCGCATAAGACCTAAGGGTAAGGTGTGCGATGGTGATAGACTCTTGGGGTGGCTCGGATAACATCGTTCGAGTGGTAATTTCAATCAACTTCCACTTTTCCCGTAGACGGTCACGTTCGAGCTTGAAATGATGAAGATCAGCTTGGGATTGGTCAAGGGCGAAGCCCAAAGACGCCACCTCTTTTCCGAGCTATGACAAATGGGCTTCTTATAGGGAAATTCTACTCGATGAGGCCATCACTTCCTTTTTCTGAGTAAATTGGATTTGTTAAAGTCCTACATTTATACTAATCATGTGATCACTGTTCAACGACTATATTAGAAACGGTCAAAATTCTTCACATAAAACCAAAGAAGTTGACATTTTATATAAAAATAAAGAGACATTTAATTAGATCAAGATGGATTTTTATTAATGAAACATTGGGTCGTTACAATATTCCCCCCTTAAGAAATTTCGCCCTCGAAATTTTCCTTTTCCCACACTAAAACATATGTGGGTAACTCAGCTTCATCATATCCTCTGACTCCCAAGTTGCTTCTTCAAACTTGTGGTTTCTCCACAGCACTTTGACAAGGGGCATTGTCTTATTTCGTAGAACTTTTTCTCTACTATCTAAGATCTTCACTGGTTGCTCCTCACAAGAAATATCGTCTTCCAATTGTACCACATTAGAAGAGAGTACATGTGAAGGGTTCGATATGTACTTCCTTAAGAGGGATACATGACAGACATCATGTACGTTGGCCATAGTAGGCAGAAGTGCTAGTCGATAGGCCACAACCCCGACACTATCAAGAATCTAGAAGGGGCCGATGTACCTTGGACGCAACTTCCATTTCTTTCCAAACCTCATGACCTTCTTCCACAGATATATGCGTAGAAAAACCATGTCTCCAACATTAAACTCAAGGTCTCGTCGACGATTATCTGCATAACTCTTCTATTGACTACGGGATGCCTTGATATGCTGCTGAATGGTTTTCACCTTCTCCACCATTTCCTTGACCATTTCTGGTCCAATAAGCTTACATTCACCGACCTCATCCCAACATGCTGGTGTTCTGCACCTTTTCCCATACAGGGATTCATATGGTGCCATTTGGATGCTTGAGTGGAAACTGTTATTATAAGAGAAATCAACCAGAGGAAGATGTTGATCCCATCCTCCTTTAAGGTCCATTGAGCATGCTCTCAACATATCGTCAAGTGTTTGGATAGTCCGCTCGGATTGGCCATTAGTTGGAGGATGATAGGTCGTACTAAAGTTTAGTTCAGTATTCCTAGCTTGTTGAAGACTCTTCCAAAACATAGAGGTGAATCTTGGATCTCAGTCATACACAATAGATAGTGGTACTCCATACAACCTTACCACCTCCCTGATGTATATCCAGGCCAGTTGATCCAAAGAGAAATCCTCCTGAATAGAAATGAAGTGTGCAGTCTTTGTAAGATGATCCACACCAACCCAGATTGAATTTTAGCCTTTGGATGTCCTCGGAAGTCTGGTGACAAAGTCCATGCTGATGTTTTCCCATTTCCATTCTGGTATGGGAAATGTTTGCATCATCCCCTTAGACTTCTGCCTCTCTGCCTTCACTTGCTGACACACTAGACACTTTGATGTATATTCAGCAATATCCTTCTTCATATTATCCCACCAAAAGTTTTCTCGGATATCTCGATACATCGTTGTGTTCCCTAGGTGAATAGAGAAATTTGAACTATGTGCATCATCCAAAAGTTCCTTCTTCAGCTCCGGAGTTGATAGAACACATAGTCTTTCCCAAACCGCACAATTCCTTCTTCATTAACATTAAACTCTAAGGATTTCCCTTTTTTGATAGCTTCCACTTTTTCTTGAATTCCCACATCATCCTTTTGAGCATCCTTTAACCTTTCCAAAAGAGACGGTTGAGCAATCATTTGTGAAATAATTGATGATATTCCATTCTCTATGATTCCCATGTCCATCTTCATCAAGTCTAAGAAGATTGGATCCTTCTCAATTCTCATCATTGATAGAATCACTGGATCCTTTCTACTTAGGGCATCTACCACCTTGTTCGCTTTCCCAGGGTGGTAATGGATTGAACAGTCATAATCCTTGATGAGATCTATCCATCTTCTCTGGCGCATATTAAGCTCTTTCTGTGTGAATATATATTTAATACTCTTGTGGTCAGTATATATCTCACATTTCTCAGCATAGAGATAATGCCGCCAGATTTTCAAGGCAAAGATCACCGCCACCAACTCCAGATCATGCTTTGGATAGTTTCGCTCATGGATTTTCAACTTCCTTGAGGAATAGGATATCACTTTATCATTCTGCATCAGCACACATCCTAAGCCCTTCTTCGAAGCATCACTGAATACCACAAAAAGATCCCCACTTTTGGGTAAAGTGAGCACGAGCGTAGTGGTAAGCCTCCTTTTAAACTCCTTGAATCTTTCTTCGCATTCATCACTCCAAGAAAACTTTACTCCCTTTCAAGTTATCTTGGTAAGAGGGTTTGATAATCATGAGAAATTTCTCACAAATCGTCGATAATATCCAGCTAACCCCAAGAAGCTACGGATATCCGTTACCGATGTTGGCCTCGGCTATCCCTAAATTGCATATGTTTTGGAGGCGTCCAAAGATATACCATTGCTTGTGATGATTTGGTCCAAGAATGATTCCTCATTCAACCAGAAATCACACTTTCTGTACTTTTCATAGAGCTTCTCCATGAGCAAAGTCTCTAGTACAGTTCTTAAATGCTCCTCATGATCCTCCTTGGTTTTGCAGTATATTAAAATATCATCTATAAAGACTACCACAAATTTGTCGAGGTAATATATAAAGACTTATTCATTAAGTCCATTAAGATTACTGGAGCATTAGTGAGTCCTAAAGGCATTACTATGAATTCATAGTGCCTGTATCTTGTGCGAAAAGCAGTCTTCAGGATATCTTCCTTCTTCACCCCTACTTGATAATATCCTGACCACAAGTCCACCTTAGAGAAGTATTGTGCTCCACGCACCTAATCAAACAAGTCATCTATTATTGGGAGAGGATACTAGTTCTTTATCATGATTTTTTTAAGTTCACGATAATCGATGCAAAGCCGCATTGACCCATCCTTCTTCTTGATGAAGAGGACTGGTCCACCCCATGGTAAAGCACTTGGGTGTATAAACCCTTTATCCAGATTCTTCTATAGTTGTTTCTTCAGATCTTCAAGCTCAACAATATCCATTCTATATGGAGTCTTGGATATTGGTAGTGCCCCAGGTATAAGTTCAATTGAGAACTGAACATCTCTTCTAGGAGGGAGACCAAGCAGTTCCTCGGGAAACACTTCAACGAATTCCCTAACAATATGCATTTCTTCAAGGATGGTTTATTCCTTGGACTTAATCATCTGAGCTAGATACGTGTGATCATAAGGCAGTAATATCCATGCTTGAGATAATGGAGCTAAAGGAGATTCATCTTCCTCCTTACAATTGTAAAGAACCGGGGGTCGATTCTCCATATGGAGTGTGATTTCCCTCTCCCAAAAATTTTTGTGGGCTCTATATAAGGAAATCCAATCCATGCCAAGAATTGCATCAAATTCCACTAGAGGGAGTATGATGAGGTTCGCCGGGAAATTCAATACACAGATTATAATAGGGGAGGACTTATATTCATGGGATGCAATGATTGACCCATTTTCCGTACTCACCGACATCTTCACTTCCATGGTTTTTGGTGGTGCTAGGATTGTTCTACTAAACTTTTGAGATAAAAAAGAATGCGTAGAACCTGAATAAATAAGTATGTTTTCTATTCTTGAATGAATAACTAGCGTACCTTTCACCACATCATTATCGGGGTTCACTTCGGCAGAAGTGATGGCAAAATCTCATCCTTGCTCTCTTGGAGGTTGTTGGTTGCCTCCAAAAACCCTTAGATTAGGGAACTAATTTGCAAAAAGACCCAGCTCTTTGCATTTGTAGCATTGAACAATGTGTTGAGTTTCGAACGGAGCGTTCCTCTCCTCTGTCGTAGTCGCGGGTCTTTCTTGCTGACAGTTAATAGCTAGGTGCCCTTCTCTTCCACAGCTGAAGCATTTCCTCGTCCAATTAAGGGAATTCTTATGGTGCTTTTTTCTGCACTTTCGGCAAGTGGGGTGTTGGATCTTCTTAGCACTGTTGGATTTATCAATCGGACCACCAGAATTGAATTCCACCTTACGCTTCTTGTCCCCATGATACCCCTGTGATTCCCCAATCTCCATTTCGACCTTGAGGGCACATCGGACAATTTCCTCATAGCTGTCAAAGTCACGGATCGCTAATTCTTCTTGCAGGCTAGGCTTCAGCCCACTAAAGAAGCGGCCAACCTTGCATTCGGGGGTAACGACAAAGCCGGAAGCGTATTGTGCAAGCCTTGTGATGTTTTCCTCGTATGCTCCAACAGATTCTTTATCTTTTTGCTTAAGTGAAAGGAATACCATTTCCATCTTATTCCTAAGGGAGCGCGGAAAATATTTATCGAAAATCATCTTCCAGAAATCCATCCATTCCAACACCTCAATCTCCTCCCCAGGATTCGTATTTTTGATCAACGTCCACCATTGATCAGCTTCACCCTCTATATGATAATCCGCCAAGAGAACCTTCTCTTGTTCAGATCATTGAAGGATGGATAAGATCTTTTCAATGGAGTTGATCCATTGTTCAACGATTGTGGGATCAGATGATCCACTAAAAGTAGGATGCCTTTGTCTCATGAAGCTCTTGATAGTGACTTTTTCATTCTTAGGGGGGGTTGAACATTCCTCTTGACCCATGTTTCTATTCAAAACTTGAGTTAACTGAGAGAGAAGCGTGACAAAGTTCGTGATTCCCGCTCCCATTGGATTGGGCATCTCGTTAGTACAATCATCACACTGATCTTCACATCGGTTGTTAGCCCAATTCCTCCTATTACCAGCCATTGGATGGAATAAAAGGAATTTTAGGTGTAACACATAAAGGGTAATCCAAAGACAAAAGTTGATGGCTTATAAATAAACATTCATTTCCTTAACTCATGAGTCTATAGGCTTCAATCTAGGATTTTCATGATCTACTTTCTAACATATATTCTTAAGGGAATTTTTTTAATTCCCTTAATAAGGGTTCATTCTAAGCTTGTGAATTTATCAAAACATATCCCCCGGGAGTGTTGTAACCAAGAGTGTAGCAAGGCCCGTTGTCGTGCACCAGTTCCTGTTTGAGTCTAGCTCAAAGCGGTATTTTCGGGTTTTACCCCTAGGATACATCTGTGCCAGAGCCACCTCTACCTGGTCGTATCTAGACAAGTATGCATTTTTAGAGACCCTAATCTTGACTTACATGGACATTACATTACTTTTGCGGAATAGTTAGTACCCAAAAAACACACACACACAAGGACCGTAATAGTTTAGTGTCTTTGGAAACTCGGAATATAATCTTCTAATCGTGGTGAAAGATCTTCAAAATCTCCCATAGCGATCTCCCTTTTTTTACCTAAAACCTTTTAATATATCCTGGGGAAAAGAAAACATAAAAGGGTGAGCTCAAATTCTCAGTAAGTCTAAACAAAAGAAATATCAATCACATCATTTACATAAAAACATAACTTTTGGAAATCTTAACCTGCAAAAGAAATCACAATTTCATAACATGGGATAAATAATAGTAGTGAAATGTAATCCCAATAATCATAAATTAAAACATGAAACTTTGTGGCATACACACATAATCATAGAGAATCATTTCTTATTAGTCAAGACTCATTGACAAGACTATCTTAGTGGACAAAGTCCATTTCTGAACCGAGTTCACTCCTCATTTCAGTCCTGTTTCACTGAACCAGTTTAACCTGCCGTTCTAGCCATGTCTATGTCATGAGATATAAAATCTTTACCCAATGAATTGGAGGGAGATATAGGTCCCACCCATCTCATAATGATACTATTCATATGTGTGCCACAAAATCATAAACCATACATCATAACATAACCCATGTAATAAAAATGGGAATCTTAAACATTGTGAGATCATAAAAAAATTCATATAAGATAAAAGAATTCATAAAAATATTTCCATCACAACATAATCAAATCCATGTAATAATAGGGATAGAAATAGAACCCTTTATTATCTTAGATGGAAAATAATTTTGATAATACACATGAACTCCATTCTTGAGGAAAATATCCTTTCTACTTCAAAAACATTTTTTCCTTTATTAACATGTCATAAAATTTTAAACTAAAAGAAGTTGATTAAAAATAAACTTGAGAACTTTTAAAGGAAGCTTCTTGGAAATAATTTTTTAAAAATCCATTCATTCCGTATAAGTTAAAAAAAACATTCTTCTCGTACTTCTGTCGGAAAAGTCAAAAAGTACCTCGTACGAAAAACGACAAAAGATTCCTTTCATATCTTTTACTAAAAACTCACCGAAGGGTAAAATTGGATTTTAAAAATTTTAGGTGGATGGAAATAATATTACATATTTAGGAAAAATGGATGTGGATGATAAAATACACCCTAGTAAATTCCAATGTATAAACAATCTCAGATAAAAACGAGATTGCGATATTTCCCTTAACTTAGGTCCGATTTGCTTCGTAAGTGTCTGAACCTCCTGTATAATGATTTAAATAATGTCATTTACTTATTACAGAATCATAATAATTGTTATGATATCATATATGGTTCACTTATGACTTTATTTTACCCGTTCTTTTGTAAATTCCATGTTAAAGAGCATTTTGGGTAAAATCGTTTCATTTGTCATCCGTGTTTTGACTTGTAATTATTCATATGATTACTTAGATCATGATTACATAATTAAAGAATATAAAACATGATTTATATATAATATATATTCATAATATACATATATATAACAGATCACTAAGTGTAAAGAAATACACCTTTCATGGAGACGGCAGGCCGTACGTACGCATGAACGCTGTTTTCGTTTCTTTTTTGAGTTGAATGGAATTAAGTAGATGACATACATATATATACACATAAATCCAGTATAATTATTATGTCATATATTTCATGATTACTTATTATATATACTTTATAATCATTCATGAATGATTAACGTGGAGAATGAATCTCATCGCGTCGTGGAGACGGTAGTCCGTACGTACAGACGAGCGATGATATCGTTCTCATGACAGTGGAATTGTATTGGAGTGTATGTATACTATTTCAGAATCAATATCACTTTAAAATAGTCATATATAGTCATTATTTACACCATTATACCCATCCAAGTAAGGTGGTGGTGGAAAATAGATTACACCACGGCGTGGAGACGGTATTCCGTACGTACACACGCGCGGTGATTTCGTTTTCCGTAGGATGGATAGATGGTGAAATTGGGTTGTTTCATACTTATAATTACATATCAGTATATGAGTGATACTGATGTTATTACTTCATAATGAAACAACCTAAGAAGAAGAAGTGGAATAAGAAATAAAGTTGAAAGAATCGGTAACGAACATTACCTCTTCTTTGAAGCGCCTCTTTGAGATCTCCTTTTAGGGCACTAAAATTGGTCTTTGAGGAAGACCAGAACCTCTAGGATGTTTATAGGGAAGTGTAGAAGCGAATTTGTCAGGGGTTGGCCGAGCTTGAAGGCTCAAAGTGGTGTGAGGAAGAGAGGGAGGAGGTTCCCTTTTATAAGGGAGGAGAGGGGCTCCTTTGGAAAAACTAAAAATATTATTTTATTATAAAGCCAAATTCGGTTTTAAATAGCTCCAAATTGATTTATTTCGAATCTAAGGTGGGGATGGGTTGAAATCCTCTCATTCAATAGAATATATACGAGTTTATGTTCCAATTTTAACCTTATCATTTATATTTGGCTTTAAGTTAGATAATTTTACTTTTACCGTGTCTTTTTGTGTTCTTACACTATAAGGTTAATAAACTTACTATAAGAATCCAAACGAACCCCAAGATGTTTATTATTAATATATATAACCTTATATATGTATTTGTTCCGAACCTTAGATTTTTAGGAATAAAATAACAATTAATAATATAATATTTGTTTTAAAAACTATTTTATGTCAATTTTGACACTATTTAGTAATTGATTTTTGTGAAAATCATAACAGAATGATTAGTTCGAAGAAAGTTACTTAAATCAATACTAACATTTCATATTAACCTAGAAAATTAGTGGAATGCATAAAAAGTCTCATATTACATTTATTTTGGTATTTATAACATCAATTATGTCAATATTTCATTAATAAGATAATTACTGCATCATCTTTGTGTCATAAATAAATTAAATTATTTAATGTCTAAAAATTAAAAATAAAATAAAATTATGTAGGAAATCGTTTTATAGTTCTAATGAATATTTATAGTTGAATTTATCTTATGTATAACTCTATATTAAAAATGACTTTCTTATTAAACTTTGATTTTTACTATTTTAACCCTTTTTTAAATAAATTAATAATAAATGTCCTAATCTAATCCATGTGGGCCTAAATGGTCATATTTTATTCCTAAAGTTGTTTTTGGTCGAATTAAACTTATCCATTTGAATTAGGACATGTGTTAGGATAATAATAATATCATTTTTACCGTTAATTACCCTATTTACTTTTAACCGTGGTAAAAAAAGTAATAAGTTACTATTCACCAAAAATTATTTTCATCTCATTGAACCACATTTTACTTACTGACATCAACTGTGTCTCTATGATTTTTGAAATTCCACTCATAGAAGCTGTAAATTAAGTTTTATGAAAAATTCATTTTTTTACTACCACTTAGTGGTTTCACTATTCATCAAAAAATGAATGTTTCTAGAAAAATACCAAAAATTAGGCCTAAGATATATTTGATATTATGAAATAAAAAATGATGTCTATTTTAACAAATTCAAAACATATCAGTTTCATTAATTAATTTAAAAATTAATTCCCGTCGTCAAAACATATAGCGTGTTCTTAAGAGATAATAACTATCAAAAGATTGACAGTTGTTTATGTCTGGTTTAAATGTGAAATTACATCCAATAACCAACATTGTATTAAATTGTAAAAATATATTCTAAATATACTTTAAAACCACTCAAATTAATAATTTATCACTATTAATTATTTTTATTAAAAGGTTGTTTTTAATTAAAATTTAGTAATTTTCACTATTCATCAGAAAATGAAAGTTATCTAAAAAGTACCAAAATTTCACCCTAAGCTAATTTCGATATTCCAAATCCAAAAATGAAGTCCATTTTGAAAAATAAAATTTACAAAATTTCAAAAAGTGGTTATTACTATTCATAACGGCTAGTTTTAATAATATTTTAATAGCATATTGTTGTTTAATGAAACTCGTCATTGCGTACTACACACGCTATAGAGGAAGGTCGCGATTGCGTGTAATGCAAGGCAAGTCAAGGATGCGTATTGTGCAAGATACTTTTGGTGTAGCGTACAACACAAGACATTAATGAAATTAAAAAGAATACTTTTCATAAAATCTCGGGGTGTTACATTCTACCCCCATTAAAATGAATTTCGCCCTCGAAATTCATCGGGGTTATAAATGGTTTACTACTCGAAAGTTTCTTTAATAGAAACCCACATCGTAAAAAGGAATACCAAAACCAAAATTAAAAAAAAAGTATGAAACGTAACGGTAACCCAAATAAACTAATCACTGGGTTTCCACATAGGTGAAAATATGGATATGGAAGAGAAATCTAACCATCATGTTCTGATGGAGAGTGGTAGAGAACATGGCTATGGAAAATCCATCAATCACAAAGACATAAATTTGTGACGATCTAAGGTACCATATGATTCATCAGATATAAGAGCACTAGGACTACATTTTTGGTTTTCAAGATCATTTCCCTAAAGTTGATGAAATTGGAATTAGAAGAAATAATTTCGTGATTTTGGTATAGTCTCACCGTTGGTTGTTCTTTGGTCAATTTCCACTTCATATCTTAATGAAATGAAGTTGAATTTGTCATTCGTGATGTGTTAGCAAATCATGTGATTGAATGATGGGTCATTCCATCTGTCTCAAACAAAAGGTTAGAAAAGTTATCAAAAAATACATAAGTCCATCTATAGTGAGATTAATCATATATGGTTTCTAAAATGGACTTATTCTTAATATATCATACTACTTAATATAATAAAACTAGTTTCTACTAAACAAGGACTTCCTGTAGGCCAATGGTTGGCGATAAAGGCCAGTCACACTTCGGTTGTGGGTTCGATTCCCACAGCCTTGTCCGAAGCGATGGGCTATCACCCGTCCTGCAGGTTGTCCTTTTTCTAAAGCTATACTACTATAACATCCCATCAATAATATCAAAAAAAGTTCCATCCTTAAACAATAATAAGTTATGTCCAACATAATCCATTCCAATGTTTAGGCTTATCTAAAATACTTCGGTCCAAGCTCATAGTATAAAGAAAATGATTACTTGAAATGTCATCAACCAAGCATGTGAATACCATCATTTATCCCCCATATATCTTGTTGGTCACATTCCAATCATGTGAATAACTTAATCATGTATTCTCTTGAAAAATGAATACCCATTATACCTTATTGAAAAAATGAATGCTGTCAAAAGTTAACTCTTTCCACATATCAAATCCAAAAATTCTATATACTCAAACCATGATATAACCTTCTCCTTATATCAGTCATGAGCTCATGAATACTATCAAACATTTAATTTTCTCCTTATCCCTTCATTATGCGCATATCATTTATATTCCAAAAATATCTGAATAACCTTTAATGGATACTAGTACCATTAATCATACACTTTCAAAACTCAAGTAAAGACAACAGTGTAACAATCCTTAGATGTCTCTTTATTCCATAGTACCATGAGATTACTTATACAATATTACACTTGATAAACATGTAATCATTCCACTACCTTCTTACACCATTGACTGAGCTTCAACAATTCTTTCATCTCACATATCATTTTTAGTCTCTTCATCATCATCAACATAAATACTACCCATACGACCGTACTGATTATCATAATGAGACTTTCCCTTAGGGAATTGGTTTGCATAATGCCCGTACATTCCACATTTAAAACATTTAACCATTGTTGATGTCATAGAAATACCATTGTCCTCATCCATGGTGTTAACTGAACCTTTTCCTTTGCACTTACTGGCTTTGTGTCCTTCTTTTACACACCCAAAGCATCTTCCAGTTCCATTGAAACAATCTCCCTGATGCCTCTTCCCACATGATTTACATGAGGTAAATTGAACTTTATTTCCTCTATGATCATCATGAAACTCCATCTTTCTTTTATTATCTGAGTCGGGAAACTTACCAAAGTTGAGATTATTGATCATATTATGAGATTGCTGATTAGGAATAATAACGATGTTTGGAATTCCAAATCCTGTTTCATTTAGTTTCTCATGAAGAATATCATTCCATTGTCCGTCATATCCTCCATTATCATGAATCTTCTGGTTTCCAGCCATTTTCTAAGACCCAAAAAGAATAGTGTGAGAGGAAAAAATCATGCTAGGGAAAACAACATAGTAAAGGGGGAGTACCCTCAATATCTAACATCTTAGGTTAAATTCTAAGATTTTTACCGTAGTTCTAGGCCTATATCCCATACGTATACTTATCCTTAGGGATATCCCTAGACATACCTTAGAAATATCTCTAGGGATCTCACTAACGTTTTCGTATCCTCGTTTCCAAAGGTTGACTAAACCTTTCCTCTGATACCAACTGTAGAGACCTTAAGCTTGACGTACATGGACATTACATTACTTTTGCGGAATACTTAGTACATAACAAAAACACACACACAATGACCGTAATAGTTTAGTGTCTTTGGAAACTCGGAATATAATTTTATAATCGTGGTGAAAGATCTTAAACATCTCCTATAATGATCTCCCTTTTTTTTACCTAAAACCTTTCATTATATCCTGGGGAAAAGAATACATAAAAGGGTGAGCTCAAATGCTCAGTAAGGGTAAACAAAATAAATATCAATCACATCATATACATAAGAACATAACTTTTGGAAATATTAACCTGCAAAAGAAATCATAATTTCATAACATGGGATAAATCATAGTAGTGAAATGTAATCCAAATAATCATAAATTAAAACATGAAACTTTGTGGCATACAAACATAATCATAGATAATCATTTCTTATTAGTCAAGACTCATTTCCAAGACTATCTTAGTGGACACAGTTCATTTCTGAATCGAGTTCACTCCTTGTTTCAGTCCTGTTTCACTGAACCGGTTTAACCTGTCGTTCTAGACATGTCTATCTCATGAGATATAAAATCTTTACCCAATGAATTGGAGGGAGATATAGGTCCCACCCATCTCATAATGATACCATTCATATGTGTGCCACAAAATCATAAACCATACATCATAACATAACCCATGTAATAAAAATGGGAATCTTAAACATTGTGACATCATAAAAAAATTCATATAAGATAAAATAATTCATAAAAACATTTCCATCACAACATAAAAAAATCCATGTAATAATTGGGATAGAAACAGAACCCTTTATTATCTTAGATGGAAAATAATTTTGATAAAACACTTGAACTCCATTCTTGAGGAAAATATCCTTTATACTTCAAAAATATTTTTTCCTTTCTTAACATGTCATACAATTTTAAACTAAAAGAAGTTGACTAAAAATATTCTTGAAAACTTGTAACGGAAGCTTCTTGGAAATAATGTTTTAAAAATCCATTCATGCCGTATAAGTTAAAAAAACATTCTTCTCGTACTTTTGTCCGAAAAGTCAAAAAGTACCTCATACAAAAAATGACAAAAGATTCCTTTCATATCTTTTACTAAAAACTAACCGAAGGGTAAAATTGGATTTTAAAAATTGTAGGTGGATGGAAATAATATTACTTATTGAGGAAACATGGATGTGGATGATAAAATACACCCCAGTAAATTCCAAAGTATAAACAATCTCGGATAAAAATGAGATTTTGATATTTCCCTTACCTTAGGTCTGATTTGCTTCATAAGTGTCTGAACCTCCTATATAATGATTTGAATAATTTCATTGACTTATTAAAGAATCATACTCATTGTTATAATATCATATATGGTTTACTTATGACTTTATTTTACCCGTTCTTTTGTAAATTCCATGTTAAAGAGCGTTTTGGGTAAAATCGTTTCATTTGTCGTCCGTGTTTTGACTTGTAATTTTTCATATGATTACTTAGATCATGATTACATAATTCCAGAATATAAAACATGATTTATATATAATATATATTCAGAATGTACATATATATAATAGATCAGTAAATGGAAAGAAATACACCGTTAATGGAGACGGTAGGTCGTACGTACGCATGAACGCTGTTTTCATTTCCTTATTGAGTTGAATGGAATTAAGTAGATGACATACATATATATACACATAAATCCAGTATCATTATTATGTCATATATTTCATGATTAATTATTATATATACTTTATAATCATTCATGAATGATTAACGTGGAGAATGAATCTCATCGCGTCGTGGAGACGGTAGTCCGTACGTACGCACGAGCGATGATATCGTTCTCATGATCGTGGAATTGTATTGGAGTGTATGTATACTATTTCAGAATCAATATAACTTTCCAATATTCAAATATATTCATTATTTACACCATTATACCCATCCATGTAAGGTGGTGGTGGAAAATAGATTACACCACGGCGTGGAGATGGTATTCCGTACGTACGCACGCGCAGTGATTTCATTTTCCGTAGGATGGATAGATGGTGAAATAGGGTTGTTTCATAAATATAATAACATATAAGTATATGAGTGATACTGATGTTATTACATCATAATGAAACAACATAATAAGAAGAAGTGGAAGAAGAAATAAAGTTGAATGAATCGGTAACGGACATTACCTCTTCTTTGAAGCGCCTCTATGATATCTCCTTTTAGGGAAATAAAATTGGACTTTGAGGAAGACCATAACCTCTATGATGTTTCTAGGGAAGTGGAGAAGATAATTTGGCAGGGGTTGGCTGAGATTGAAGGCTCAAAGTGGTGTGAGGAAGAGAGGGGGGAGGTGCCCTTTTATAATGGAGGAGAGGGGCTCCTTTGGAAAAACTAAAAATATTATTTTATTATAAAGACAAATTCGGTTTTAAATAGCTAAAAATATATTTATTTCGAATCAAAGGTGGGGATGGGTCGAAATACTCTCATTAAATAGAATTTAGGAAAGTTTAGGTTCCTATTTTAACCTTATCATTTATATTTAACTTTAAGTTAGATAATTTTACTTTTACCGTGTCTTTTTGTTTTCTTACACTATAAGGTTAATAAACATACTATAAGAAGCCAAAAGAACCCCAAGATGTTTATTATTAATATATATAACATTATATAAGTCATTTGGCTGAAAATTATATTTTTAGGAATAAAATAACAATTAATAATATAATATTTGTTTTAAAAAATATTTTATGTCAATTTTGTCACTATTTAGTAATTGATTTTTGTGAAAATCATAACAGAATGATTAGTTCTAAAAAAGTTAATTAAATCAATAATAACATGTCATATTAACCTATAAAATTAGTGCAATTCATAAAAAGTCTCAAATTACATTTATTTGGGTATTTATAACATCAATTTTGTCAATATTTCATTAATAAGATAATTACTGCATCATCTTTGTGTCATAAATAAATTAAATTATTTAATTTATAAAAATTACAAATAAAATACCATTATGTAGGAAATCTTTTTATCTTTATAATGAAATTTTATAGTCGAATTTATCTTATGTATAACCCTATATTAAAAATGAATTTCTTATTAAACTTTGATTTTAACTATTTTAACCCCTCTTTAAATAAATTAATAATAAATCTCCTAATCTAATACAAGTGGGCCTAAATGGTCATATTTTATTCCTAATGTTGTTTTTGGTCGAATTAAATTTATCCAATAGAATTAGGATATGTGTTAGGGTAATAATAATATCATTTTTACCCTTAATTACCCTATTTACTTTTAACCGTGGTAAAAAAAAGTAAAAAGTTACCATTCACCAAAATTATTTTCATCTCATTGAACCACATTTTACTTACTGAAATCAACCATGTCTCTAGGATTTTTGAACTTCCACTCACAGAAGCGGTAAAATTACGTTTTATGAAAAATTCATTTTTTTAACTACCACTTAGTGGTTTCACTATTCATCAAAAAAAGAAAGTTTCCAGAAAAATACCAAAAATTAGGCCTAAGATATATTTGATATTATGAACTCAAAAATGATGTCTATTTCAAAAAATTCAAAAAATATCAGTTGCATTAATTAATTTAAAAATTAATTCCCGTCGTCAAAACTTATAGCGTGTTCCTAAGAGATAATAACTATCAAAAGATTGACAGTTGTTTATGTCTGGTTTAAATGTGAAATTACATCCAATAACCAACATTTTATTAAATTGTAAAAATATATTCTAAATATACTTTAAAACCACTCAAATTAATAATTTATCACTATTAATTATTTCTATTAAAAAGGTTGTTTTTAATTAAAATTTAGTAATTTTCACTATTCATCAGAAAATGAAATTTATCCAAAAAGTACCAAAATTTCACCCTAAGCTAATTTTGATATTCTGAATCCAAAAATTAAGTCCATTTTGAAAAATAAAATTTACAAAATTTCAAAAAAGTGGTTATTTCTATTCATAACGGCTAGTTTTAATAATATTTTATTAGCATATTGTTTTTTAGTGAAACTCGTTATTGCGTACTACACACGCTATCGAGGAAGGTCGCGATTGCGTGTAATGCAAGGAAAGTCAAGGATGTGTGTTGTACAAGATCATTTTGGTGTAGCGTACAACACAAGACATTAATGAAATTAAAAAGAATATTTTTCATAAAATATCGGGGTGTTACAGTATTTTTTTGATAAACCACTTAATCAGTACTTACCAAAAGTTAGGGATGTTTTTATTATACTTAGTCTTGTATTTAAGGCTTTACTAGGGTTTCCTAATCCCAAAAATAACTAAACCTATCCTTTGATACCAACTATGACAACCCTGCTTTTTATTACAACTTAAACATGATTTATTACAAAAAACTTCACTTGATACAACAAAGAAGATCGAGATGTATAGTGTCTTTGTGTCTTAGGATAATTACATAAAAAATTGAAAACATGAAATACAACATCTTGATTGAAAACTTCCTTTACATGACCACTACATTCCTTCGTACTTAGCATTGCATGGGATAACCTGAGGACATGCATAAGAAAAGGGTGAGCTATAAAGCCCAGTAAGGGAGTACATATGGAATAACATGAGGAGTAAAATACATGTTAGACAATAGGCATATCAATAGAGCATAAGAAAAAAATGAACATAAAGTCATGATAAAGCATGATAACCATAACATAGAAATGTGGCAACAACACTTAACATGGAATTAGCATGAGTCAAGGCTCATTGCACATGGAGAATGAGCAAATCCTCATTTCACATAAAGCATGAGTAAACCCTCGTTGCACTTGAATTAGAATGATTCATCACTCATTGCACATGACGTATCATGATACTATACTTTACCCAATGCATTAGAGCGCTATAAGGGTGCACCCTTCTTAAACATTTCATTTCATGCATATGTGTGCCACATGGATTGTAAAAAATGGATTCATAAAACATAATAATTTATTCCAGGATAAAGGAATGTGGAATTAATACATAAAAAATTATAATCAATAAGTAAATGTGAATAAAGTTGAATACCCTTGATGGAGAAATGGGCATAGTATTCACTACACAATGACATTGGCTTAGAAAATCGCTGCGATTTCGGCAGCGTAACAGCGTGACATAAGAATTTGTAAAATTGGTTGATGAGAGAGAAAAGGGTTACTCATCATATTAAAATGTAATGGACAGTAAGGAGGTAATATTGATACATGTCCCAACAATTATAATGGAATTTGGATTCATGATACAAAATTATTGCTTGAATGTAAAAGAGGAGAGAGAAGTTCCTTTTGGAATTTCGGCATAGTAACAAGTGTAGATGGGAGGCATTTAATGAGAGAGAAAGGGTCTCCCCTCATTAAAAAATAAATAGGGAAGTATGGGGGAGGTGCGAAACCATACCCCAACATTCATAATTGAAATTTAAAGGGCAAAACAACTTAAATAAAATTGGACAAAATGAGAAAGGAAGAAAAACCCCTCACTTGGAAGTGTGCTTCCAAAGGCTAGAGAGAGGCTTCTGAGAGGCTTCTTGGGAGCTTGGGGAACCTTGGGAGGATTCTAGAGAGAGTAGGGCATAGGTTGGAAGAACTAAAAAGGTTTTTAGTGAGGTGGATGTGGAAGCTTGGGTGGGTTTATATAGGAAAGGTCAGGGAATTCTTTATTATTTAGGTTTGGGACCCCTTATATTAAATTAATCCAAACCACAAACCATATCATGGTTTTTGCCCATGTTTTTTCGAAAAGGGAAGAGGAAAACAATATTTTATAAGGCCCATGTCCGAACTTCTTAAAATAATAAGGTTTATTATGTGGAGGTGAGTCACACTCCCGTGGAAATTAATTTAAAAAGACAAAGTGTTTAATAAGTCTTGAGGGGTCCATTAATTCTTTGAAAAGTAAGTCAAACAAACCCAAAATCACAATATTTTAATGTTAAAACATATATTGGCCGAACATAAAGATTATAGTATTTTATTACATCACTATTGGGTCATTATGATGTCATAAAACACATTATATATTTAAACGGTATTTAATTTTTACTCTAAAATTTGACTGTCTCAGAAAATTTTGAAAAATTCACCGTTGGATAATTTCGACATCCTGATTTCAGAAATAACATTTATTTAATCTAAATAATTTTCTAAATATGTTAATATTCACTTTTAAAATAAAAACCTACATTTATAAAAAATTCACGGGTTTTGACAGAAATGGATTTCAAACCTCAATGAAAATTATAATTGCATTCATAAAATTATAAGATCATTTAAATTTAATAAAAAATATTTTAATAATAATAATAATATTTTATTAAAATAATATTTTATTAAAATAATATTTTATTAAAAAAACCATTAATTTAATAAAATAGATTTCTTAATTAAATAATAACTAAAAACAGCATTTGTACTTTTAAAAACTATTTACAATGTATCAAAAATGACGAGAAATTATATTCATTATTATATAAAAAATAATGTACACAAACATAGTACTATCGATTAGTTACATAAACCCTTAAAAATCCATATATGACCTAAGGGTAAGGTGTGCGACGGTGACATACTCTTGGGGTGGCTCAGATAACATCGCTCGAGTGGTAATTTCAATCAACTTCCACTTTTCCCATAGACGGTCACGTTCGAGCTTGAACTGATGAAGGTCAGCTTGGGATTGGTCAAGGGCGAAGCCCAAAGACGCCACCTATTTTTTGAGCTCCGACAAATGGGATTCATATGGGGAAATTATACTGGATGAGGCCATCACTTCCTTTGTCTGAGTAAATTGGATTTGTTAAAGTCCTATATTTATACTAATCATGTGATCACTGTTCAACGACTATATTAGAAAAAATCAAAATTATTAACATAAAACCAAAGAAGTTGACATTTTATATGAACATAAAGAGACATTTAATTAGATCAAGAGGGATTTCCATTAACGAAACTTTGGGTCGTTACATAAAGTATTTTTTTTTTCATGCATAAAATTGTGTTTTTTCTGATCTTATATCAATCAAATATATTGAATCATTATAATGTTTTTTGGAATATATTACATATATACTTAATTAATCTCATTCAAAATTAGTAATTAATTTTATTAATTAATAAAAAACATCTTTTTCACATAAAAATTGATCATTATAAAATCTGTCCCATTATATTTTTTTTGATTCTGCATTATTTCTAATTATAAGGTAACCAATTAATTGAATTATATATTTTTATAATTTATTTAATATTATAATATTAAATTTAATTTCTATTTTATATTATAATATTTTAGTTATTAAATATTATTCGTTGTCACTCGTCCTTGCATGTTACGTAAGCCATCGGGGATCCTCACTCATGCATATAATTTATGATAACCATGATCCTCTGTTTAAATAAATATAAAATTTATATTGCATGTAGTTCAAAATTAACATGTTGTTGTGTATAAATCATGATTGGAAAAGTTATTTAATAAAAAATAATCTATCTTTGGTGTTATATGAAATGAAAAATATGAAAAATATTATATTAATTCAATCAATAATAATTCCCAAAATCTCAGTGTGTTTTATTCTACCCACCTTAAAAAGTATTTCACCCTCAAAATTCATTTGGGTTATAAAAGGATTAATATTTGAAAGGTAATTTCATAGAATCCCACATTGTAAAACATAATAATACAACTTTCCATTAAATAGAGGAAGTTGTAACCACAATGAATACCAAATAAAAATATAACAAGGTTTTTTAATAAGAGAAAATAGGTGGAATGTGAAAACATAGGCTTGGAGTCAATGTGTAAATATTAATGGGGAGTGATTGAGGTCATAAAAAAATGAACGATCGAGGAAATATTGAGGGCCCCAAAGTCATAAATCAGTGAGGATTTAAAAGGCCAGTGGTCCAATAAAAATATAGGTAGTATGACAACACATTTTATTGATCATTTTCCTATCATAGAGTAATTGATTCATTGACCAAGAATGTAAGGAAAAATGCTTACTTGTTATATTTATACAAGCCAAATTTCATTCCGTATTTTGATTTTTCTATTTATAAATTATCCATTAAATCAATAAATGGATGTCATGAAATTAACATTGATGCCTGAAGCACTAAAATAGACTTTTAGCATATATTAAATACTATAAAACAATGAACAGTATGTCTTTATTATCTACAAATATTCATACAAATCAATATGGTTAATACATTAATATCTAAAAAAATTAATACTAATATTTCATCATAAAGAATTATTCATAAAGAAATATACATTAACTGGGTCATCACATAGGCCAGTAGTAGGAATCAAACACTAATCATTCTTCAGTCATGGGTTCAAGATCCATGGCCATGTTAGACATGATTGGTTTTCACCTGACATACATGATGTCATTTTCTAAATCCAATGTAATATAATTTCCAAAACAAATATGATTAATATCCTTGTTAATCAATAATTAGACATTTATTAATGGTTTTCAATTCAATCTTAATATTTAAAAACATCCTATAATGTTTATCTTAAACATTTCATAAATGGTTATCCTTATAACCCTTCTCAAAGATAAAAATCAAAAAATATAGAAATAATCTCATGAAATTATCAGAACATTGATCACCCATATATCCCAAAGTGTCTCTTGGTTGTCACATTCCAAACAAGTGAATACCCTCATTGTTAATTTTCATGGAACATCGTAACAACTTAAATTACAATAAATCCTTTTGGAATGAATGAATGCTTCATTATTCCAAATTTTACTAGATATATTCATTAAATAAATGAATTTATAAACGTCATACAAGATTAAATAGACCAATTTTTTAACAATTCATTTATTAGATCAAGGTTAATCAATTCTATCCAATTTACATTATCCAAAGCAATCATCTCTTTAACCAAGAAAAACCCATTTTTCATTGAATCATGATCACATTACGAGTTTCTATAACTTAATAAAAATGTCACATTTATAATTATTCATAACCATTAAACATATCCTTTTAAATATTTATTGAATACTTATATATAAAATACTTATATATTTCATGATTGGTATACATTTTTTTTTGAATTCCAAAAAATATTTACTTTAGTCATTCTACTTTATTAATAAACCATTACTTATGATTCATAAATACATTAAATAATAAAACATTCCTACAATATGAAATATGAATCATGTATTAATGTTCCTCAACCTCAATATAATCTTTCTTTTCATATTTAATGTACATAGTTTTGGAAGAACAACACATGCCATTCAATGGTTGTTTGGGGTCTCTTTATCTTCAAATTTATAACCCATACTCATGAAACTTTACTGATTCTATTTATGATATTTACACATGGATAATAATGTTACATTATTACCATAATTTACATATCTGGAACATTAAATGTTAACCATTCTCCTTCTAGGTCTCTCCTTGGAAAAACCAAAAAACACAGTGTGAGAAATATTTATCATAGAAAAAAACCACTGAATGATGAAAATGACTACTTATAAGATTTATAAAATAAGAAAAATTCCATAATTAAAGTCACCTTAGGATCTTACTAGTTTATTCACACCTTAATTATATCAAAATAATTTTTAATGGTTCATAAAGTGTTAGTGAATTCCCAATGCATGTCCCTCAAGAGTGTCAAACCCAGTGTGCAGCATGGACCATTTTTGTGTACCATATTACCCCAAGTTAGGACCAAAACATCATATTAATGTTGTAAATCCTATGTTCATCTTTTGTAAATCCATATACACGTTTAGTGTTTAGACATGTATTTATTTCTAGGAAAACACTCACTTTATCCTTCTCCATAATTCCATGAAATTTTCTTCTACATTTCATTATCCTTAAAATTATTCTTAGATGTGTCCTTAGGGTTATCACATAGGGTTTTTTCATGCTAACTTCCAAAGGATAACTAAAAAATTTCTCTGATAGCAACTATAGTGACCCTCACTTTTCATTGATTAAAATTATACAACTTTTTTTGGAATACACAGAACACTATAAAAATTTAGACACCCAAAGTCCTTATTAGTTTAGTGCCTTTGGAATATTTGAAACATAAAAACTAGTATATAAGTGAACTACATTATCTCTGACTAAGTTCTTCATGAAATGAATCATTCTTAGAAAAACCATACTTAATAAATATCTTCCTAACCTGGGAATAAAATATAAAAAGGGGTGAGATCAGATGCTTAGTATGGGTAAACAAGGGATACATTTAAGAATAAACAAGAGAATGAATGTATCAGAGCGTGATCATAATATTAGATTATCATACACTCCATATTAGTTAAATAATGGAAAAAATATTGAGAGTTTATAATACATGAATATTAAGGATATAAAGAACATAACCTAGGAAATCATAACATAGGAATGAAACATGGAATTATGGAAAACATATAAGCATATAATAATATTTCCATAGTAGTGAAGGAATCACTGCCAAGACCATCTTGGTAGTATGGGTTCACTACCGATACCGTCTTCGTATTCATAGTGTAAACTCATGTCCATCATAGTATAAATAGTTCACTCCACATACCAGCTTGGTAGTCATGGTTCACTCTAATTTCCATCATAGTAATCAAGGTCCATTCACAATACCATCATTATATATCTCATGATATATAAATATTTACCCAAATCATTTTAGGGAGATATAGTCCCATAGATCTCATAATAAAATCATACATACATGCTATACAAGATCATTGAAAATAATATCATAACCAATGAAATGAAATGGGTATCATAAAAATGAAATCATATCATAAAAATTGATAAATTATACAGGTTTTATAATTATTTCATAAAAATCATACACTATGAAAGGGAAATAGATTTCATAAACATATAACCTCCGAATGATAAACATGTTTCATAAACATATATCCTATGAAATAGAAATGGGATCCATAATGATAATAAAATTAATCATAACCCATTTAAATAATGAAGATTAATGAAACCATTATTTCATTTCCTATAATGTAATGAGTAACAAAAAGAGATGTCATATTTGATGGAAAATAATTTCAAAATATATTTTAAAAAACATTTCTTGAGGAAAATATCCTTTCTTATTTCAAAAAGGATTTATTAATGCATAAAACCATTTAAAAACCAATTTTTTAAAAGATACATTGAAAACATATAAATAAGACTTGAGAAAATCATTAAATCCTTTTTCCCTGAAAACATATAGAATATTCTTCCAAAAACAAATTAGACACATTTTTCATTTTAAACACTTTATTAAATTTAAAATAAATATTGAAAATGTTTTAAAACCCCATTTTCCCATGAAACATTAACAAAACTACTAAAAAAATTTGGGCAAAAATTTTCTTAAAAATTTTATTAAATATGAATTTATAGAATATGGAGAAAACATTTTATTAAAAATAGATTTTTATTTTTATAATACTTGTCTCAATGGAATGACATTCAGGATGTTTGGTAAATTCATATGTAGAGACCAAAAGCTTGACATACATGGACATTACATTACTTTTGCGGAATACTTATTACATAACAAAAACACAAACACAAGGACCGTAATAGTTCAGTGTCTTTGGAAACTTGGAACGTAATCTTCTAATCATGGGGAAAGATCTTCAACATCTCCCATAAAGATCTTCCTTTTTTTTCTTACCTAAAACCTTTCTTTATATCCTGGGGAAAAGAAAACATAAAAGGGTGAGCTCAAATGCTCAGTAAGGGTAAACAAAAGAAATATCAATCACATAGTATACACAAGCACATAACTTTTGGAAATCCTAACCTGCAAAAGAGATCATAATTTCTAACATGGGATAAATCATGGCAGTGAAATGTAATCACAATAATCATAACTTAAAACATGAAACTTTTTGGAATACACACATAATCATAGAGAATCATTTCTTGTTAGTCAACACTCATTTCCAAGACTATCTTAGTGGACAAAGTCCCTTTCTGAACCGAGTCACCCTTGTTCCAGTCCTGTTTCACTGAACCGGTATAACCTACCGTTCCAGCCATGTCTATCTCATGAGATATAAAATATTTACCCAATGCATTGGAGGGAGATATAGGTCCCAGCCATCTCATAATGATACCAGTCTTATGTGTGCCACAAAATCATAAATCATACATCATTTCATAACCCATGTAATACAAATGGGAATATTAAACATCATGACATCATAAAACAATTCATATAAGATAAAGGAATTAATAAAAATAATTCCATCACAACATGATAAAATCAAAGTAATAATAGGGATAAAAACAGAACCCTTTATTATCTTAGATGGAAAATAATTTTGATAAAACACTTGAACTCCATTCTTGAGGAAAATATCCTTTCTTCTTAAAAAACATTTTTTTCCTTTCTTAACATGTCAAACGACTTTAAACTAAAAGAAGTTGATTAAAAATAAACTTTAAAACTTTTAAAGGAAGCTTCTTGGAAATAATTTTTTAAAAATCCATTCATGCCGTATAAGTTAAAAAACATTCTTCGTACTTTTGTCGGAAAAGTCAAAAAGTACCTCGTACGAAAAAAAAACGACAAAAGATTCCTTTCGTATCTTTTACTAAAAACTCAACAAAGGGTAAAATTGGATATAAACTATTGTATAAGGATATAAATATTATATATAGAGGAAACAAGGATGTGGATGATAAAATAAACCCCCAGTAAATACCAAAGTATAAACAATCTCGGATAAAAATGAGATTGTGATATTTCCCCTTACCTTATGTCCGATATGCTTTGTACGTATCCGAACCTCCTGTATAATGATTTAAATAATGTCATTAAATTATTATATAATCATATGATATCATATATGGTTCACTTATGACTTTATATTACCCGTTCTTTTGTAAATTCCATGTTAAAGAAGCGTTTTGGGTAAAATCGTTTCCTTTATCGTAGGTGTTTGGACTTGTTGTTCTTGACATTATTATTACTTATATCATGATTTACTTACTTCAAGAATATAAAATATGATTTATATATCATATATATTCAGTATATATATATATATATATATAATAGATAGATAAATGAAATGAAACACACCGTTCATGGAGACTGTAGTCCGTACGTACGCATGAACGCTGTTTTCCTTTCCTTATTGTCTTGAATGGAAGTAAATAGATGACATAAATATATATATATAAATAAATCCAGTAGATTTAAAATTTCATATATTTCATTATTATTCATTATATATACTTTATAATCATTCATGAATGGTTAATGTGGAGAATGAATCTCATCGCGTCGTGGAGACGGTAGTCCGTACGTACGCACGAGCGATGATATCGTTCTCATGATCATGAACTTGTGTTGAAGTGTATGTATACTATTTCAGTATCAATATCACTTTATAATAATCATATATAGTTACTCATTACACCATTATACCCATCCAATTAAGGTGGTGGCCGAAAATAGATTACACCACGACGTGGAGATGGTATTCCGTACGTACGCACGCGCGGTGATTTCCTTTTTTCCGTAGGATGGATAGAAGGTTAATTAGAGTTGTTTCATATTTATAATAACATATCAGTATATAATAAATACTGATGTTATTACTTTATCTTGAAACAACTAAATAAGAAGAAGTTGAAGAAGAAAGAAATTGAAAAAGATCGGTAATGGATATTACCTCTTTTTGACGTGCCTTCACTTAACCTCCACTTAAAGAACTAAGGATGGTCATTGAAGAAGACAAGGACCGCTAGGATGATACTAGGGAAGTAGAGAAGAGATTTTGGCAGGGGCTGGATGAGCTTGAATGCTCAAATTAGTGTGAGGAGGAGAGGGATGAGGTGCCCTTTTATAAGGGAGGAGAGGGGCACCTTTGTAATTCTTAAAAATATTAATTTATAATAAATCTAACCCCACTTAAAAACCTCCAAAAAATGACTCATATTAAAAGATTAGATGATATAGGGTTGTAATATCATCAAACAATCAATTTTAGACATGTCTAGATCTTATTTTAAACCTTATCATTTTGATTTATCCTTATTTAATCTATTTAAGTTTATTTGTGGTAATAAAATTCTAAATTTTAAATTATAACATATAATTACTTATTTGTTGTGAATTTTCAATAATTGTTTACTTTATAAAATTATAGACCATATAAATTTAAATTTATAATTTTTAAATATTTTAGTGATTTTGAAACAATTTTATAATATGTTATAACAATAGTGTCAATTTTGACACTATTCATTTATTTGAATTTAAATAAAATATATACAGAATATATGTTCGAACTAAAAGCTTTAATAGATTAATAAAAGGTCATATGTATCTGTAAAATTAGTTTATAACATTAAATAGTTCATATAATATTTATTTTATTATTGTTAAAACCATTTATTTGGTCTATCTATTAATAAAATAATTACTACAACATTTTTGTATAATTATTTAATACACTTATTTGTTGTATAAAAATTTAAAATAAAATCCTATGATGAATATAAATATATTAACTTTCACAATAATAATTTTACTAGAATTTATCATCTTAAAATCACAATATCTAAATTGTTATATTTATTAAATTATGACGGTGACAACTTTGGCATCATTTAAAATAAAATAATATAAGTGTCATAATTGCTTGTATAAGACTCCAAATGGTCAAATATTAGACCATTGGATGATTATAGTTTAAATTTACATGACCAATATGTTTTGGTCAGGGTTTTGTTCCTTTTATGGTCACTATTAGTTTAATAAAAACTATATTCTTGATTTTTTACTAGATAAATAATTTCTGCATCACTATTGTGTCACAATTAATGATAATTATTTAATCCCAAAAAAAAATTCTAAATAAATTATCATGATGTAGATAAGTTTGTTAGATTTCTGGATACTATACATGTTCGAAATTTTATGATGTTTATCACTAAGTTAAAATTATTATACTTATAAGATTTAAGAGAGTGACATGTTGTCACTTTCTTTGGTTTTAATAATAATTAAATTATTTTCATTGTCAAAAGTCCATAAAATGAATCTAATCCGACCATTAGTTGATATGGGTTTACTTTTAGCCATCAAATAGAATTTTGGCATGTGTTAGGGTAATTTTATAATATTATATTTACCCTTAATTACCCGATTTACCTTTAACTATGGTAAATTAAATTTACCGTAGTTACTATTCATAATTCCCAAAAATAAAAAGTAGCCTATTAATATAATTTGTACCCACTGATTCCAAATATAGAATCCATTTTTTCAAATTCAACACACAGAAGTTGCAGAAATTAAATTAAAATTAATCCCGTTGTCGAATGAAAACGGGTTTTTGTTTAAAACATTGCAAAAGATTGAATTGATTTAACCTACGAATTCAAGATAAAATCAATGATAATGACATAAATTATATTAAATGGTAAAAATATATTCTATTTATACTTTAAAACCATTCAATATTATAATTTAACCACATAATATATTATGATGAAAAAAGTTGTTTTTAATTAAAATATAGCATGTTTTTACTATTCATTAAAATGTGAAAGTTACCAGAATAATATGAAAAATTTATCCAAAGTAAATTTTTATTTATTGATTCCAAAGAAGAATTTTATTTTGTAAAATTGAACTTATAAACATGTCAAAAACTAGATTTAAAGTGGGTGCACTATCAAAAGGCGGCAAAACTGCATTTTTTGAAAAATACTTATTTTACCCGAAAAATTGATTTTGTTCTTATACCATGTTCTAGAAAATGTGTAAGATGAATAATAATGTTATAAAATTCAAAATTTAGTTAATATTATTCATAACGTCTAGTTCATAATAATATTATAATAATATATCGTTGTTTAGTAAAAGCCGGTATTGCATACAACACACGCTATCGAGGAAGGTCGCGATTGCGTGTAATGCAAGCCAAGTCAGGGTTGCGTGTTGTGCAAGAATCCTTCGTTGTTTTGTATAATTTCATCCAACCATATTTCATTTATACATTGAATATATATATATATATACTCAATGTTGCGTAGAATAACTATTATCAAAATTGTGAGTAACACGATCCAAGAATAGTGTTGCGTATTCTGGAAGCTAATACAGTGTTGCATATAGCGCAATGTAATCTTGGTGTAGCATACAACACAAGAAATTAATGAAATTAAAAGAATATTTTTCATAAAATATCGGGGTGTTACATTATACCCCACTTAAAATGAATTTCTCCCTCGAAATTCATCGGGGTTATAAATGGTTTACTACTTGAAAGTTTCTTTAATAGAAACCCACATCATAAAAAGGAATAACAAAACCATTCTTTAAAAACAAAAGTATGAAACTTAACGGTTACTGAAATAAACTAATCACTGGGTTTCTACATAGGTGAAAATATGGATATGGAAGATAAATCTAACCATCATGTTCTGATGAAGAGTGGTAGAGAACATGGCTCTGGAAAAGCCAGCAATCACAAAGCCATAAAATTTTGATGATCTAAGTTACCATCTGATTCATCAGATATAAGAGCATTAGGACAACATTTTTGGTTTTCAAGATCATTTCCCTATAGTCGATGAATTAAAAGAAATACTTACATGATTTTGATACAATCTCACTGTTGTTCGTGAATTGAACAATTTCCTCTTCATCCCTTAAAGAAATGAATTTGAATTTGTTATTGTTTTAGAAGATCATGTGATATAATGATGGGTCATTCCATCTGTTTCAAACAAAAGGTTAGCAAAAGTTATAAGTCCATCTTATGGTTAGATTAAACGTATATGGTTCCAAAAATGAACTTATACTTCATATATCATACCGCTTAATAAAATAAAACTAGTTTCTACTAAACAGGGACTTCCTGTAGGCCAGTGGTAGGCGATAAAGGCCAGTCGCACTTTGGTTGTGGGTTTTATTCCTATAGCCTTGTCCGACGCGATGGGCTGTCGCCCATCCTACAGGTTTTCCTTTTTCTAAAGCTATATTACTATAACATCCCATCAATAATATCATAAAAATTGTTCTATCCTAACTTATGTCCAACATAATCCATTATAATCTTTAGGCTTATCTAAAATACTTCAGTCCAAGCTCATAGTATAGAGAAAATGATCACGTTAATGCCATCATTTATCCCTCATATATCTTGTTCGTCATATTCCAGTCATGTGAATACCATAATCATGTAATATCTTGAAAAATGAATACCCATTGAATAAAAACATGAGCGCTGTCAAAAGATAACTCTTTCCACATACCAAAATCCTCAAAATTCTATATACTCAAACCATGATATAACTATTTCCTTATATCAGTCATGAGCTCATGAATACTATCAAACATTTAATTTTCTCCTTATCCCTTCATTATGCTCATATCATCTACTTTCCAAAAATATCTGAATAACCTTTCATGGATACCAGTACCATTAATCATACAATTTCAAAATTCAAGGAAAGAAAACAGTGTAACAATCCTTAGATGTCTCTTTATTCCATAGTACCATGAGATTACTTATACACCATTACACATGATAAACATGTAATCATTCCACTACATTCTTAAACCATTGACCGAGCTTCAACAATTATTTCATCTCACATATCATTTGTAGTCTCTTCATCATCATCAACATAAATACTACCCATATGACCATACTGATTCTCTTCATGAGACTTTACCTTAGGGCATTGGTTTGCATAATGCCCGTACATTCCACATTTAAAACATTTAACCATTGTTGATGTCGTAGCATTACCATTATCCTCATCCCTAGTGTTAACTGAACCTTTTCCTTTGCACTTACTGGCTTTGTGTCCTTCTTTTCCACACCCAAAGCATCTTATTGTTCCTTTGAAACATTCTCCTTGATGCCTCTTCCCACATGATTTACATAGGGGAAATTGAACTTTCTTTCCTCTATGATCATCATAAAACTCCATCTTTATCTTATTAGCCGAGTTAGGAAACATACCAAATTTGAGTTTATTGATCATATTATGAGATTGCTGATTCGGCATAATAATGATGGTTGGACTTCCAAATCCCATTTCATTTGGTTTCTCATGAAGAATATCATTCCATTGTCCATAATATCCTCCATTATCGTGAGTCATCTTGTTTCCAGCCATTTTCTAAAACCCAAAAAGAATAGTGTTAGAGGAAAAAATCATAATAAAGGGGGAGTAACTTCAATACCTAACATCTTAGGTTAAATTATAAGATCGTTACCATAGTTCTAGGACTATATCCTATACGTATACTTATCCTTAGGGACATCCCTAAACATACCTTAGAAATATCTCTAGGGATCTCACCAAAGTTCTCACATCCTAGTTTCCAAAGGTTGACTAAACCTTTCCTCTGATACCAACTGTAGAGACCCAAAGCTTGACGTACATGGACATTACATTACTTTTGCATAATACTTATTACATAACAAAAACACAAACACAAGGACCGTAATAGTTTAGTGTCTTTGGAAACTTGGAACGTAATCTTCTAATCATGGTGAAATATCTTCAACATCTCCCATAAAGATCTTCCTTTTTTTTCTTACCTAAAACCTTTCTTTATATCCTGGGGAAAATAAAACATAAAAGGGTGAGCTCAAATGCCCAGTAAGGGTAAACAAAAGAAATATTAATCACATCGTATACACAAGCACAAAACTTTTGGAAATCTTAACCTGCAAAAGAGATCATAATTTCATAACATGGGATAAATCATGGCAGTGAAATGTAATCACAATAATCATAACTTAAAACATGAAACTTTGTGTTATACACACATAATCATAGAGAATCATTTCTTGTTAGTCAAGACTCATTTCCAAGACTATCTTAGTGGACAAAGTCCCTTTCTGAACCGAGTCACCCTCGTTCCTGTCCTGTTTCATTGAACCGGTATAACCTACCATTCCAGCCATGTCTATCTCATTAGATATAAAATCTTTACCCAATGCATTGGAGGGAGATATAGGTCCCACCCATCTCATAATGATACCATTCTTATGTGTGCCACAAAATCATAAATCATACATCATTGCATAAACCATGTAATACAAATGGGAATCTTAAACATCATGACATCATAAAAAAATTCATATAAGATAAAGGAATTCATAAAAATAATTCCATCACAAAATGATCAAATCAATGTAATAATAGGGATAAAAACAGAACCCTTTATTATCTTAGATGGAAAATAATTTTGATAAAACACTTGAACTCCATTCTTGAGGAAAATATCCTTTCTTCTTCAAAAACATTTTTTCCTTTCTTAACATGTCATACGACTTTAAACTAAAAGAAGTTGATTAAAAATAAACTTGAAAACTTGTAAAGGAATCTTCTTGGAAATAATGTTTTAAAAATCCATTCATGCCGTATAAGTTAAAAAAAACATTCTTCGTACTTTTGTCGGAAAAGTCAAAAAGTACCTCGTATGAAAAAAAACGACAAAATATTCCTTTCGTATCTTTTACTAAAAACTCACCGAAGGGTAAAATTGGATATAAACTATTGTAGAAGGATATAAATATTACATATAGAGTAATCATGGATGTGGATGATAAAATAAACCCCCAGTAAATACCAAAGTATAAACAATCTCGGATAAAAATGAGATTGTGATATTTTCCCTTACCTTATGTCCGATATGCTTTATATGTATCCGAAACTCTTGTATAATGATTTAAATAATATCATTAACTTATTACAGAATCATATGATATCATATATGGTTCACTAATGACTTTATATTACCCATTCTTTTGTAAATTCCATGTTAAAGAAGCGTTTTGGGTAAAATCGTTTCATTTATCGTAGGTGTTTGGACTTGTTGTTCTTGACATTATTATTACTTATATCATGATTTACTTACTTCCAGAATATAAAATATGATTTATATATCATATATATTCATTATATATATATATAATAGATAGATAAATGAAATGAAACACACCGTTCATGGAGACGGTAGTCCGTACGTACGCATGAACGCTGTTTTCCTTTCCTTATTGTCTTGAATAGAAGTAAGTAGATGACATACATATATATATAAAAATAAATCTAGTAGATTTAAAATGTCATATATTTCATTATTATTCATTATATATACTTTATAATCATTCATGAATGGTTAATGTGGAGAATGAATCTCATCGCGTCGTGGAGACGGTAGTCCGTACGTACGCACGAGCGATGATATCGTTCTCATGATCGTGAACTTGTGTTGAAGTGTATGTATACTATTTAAGTATCAATATCACTTTATAATAATCATATATAGTTACTTATTACACCATTATACCCATCCAATTAAGGTGGTGGCGGAAAATAGATTACACCACGGCGTGGAGACGGTATTCCGTACGTACGCACGCGCGGTAATTTCCTTTTTTACGTAGGATGGATAGAAGGTTAATTAGAGTTGTTTCATATTTATAATAACATATCAGTATATAATATATAATTATGTTATTACTTTATCATGAAACAACTAAATAAGAAGAATTTGAAGAAGAAAGAAATTGAAAAAGATCGGTAATGGATATTACCTCTTTTTGACGTGCCTTCACTTAACCTCCACTTAAAGAACTAAGGATGGTCTTTGAAGAAGACCAGAACCTCTAGGATGATACTAGGGAAGTGGAGAAGAGATTTTGGCAGGGAAGGTCCGATCTTGAATGCTCAAATTAGTGTGAGGAGGAGAGGGAGGAGGTTCCCTTTTATAAGGGAGGAGAGGGGCACCTTTGGAATTCTTAAAAATATTAATTTATAATAAATCTAACCCCACTTAAAATCCACCAAAAATGACTCATATTCAAAGATTAGTTGAGATAGGGTTGTAATATCATCAACCAATCAAATTTAGACATGTATGGATATTATTTTAAACCTTATCATTTTGATTTATCCTTATTTAATCTATTTAAGTTTATTTGTGGTAATAAAATTCTAAATTTTAAATTATAACATATAATTACTTATTTGTTGTGAATTTTCCATAATTGTTTACTTTATAACATTATAGACCATATAAATTTAAATTTATAATTTTTAAATATTTTAGTGATTTTTAAACAATTTTATAATATGTCATAACAATAGTGTCAATTTTGACACTATTCATTTTTTTGAATTTAAATAAAATATATACAGAATATATGTTCGAACTAAAAGCTTTAATAGATTAATAAAAGGTCATATGTATCTATAAAATTAGTGGATCACATTAAATAGTTCATATAATATTTATTTTCTTATTTTTAAAACCATTTATTTGGTTTATCTCTTAATAAAATAATTACTACAACATTTTTGTATAATTATTTAATATAATTATTTGTTGCATAAAAATTTAAAATAAAATCCTATGATGAATATAAATTTATTAACATTCACAATAATACTTTTACTCGAATTTATCATCTTAAAATAAAAATATTTAAATTGTTATATTTATTAAATTATGAAGGTGACAACTTTGGCATCATTTAAAATAAAATAATATAAGTGTCATAATTGCTTGTATAAGACTCCAAATGGTCACATATTCGACCATTGGATGATTATAGTTTAAATTTACATGACTAATAAGTTTTGGTCAGGGTTTTGTGCCTTTTATGGTCACTATTATTTTAATAAAAACTATATTCTTGATTTTTCACTAGATAAATAATTTCTGCATCACTATTGTGTCACAATTAATGATAATTATTTAATCCCAAAAAAAAATTCTAAATAAATTCTCATGATTTAGATAATTTTGTTATCTTTCTGGAGACTATTCATGTTCGAAGTTTTATTATGTTTATCACTAAGTTAAAATTATTATACTTATAAGATTTAAGAGAGTGACATGTTGTCACTTTCTTTGGTTTTAATAATAATTAAATTATTTTCATGGTAAAAAGTCCATAAAATGAATCTAATCCGACCCTTATTTGATATGGGTTTACTTTTAGCCATCAAATAGAATTTTTTCATGTTTTAGGGTAATTTTATAATATTATATTTACCCTTAATTACCCGATTTACCTTTAACTATGGTAAATAAAATTTACCGTAGTTACTATTCATAATTCCCAAAAATAAAAAGTAGCCTATTAACATAATTTGGACCCACTGATTCCAAATATGAAATCCATTTTTTCAAATTCAATACACATAAGTTGCATAAATTAAATTAAAATTAATCCCGTTGTCGAATGAAAACGGGTTTTTTTTAAAACATTACAAAAGATTGAATTGATTTAACCTACGAATTCAAGGTAAAATCAATGCTAATGACATAAATTATATTAAATGGTAAAAATATATTCTATTTATACTTTAAAACCATTCAATATTATAATTTAACCACATAAGATATTACGATGAAAAAAGTTGTTTTTAATTAAAATATAGCGTGTTTTTACTATTAATTAAAATGTGAAAGTTACCAGAATAATATGAAAAAATTATACAAAGTAAATTTTTATTTATTGATTCTAAATAAGAATTTTATTTTGTCAAATTGAACTTATAAACATGTCAAAAAATATATTTAAAGTGGGTGCGCCATCAAAAGGCGGCAAAACTGCATTTTTTGAAAAATACTTATTTTACCTGAAAATTTGATTTTGTTCTTATACCATGTTCTAGAAAATTTGTAAGATGAATAATAATGTTATAAAATTCAAAATTTAGTCAATATTATTCATAACGGCTAGTTCATCATAATATTATAATAATATATCGTTGTTTAGTAAAACCCGGTATTGCATACAACACACGCTATCGAGGAAGGTCGTGATTGCGTGTAATGCAAGCCAAGTCAGGGTTGCGTGTTGTGCAAGAATCCTTAGTTGTTTTGTATAATGTAATCCAACCATATTTCATTTATACATTGAATATATATATATATATATATACTCAATGTTGCATAGAATAACTATTATCAAAATTGTGAGTAACACGATCCAAGAATAGTGTTGCGTATTCTGCAAGCTAATACGGTGTTGCGTATAGCGCAAGGTAATCTTAGTGTAGCATACAACACAAGACATTAATGAAATTAAAAGAATATTTTTCATAAAATATCGGGGTGTTACATCATAGGTGTTGAAAATAGATTTTTCACCCTATAATGTATAGAAAATTTCCTCGAATAAAAAATTAAAAGTAATTTTTTTATTCAAAAAAAACATTTTATTTAAACAGTTAATCCATGTGTATGTATTTAATTTAAATTTCATAGGATAATTTTGGAATATTTTTAGAAAACTTTTATAAATCATGGTTTTGAAGGAATATAGATTTATGATCGTTGGGAGAGGTAAATTTTGAAATTCATAAAACCACCCTATTAACCATCTTTTATACCTAAGTGTGAAATATTGTTAAAAATATATGAATATATAATGAATAAATATATGAGACTAAAATTAATTATATTTTTTGAGATATGGATAACAATATTTCATTAAACGAATCATAATCATAAACAATATTTAAAAGCGATGACATTGTTTCAATAAAATTTTACCACTTGGTTAAATTGAACCATACTACCCATTTAAAAAAATTAAATAAATGGGTATTATAATATCATTAATATAATTATATTCATGAAATAACATTTAAAATGAATAATATACACCTCATGAAAAAATTATGGGTTCATAACATGGCATGATTCTCAAAGAAGTCAAAGTGAGACAAAGTCATTTTACCGATTTGGCAACTTTTGAAACATGGTCCCATTGAAAGAAATATAAACAAATAAAAATGTATTTAAAAATAAATTTAATTATAATAATCATATAATACATCCATGGTATGTGTATGGAATGAACGAAAGGATTGGGTTGTGAATAAAACATGTGCCTCATGGAAATAAATACTAACATGAAATTCCCTTACCTTGTATCTTGAATCTAATCATAATCATAGAAAACTATTATTTAATAAATTTAATTTAATTAATAAAAAAAATATTACTATATATAATAAAATATATGGTTTTATTGTGACATTATATTCCCCACTTTATAACAATCCTATATTAAGATTTTACTTCGGGCAATATTCTCTTTGTCCTTGGCATGAGTTTTAAATTTTTGTATCTTTTTTCATTATAATTATATAATGATTTCTATAATGTACATCATGATATAAATATAATTTATATTTATTATATTTAATACTTAATAATGAATATAATATAGAAGTTTTAAATATAACACATCGTTCATGGAGACAGTAAGTCATACATATGCATGAAATTTTCCTATTTTTACTGTCATTTTGAAAAAAAGAAGGTAAATGAAATATGTATATATATATATATTTGTATATATACATATAGAATTATTCTAGTAGAATTATTATATAATATATATCATAAATTTTCACTAAACCCATCCTTAATACATTCTATGTTGTCTGAGAATGAATCACATCGCTTTTCGGGGAAGGTAGTCCACAGTTCCTCAAACAAAATTTTTGTATTTACACCAACATTAATATATAATGAAATGAATTTTAAATGTATTAAAGAGTCTTAAATACATAATAAATATAATATATAACATAAATAATTATATTACCGATAATAATGTCTCCCATTAGAGGTGGTAAGAAATAACGAACAACTGTCATTTTGTGAGGTGATAGTTCACCGTACACATAAATTGTATACTTGTTATCAATTAAATGGGGGTGTGTGTACATGTAGGTAAAACGCTTATCATAAAAAACCTAATATATTTAATATATTCTTATAATTTTACAGTAATGGAATAAAAGGAGTTTATGGGTTGGAGAAAGAAAATAAAAGAAAGGATCTTGAGAGAAGGCATTACATATTAATCAAATAAATTCCATTTTTTTCTCCAAAATGATTACATAAATTGATTTAACACAATAGGTATTATTAAAGGAGGAATTGAGTGATGTTTATATTTTTATTGGGTAGATCTTTTCTGAACCTATGTTGTTTGAGTTGTATCAATAAGTGGAAGAGTTCGTACCCCTTTATAGGGAAGGGAAAGGAAACACATGGTATTTTTGAAAACAAGTTCGGTGAACCCACGTTTTTAAAACAAAATTCATACCAAATCATATAAAATACATAATAGAAGTGGAATGTATGAATAAAATAAACAAAATGGATGTTGTATAATTTTTTTGTTCTTTTGGTTCTTGAATCTAATGTATAGTACATTGCTAATCTAATTTTTCTCGTAATCACTATAAATAATTTTAATCACATTCATTAATATTTTGTGTAAAACAATTACCTTATTAGAAATTATAAATTATTCCGATTCCAAATATGGAATCAATTTTCCTTGTTATAATAATATATGTGGTATAAATTAATTTAAAAATAATCCTACTGATGGGACGACACTATATGTTTTTAAAGTATAAACAACCAAAAGTTTTCTAATTTTTTATACCTAATTTCAAAGTGAAATTGATTTAAATGACATAAAATATATTAATTTATTAAATTATTATCTAAATGATTTGTATAAAAATTTTAATGTATAATATATACTTATAATCTAATTAGATGAAAAAATAGTTAAGAAATAAAATGTTGTATTTTTAACTCTTAATTAAAAAAATAAAACCTTACAAAAAAATAGAAAAAATTTATCCTAACCTTATTTTCATATATATATTTTATAACTTCATTTTATTTAGATGTATTAAATCTATAAATGTTTGAATTATTTGATTTTAAATGAGTTATCCATCAAATTTTAGTAAATGTGCCTTTATAAAAATATTGGCTTTGACTATAAATTTGGGGCTTTCTTATCTTGTATCTATAAAATATATTTTATAATTATAATTGTTTTTAAAAATATAGAATTTAAATTTAAGTAATATCATTAACTATTAGTAATTAATTTAACTAATTAATATAAATCATTTTATCACGTAAAAATAGACTATTATGAAATCAAACCATTTATATTCATTTGGATTCTATATTATTTTCTAATTATTTGGTAAACAATTACTTAATATATATATATATATATATATATATTCATAATTTAGATAATCCTATAATATTAATTTTAATGGCCATGTTATGAAATAATATTTTAATACTGTATTATTGTCCAGTAACAATCAATGTTGTGTGTTACGTAAGCCATCAATGAATGTTAGTCTTCAGTTTAACATAAGCTTACCTTAGTGTTCTATGTAGATAAAAATAGAAATTATGATCTTTGTAGTGCATGATTAACTTTTTGTTACGTATAACACCTTCTTGACATACAAATGTAATATAAAATAGACTATTTTCATTATAGCGTGAATTGAACAATTTTAAAATGATTAAATTAATTCAAAAAATAAAAATTCACAAAATCATGGGGAGGTAAATTATAAATGTTGTGCTATTATATAGAAATAAAAATTTATCAAACCAACCAAGAATAAAATACATTACATTATTTAAACTAGAGTCCCACTATCCCAAAGAGTTGGGTACTCAGATAAAGTACTTCTTTGATAGAAATCATTATGGTAGAGGAAAATAAACTTTTTATTTTAGAAGAAGAAGGGTTTCGATAATAATAAAAATTGAATAAAATTAAACCAAAACCCTGAAAATATAAATATATTTTCATTAAATGGATATTATATGGAATCATTCATTGGATAACTAAAAGAGAGGTTTAATAAAGTGTGAGACTTACTTGAGAGATGAGAATATCTATCTTCAAACACACTATGTTGAGGAATATGAATCTGGATTGTAATGTAGATTGTAATGAAGGATTATACTCCAACATATCGAAGAAATGAGGGATACTGATTTCACATGACAAAAAGGGATCATATTATTGAGAATGAAAGTCACCAAAATGATTCCATATTTTTTTATAACAATGTGACCCATGGATTGGAAAAAAACCAAATCCCTGGACCGAGAAAATTTTATTAAAAAAGAAAACACACACAGCCCCAAAGTCAAGGATTAAAAGATACAAAGTGCCCAAATAGAGCACCAGCTTCTTGAAGTTTCAGTCAAATTCAGGATCAACATATAAGCAAACTAACCAAACTAGGGTCATCTGGACATCAACTTTCCACCAGATGACCATCCAGTCTTTAATGATCATGATAACCAAGACAAAGCCTTCAAATATCAATTTTTTCTTCGAACTCTTCCATGAGGAGCTCCCCCCCTCTCAAATGTCGCCCTTGGATTCACACAGTGGAATAATCTCATGCCTTTTTCTGGACATGAGCAGCAAATGACAAAATGGATCCCTCCTGTTTATACTCATCATTCACAACATCCCTTGCATCGACAGGAGAAGTAGAGGCATCGAGAGTATATACATTCTATTGGATGGTAAACATCACATCCTGCTGAAAAATATGAATTTACCACATTATTCTGCAGAGTGTAAACATGCTATTTGGAAACATTAACCTTCTTTATCTAAGTGTCATAAGTGTCAACACCCTTTGTATCAGGAATGCTGTAATAAAAAAATCCAGCATTAGTGCACACAGATCCTGCTACATCAGAGATAACAACAGAATCCTGTAAATTCGAAGCCATAACAGCATCCTCACAAATATGAAACAACTCCACCTAGGATGAATCAAACCAGCAAAGTAAATCACCCAAAACCATGATGTCCAGCCCATTCATAGTCAGGTTCAGAAAAAAATGAAGAGAAATGATGTCCAAGCCATTGACATTAAGAGATAAGAACTAACCAAGAGGAAAAATTTCATGGTGATTTATTTTCTAGATTCAGCAAGCTCTACAAGATAAGCTTTAGTGATTATGGGGATATGTTTTTAACTCCTTACCTTTAAAGCAGTATCTATGATTTTACAAGATTTAGGGGGTCTCCCTACTTTCCTTTTCGATCTTTGAGGACCTCTAGAGCCTTGAAGCAGGTCATCAATGTTTACAGCTTCAGGTAACCCACGTGTACTGGACACAATCAATGTGTCCAGATTTCTGTGAACAGTGGAAGAAATACTTGCTGGATTTGAAACATTAATTTTGGAAACAGAATCATATGAATCAGTTTTACCAGAACTTGAAGCAATCAGAGTGTTCTGAATGTCTTGATCATCCGGGAAAATGCTAGAATTGACCCCTGGAACAGGAGCAGAATCTTTGAATATGCAGGTCTGTCCAGATTTGATAGCAGCAGGAAGATCATGTTTAGAGACATTTTCATTCAAAGAATTTTTAAGATATAAACCTTCTACTTCAAAATAATTCAATAAAGGAGCATCCTCATTATCATCCTGTAAGGATACTACAAGATCAAGGATATCATTGTAAAAATCCTGAAATAACTGATTCTCCCCATCTTCATTCTGTGTGACTGTAACCAGATTACAAACATCATAATAAATTCCAGTAAATAATTCATAATCCTCCTTACAAACCCATTCAGTAACGGGGTTACCAGATTGGATAACCTTTGGTGTTTGATCTAGAATATGCTCTTCCTCCTCTGCTATATCAGCCCATGAAACTTTTAGAGATGAGAAAGGAGCACAGTGAATGGATGTGGGAACTTTTGTAGTAGAAGGAGCACTTTGCGTTTGAACAGGGTGGACCACTGAGTTTTTCAGAATTCCTTTTTTCTCAATAAAGACATCTTTGTTCTTTCTAATCCTATTAACTTCAGTCCGTTCTGAAGCTCTAGGTAAAGCTTTAGCATTTATTTGAATCATCCTACAGTTAGAAATAGTATGCCCCATGATTTTTAGAAATCACAAAAATTAGGAACATTCTCATATTCCAATCTAATATCTGACTTGAATCCATTAGCATTAAACAAAATGCAATTAGGTCTTTTGATTACCAAATTGATGTCCACAAGGATTCTAGCAAAGAAACCAATTTCTCCATCCAGGGTACGCTGGTCCAACCTAATTGGAGTGCCGAGACATGAAGCAATATCATTTAGAATTCTAGGATGCCAATACACCCAGTTTAATCCATGCAACCATACCCAAATTTGAGCATTCGATTGCTTTAAAGTTAAAGGATTAAAATTGACATCCCATTCAGATAATCTCAGGACTCCAGGTTTGAGTTGAAGATTTCCCAAATTCCAAACTGAATTCAAAGAATCAATGGAATTGAGTATGATATGAAAATACCCTTTACCAATTGAGATTAATTTCCAATCCAACATACCCCAATAGTGTGAAATAATATTTTTGAGATCAGCATAAGACCAAGGTTTATCCCCTTTTGAGTAAATAATATGACCAAGTAAGGAGAACTTACCTAAATCAAGACTTTGCTGCAATGCATCCAGATCAGCAACCACTGAAAACCCGCCATTCTCTAACCTGGTGATGTTTTAGGATTTAGATAAATCCTCCTTTGTAGGATTTAAAGAGCCAGAAAGATCCTCCGCAAAAGATAGACTCTTTCATCAAAAATTCGAAGAATCCTGAGAGCCCGAGGGCTTGAAATCTTCTTTAAAGACATGACGATTATCGTCGAAGGCCGCTTCCCACTCTGGGTTGAATGATTCCATAGAGAAACTTAAGTGAGTCGAACAAAAAGCTCCAAATCGCCATTTTTGCGAAGGGGAGTCAGTGATTTCTTGCTCCTGCTCTGTTTCTTGCTCCTATTCCATTTCGCCATCCCCCAAATGATTCCATATGATTATTCATAAAATATTAAAATGTATATCATGTCACTTATTTAATAAAAAATATAATGAACAATATTTTTACATTCATTCTAAATTATTGGTGATATAAATAAATTATCAACATCATTAATCATGAAAACAATTTGATAAACCTAATATCCAATATTCTTTTATAGTGAACTAATGTAGAAAAAACATTAAATTTTATGTCGGTTATAAAATAATGATGTGAAATAGATTTTTTCACGACTTTTTTCACATATGTTAAAAATCACTAACATTAATAAATAAATCTGACAAATATTTTTTTACTATGGTATGATGGATTGGGGAGTGAACCAATTCCACTCTGACGAAACGACTATCATTATCGATGGTTGTGTGTCCCATGTAGGAGTTGTACTCAACCATGGAGAACTATGATATGTATTGAAAATGCACCTAAAAAAGTATCGAAATGATTTTCTAAAATTATATTTATGCCATAATTCTTTATGTTTTTCCAATTTTATGCTTTCATAACTCGTAATATTTGATTTCCAAATGATTCATATGTTTTAAACATCCAATAATTCTGTCATTGCTTAATATTATAATCATTAATATGAACTTTATGGTTTTCAAATGATAATATCACATTATCCAGACTTTATTATCACATAATTTTTATGTGTTTCTATTTTATAACCCTATTAAGTATCTATGATTACTATTTCATATGTATCCTTAAACTTTGTTATGATGAAATGTTTTCATTAGGGTAAGAAATTGGAATATCATTACAAGAGTCATTGAATATCGTTCACTATATTATATGATTTTCTAATAATTTTACAAAGGAAGTAAACTATTTTAATACTCTAAAATGTGATGGTGTAATGCAATTAAAATTCATCTATAAAGATCCCATATACATTTCTGATTAGCCTAGATCATTGTAGCTGGTATTAGAGGAACATTTTAGTTGTCCTTTTCAAATGGGAATGATAGAAATGTAGTGATATCCATTAGAAATTTTCAAAGGTTATATCGATGGAATTAAATAAGGATATGTCTAATGATTAGTCAATGTATGAAGAAATGCCATAGAATTTGGATAAAGTATATGCCAAGTGGTCTCCTTGTACTTACATCCCTATATGGATACTACAAGGGGATGTGGCTCTGGAACAAATGTACCAAGGGATAATAAATATGGAAGGGGAACATTAATATCTAATTGATCATAACCTAGTTCCCGACAATGATTCAAACAACACACATGTTTTGACACTCCCTAGGGAAATTCATGGTAAATTCAAAATTTACATATGACCCATCAGGAGGTTTTTAAATAGATGTTGACTATTAATTTCTTTAAGTAAACCTAATATTTAATTGATATAAATGAAGGTGTCGTGATTATAAATCCTATACGTGACTGTTTTTTTGTGGATTTAAAATATTATTAGTGTTTCTCAAACTATTAATTTTTGTTTTATTCATTGATGAAAATCAGAAAGAACTATGTTAACATTGAATGTGATGGACAATTCACAAATGAGAGTCCAAATGGGTAATTACTAGAGTATAAGATATTGGAATTACACCTAATATTCAATAAAAAATAGGTTTGTACATTCCACGGAAACAACTCTTAGACTCCCCAAAAAAGATAAATATAGAGTTTTTTTGAGATTTTAGTAGTCGATAAACTAAAAGGAAGAAGTTTCAGTTTTTGATATAATGAGAATCAGGGAAGAATCACTCCATGGAATGTGTCAAAGGAATGTGAAGAGATTTTTTTGTGTGGATAAGATGTTTATCATGTTCACAAATAATAATGGAAAATGAAATGTTTAGTTGATGAAATGGATGTGAATATTGGTATCCCTTGGGTATTATCAGTGGATAATGATCCAAATGTTGAATGTATTGACATGATACATATCAACGTTCCATGGAGAATGATAATGATGAGAATCAGAGAAGGTTGTACGAGTAATGGTTTTCTTATGATGAATAGACTATGAATAACATATGAAAAGAATGAACTACTAAGGAATAATACTATGAATTATAGTTAATTATTTAATATTGAATTGTGATTATTTAATTTTTTATGTATTGGAATTGACAAAATTATGAAATATAGAAGGATTCTTTGGTATAATATTTTTGTAAAGGATTTTCTAGAATATTTTTATTGGTGATAATGGCATAAAATTATTATTTAATGGGATAGAGATATTCATGGAAAACACATAATTAACGGAATATAACCCTTAATATCTTCCTAATATTTATATAATTCTGTTTACACAAAGAGATTATTGAAATGGATAACATAAATTGTATAGTATTGATGACCTCATAACCGGTAAATCAATTTTTTGAAAACATGGTTTATGTTGTCCTTAATGGAGTTTAAAACATTATTATATCTTTACAAAATGTTAAATAGTATATATTTGTATTTAATTAATGATGATGAACTCACGTTTTAATTTAGGATTTATAATGATTCTAGTTATTACCAAGCTTTAGAAGAAAATTTCACCAAGGAATTCACAAATTTGGCAGGTAACCAAATAGAGATAGTTAATGATATTTGGAGGATTAATGATTAGTTTAGGTAATTTAGTCACCTTCATTATAAAAAATAAATATTGTAAGGTTTATATTGTTAATTATTTTTGGAATGGTTTGAATATAATATTGGGTGAGGTTGTAACACCCCTGTAAAGGTGAGACTTAAAAAGGTTAAATGTTACTACCCATGTCAACAAGGAGCAACTTTCCTCTTAGGATCCTACCAGATTATATCTCCATAGTTAATCATGCTTGTCCTAGAGTATTAATCAGGATGGGTGACCTTCTGGAATGTTTCCCAGTGTGTGTGTGAGTGAGGAAAAAACACACTGAAAGTACATGTGTTAGCCTATGGGGACAGTTAGTAGTCTGATAAGAAACCCGAGTGAGTAATAGCCTATGGGTTACTAGGAAGGAAACAAAGGTATTACAGGATACACATGGGGTCAAATGTCATGGTTCATGGCTTGGGGAGGCGGGCCGTGACAAATGGTATCAGAGCCAACACCTAGTCGGAAGTGATTAGGCACTGCCTGGGTTTGAGGCTTGGGGTATACAACAAGGGCATTGTGATTTAAAGGGGTGGATAATGTAACACCCCTGGAAAAGTTAGTCTTAAAAAGGATAAATGTTACTACCCATGTCAACAAGGTGCACCTTTCTTTTAAGGAGCCTACCTGATTATAACTCCATAGTTAAGCGTACTTGGCTTGGAGTAGTAATAAGGACAGGTGACCTTCTGGGAAGTTTCCCAGTGTGTGTGTGAGTGAGGACAAAACACACCGAAAGAACATGTGTTGGCTAGTGGGGACAATCATTAATCTGATAAGTGACCCTAGTGAGTAATAGCCTATGGTGTGCTGGGAAGGAAACCAAGGTATTACAGGATACCCATGGGGTCAGATGATAAGTTTAATGGCCTAGGGAGGCAGGTTGTGACAGATGTTTTAGAGATTAATGTATTAATTCACCATATAATGACATATCAATATTGGATAACCTTTTATAACCTTTTTAGAACTAGAGATATAATGACTGATTTATCAATCTGTTATAGATATTGTGATCAACTTTTATAGAAGGAATACAAAAAATCTTCTTCATTACATATAATAAGAGTTTAATAGGAAATTGATCTAAGGAAAACTAATGGATGAAATCATGCTTATGATATAAAGATAATGTAATAAATGTGTAAATTATTCATTTTAAAATTATTGATCATATTTGGATGGTATTATATCTATTAATGGTTTCACTATTCCTATCTTAGTTTGGATATGATTTCTATGTATCTCTCTTGGGAAAGTGAATACCTTATCCATAACATGTACTGAAGTAAGAGGTCATACCACTACTGCATGGTATTTATTTTTGAGAAAAAAACAATAATGAATGTGGATCTAATAGAGAAATTTATATGAAATAGTTAAACTCCCTAGGTTAATTTTGTGTGCCAAATTTAGTATCTTTGAGAAGCTATATGGGAACCTAAGGACATAATTTTTATTAAGTATCCTAAATTCTTAGTACCAATGTGATGAATTTTGAGAGATGCATTCATTTTATTAAGGTGATAATATAACACAATATGTTTTTAGGAATTTATTCTTTAATAAATTAAATAAAATTTCACTAATATAATGAATTACACACAACACCATGTTAATATTTTGTTACAAACAACACTCGTTTAGCTTATGTAACACCTAACACTTAGTTTTAACAAAGACGATATATATTATTAATATTATTAAAAGATATCACTATGACCTAGCATTTAAACATATAGATAATAATATTTCTTGAAATATTATAAATATTTATTATAATTGTTCTTTTTAAGGAGAACATTTTGATAAAAGGTACTCATATTATTAGAAAAATCATTATAAATTTTGATAAGAATTTTTTTATGAAAAATTTTATTCATTTCTTTTTATGGATAAAAAATAATTTTTTTAATGTTTTTGAGAATTTATTCGATAAATTAATCTAAAATATTTATTTCATCATATAAAATTTATCTTTTGGTGGATTAATCTATAAAATTCATAAATTATCAATATTTTCGATGAATAGGGAAAATAATGAATTTTAATTACAAAATCCTTTTTTGCTTAATTTATTTATATGGATAAATTTTATTTTAAATTAGTTTTAAAATTAACATTTTTCAACAATACAAATATAAAGAAAATTATGGTCATTTGAAACAATTTCTTATGGAAATTGGATATTAAAACAGTTTAATCTTTAGAAAAGATTCTCTTTCTAATCCAACTTTCTTATCTCATAAAGTGATAAATATTTAAAAAACATTTTTAAATTATGTGAAATTAATTTGTAAAAAATAATTAAATATTTGGACTTATAATTAATAATTTTACCTAATATGCTCAACATATATTATTCCAAAATGAATAGTGAAAATAGATAAAAAATTAATTACCATGGTTGATGAAAAATGTGTTTGTCAGGGGTGAAACTATAATGATAAGGTAAAGAAAGAATCAAAACATTTATTAATACTATTGGGTAGACATAATTTTATATTATACTTCAAAATTATGAATATATAATCATTTTATTTATTCATTCATGTGAATAAGTGTATAATTTTTTGTTCTTTTGGTAAATTTCCTTTTTTTATAAGTTGCTTCCATTCCCCACTTATAAAATTCCAACACAACCATTCACTTATTTCACCTATTATAAAATTTGGATAAATAATTACCTACATATATCATATTTTAAAACCCATAATTTAATCCTATATGCATTATTTTTTATTGAAATCCAACCAAGGAAGGCTATTCAATGAAACCTAAGGAGGATACCTAGAGAATAGTCAACAACCATCAACAATAGTTTTTTTCTACCTCTAGCAATAAAAATTATAATTAAATAATTATAATAAAATAAAATAATTATAATAAAAAAACTAAATGTATTTTTAATTAATTACATATAAACATATACAGATCCATCAAATGGAATATTAAATCATCATTCTTGTGTATGATGGACAACCGCCATGTGAACCGATGTAATTAATTTTTCCCTTACCCACTCTCACAGTTGGGTACTATGATGGATATAAGTTATATCTATTATATTTATAACCAAATTTTAAAACTAGAGTCAATATATCAGATATAACATTTTCTCATTCCATTCTATAAGTTATCTGATTACATTGCTCATGTGTACGATAAACTCCCTATTTGGGAACTAATGTGATTTATTTTCACTAACACTTTACTTGTAAGTTAATGATGACAAATTTAATGAATATATGTGATATATATAACATATATATATATTATATAATATATATTTATCATTATAAAATGAAAATATATAATTTTATTTTATCCTATTTCACACACTAAAAGAAGATAACATCATTCGTGTATGTGTGGACTGCCTCCTTGACGTACTGATACAACCCTATATTTTCATTAAAACCCCAAATTTAAGATATAAATAATTATATTTAATGTAATAATAAGATATTTATTCTATTATTATAATTATTTTATGATTAAATAGTTTTTACCTACTTTCCATAGTGATCCTTGAAAAATGTTAATGTTACTTATCTGTACATATGACCTCTATCTCCATGATCAAAACATACTTTATTTCCCAGAAAATATCCCATGAATGGTCTTAAAATTATAATTTATGTATAATAATTATAATACTTTCATTATTATTATTATGGATATGATCTTACCATGACCAATGTAAAATTACAAAAAACAACAATTCAACACATATACAAAAAAATGTGGTTATTACCCAAAATTAGAATTTAACATGAAATTGATAAAAAATGGGTCATAATATAACACATGTAAATATTAAATGTTATGACATATATAATTTTTTTATTTAACATATTTATACAAATCTTTTATTTATTATTTATGATGTCTAAAAATGTATGAAAAAATTCAACACTTAAGGTAAGTGATTTTTGTCTCACTTTTTACTTATCTAAGATACATGCCATATTCACCAACTATTTATCTTATGTGGTGGTCATACATCCCATTATTATTTTTAATATTACCATGATAATTTTTTATATTTTCATATAAATTTAATTACCCTTATTTCATGGGTTTTATTATTCAAAAGTTACAAAACGTTAAGGGATTTTTGTCTTAGATTACCTTCTCTGAGTAATATGTTGTATTATAAACCAACTACTAGTTAAAAAGTGTATATATAGACTCTATTAAATGTAATATCAATAATTTTTTTATCCACTTGATATTTTAATATTCTTTGGATGATAATATTTCATGATTCATACCCATCAATGTTACTTATGCAGTACATAGTTTATTTTACAATCTCATGGTTTATTGAGATTGTTTATGATTAAGTCTCTAATTATGAAATATTATGATATAAATCATATAATTTTTATGAATTTAATTATCCTAAGGTTATTAATAATATTTATTGTGTTTTTATTAATTTCATATTCATTTATAAGTTATATAATTGAAGAAATCTTATTAAAAAAACTCAAATTATATCACTCTATCTTTTTTCTCCCAATAAAATGATATATATAAGTGTTTTGAAAATATTTTATTACTCTCCTATAATAATTATAAGATAATTTGACCCTTTATTTACATTTTACAAAAAATATTTATTGTTATCTTCAAGTTGTTTTTATAAAAATTAATATCTAGATTTTATAGAAAATGTTAAAAAATCCTTGATTCTTTGAGTAATTATTGAATGAATATTAGTGTCATTCTGAAATGTTTTTCATTTTAATCATAATTTATAATAATTCAATGTTACATTAAATTATAAATACTTTCAAAATTCTTTGCCTTTAAAAAAATGTTTTTGAAGTGGAATTTATATTTTTCTTAAAAAATAAGTAAAATTATTTATAAAATATTTTATCTATATAAGCTAATAAACTTTAATGATTCATATTATTTGATGAGGATATAATACAAGGATACCATTCTGATTCATTCTATGATAGAATTATTTTTATGATTATAAATTTCCTATGAATCCCATTTTTCATTTATTAGTTAAACCGTGATCACATGTTTAGGAACCCCACATATTTTAATAAGTTTTTATATGATAAAATATTGAGAAAATTATGAAACTTATCATTTTTATAGTATATGATATATGTAAATGTTTATTAGACCATTTAATTTCATGTATTTCGATATGGTGATTTTTAAATGATCTTTTGGCACACATATATATTATTTTCATTATGTTATGGTGGTTATTTTATGATTTTCATTATTTTATAAGAAATGAATAATGGGACATATATCTCCCTAAAATACATTATGTTTAGATTTATATCCCATGAGATAGATATGACTGTAATGTGAATTTAACCTGGTTTAGTAAGGGACTTTGTCCACTATAATGGTATTGGTAGTTAAACTTTACTATTTTGATGGCTTAAGGATTTAACCCATTCCCCTTTGAGAAATGGGATTCCAATGGGGGTGGTGGTGTACAAATACCATAATGTTTTTCCTCCCATGGATTTCCAAGATATTAATTGTAAATGATCATTTAGTTCTAAGGAAGGAATTTTCATTCCTTATATACATGACATTATTCTATATCTTATTCCTATGTTATTCTCTCAGGACTCATTTTCTATGATTTCCTTGTCATTCATGTCTTATGAACATCTAGTATTTATGTCATGGTTGATTATTTTGGTCTTTTACATGAAGGGTATGGATTTCATATTCTATTATCCACTAATCATACCCTTATAATAATGTTTTTATGTGTTTCTATTGATTACTAATATTGAGCATCTGAGCCCACCATTTCTTATATCTAATTTCCCTAGGTTTTGATAATGGTTTTATGAATGGAACTACATATGTTTATCTTTTTGGGAAACATTTATGACCTTTCAACAGATTAGAATATTCCATTCCTTGTTTCTAAAGGAACTAAATATTTATGGCCCACAATCATGTGTTGTGGTAACGGAATTAATATTAATCTAAAAATATATATTATCCATGTATGGGAAGCCTGAGATACTATATGAACCATATTTTCTTTTATATAGCGTATTTCATTCCCTATTTTCGTCATTTATAATGCATATATTTAAATATATTAAATTTCATGATATCCCTCTCATGTAATATTAATTCTTGCATTACAATTAAAATAAGAGTGTTTAAATTTCAATTTTTTTCATTGTGATATAATTCATGTTCACTAAATGTTTCCAGTTAGTAGTGTATATATTTTTCCTATATTACATTATCAATCCTCTTATAGTAAATCCTACTTGAGTATTAAGATTTTATCAATCCATCACTATCATTTTCTTTCCAAATCATACTTATTTTTATGTATGGGGTTTTTAAAATTCCATTCATTTATGAATACACTATTTGTTTTTATATTATATCATCGACATTATACTAGATTCAATATGTATGTTGATTAGATAAACTATTAACATAACAATTTAACAATTACTCTATAATGTGTTGATTATAGGGACATATACATGAAAAAATATTAAATTTTTTATTAGGTAAATTTTGAAAATATGTATAATTTTTTTCCAATACATAATATTATATACTATTACAAAATTTTGGTTATGTATTTAATATATTATCCATTCATTAATATTATTAATGTATTGGACATATTACCAGGTGATTGGGGGCTATAATTTCACCTAGTGACATTGAATGGTATCATTAGAAAAAATATATTATGTATTTTGGTATATGAATTCCCAAAAAAACAGATTTTGTAAACACAAGGACATGATGGTCAGATTTATATATATAAGATCTTGTTTTCTTAAAATATGAAACAAAATTAGATTTTAAGAATTATTCATTCCATCTATATGGAACCTATTGCTTTTATCTATGAATTTATTTACAAATATTTTAAGCATAGATATGTTAATCTAATTGTTTCTTTTTATTATGTAATTTAATTTCATTATTTTTTAGACCACATATTTATCATCATCTAATCCTCAGTAGTGATCTTTAATTGTTATCTCTAATGTTTTCCCCCAATAATAATTTGATCATTCCATTATTTATTTTTTAATTCTTCCTTGTTATGAAGTAATGTATTATGCATGATATGTCTAACAAAATAACATGCATTGATTTTTTTTATAATCATGTTGAAAATTTATTACAGTTTAAGTATTCTATAATAAAATGGGGAAAATTATTCATTTGATGTGATATGCATGTGATTTTTATGTTCTTTTAAAAAAATACGATAAACCTAAAAGGTCCTTTAAATGTATATGACCTGAGATTCATTAGTGATATTGAACTTATTGAACATAAAATGTGATTCAATCTAATCTATTTGAAATGTGGTATGTACATAATTGTTTTATTTACACATAGTTCATGGATCATTAGTCTAGGTCATAACAAGAGGACTAATTAAATTATCAACACATGGGAACAATTTTATATCATATTTTGGAGTTCATTATTAAAGAATTTTTAGTCTTCATTAAAATATGATATAAGGGTTATATAATAATAATTATAAATCTCATTTATCCATAACTATATTGGTTTTTCTCTATTTTAATCCCATTTAAACTACGTATAATAAAATGAAGATCTTTTTTTATACCTCTACTAAAAAGAAATTATTTATTGTTTCATTGATAAATATTTTTTATGATTTATTTTAATCATGTTTTGTAATATCCTCACATTTTCATCATTATGAATACATATTTAGAAAATTGTAATGTTCATAATTTTATACAATTATTTTATGGTGTATTTTACTTAAATAATCATTCATTTCCCTCAAAGTTATTTTACTATATGTGATTAATATCATCTTATGGATGATTTTATTTTGTGTTCTATATTATATTTTAATTAATGTATATTAATATGAACTGAATATGTATTATGATCTATTTTTTTGAAAATTATATATCCTCATAATTCATTGGATAATTTTTAATCCCCGTAGATATTTTATATATGGAATGATAATTATACCTTGCAATTGGTGGGCAGTATTGTCTATAAATCCCATTATGATACCAGGATAATTAAAAATTTATCATTTTAATATATAGAATCATTGAAAATGTTTTATTGATTTTCAATTATCATTCATTACAAATATATCAATATTACTTATCATCATTTCCATGTTTACTATTGTATAATTTTTTAACCCTTGTTTTATGAATGAATCTCTTATAACATGCCAATATGAATTTAAGATCATAAATTATTTCTTTGTCTTCCTTCTATTTTTATTTTAAATCCAAAATAATTTTAAAATATATATGGTGTAACATGTCCATGGATAATAAATATATCTTGATGAAGGTAAAATAGTTTTCATTATATTATTTTCTCATATATTTTCTTATTACATTTATAGTAAAAAAATATGATTTTATTTTTTTAATTAGAAAATTAAATTTTAATTTGAATATGATTTATTTCCATTATAATAGAATAATAAATTTGTTCCTAGTGTTTCATGTAAACCCTATATACAAATAAGAATGAGCGATCAACCAGCTGCCTCATAATCCCAATTTTGAAAACTAAATAAAAGATAAAACCAAATGATGATTTTTAAACTACACATAAAAAAATATGTCATACTAACATGAATTTACAAAGTCATGATGATATTTTAGTCCTCATTAATCTATTTACCACTATCAATGATATCCCAATATATGTAAAAATTTTTATGTTAACATGAAATATGTCACTTGTGCATTGTGCATACTAACATCTTTACCAAGCAACGTCTTCTATTTTTTCTTTACCTCTCATTATTAGTTTTAATGAGTATATTGATGAATAAATATGAAAAATATTTTTATATTATTAATTCAATTATTAAATGTTAAATTATCATATACTCTAATTCCCTCTCATTTTTTTGAGAAATGAAAACATTAACCTTGTGTCGTGAGGACTACAGCCTCTACTGGGTAAAATATTTAATTTTACACCATGATTTATTATAATTAAAAAACATTGAATTTGATTCTAGAAAATAGAAAAAACTAAATAATATCATTACCACTCTATTATAATTATTCTATTCAATACCTCAACCATACCCATATATCATTATTTAGATTTTTCATGTGTGGGTTAGTTTAACCACCTACTTCAATAATTATATAAACATAAGTTATTAATGACTATGGTAATGTATATAATAATATTATAATATGATAATAATAAATTTTTAATAGGTTTTTTGTTCTTGATTAATTATATTATATAATTAAATAATTATTAAAATATCATACTGGATTGCTAAAACAACTAATAAAAGACACACAAATTCAATTTATATGCAAATATAAGCGAATACTTTTGAATAAATAAATATAACATGATAATAAATAGTCTATAATAAATTAAATATATAATTTTATGTCTTATAATATGGTATATAAAGAAAATTATAATTTAGGATGTTAGGTGTTTTTAAAGAATTGATCTGAACTAGGTAGGGGTCTTTCATCTCAATTTCTCATCATTGAGACTTGTTTTAAATATATAGACCAATTTTTTATTTCTTGGAATTATATATTACCCATGAATTTATTTTTCATACATAATGATTAAATTCATGGGTTTTAATGAACCATATAATTATAAATCCACCACTCAGTTTTGATTCTAAAATTACTAATGATTTAAGGCTTTCATCAAAAAAATTCTTTTATTGAAGAACATTTTATTTTTTAGACATAATTTAATTTAAATTATGTGTATAATTATAATTGGTAAATTTATACAATTATTTATCTTTATTCATCACATTTTCACATCAATGTCAATATTTTTTTCTTCTAATTTCATTTATTAAAATGTTTTATAAGCCATATGGGTTTCAGTCTCAATCACCCTTCATTGAGCTGCTATTTGATATAATGTACCCAGATTCTTTTTTATAGTCTAACTAGTACCAAATTGAATTATTATATCCTAAATTTGAATTGAATGTGTGATATTAACTTAACTTTGTTCCCTTTTGTATTGACAGATTTGATTGATGTCTTCCCTAAAATATCTGTCCCTATAACTTGTCAACATACATTTATGGGTTATAATGATTCTCCATGAGTTTAATATATAATTTCATATGTTATAACCTATATCTATCATAGAGGATCATTTTTTATAAACATATTTCTTATTTTTCATTCTTATTCACTCATTAAAATTCATCCATACTAGTACTTGTTCCCATCCTCTTAAACTACCTTTTCAAGTCCTTGTCCTGAATTTTGCCTCTATCTAATGTTCCCATTTATAAATTGAAAAATAATTATGTGTTATCTTATGTCAGAATTTTCATATCCCATTGTGAATTTTTTGTACATTCCTGCATTTTTTCTCATTTTTTGTTTCTTCCCATGATTTTTTGGTGATTTATTGTGGTTTTTGGAATATTATGGCCTAAAAATTGTTGGCATACTATTAGAGTTAACTATGGTGTTCTAATAAGAAAATTCTAATCCATCCATTGGTGATATAGATAAGGTTGCAGGGTTATGAAAATATTTATTTAAAAGAATTTGTCCTACATACTTGATCTCGGAAACATGGGATGGTGTGGTTATGAATAGTTATCGAATAATTTTTCAAACCATTCAACTCTTCCAGTATCCTAGGAAGGTGACCATAGTTAGTGAATGGTTTTACAAACCACGAGACCAACCCCTATGGTGTGTTTTAGTTGATATGTTATTTATTTATAGACCTAATACCTAGACATTTCACATGATTAATTCTCTATATAACATAGATATCCTAGTAAGAGAATATAGTAGTGATTTTAGATATTTTTTATTTCATTGTATTGAAATTTTATGGATCAATTGGGGATTGATACAATGATTCAATGATATATTTCCATTAATTATTTTAATTAATTGATCATGTATATATGATATTTTCCTTCAAATAGAACAATAAATTAGTGTTCTCAATTATATATCTATGTTTTATGGATTAATTTAATTGGATTACATATAGATCAAATTTTGTGACTTTTTTGGAATATTTTTTTCTCACTTTTTTCATTGTGAATCAATGATATATGGATATTATCTATCCTATATTGTGATATAATTTATGACCTGGAGAATATCATTTTTTAATACATTAGTTATGACCCATTCTAGATTACTAAGGCTATCAGCTTGTCTTATCTTTTTTTAAACTATGGGTGTTGTCAATTCCAATTTTTTAAGGAATGTGTTTTAGTCATTTTCCCTTTCAAATGTATCTTTCATTACTTCCCTTCAAAGTTTATTTCTTAATTTGGATAATGTTATCAAAATCGTCTTGAAAAAAATTCTAGTTTTGGTATCGGTTTTAATATGAATTAACCATTAGGGTTTTTAATATATATGGAATTCATGAATAAATTGTTTGTATTCAAAGATAAAATACCCTAAAGTGATATTATTGTGGTGAACACGATATTGATCAAAAAAGCAAAATAGTACCACACGTATGGATGATCTCTTTCCCCATAGTCTTGTTCCCCAAGGGTATTTTTTCACCATGTTTCTTATGTTGTGTAAATGAGACACTCTCAAGTGTATGTTCTTGACCACTAGAAATGTTATTTTAGGGTGGTGTGCACACTAGGAGGCCTACTCATTGCAATGAAATAAAAAATATTCACATTGACAAGTAATTATTATCAATCATTTGTTAGTTTTTTCTTATGGTTATCTTAGAAATGATATTTTTTAATTCATCTAGATTCCTGCAAAACATGTTTCTTGAAATGTTTTACCCAAATGTGTAAAATTTATGATTTTTCAATGACTTTTTTAACTGTATATTATTCCTTGTTTGAAATTACCTTCTCATAATTGGTTTATTTTATGATGTACACTAATGTAACACTTTGTGGTATCCTATTAGTCTATTTTTTATCGCACAAAAAATAAACCATTTGGTGTATTTTGATCTTAAAATATCATTTTAGAGTTAGAAGAAGTTGTTATAGGGAGGTTCTAGAATTTTTTATTAGAAGGTTGCAGGAGTCTGGTTGTTGCATCATGTCATACAGAGTTGGTCATTGTAGTTTTTTGTGTCATTTAGTTACTTAAATATCTTGGATATTTTTTCTTTTTTAATTATTAATATCTATTGTTTTATTTTTTAGAATATATAATTATTCACTATATATGTATCATTATTTCAACTTTTTTTATGCTAAATTATTCCCATTTTTGTTTCTTAATTCCCAGGAACATGTTGAAATCACATGGGGATCTAAAATTCCCTTTGAGTTGTGTGAGGAATGATTAGATTATGGTCATTTCTTTAATATACATTTATTTGTGAAAAAATTATATAAATTTTTTTTTTTTTAAATTTTCATTATCTGTATGAATTTGATATATAATGGTAGACATGGTATATGCCTTCGTGTCCTTAATGGTTAGGCTATGAGTGATTTCCTTCCCAAAACTCAACATGATGAACCTTTGGATTCTGACGACCAATAGGAAATATATCTTTTGGGATTTGGATAATTTCAATCATGAGAATAATTTTTTATATCTATTGATAGTTCCAATTGATTTATAATATTTTTGGTTTTGATGAAATAATATCATGTGTCCATTTCTCTTTTTTTTGATGTGTAGTACCATGTCCCATAGATGAAATCCAGTGGTTTCTTATGCAGGTGATAGAGATGATCTACACTTGATAAACCCTATAATTGATCCTTATTTCATCAATATCGTGTTTCTCATAGTCTAAGCTACAGACCAAGTTATCTCACCAACCCATATTCAATATAGGGAGGTTGAACATTAAAGGAAAAAGGATAACAATCTAGATTATGAATTTTTTCTACAAATCACCATAATTCCATTGTTATAATGATCCCTATGATCTGGATGATTGGTTAAGAATTATCTACTGGATTTTTTTACTTCTTAGAGATGCCAAATTTTTATATGGAAAAATATACTATTTTAATGTTAGAAGGAACAAGTAGAAGGTTGTGGGAATTTTTTTTAAAGATTAGAAGCATGAGGTTTTGGAGTGGAAGGACATAAATGATATATTTACCAATAAATACTATTTATAACCCATTACCATATTAATGTTAATGGAGTTTCTAAAAAATGAGATATGAATTAATGCAGTGATGAAGTATGTTCATAACATCACAGAGCATTATGTGACTTCTTTTAAGGTTATGTCTAATGATAAGATGAATGATCAATGATTTTAAATGGGCCAAATTTATAATATATAGTGTCATGTTTTTCATGTAGATGATGAACACTTATTGTTGTGCCCAAGTTAAGTAATTGCATTTGTTGTCAATAACTTGTCATGGTGTGCCATCTGATGAAGTACATCTTGAAGATTGATGATTACAGAAGCATTAAATCAGACGATTGCTAAGCTGATCATAAGTTTAAAGCACGTGTCTCAAGGAGATACATTGTCCAAACATGATTAGAAGACCATGCACTATCTCTTAGTGCATGAGGATTTAAATTTGTTCCGACCTCTCTGATTAGATCAATGAAGTTATTTGAAGAATATGTTTGATTTAGGAGCTCGGTTGATGAAGAAGACCCTTCGGGAATTCCACATTCTATGTACTGAGTATATGTGAGGAGGATGGAGGAATTTTAATGAAGAAGAAAAATGAAGAAGGTTGAAGTGGCATTTGAACTTGGTTACTTTGTTTTTAACAATGTACATGTTCTATTACTTGCAAAAAATTAGCCATCTCAAGCCAGCCTTAAGGGTTCAACCCAAGGCACATGTGGGACTAGGTCACCACGCCCAAGGGGATCCCATGGGGCCAGCCCGAGAGGCCGCGACCGTGTGTAAGCCGGGGCCACGCAGGGGATCAGGCCTGCGCAGCATGGGCGCCAGAGTGCGCCCGGAGGATGCATAGTGGGCGCCAGTAGCGCGCCCGCAGGGAGCAGAGAGTGGGCGCAGAGCGCGCCCGCAGGGAGAACACGGTGCGGGGCGGCACCGTGGAGGTTGGAAGTTCAATTGCGGGGTTGAGGCAGCGCTAGGGTGATAAACCGCGGAAAAACCGCGCGCCGATTCGATGTGGGACGCGGAAATTTCACCCGGGACAGATCTGAGACGTCCGTCTCATCGCGCGCTGGATCGCAGCCGCTCATCTCATCTGCCACGCGCCGCGATCTAATCCGGCCGTCCGATGTATTTCAATCGCCCAATCCGACGGCCGTGGCTCGTCTTCCACCTCGAGCTCAGCCGAAGGCCACCCGACGTCCCCTGCTGAACCAGAGCCCTTCGAGCACCAGAATTCGAGCTCCCGGCCACCATTGCCGAAGCCGAAGGCTCCATTGAGCTCGTCTGGGCACACCGAACATGTCCATACATTAAAATGACTCTGCATGCAACAAAGGAGAGAATTCGAGGAAGGCCGAAGGCAAACGAAGTGCCGAGGCCTCGGGGTGTTCGTGTTTTTCATGGGATGGCCAAAACGAAGGTCGTGCATGCGTTCTAAGTCGCATGCACGTGAAGGAAACCGAAAAATGGAAAAACCGCATTAAAACAGAGAAGAAGAACGAGATACGCGGAAGATATTTAACGCGTTTGAAGTTTTCAAAACGCCGATGATTTCGGGCATTCGAGTATTGGATTCTGCGGACTCCATTCACATTCCTCTGCCTATAAATGGAGCACCCGAGGCATTGGAGAGCTGCTGCTGATCCTTTGAGAACTCAAGAGTCCCGCGAAGCCATCCAAGCTACGCGAAGTATCTCTGCGCAGCCTCTTGCGCGACTGAGAATCCCGGAGCCACTCGAGGCCCCGAAGAAGTCCCCTGCGCGTCTCCCTTGCGCGACAGGAAGGAGCTCTCTGCCCGCATACTTGCGCGGCAGGAGTGGCTTGCACGCCTCGCGGTGTTGCACCTTGCACACCCGAGTGCTTGCGCGGCAGTAGCACCTGCGCGCCCGCGGCCAGTGCATCTTGCGCGGCATTTGAAGACAGTAGAGGCCGCACTCTTGCAACCTTGCATGGAGAAGAAGTGGAGAAGAACCCGAGGTCATACCCTTGTGTGAGCCAAGTGAAGAGAAGAACTCTCTACTGGCAGTAGGTGTTCAAAGTGGATGGCCAAGGCTTAGCCCTTGTGTATGCACAAGTGAAGAAGACCAACCTTGAGAAGAAGAGTACACACTTAAGTGTGTGAATGCAAAAGAACTGATCATTCTAAGTGATTGGTTTTTCTGTGAGCAAGACCAACGAGATCTTTTGAAGACTGTTGAAGCTACTTGAAGTTTCAAACAACACCTTTGAAGAAATGAAGTGGAGGTACGATGAAGATGATGCTGTGGAGTTGGGGGGTTTAACCAACTTGTAATTGGGGGGGTATAACCAATTACTGTGTAATCATCTTTTGGCATAGTGAAGAATCCGTGTTGGGGGGTGTAACCAACACGACAAGGAGTATGTCTTTGGACCGAACCTTGTAAATCTCTGTGTTCTGTGCTCTCATTATTACTGCACCACTAAAAGAGTAGATCTAGGCTTTAACCAGCTGCAGAGGTTGAATTGATAATCCAAAGGGAACAATTCATAAAAAGAAAAAAAGTTATCACTGATTCACCCCTCCCCTCTCAGTGATCACAACCGATCCAGGCATTTCAAGTGGTATCAGAGCAAGGTTACCTCTGTAAGGATCTACTTCTGAGAAGATGGACAATCTGAATTCTGTTAATAGTAGGGGTGTTCCTACATTCGATGGAAAGAATTACCACAGCTGGAAGAATCGGATGTTACCCTACCTTCTATCTCTCAGCCTTGATGTTAGAAATGCAGCCTTATTTGGATTCCCTCCTCTTGCTAATGAAGCTGCTATGACACTCGATGAGAAAAGAAATATAGAAGTTTATGGTAAAGCTCAAAATTCCATTCTTATGTCACTCTCAGAAAAGGTATACACAAAAGTCATGGGACTCAAGAATGCTAAAGAAATTTGGGACAATTTGGAAAGTAGTTATGAAGGAAACATGAAAGTCAAGGAAGCCAAATTACAAATTTGGAGAAGCAAGTTTGAAGATGTCAAGATGGGAGAAGAAGAAAATATTGATGATTATTTCACAAGAGTCAATGAAATTGTCAGTAACATTCGGGGCTTTGGAGAAAAGTTGGAGGACTCCACTATTGTTAAAAAGCTAATGAGAAATTTTCCTGACAGGTTTGACCCCAAAGTCTCAGCATTAGAAGACAGAGATGATCTCTCTCTTGATGAACTACACAACATTCTCATTGCATATGAAATGAGGAAGATCCCAGTATTCAAGAAGAAGATCAAGGATGATATGGATTTTGAGGCCATGAGACAACTCAAGATAAAAGATGACGAAGTCCTAGAATCAAGTGATACTGACAATGAAGAAAAGGATGAAGATCTCAACACGATTATTTCTCTTTTTTCTAAAAGGTTTGGAAAAACTAAATTCAGGGGAAAATGGAAATCACCATCGAGATGTTTCAATTGCAATAACATCGGACACTTTGCTGTAAACTGCCCCAAGAAGAGATATAGTGCTCCAGAAGTTGAAGATGAGAAGTCACAAAACAAGAAATGGAGTAGATACCCAAGAGAAGGAAACAAATCAGGTGTAAGAAAGAAAAGGTTCGTTCCAGGTGAAAGAAGAATCTATGTAAGAAAAGAGGAAGAATCAGACTCTACTTCAGCCAGTCAATCAGAAGAAGAAACGAATTTTATGGCTCATGTGGAAAAAGGGTTTGACACCTGCAGTAGTGAAGATGATGAAAGTGAACGAACAGAGCTCGAACACATATTGAAAGATGAACTAGTGGATTGCCTTGAACAGAACACTGAACCCAAGAAAGAGAAGAGATTGTTACAAAAGGAAACCAAAAGGATGACTGAGGAGTTGGAAGAATGTATGAAGAAAGAGACAATGTACATTGATGAAATCAAGAGACACAAACTGAAGGTAGCTGAGCTGGAAAAGATAGCAAAAGATCTTGAGGAGAAACTTCACCTCAAAGAAGAAGAGCAATCAGTGACACATTCCAAGTGGATTGAAGCACATAATAGCTTGACAAAGATGAGATAAGACTTCAACAAGGCTGTTGAGGTCAAGGCAGAATCATCTTATGCTGGTGCTCAAAGGCAGGTCAATTTACCACTAAGTAAATCTCTAAATACATCTGTTATTTCTAACAATGCAGGTTCAAAGATAAAATTGAGACAAACATGGCATGAATCAACCTGTGTAAAATCATCTTCAATGGAAGAAAGGAAATCCTCAGGAAGGACTACTCAAATCTTGGACAGAAAATTACAACATGACTCTTATCAACAAAGAAGGTCAAGGTTCAGAGGCTACTGCTGGTGTTGTGGTGTGTTTTAACATAAGGCCTATGCATGCTGGTATAACATGTCTCGTCCAAACATGAGGCATGAGTCAAGGGGGAGACATCCTGAAACCCAGAGTGTTTTGCAGAAAGCATCAAAATCACCAACTCAGAACTCATTTGACTGCCTGAGTGAAGCTTGTGGAAGATGTGACCAACAAGGTCATAGAGCTGATAAATGTATGACAACTCTTCCTAAACAAAAAGTCAAAGACATGAAAGGGAAAGGCATTCAAGAAACCAATGATGAAATCACATGCTTTGCTGAAGTGGCTCTAAAAGCCAGCAGTAAAACTAAGTCATGGATTCTTGATAGTGGATGCTCATCCCACATGACTGGTGATACAAAAATTCTAAGCAACATTGAAAGTCATGAGGGAGGAACCGTGGTGTTTGGAAATGATCGTTCTCTGAAAATCAAGGGAGTTGGAAAGGCTATGATTGCAACAACAAATCTAAAATCCAATGATGTGTTGTTTGTTGAAGGATTAAAGCACAACCTACTGAGTGTAAGTCAATTATGTGATGATGGACATGAGGTGTTGTTCCAGAAGGACTCATGCATCATCAAGAGCTCAAAGGATGGAAAAATCATCACTCAAGGAAGAAGAACCACTGGAAATCTATTTCAAATTGGTGATCCCATCAATTCTTGTTTTCTTAGCTCTAAAGATGAAAACAACCTCTGGCATAGAAGACTTGGCCATCTTGGTCAAAGGAGTATGAGTAAAATTCTGAAGTGCAATGTTGTACGAGATCTACCCAAATTAAAGAGAGAAAGAGATGAAGTCTGCGACACATGTCAGAAGGGAAAACTGACCCATAGGTCACACAAAGGAGTTGATATCATGTCTACTAGGCCTCTTGAACTCATCCATACAGACATATGTGGACCAATGAGACAGAAGTCTACAAGAGGAGATTTCTATTTTATAACCTTCATTGATGATTTCACTCGGATGACCAATGTCATGTTCATGAAACACAAGTCAGAGGGAATCACGAAGTTCAAGACTTTCAGAAGGCAGGCTGAGAAGGAACTAGAGCTCTGTATCAAGAAGGTAAGATCAGACAACGGAAATGAATATACCGGTGATGTATTTGAAAGCTATCTGGTCAAGCATGGAATCAAACATCAATATAGTACACCATATACTCCACAACAGAATGGAGTGGCTGAACGAAAGAATCGAAGCATAGTTGAAATGGGGAGGACTATGTTAGCTGAGCATGATATCACTAAGTTTTTCTGGAGAGAAGCAGTATGCACTGCTATACACATACAGAACAGATGTCTCCTGAGACCAGAAACACAAACGACAGCCTATGAAATGTGGTTTAACAGAAAACCAACTGTTAAATATTTCAAAGTCTTTGGCAGTCCCTGCATCATCAAGATTAAAAACATCAATCTGGGAAAGTTTGAAGAAAAAGCTGAAGAAGGAATCTTTATGGGTTACCTACCTAATGGAAAAGGCTACAGATGCTGGAATAAGAGGTTGAATAAAATGATTGACTGCAGTGATGTCATAATAATTGAAAGCAACACCAAACCATACACTGTGGATGATGATGACTCAAAGAATGACACAGCCTTGGAACAGAAGAATGCATAATTACCTGAGCCAACACCAACTTCTGGTGAGATCAACTCTGAATATACCAGTGATTAAGATGAAGGTAATGAAAATGGAAGAAGAAGATACAACAAATTGAAGAAGCATGTTGACACAGAAAATGTCCTTGGAGACCTACAGTCCTCAGTAAGAACTAGAAGAATATTGAGATTGGAAGATCAGACTGCACTAGTTTCTCAAGTTGAACCTCACACAGTGGCTGAAGCAGTTGTACATGAGGAATGGATACAAGCTATGCATGAGGAACTCAATCAAATTGAAAAGAACTCCACTTGGGATCTTGTGCCAAGGCCCAAAAATAAAAATGTTATTGGGACAAAGTGGGTTTTTAGAAACAAACTCAATGAAAAGGGAGAAGTTTCCAGAAACAAGGCCAGACTTGTATGCAAAGGATATTCACAAATGGAAGGAATCGACTTTGAGGAAACCTTTGCACCAGTTGCAAGACTGGAAACTATCAGAATGTTCTTAGCAGTTGCAGCACACAAGCAGTACAAGGTCTATCAGATGGATGTGAAATCTGCATTTCTGAATGGAGATCTTGAAGAAGAGGTGTATATTGAACAACCAGAGGGTTTTTTGCTGGACAAAGATGGTAGTATGGTGTGCAGATTGAGAAAAGCCTTGTATGGATTGAAGCAGGCCCCTAGAGCCTGGTACTCAAAATTGGATGGTTGTCTTAAAGACATGAAATTTGTCAAAGGAACAGTTGACAGTAACCTCTATGTCAGAGAAATGGCCAATGGTACCCTCATAGTCATTATCTATGTGGATGATATCATTTTTGCTGGTAACAAGGAAGGACTATGTGAAGAATTTGTTGAGCAGATGAAAAGAACTTTTGAAATGTCGATGCTTGGTCAAATGACATATTTTCTAGGATTTCAGGTGGAACAAAGACAAAACTCCATATTTCTTTCACAAGAGAAGTATGCAAGGGACTTAGTGAAAAGGTTTGGAATGGAAAGTTCAAAGGAAGTCTCCACACCCATTTCTGTCGGAACCAAGCTATGCAAGGATGAAGAAGGCAACAATGTTGATCAGAAAGAGTTCAGAAGAATTATTGGCAGTCTACTTTATCTCACGGCTTCAAGGCCAGATATAGCATATGCAGTGACTTTGTGTGCCAGATTCCAAAGTGATCCAAAAGAATCACATTTAACTGCAGACAAAAGAATCCTGAGATATGTTAAAGGAACCCTCAACTATGGACTCTTATACAAACACAGTGCAAACATACAGTTGTTGGGATTCACAGATGCTGATTGGGCTGGTGATTGCACTGATAGAAGATCCACATCTGGTGGAACCTTCTTTCTGGGAGAAGGATGTGTTAGCTGGTACAACAAGAAACAAAATTCTGTAACATTGAGCACAGCTGAAGCAGAGTATGTGGCCGCTACACATGCATGTACTCAAATGATTTGGATGCAGGTGCAGCTAGCAGATTTGAGGATTAAAGCTGAAAAACCATTGAGGATCTTATGTGATAATCAAAGTTCAATTGGGTTGTCTAAGAATCCTATCCAACACTCCAGATCCAAGCACATTGATATAAAATATCATTTCATCAAAGAAAGGGTCGCCAGTGGAGACATCAAGCTAGACTACATTCCTAATCAAGATCAGGTGGCAGACATTTTCACCAAAGCTATGCCTACGGAAAGATTTGTTGCATTGAGGCTGAAACTTCATGTTCAGCCTTCTACTCTCACTTGAGGAAGAAGATGGTCCCTCCTTATTCCCTAAATTTTTGTATTCTTGTACTTACATGCAGGGAATTGAAGGAGATGAGTGCATCCCCTGAGGGGGAGCATTGGTAGTTGAAGATGTGCAGGTTCCAGAAGCTCTATACTCTGAGTATGGCTTTCATTCATCCCTTTGCATTTGTTGGCCAATAAGGGGGAGAAATCATCAGGCACACGACATTCTCTCAGTGTGCTTCGGAGTATTGACAACCAAATACAAAGGGGGAGATTGTTGTGCCCAAGTGAAGTAATTGCATTTGTTGTCAATAACTTGTCATGGTGTGCCATCTGATGAAGTACATCTTGAAGATTGATGATTACAGAAGAATTAAATCAGACGATTGCTAAGCTGATCATAAGTTCAAAGCACGTGTCTCAAGGAGATACATTGTCACAACATGATTAGAAGACCATGCACTATCTCTTAGTGCATGAGGATTTAAATTTGTTCCGACCTCTCTGATTAGATCAATGAAGTTCTTTGAAGAATATGTTTGATTTAGGAGCTCGGTTGATGAAGAAGACCCTTCGGGAATTCCACATTCTATGTACTGAGTATATGTGAGGAGGATGGAGGAATTGTAATGAAGAAGAAAAATGAAGAAGGTTGAAGTGGCATTTGAACTTGGTTACTTTGTTTTTAACAAAGTACTTGTTCTATTACTTGCAAAAAATTAGCCATCTCAAGCCAGCCTTAAGGGTTCAACCCAAGGCACATGTGGGACTAGGTCACCACGCCCAAGGGGATCCCATCGGGCCAGCCCGAGAGGCCACGGCCGTGTGTAAGCCGGGGCCACGCAGGGGATCAGGCCTGCGCAGCATGGGCGCCAGAGCGCGCCCGGAGGATGCATAGTGGGCGCCAGTAGCGCGCCCGCAGGGAGCAGAGAGTGGGCGCAGAGCGCGCCCGCAGGGAGAACACGGTGCGGGGCGGCACCGTGGAGGTTGGAAGTTCAATTGCGGGGTTGAGGCAGCGCTAGGGTGATAAACCGCGGAAAAACCGCGCGCCGATTCGATGTGGGACGCGGAAATTTCACCCGGGACAGATCTGAGCCGTCCGTCTCATCGCGCGCTGGATCGCAGCCGCTCATCTCATCTGCCGCGCGCCGCGATCTAATCCGGCCGTCCGATGTATTTCAATCGCCCAATCTGACGGCCGTGGCTCGTCTTCCACCTCGAGCTCAGCCGAAGGCCACCCGACGTCCCCCGCTGAACCAGAGCCCTTCGAGCACCAGAATTCGAGCTCCCGGCCACCATTGCCGAAGCCGAAGGCTCCATTGAGCTCGTCTGGGCACACCGAACATGTCCATACATTAAAATGACTCTGCATGCAACAAAGGAGAGAATTCGAGGAAGGCCGAAGGAAAACGAAGTGCCGAGGCCTCGGGGTGTTCGTGTTTTGCATGGGATGGCCAAAACGAAGGCCGTGCATGCGTTCTAAGTCGCATGCACGTGAAGGAAACCGAAAAATGGAAAACCCGCATTAAAACAGAGAAGAATAACGAGATACGCGGAAGATATTTAACGCATTTGAAGTTTTCAAAACGCCGATGATTTCGGGAATTCGAGTATTGGATTCCGCGGACTCCATTCACATTCCTCTGCCTATAAATGGAGCACCCGAGGCATTGGAGAGCTGCTGCTGATCCTTTGAGAACTCGAGAGTCCCGCGAAGCCATCCAAGCTACGCGAAGTATCTCTGCGCAGCCTCTTGCGCGACTGAGAATCCCGGAGCCACTCGAGGCCCCGAAGAAGTCCCCTGCGCGTCTCCCTTGCGCGACAGGAAGGAGCTCTCTACCCGCATACTTGTGCGGCAGGAGTGTCTTGCACGCCTCGCGGTGTTGCACCTTGCACACCCGAGTGCTTGCGCGGCAGTAGCACCTGCGCGCCCGCGGCCAGTGCATCTTGCGCGGCATTTGAAGACAGTAGAGGCCGCACTCTTGCAACCTTGCATGGAGAAGAAGTGGAGAAGAACCCGAGGGCATACCCTTGTGTGAGCCAAGTGAAGAGAAGAACTCTCTACTGGCAGTAGGTGTTCAAAGTGGATGGCCAAGGCTTAGCCCTTGTGTATGCACAAGTGAAGAAGACCAACCTTGAGAAGAAGAGTACACACTTAAGTGTGTGAATGCAAAAGAACTGATCATTCTAAGTGATTGGTTTTTCTGTGAGCAAGACCAACGAGATCTTTTGAAGACTGTTGAAGCTACATGAAGTTTCGAACAACACCTTTGAAGAAGTGAAGTGGAGGTACGATGAAGATGATGCTGTGGAGTTGGGGGGTTTAACCAACTTGTAATTGGGGGGGTATAACCAATTACTGTGTAATCATCTTTTGGCATAGTGAAGAATCCGTGTTGGGGGGTGTAACCAACACGGCAAGGAGTAGGTCTTTGTACCGAACCTTGTAAATCTCTGTGTTCTGTGCTCTCATTATTACTGCACCACTAAAAGAGTAGATCTAGGCTTTAACCAACTGCAGAGGTTGAATTGATAATCCAAAGGGAACAATTCATAAAAATAAAAAAAGTTATCACTGATTCACCCCTCCCCTCTCAGTGATCACAACCGATCCAGGCATTTCACTTATACTAAGGTTGTGTATATAGAATTGGTTGTATAGAATGATATGAAATATATCTCAAGATGGACCAGAGATCATTATTCCTCTAGTTATGGATCCAATGGTTCATAGAAAGAGAAAATAAATAAAATTTAATTTCATGGTGGAAACACTGGCCATGAATATCAAATATCACTTCTTTCACTACCATTATCCTAATCAAGTTGATTTACATGATATGACCACATGATGTCGGTGACGAAAGGCTCCTCTCGATCATGGGGCATCTTGCGATTCCTAAATCATAAATTTTAGAAATTTATCATGGGTTTTATTGATCCCCAGTGGGAGTTTTCTCTACTCTCTCAAAGGGACTCGGGTAATGAAGTTCTTGCGGCAACAGATTTGGATCGCATGACCAGGTCTAAAGGTGTCTCCTTCTGGGATGCCTCAAAGGGCATCCTCTGCAATGTGTATGCTTCTCAATTTCATTCGAGTTCGGTCCCTAGGAAATTTGACTGTGTCTTTTCAGTTCATTCTGATCAAGATGCGGTTAATTATCATCTCAAAACTTTTATGTATTCTGCTTTAGGTCGCATTTCTCTTGTTAAGGGTGATAAGCCCTTGATTAAATCTGACCTTAAGGTGAGGAATTTTCAATCATGGGGGGTTAGAGATTTCAAACTAATTCTGATTGGAATATTTATTTTCACATAGTTTTTAGCAGCAGAGATGATCTTCAGATGACTTGGAATAAGGGGGTGACGTATCTTAAGTTAGGAATCTTTAAATTAGCTCAATGGGATAGGCATTTCAACCCATTCACTCAATTCCAAACAACCGCCCAGATTAGGATTTGGATACATGGGCTAAACTGGTTTTATTGGCATCCTAAAATCATGAGTGATATCTCTTCCATTGTAGGGACCCCCCTGAAGATGGACCAAAACACTATTGATAAAGAATTGGGATTCTATACTCGAGTTCTTGTGAAAGTAAACATGGATTCCAAATTTCTAGACACTCTAAATTTATTATATAATGAACGGATGTTTGAAATCAAAATCGAGTATGAGACGAAATCCCCATTTTGTGACTAATGTAAAATAGTAGGTCATGCAGTCTCCAATTGCAGAAATATTCAAATGCAGTAGTGGTCTGTTAGAGATTATGCTGCTAACAAGGTGAATCATTGGAAGATGGTTGGAAAGAAGAACAAGGCCAAGACACCTACCACTGAAAAAGGGGAGCACTCGGGCAAGGACCATTAGGTTCGAAGGGAGGTCCCCCTACCTGTTTCTCCTACTGGTGGTATCCCCTCCATCACACATCCTATTGGAGTTGAAGATGATGAATCCGAGATAGATATGGATGTTTTTAATTTGGTTTGTATATATCTTGCTGCTACCATTGTCTTTGTGGAGGATGGGTTGAAACGTGGAAGAAATGGTATACCTGTCACTGTGGATGCTCCTTTAGGGAATAGTATACCTGAGGAAGGGATTGGAAATGATATTTTATCTCTAGGGGATGCGGTTCTGCAAAAACCTTCAAGTCCCACATGAAAATGATGTGCGACATGGTTGAGGAAGAAAAAGCTTTAGAGGCCAGAAGTGAACCCCTGTGCTCCATGGAGGTGAATGAACACTCTCTGGAGCCTATAAATGATGTCCTGAGTATTGTTGAAGGATCAGTTCACAGAATACAAACCCAGAGTCCCACCAAGATCTCGGATGGTTCCAAAAACTCTTTAGGAAAGAATAAGGAAAAGAAGAAAAATTGGAATGGAAACTTCCATTACAAATCTGGTTCAAAATAAATGTTCTTTACTGGAATTGATAGGGTCTTGCGAACTCCTCCATAGTCAATGCCTTATGTAGGCACATTCTCATTCAGAAGCTGAAGCTTCTTGGAATTTCTGAACCTAAGTAATCGTTCTCTTTGGGTTTTGTGGGTATCAACAAATATGGTTTACTTCTGGTCACCACATTTGGTACAAATAAGTGGGAGGAAAGTCTATGGGTTTTTGTACATGCCTCTATTGGCACTGTTGATATCATTTCCATTAATGACCAGGTGATATCTTGTTCTCTGCAATGGGAATCTACACAGCTGGTGGGATATTTTGTTTATGTTAGAAGCAGGTATTAGGACCGTAGAATGATGTGGTTGATCTGAGCAATTTGGGGTGTACCTCATCCCCTTGGTTTGTTATTGGAGATTTTGATATGATACTTCGTTCTAGTGAAAAAACTAGCCCGGTTCATTCTAAAATTTCCCTTAAGGAATATAAGGAATGTTTTGATGCCAATGATTTGACTGAGGTTAGTTTGGTTGGTGCCAAGTACACTTGGTACAGATGATGTCTCAACCACATGACTTCTAGGAAGCTTGAGAGGGCTTTTGTGAATAACGCCGTTTTGGATAAATGGAACTCTATATCCGGCATCACCCTTCCCAAATTTTCCTCTAAACACCATCTGATCCTAATCAATTTTAAGGGAATAGATCATAGAATACCCCTCCCTTTTCGATTCAACAAAGCTTGGGCATCTCAAAGTGCTTGTAGTAAGCTGATTGAAAGCTCTTGGTCCTTCATGCCAGGCACTGATTTTCTCTTTAAATTGGAAATTATGAAGTGAAAAATAAAAGCATGGAGCAAAGTGACTTATTGTATCATAGACAATGTGATTCTGATGCTTTAATCCTCTCTTCAAAAGCTCTAGGATGAGGTCTACAAAGTAGACTTCAATGTGGATTTCTCCAAGGAATCTTTCCTTTCTTCTAAACTGAACTCTCTTCATTATATTAATGAGAAGACCCTAAAAAAGACTTTCCAAATTAAATGGCTGCAAAAGGGGGATCCGAATAAAAAGTACTTTAATTATCTTCAGATAATTAGAAAGGCCATTCGACTACTCTCCTTTTTAAGGGTTGATGATCAGATTTTAGACAATAAAGAAAATATTGTTGACTACATTGTTGACTATTTCTCTAAGATCTTTAATGGTTCTTTTTATGGGGAATCTACTGGTTGGAATCATTCCCACTCTGGTTACTACTTCTGATAATGAAATACTCACTTCCACCCCTTTGGAATTTGAAATCTAAGATTTTGTAATCAGCCTCAATGCCTCTAGTGCTCCGGGACCAGATGGCTTCAATAACTACTTTTACCAGAAATATTGGGATGTCATTAAGGGGGATGTTTGAAAGTTAGTCTCCTCATTTTTCCCTTGGAGGAACTCCCTCAAGGACTCAATTTTTATTTTATTACTCTTATTCCTAATGTTGATAATGCTTGTGAGATTCATCATTTTAGGCCAATTGCCTTGGTGAACACAAACTAGAAGGTCATAAGCACGATTCTTGATAAAAGACTCTCAAGTATTGCTTCTAGGATTGTCTCTTGGAATCAAATTGGCTTTATCAGAGAAAGATCTATACAAGAGTGTATCTGTTCTTCCTTAGAGTGTTTTAATCTGCTCAGAATTTATGCAAGAGATGGTATAATGTCCCTCATAATTTATATTAAAAAATACTTTGACACTTGGGATTGGTCTTTTTTATATAAGGTTCTTGGGAAATTTGATTTCGATGACACTTTTATTAAATGGATTTCTTCCCTCCTAGGTTTAGCCCATATATCGGTTCTTCTGAATGGTTCACCTAAGGGATACTTTTCTTGTTCTAGGGGTGTCAGATAGGGGGGCCCCCTATCAGCCTTTCTCTTCTCTATTGCTGAAGATTACCTCAGTAGCACTAGTGTAGAAAACATTTTTTACGTCGGTTATTTTTCATTATTTACGTCAGTTTTTAGGCGAGCTTAATACGGACGACGTTATAAATAACGTTTTTTATGTCGTTTATTTAAAACCCGACGTAACATCCCTAACATCACGGTGTTTATCACGTCGGTTCATTAATAACCGACGTGAAAAATGATGGGGGATGGGGATTTATAACGGCGGTTATTATATAACCGCCGTGATAAACCGCGGGTGGGGGGGTTTAGCACGTCGGTTATATAATAACCGATGTGATAAATATGCGCGGGGGAGGGGGGGGGGGTTTATCACGTCGGTTATTTCTAAACCGACGTGATAAAACGCCTGGGATATCGTTTATCACGTCGGTTATGACATAACCGACGTGATTAACCCTTCCCCGGGCCTATTATCACGTCGGTTTCTTAAATAACCGACGTGATAAAAAGGCATGGGAAACGTTTTAGCACGTCGGTTATCCAATAACCGACGTGGTAAATCGATTCCCAGGCCTTTTAGCACGTCAGTTATATTAAGAACCGACGTGATAAAAGGCCCGGGAACGGTTTATCACGTCGGTTCTCGAAAAAACCGACGTGATAAACCCCTACCGATTTATTTACCACGTCAGTTATAAAATAACCGACATGAAAGCGATATTTTTTTTTAAAATAATTGCACTGCTCTCACCAAAAAGCAACCAGAAACCAAACAACAAAAATAACCATGCCAGCCCTCCCCCAAGCCCCAACTGAACCCCACCCTCATCTATACCCACCTAACAACCTGGCCAGTCCTCCCCCACCACATTGGAGCCCCACCACAACCCTTGGACACCCCCACCCCTTGGACAGCCCCCCCAACCCTCATTTACACCCCCACGACCCCTAGTACAGCCTCAAACACCCATTGGACACCCCTCCCATATCCCTTGGACACCCCCACCCCTTGGAAAGCCCCCCACCCTCATTTACACCCCCAAGACCCCTAGTACAGCCTCAAACACCCATTGGACACCCCCCCACACCTTGACAGCCCTCCCAGACCCCTTGGACCCCCCGACCCCTGGACACCCCCCCGAGCCCTTGGACAGCCCCAAACACCCCTTGGACACCCTCCCATATCCCTTGGACACCCCCACCACTTGGACACCCCCCACCCCTTGGACAGCCCCCCACCCTCATTTACACCCAACCAGCCCCTTGGACAGAACTCCCAGACACCTTGGACACCACTCCCATATCCCTTGGACACCCCCCACCCCTTGGACACCCCCACCCCTTGGACACCCCCCACCCTCATTTACACCCCCCGAACACTAGGACAGCCCCAAACACTCCTTGGACACCCCTCCCATATCCCTTGGACACCCCCCACCCCTTGGACACCCCCACCCCTTGGACAGCCCCCCACCCTCATTTACACCCAACCTGCCCCTTGGACACCCCCACCCCTTCGACAGCCCCCACCCTCATTTACACACCCCGAACACTAGGACAGCCCCAAACACACCTTGGACACCCCTCCCATATCCCTTGGACACCCCCCACCCCTTGGACACCCCCACCCCTTGGAAAGCCCCCCCACCCTCATTTACACCCAACCGGCCCCCTGGACAGAACTCCCAGACACCTTGGACACCACTCCCATATCCCTTGGACACCCCCCACCCCTTGGACACCCCCACCCCTTCGACAGCCCCCCCACCCTCATTTACACCCCCCGAACACTAGGACAGCCCCAAACACCCCTTGGACACCCCTCCCATATCCCTTGGACACCCCCACCCCTTAGACACCCCCCACCCCTTGGACAGCCCCCCCACCCCCTGGACACCCCCTGACCCCTTGGAAACCCCCCCGACCCCTTGGAAACCCCCCATCCCCTTGGATAGCCCCAAACACCCCTTGGACACCCCTCCTATATCCCTTGGACACCCCCCCCACCACTTGGACACCCCCCACCCCTTGGACAGCCCCCCCCACCCTCATTTACACCCAACCGACCCCTTGGACAGCCCCAAACACACCTTGGACACCCCTCCCATATCCCTTGGACACCCCCACCCCTTGGACACCCCCACCCTCATTTACACCCCCCCGACCCCTAGGATATCCCCAAAAACACCTTGGACACCCCTCCCATATCCCTTGGACACCCCCCAAACACCCACCCACCCCCTTGGAACCTCTCCCCCCATACCAAAATCCAGACCAGAAAAACCATCAACAGTAGACCAAAACAAGAAGTAGAGAAAAATTAAACATTCACTTATATAACATTCAAAACTTACACTGTCAACTTCAAAAAAAACTAAATCCAACCTAAACGACTACGAAATACACAATTACATTGACAATATTCAAAATTACATTTTACATTACAAACAACTAAAAGTCAATCAAACCTGTAAAATAATTTGACCACTCCACTTGTAAGTGTTTGATATCTTCAACAGTAAAGGGTTGAGGGTCATCAAAAAGCTACACAGGAAAAGGATAGCAGTCAACGTGTATAATGAATAAATCAAATTGAAATATTATGAGAAAGAGGAAATCTTACCAGGTCAAAACTCAGAACTGTCCCAGTTGTTATTATTTCATACATAAATCTTAACATGTAATATCCGCATTCGATGATGCCTTGTTGCTCATGACATTTCTGTTTGAATGAGTGTAAATTCAATATATTATTTTTATATAATAAATCAAAATGTACAAATTATAAATGGATATTTACCTTCGCATGTACATATTTGATCTTGAAATTCCTTTTCTTTGCGATTTTTCGAAAGTGGACCCATGCCCTGTTAAAAAATAATACGAATGGGGTAAATTTAAAATTCATTATAATATATAAAACTATTGTGAAATTGAAACTTACGTTTCCAATATATTCTTAAAACTTTCTCGCACATCATCATGGAGAGAGCATATCCAATAAAGTGCTTTCTCCCTAGGGCAAAAAACCCCTAACATCCAATGATCCCTGATAAAAGGAAAGTTAACATTAGTGGTTTTTTATGTTAAAAGATAATTAACTCTTTGAGAGGGATGTGTTTCATACCTCTCACAAAAAGGCATCATCCAACACTGTGTGATTACATTCTTTTCAAATCTATCAGCAATATAAATCATTCTTTGTTCCTCATCCAATGCATATTCTTCAGGGGAAATCAATTGTGGGTCCACGAATCCATATACATCTGTCAGCTCATTCCTCTCACAAATTTTATACAGATACCTAATACAAAGCAGACATAAGTATACATTTTTAATAAATATAACGCAAGGAAAAGGTGTTAAGACTTACATGATAAAAATTTTCACCACGTTGATGCCCAACTTATCTCCAGTGACAAACTCCATGATATCAGTTTTCATAATCTGGACACTTAGTTCACATCCACTGACATGAGCTTCCATTGTAAAGTCATAATGATCCGCCAACAAATTTGAATATCTTGACAATTTGTCAAGACTGCTAGTATCTGCATTTGATGTCATAACTATCTGTCTTTGTTGTTGTCTATACAATATTTCTTTACCTTTGAAGTATTCCTGTAAAAATAAATTGAGAAATATATTAGTTTTCAAATGATAAAACATTAATAAAAATATAAAATAAAAGATATAACATCCATACCTCTATGGTAATGAGTCGAAGAATTCTGGATGGCCAAAGTAAAAAATGGCCGATACTATGTCCAACTGTCGTCACCTCATCTGTAGGTAATGGTATCCGAGCTGATCTATCTATAATATCCGGTACAGTGACCCTCTGATTCTCTACCTCTAACTGTT